>OX382172.1:14886135-16086135 GCA_947507545.1 Clistopyga incitator | reverse complement strand
CGATAAAAGCGATGAAAAATAAATGACGGGTAAAAGCATCCATCGACATTGTTCAACTCCTATTTTTCTCTTGCTCATGGATCGAACCCATGCACTTTTTCTCTCATCGAAATGTCGCATCTATTATATGCGTCAATCTCAATTAATAAAGTGGATTGCTAAAACGGCAAGCTATCGCAAATTGAGACGGGAGCGACAGGCTTGCTCGCTGCTAGTAATGCTCCTGTGTGTTACAGAGTATGGTGTATTGTATCGATCACTCCGTCTCCCTAACAGATCGCTAATCGGTCACGTCACTCATCTTGGCATTTTGCTACCGTGAAGCACGATTAGCCGCCCCAACGATGGAATACAAGGAGATCTTTACCCCTGCCAGTACTCTACTGGCACTCTTTCTCTCTTAAGTTCCCTTCTCTTCTGTCTGTCTAATTGCAATTTAGTAAAGAACAACATTTCTCATTTTCAATCTTGAAAGAAAATTATTATCCTAGCGTTGAATAAAAAAATCACGATCCACGATAAAAGCAGAATGAACATTTGAATCTCATCGTGTGAAAGTGACGACTTCACCGATAACGTAAATAGCCATCTGGACTGATAAGATATGGACCATGTGCAATATCACTCTGTTGAAATTCTTGAAATTTTTTCTTTCAACGACGACCATACGTCTGCAGTTTCCGCTCGAATCACCACAGCAGTCCAACGATGTCAACCACGGAAATACGTCCACATTCTCGAATGTTCGGGAACGTTGAATATAGCAATAGGACAGGCGTACGCATCGAAGTGGGTTTGCTGGGATGCACATGTATCAGTAGAGTACGTGGAACTATATGTACGTACCCGCGAACAGAGGCCCGACGGTCGAAGCTACAGACACGTACGCTAACGTGTTCAACGCGCTAACAATTCAGTCGCGGTTACGATGCTATTTAGCTGCTCAGCCACGCTGATTACTCTCCCGTGATGCTGCTGGTGATGTTGCCGCTGCAGCTTCCCCCTTGCTGTCCTGATGGCTACCAATGCACCGCTGCAATTGATGCACCAGTGTGCAGTGCTGCTGGCCAGCATCAGCGGACGGTATCAAGCTACGCATATGTACAGGATTTAATAGGAAGATCAAACCTCTCCCTGCGCCGTTCCGTCCAACGTTATCTATGGAAACTTCGGCCTCCTGATGCTGCTATCACTGCACCTACACGCTGAGCTGCACCTCCTATCACTGCACCTACACGCTGCAACTGCCGCTGCTACTGCTGTCGCTGTCCTATCGTTAGGTGCTATTATACTGATCGAAAGTACACGGTGAATGATGCAGGCATTGTACCAACTGCATTCCGAATGGCAGTACCAACAGCGTCGTTCCAATGTCGTAATTGATTATTGTTGTTGCTATTAAAACTTATTTTCTGGGACTATTACTTTTTATTACTTCCTGATTAATTACCGTGCAAGTCTTGTTGTTGTTTTTTTTTTGTTTTGTTAATTGTGTGTTCAGGTATTTGTAGGATATACGAAGATTCGTTCAGCTCGAAAATGTAATTAATAAAATAATCAATTTGTCAATGACGTTTTCTGGTTTCTCATAAACTTACGCGTTAATCTAAAGCTCACAAAAAATGAATCATAAATTGAGATTCTTGTTGAATGGGTCGACTTAACTCTCGGGTTAAGTTATGTGGTTGTAAAACCGGTTAAATCGCAAGTAGATAATAATTAGTGAAGAAAGAAATGTTATCACAGAAGCAGAATCGGAAGTAACTGTTCTCGACGCTTCTTAATCAGTTCGGTCGCGAAGGATTTAATAATTATTTGTTTCATTTGGCTGGCTGTCGACTCGAGAATGAGATTGAGCGATAATTGCACCAACTCTGTGGATGTTTCTCGTGGAATAAGGTGCGCGAGGAACAAAGTCCGCTCGCGGTTGTTGCCGGGCGTGGAGGCGATGGCTGTGGTGCTGGTGGCGACGGCCCCGGGAACGCCAGAGAGATCCCAGGAGCAAAGAGGTGCAGCAATAAAGGCGAGTGTGTTTGTTTAGGCTCTTCACTTCGCTATCTCCCTCTGCTACTTCTCCGCCTCTGCCTCGTTCTCGCCACTCGATCCTGTTGCCTCACGTTGCTGCTATTGCCGCTTTCTCCTTTTTCCGCACCCTAACACTCGCTTCCAACCCTCCGATCTCCACCGAAATCGTGGCCCTCGACCCTCGACACCATGAACTCGTGCCCGGTGAAGCCGGACGGTTTTAGATACCACTGAACCATGTCCTTAACATTTTATACCTCGCATTGAACTTAACAAAACCTTCGAATTTATTTATTTCTCCAAAAACGTTGGTCCAATAAAAAAAAAATCATCTTACCACCAAATAATTATAGTTTTGCAAAATATAGTTTCATAAATAGAATAATAATTATAATGATCTTATCTCATATAATGAGGTAAGTAATATAAAAAAGTTTCTTTTTTTTTATTGACACCAGCGGCGTGTTTATTTGTTTATCGATATATTGATTATTTATCGAAAAAATATAGATCTGGATAATAATCCAAATAAATATTGGATTCGAAAGTGTCGTTGTCTTAATTGTATTATTTTTTTTCCACGGAGGATGGCTCAAAGGCAACTTCCCTTCAATTCCGTTCTTGTGCTAAATTCAATTGGAATTTCTCGCTTTTTCAGTCACACAGAGTTCGAAGCTACGCAGCTATACAGGTGTATCAATTACACCGCCCTCGCGGATTAATTAACGTAGCGTAATCTTAATTAGAATAACAGCGAAGTTTCAGAGCGCACATATTTTCATTAATCTCCTTGGCGTATCTCGCCAAAGCTTGCTCCAATTACGAAAATTGGATCGTGGACGAAGGATTACAGTATTTTATTGTACTTGATGCGATATAGCGTAGCTATGCAAACCCGTGAGATAACGTATGCATCCGTTCTTGGCTAATATACCGAGATAGTGAATGATGCGATTTATTATATCCCGATTATATCTCTCTATATTATTAAAATATCTCGCCAAAGTCTTCGCTACTCTGCCACCACCTCAAACGATATACAGGACATTTTATGTCAAAAAGGTACTACAGGATCATGTTTTTTCAAGGACCCCATGGACCCCCAAGCCTCTTTTTTTCAAGCCCTCATGTGGCCCTAAGTTTGGATTTTTGTCGAGTCCCCCACGGGTCCCCAAATTCGGATTTTTTTTTTCAAGACTACCATAAGCCACGAAGACTGATTTTTTTTTTCAAATTGTTATCGGTCCTTTAAAGAGAAAAAAAAATAGGTTAAGTATTTTCCATAAAACAGGGTGAATAGTACGAGGGGTGGGGCGCAAAGTGCGCAGGGGGCCCCTCTAGTATTTCCATACATGTATATATGTATATTCGGATTCGTGTAATGTGTGGGGAGTAAGAAGTGCGAAGAGAATAAGAAGGCAGTCAGGCGCGAGCGAACGTATTATATTCCAGGGAATACGAGAGAAGAGAGCCTTCTTCGCACCTTTTCCACCTCTCTCTTCGCCACTTTTCGACGTCCCTCCCTCTCCCTCGCGCCCGCGCGCACCAAACTACATGCCTAAATCTCATTTTCACTTCCTCCAATAAGTCACGGTACATTTAGCATTCTTCGCAGTTATTCTCGTATTTCTTGTCCCACGCCAACACCCCCCTTGAGATCTGACCCCCTCCCCCACCCCTTCTCCTCTCATTCAACACCTCGACATATCCCTTAACATCCTTCGTCCGGTTCATCCTTTGCTGCTGGCAAGTATATATACAACCAAGTTAGCCCCGGCTTTCCATGACCAGACTAGGATTTAATTTAGTAGAAACACCTATAAGCGACTCAGAGATGGCGCAGTGGTTCTCAGATCCACGACTCATCGAAAAATTCAAGATCCATTCTCACCTGGTAATTTTCACAGGTTATTATAACAATTTAAACAATGTCCCAATATTTCCCTAGACAATTGTTCATTACTTCACATGAAATTTTATCAAATTAAAATCATTTAGTAAAATCGTATGATCTTTGAAGAAAAACATTTTTTTTTAAATTGCTTGTATATCAAAGTGCAATTTATGAACAGAATCAACAAAAAATTCTCATATTTTCACACAAAAGAAAACATACCCTTTGTCAATTCCCGAATTGTGCAAATTTCTCAAAAGAAAATTAGACACGACGAAAGAAAGAAGGGGGCGAGAACCTCTGGAGGTATCTCAATATTATCGGAGCGGAGCATCTGTGGCGAGGTGCGGCTGTTCAGCGGGTAGACGTTCACCTACTACACTCCAGAGTGAAAAAAAAAAAAAAAAAACGAAAAAAAAGACTAAGAGGTGGAAGTAAGAAAAGGACAAAACCCGAAGTGAGGTAAAAAAAAAGAAGAAGGCCGAGGAGGACGTTCAGAGCCAGGAAATATTATAGTAACTCGTCCAGGGATCGTCGTCACACACAGCAGGTCGTGTCAGCGTACGGCACCGAGAGGGCAAAGAGTGCGACGGAGTGAAAAGAAGTTTAAAGTGGGAAGAGGACACGTTTAATACAGTTGACTGCGGTGCACACACATCAGGTACGCGAGAGGGAAGCTGGACGCTGGTCCAGCTCTCCTCGGATCTCTCCTCGGGCGCTTGTTAATGACCGGGTCCTACTAAATCGTGACCATTTGTTTATATGGTGTCGCCTCGGAAGGAACAAGCGCGTTGCCGCTAGGGCATCATAAATCCCTCACTCCTCGAATGTAATTTGACGTGACAAATGGCACGATGTAAACGATAGCGCACATCTTCCCCGCTCACCTCTCCACGCCGCACTATATGTCTGTGTATATTTTATAGTGTCCTCCGCCGTCACATGTTCAAGTACAGTGGATATACGCTCTTCGGCAAGCATCATGGTGTACCAAGCCAATGTATGGTCGTTTAAAATATGAGCCTGGCGGCCCTTCGTCATTCGTCGTTAAAATAGACCGTGAAGAAGACTCGGAGACTACTCGGTGCTCACCACTTTCGTGCTATACATTTTTGCATGGACTCCTGCAGCTCGTGCACCCGCACGTCCGCATACCGTTGTACTATAACAACGACATGTGCGTACGGGCCACAAGTCGAGCACGGTGGTCCTTTTACTCCACCGCTAAGAGGAATGGAAAGCACGTATCTTCGCTCGAGTACGTCATGATACGTCGTATGCACTGAGTGTGCTCCTTCGCTGGCCCTCCGAGTTATACGCTATAAATCCTGATGAGGAGACGTACACGCTTCTGAACGGCCGGAAGGACGAAGAAGTCGCCGGTTTGCAGTTGCCCGTACGCGCTAGAATCCTCTCAATGGTCTTCCTCGGTGACGGTACTTCGTGTGGCTTGTTAACAGAAGCTCGCTCATCGACGTCTTCCACTCGGTGGCCGTCTTTTTTATCGTCGCATACGTGCACTCAATTATTTCACGACTCCGAGTTATGGTGGCCTACAGAAGCGTAGCTGGGAAATGTTCGAAGGTCTGCCTTATGATCCCGTATAAGTTGCGATCTTTTTCGTTGGTGCACTATGTGCAACGTGCACGAGTGCACTCGACATTCCAGGACTCAATGTTGTTTCGTGGGGGCACCGAAAAGCATGGCTGGGAAATGTTTGATGGTTCGCTGTCTGATCGATATGAGAACATGAAGAGTGCTTCGAGCTTTTAATTCGTTCTGATTTCGCGCACGACCCAACTTAATTCCAGCATTCGACATGGATTTGTTCATCGTTCAGCCGAGGCTGTCCGCTTGAAGTTTCGAACTTCGATGTGACTCTTCCTACACCTTCTCTCATTCCCTTTCCAGCGGCGATATTTAGCGGAGCGCATCAGCAAATCAACCTTACCGGTGACTGCCTTCGGCATGTTCGATATCCGTTCTTCCCCACTTTAGCGATGAACGAAATAATGTCCGTAATCCAAAAAGGACAAGCAACGATGCGGTGGGTTACGTTTTCAGAGGTACTCTCCACATTCTACAGTGTGTTGCGGTACGGACTATGGGACAGAAGCCGAGAATGAAACATGAAATGGCATAATCATCATCCCGCCCGTTGCGGCTCTAATCGGACCTTTTGCCATCCCGCCTTCGGATGCCTGTGTGAACTGAAGAGATTAAAAAAAAAAACACGAAAAAGAATAAGCCCACGACGAGAAGAATCATTATGATGAGAAATAAAGGGGGAAGAAACAAAAAAAAAACGGTACAAAGTGAAAGAAAGAGGGTCGGTGATGCACAGTAGCTGTTTTGACGAGAATATGCTTTCCTCGCCATTTAGATGCGCTCGTTATAAAATTCGAAGTGGCTTGAATTTCCCGTGACCGACACCTCGAAAAATTTCATCTTTCATCTTCGACGATCTCGCTTCCACTTTCACGGGCTCGAGCCCAAGTCAATGGTTTCCTCTTTCTTGATTCTCAATGTTGGTCCAGATGCGCGTCGTCATCGCATCGATTCCTCACTCGCAGACCGACGTCAACACCATCACTGAAACCGATAATAATGATCCTTGATACCCTCGACATGCAATCCTCCTATATATTCGTTTACTCTCACTCGTGCATCTCGGTTCCTCGACCTCCAGCTCGCTTCGCGAGCTTCCACTCTCGCCCTCGCTCATTCCACTCCCAATCTCCGCTATATACAAACGTCTTCCCACCGATGTGCCATCGCCGGCTTCAGAGTTCTTCGGGAACCGATTTGATGCGCTGCTGCTACCGCGATGCAGCCTCGCTGCTGCTGCTGCTGCTGCTGCTTCTGCCTTCTCCTCGGTTTTAGTTCTCGAGTGGGCTCTGCATCGGTAAACCTCCCACGCAGCTCCTTCCATCTCTCTGGAAGCCTCCGCAGCAGCAAAAGTTTTTGCTTTTATCGGGGCAAATGGATTTTCGATGAATCTCATATCCGGAGACTGTGAGGCTCTTTGCTCCGATCTGGAGATACCAAAGTGCTATGGTATATCATATAATTGGGTTCTGCGTCACATTTATAATTACTAAATCCGAATAAAAAATCTATCGTTTCATATGCTAAGATTACATAAATTTGGCAGTTTGAAAATGCGCGGGAAACGGAAATAATTCTTTATACAGGTTGATTTAACCTCTATAAGATTTTGGACGTCGAATTAATAATATTTCGTGAGTACAATAATGTATAATCATATTATAAATTTGCAACGTCAAAGTTCATTTTTGGTATGGCTGTGTACTGCAATTTAGTATCGAACATCGATAAATTTTAATATTTTGATATTTTGCCTGAGCCACAAACTTCCTTCATAATGTATGAGAATTAAGTAGTGGAAACATTAATCATGCCATCAGTAATAACAACAGCAAGTCACAGAGAGATAAACGATCTTTGTAGTTTAACGCGACAATTAACATACAAATGGTTGCTCGATACTCGCAGTAATTTACAATAAAAGAATTGCCGGATGTCAACGTTATTATAGGCCCGCAAGCGCGCAGCCGGTGTGTGAATCGTTTGCATTGTCGAGTTCATGTTGCGGGCGCACGAAGCGTGAGTTTTTCGTTTAATAAAGTGCATCGAGACCGGCTGATATAATTCCACCGTTGCGCTGTCACGCACACGTTGTTCTTATTAATCGAATTGCACCACTTTGTCAATCAAATTCACGTGGATTTGTCTCCGCAATTTAATGCAGTGACCGTGACAATAAAATTTCACTGAGTACATGCATTTATATTTCATTTATTTGATTTGCAAATTCGTGCAGGTGGAGATGGAAAAGTGTTTAAATTATTGAAACGTGATGAATTAATCATGTGGCACATCCGAAATTTTTTTATTTTATTTTTTTTCCGATTCACATGATAACTATTGTTCGTGCGATATACGCGACGATGGGTTTGCATAATTTTAACGGAATTGTTGTGAATACTGGCAGACTATGAGAGCAGTAGGGACAAACGGAAATAGAAATCTGGAATAGCCAATATATCCGCCTGCATATGTCGGCGTGTGTATGCCTCGCAGTTTACCGCTGAGTACTGCGCTATTGTATTGGTTTCAGCATGTTTATGTATATATGCACCTGCGCACCAATTCCGTGTACCGTATATGCTATACTACCTATTGAGAACGTTATCGAATAGCATTGAACGGATGCGGCGAAGCCTGTCGCCTCGCGACGCGCCCTGCAACACATCCGATGCACTATATATACGCATACGTGGTATCACTATGGCACAAATACCAACGTCAGGTCTTACTGCACTGAACACGGATGTGCATGCACAGCTATATGCATTTCCTTCTATCTCTTTTCACGTTCCGAGGTTTGGATTTCATTACTTCCGGAAATTACGCTCGACACCGCACAATATGTCACTAAAGGGTTTATATTATTCTTACAAATTGACCAGTCACCCACTAGATGCGTAATAAAAATGAGGGGACTGCGTTTTTTTATGATTGGCCGGAAATCGAATTTTCTCATTTCACAAAACTCATTAATATGTGGTGTTCTTAATTTTTTTTTTTGTAGTTTCAATAACAAGTTCTTGTATACATAAATTCATAACAAATTTTTAATCCAAGAAAAAGCTGCTTTAAATTTAATGCACAAGTTCTTAGTGTAAAAAGTGCAATGGAAATTAATCAAAGTAGAAAAATGAAAAGTGGTAGAAAAATTTTGTGAAGCTTATGGGCATAACCGCAAGCGTTTGCTCACCCTTCAATGGTTCTGCGCTTTGGATTGCCTCGAGGATGGCACAGCTGATTGGCGACGGTTGGAAAGACTGAAAACGCAGTGGACGCGAACAATCGGAGAGCGTTCGACTATTAACGAGGCGGTGCTTGTAGGCTGTGCTTTTGGTGCCTGCTGCTGGATACGCAGAAGTGCAGTACGACTGATGTTGCTGCTGGTGGTACGATGGAAGTGTCCTAGTGAGATTGACGAAGCGGAAGTGACCTGACCTCATCTCTGAAACGGCTCGAGCGGGTGAACGCGTGTCCCAGAGCCCAGTAATCGTCAATCCGATCAACCGGAACCTCTCGAATCCAGTACCAGCCAACCAGCGACCACAAGTATCTCAGCTTGAGCCTCTACCTATATTCGGCTGTCCACGTCGCTCCTTCGACTACCAATCATGCATTTAGTCGACCGGTCCTAATCCCTCGAGGACTCTTCGGGATTCTCGTTGCCACCAGGCTTTAGTTGCCGTTCGAAAGGTCGCCGCGCAACTTGAAGCTAGAGCTTCGGATGAAACGCGACGATAAAGGCCTTAAGTATCCGCTATCGCAGCAAAATCGAAAATACCTTTTCCATAACATTTCAACGCCATAAACATTATTTAATATCGCAAAAATTTCGAAAATTCCCCAATCAAGAAACTAAAGTGAAGTTTGATGAACAAATAAAATTTGTTAGACGAAAAATCATTGAATAATATATGCGAGTGATTATAATTTCTTAATTCCGATGTCTAAAATCGAATACAGATCTACAAATAATTAATTAACCCAACTATGAGACCAGAAATGAATAAATGACAATTTTTACATGAAACATGTAAATCAGTGATGATGCTGTAAGACCATGGTGCATTGTTGCATGAATTTGAAGCGATGAGGGGTTGAATAATCGGGATGAGGTCTTTCTCGGAGAATCGGCGGCGTGTACGAAAGATTCGCAACCGCGAATACGCGTAACATACGTGTATACGCATCCAGCTAGTCCCTTTGATTCCGAAGGCTGAACAAGCAAATCCCGACAACAAAGTGATAGGAGGAAGCGAGGGCAAGACGAGGAAGCCGAGGTACGGCGACTCTACTGTTGCCATTGTGGCTCGCGTTCTTCGTTCGGTCTCTCGATGTCGTTTCCTCTCTTTCTCTATGCTATATAAAGTCGTTCACCCCGATTCAGACAATCTAGTGTCTGCGCACGGCTGCCGGCTAACCCGGGAGTGATCCGTGATTGTATTAATATCACAACACGCCCTGGCACCCGTATATATCGTTCATCTCTCTTCTGCCCTCGGCACTTTCTCAATTCCTTTCTGTCTTTCTCATTCCCTCATTGCCACTCCGCCTCATCTCCTTCGTTTCTCACTCTCAAATTCCCACTAACCTCCGGCATGTCGCGCGCAAGAAAAGAGAAGAAGAAACACTTTGCCCCTTGAATTTATGCGATCATCGGTGCAATGGCGCCGTTGTCACACGGCTTACAGCTAAAATGGGCCTAAACGCGGCAGCGGGTCGAACTATAATCATAATATGGCCAAGTCACCGAATGCTGAGGAAACTTGCAGCGATAATTCAATAATTCGAACCCACCCCAATATCATGAACTTCTCTGTTGCATCCAACTTTTGGTGCACACCCAATTGTCAATTGGACCACCCAAAGTCCTTCTCGAATCCGCCAGAATCGTTCCTGGACAGTCCAAAATCTATTCTGGAGTCTCCCTTCGCCTCCATTCTGGACTTATTGTCGTTTCTACCAAGGTCACGACACTAGATTTGATCAAACGACAAATTGGTCGTCAAGTTGGACCTGGAATCTCATGCTAATTCTGCCATTCTTCATTTTGTCGCATTGTAGAACTGTTTGCAATGATGCGGATGAAAAGTATTTTGGAAACCCGCTCTACGAGTGTACCCTTCGTCCCACTGAAGCGAATTCGGCTGAAAGCAGGTTCAAAAGGAGGCCCGGAACGTGGCACGCGAGATTTCCAAGAGTGTACAATTAGGATTCCTTTATCGCCACTCATCGTGTCGTCGGTGCATCGGGCTTTCGGTGAGTTACGAGCGATCCACGTAGAGAAACGTAAAGTAAATGCGAGGAGGTTGCGGGAGGGGGTGCGTTCCGGTGTGTCTATCGGAGCGGAGCAATGTGCGGATGCCTCCGAACGCCACAAGAGAGGATGTACCCCGAAGTGACTTTTGAACGAGTTCCACTCACTAGCGCGTTCTCGGCGGGCGCACGCATATTGTTCTATTTATGTAACCATTGTTCATCCATCGTTCAGGATAAATTTAGAGTTGTGAACCTCAGAGACACCAGTCTATACGAACGGACGGACAGACACATGCACGCATAGATGAGTGCTGAGCCGACGATTGTACCCAGACTCTTTCTCACTTTTTCACTTGACATCTTCCTATTCTCGTCTCTTTCTCTCTCTCTCGCGCACTGTTTCTCATCTCTCATTCGTTCTCCTCGTCTTCTCTCTTTATATCTCGCTCATTCGGTGAGCAGTGCGGAATGCCACGGGACCGACTTCTTAAATGTTTCGCTCTCGACGCCGCATGGCTTCTCGATCTCTCGCTCTTTTCCTCAGCTGCTGGTGATGCTGTTGTTCTGCGCTGGCAATACGTGCGCGAGATAACCTCCCCCCGCCCGCCCGCTCGCCTGTCCCTACTGTCCCGTTGTGCTATTAATGATGCCGATCAATTTAGAACTATTGGGTTTCCCAATTAGCCAATCGGAGACGACCAGCCGCGATATGTGGTAGGCCTCCGTCAGATCCCACATGCACAACGATGGAAATAAGACTCATCCGTATCGGATCATGATATAATTCAATGTCCGCGACGATGAGACTTGCTCTCTTCAGCAAAAGCCGGAAGTCATGCGTTTAGCGGTGTTCAGATGTTCGATGCATTTTTCTATGTCGCCACTTTTCTTCCTCAACAAGCAGCTCAACCAAATTTGGCACATCGAACCCAAAAATCAATAAGTTTGTTAGTAGATATCTTTCGGCACGATGAATTAACTTGCCAAGACAAAAGTGGGTGTTTTTTGTACAATTACTTAAAAACGATGATACCAAAAAACTGGGGGGAAAAAGGGCCTTCAATTATTGGGAATAACAGTGAAACGGTAGTTTGTCATACGTGGCAATGGCATGCCAAGATATGCCCACAAATCGTCGAGTGAACACGGTAACCGTATGTCCGGATTCCACGAGACGTTAGGACTACTCGTCGGCCAATGTGCTCGGCTGTCACGGTGTGTCGCTGATAGAAACAAGAACGATGTCGGGTTGGACTAGACAGCGCCACGAGAGAAGCTATCAATTATGACTGCATAATTCTGTAACACGTGTTGCCGGTGGCCGGTCTCGGTATGAGATAGGATGAGCATAGCTCATCACGATTCTGTTGCGAGTCTGTCTGTGGCGGTGCCAACTGCAAGTCGTATAGTATTTTCGCCCTTTCGTTTCGCATCTGCCCGAGAGCCAGACTGTCTTGGTATCACAACGTTTGCTTTCGCACCTCGTCAACTCACGTTTTCCGTGAAATTTTTGATTTTATATTTATTCTATATGCGTAAATGAGTTTAATGTCCTTCCCATAGGCATCGTGATTTATTTCACTCTTAAAAGCGTCATTACTCGAGAAGGGAACCACGCGTTTCTCGCCTCGCCCGTACACCGAACACTGCTAAAGACGTCAGCGAATACGTGTTTACTGATACGTGTGTACACAGATGCACACACAAACACACACACAGTGATTCCCTCCCCGACAGTTGTAGAAACTATTATTGGATCTGATTTATAGATTTGTTTAGTCAGATTTTCATAGTTTCGTGGGACTGGCTCGAGCATACATCGCGCACACCGAGTCTTGTTATGACGTTCCGAGTTATAAAATCATCGCCCCAGCTACATACACATGCTTCCCCGTCCACGATTATGTCTGCTCGTTTGACAAAATCCTCCGATTATTAAGTTCACTTTATGACCTTACCAAATTTTAACGAGATATTCGTTCGGTTCTGTACTTACTTATAGTAAAAATAAAAATATTGTTTGCACGAGGAAATTATCGACTGTGATCTTGCAACATTTTTATATGGACAATTTTCCAGATCATGTCTTTGAACGAGGTGACGTCACGTGACGATATGATTTTGGCCCAAAGGTCAGAAAGTCTGGTATTAATTGGCGATTTGTCTTTGAATAGATGCAACAAGTCTTGGTCAGTTCGCTGTGGCTTTTCTATTTTCTCCTGCACCACTCAAGAATATAATTGTCAATTGTTGAGTTTCCTTGGTTTCGTTTGCGACTTATCGGAGTTATTACACGTGCTAATGTACTCTCTGACGATTGTCTATAGTCATAGGTCATGGAGTAGCGATGAAGCTGCACCATCGGCCTAGCTATCGGCGTTTTCTTCGCTCCGTCAGTTAATTTGCATCGCTGGATGGCCGCACTCGCTCGTGCGATGCACAAAGCTATAATTATTAGTACGCGTCGTCTGAGCGCTCTAGCTTTCTCGTGCTCATTTATAAGAGCGCCATCACACCGCTTCGCTCGCAGCTGTTCGTCATAGTCTTCGTCGTCCTCTTTTTCTTCCCGCTGTTCCTATTCTTCTTCATCTTCTTCCTTATGGGCTCTGCGACACGAGCGCGTGTGCACAGCAGTTTCCCCTTTCTCGTATGAAACCGAGCCTAGCCGTGATTACAAACCAACGCCTCGCATACACACCACCGTGTCGTAGCTGTATCCCCGATGATGAAATTCCTCGGTTCTAATCCGCGCGCACGACCCGAAGAGCCACGTCTCGCGGCTGACTAGGCCAATTTGTTTCTCTCCGGAGCTTTTGCCATCTTTCCAAAGTGGGGGGAAAGCACTTCAACGGAAATATCCAGGCCATTCAACGAATGGCAAGAATATGATAATTATATTTAATCAGAGGTCACGTGGAAACTAATTATAACCGAATCTAATCAAACACCACATTTCCTTAAAACCTTGAAGAATATTCTACTTTTCGCATCTTAGATTATAAGATGATCCTCAAATCTGCATAATTGCAAAAAGAAAAAGTAATATCCCCCAACTCGGATAACTGAAAATCCTTGTATTGCAAAAATTTCCAATTTCTGCACTGCAATTTCATTTCAATAAATTTTTGTTTTAAAAATAGATTACCTACAATTTGAAAAAAATACAATGTCGAACATCTTCCAGCATCCGAAATAATCTCAACGACAATTATCAGAAATTCCCTCGAGCGAATTTGAGGGATGTCAGAATCGGAGGGGTGGCATCGATAGCAGGGTAGACTCCGACGGGTAGTCGACTGTTTGTGGCGTTCGTGGGGAGAAAAAGGTGAACTAAGTGGTATAGATATAGCGGTGCGAGGGGCGAAGGGCGAGTTGAGTATGGCTGGACCTTCTACAAGAGATATAGACGCGGATAGATGGACACCCAGCTGTAAAAGGACATGAGTGTGTGTGTCTCACACACGTTTTACACACACACGAGGGTCCGAGTTCCGAAGAAAAGAAGAAGTTGGCAAGGGGACTGCCATCTCTTGGCTTCCACGTGGAACTTGGTCGCGCGATCGTTTCCGTTTCGTTTTTTTTTTCTCTTCTTCTTCTTTTCATCCTTTTTTACCGTAAAAACGAGGCTCTTACAAATTCCACGTGGTGCACGCGCGCTCGTGCTCTTTCCCCCTTCTCTCCCCTTCCTCTTTTCTTCTCTCCTTGCTTCCAATGTCCAGATGTGGCTCGCCGAGCGAGACAGAGTTGTACAGCACGCCACGCTCGGACTTTGCTTCGCTCACGCGTTCGTTTCGCTTGTGCACTAAACCATCCGGCGTCGATTTGATCGGTATTTCGAGAGGGTGAAGAGCGTCGTACCACCCAAGGTTACCGACGATTATATCCACGGGGATTCATTGAATCTTCCACTTTTTAAATGAACCTCCAAATTGTTTCCGTTTAATTGGTATTTTTATTGCAATCCACTCGGGGTGACCAAATGCGGTACTAAAGCGGGAGACTCGCGCAGCAGGCGTTATGGCGTTTCACAAAGGAACTTGCAAAGTGGAGTTCCGTATGTGGAGCATAATCTTTGGGCCGGATGTACGAGCGTGGAATACAATAAGGCCCAGCTTAAACCACTGAACTCGAAGTTAATTCGCGAATGCAGTATTCGAATCATTTTCGGCACTGGCTATGTTTGACACAAGGGCCGCGGGTGCTGCTAGGACTTTTCGTAAATTTCAAGGGACCGAAAGGATTGCAGCAAACGCTTTTGATCTCCCGTAGATGCAAACCGCGCAGAAGAAAAAAAATGGAAATGGTACCTAAAAAGTTGTTGACTCAGAATTTGGCAAATTGATTCCTCTTCAATTTCTAATGTTCAGAAAGGTAACCACAAATAATGACCAAGTAGATCTAGAGATCGAGAACTGTAGAAAAATGTAGATATCGAAAATTATGGAAATATCGATTCGGACACCGAAAATTTTGGAGAAATAAGAACGATGATATCGATCTGGAGGCTGAAAACTAATAACCCAATATGAGAAGTGTTATTTGGTGTAACAGATTATAGTTAAGTTCGTGTTTCACTACTTTTTATATTGTCTTCGAAAATGTCTAAATATTTTCCTTTTTGCGCGGGAATCCAGCTGATTAGACTCGCATACATCGGAAGAGCAGATCGAGAGACTGAACCTACCGTTTATCATCCGTCCCAGAATATCTCAGTGAATCAACATGACTATTCGTTATTGAATGTATACATACCGATCTACTGCTGCTGCCCACACCCACGAGAACATTTATTCTATTTTTGGCACATAAACTGTACTCCGGTGAAACGATATAACTTGAGGCGAATGATTATCCGATAATACGACTTTATCGTAGCAATGCTCGGGATATTGACGTCGCGGATCTTTTTTTTTACGATTTCATCCAATAAACGCCCCAAAATTCAATTTATTTCCTTCACAATGGAAATCCAAGGATTTGCATGTAATAAAATTAATTCTGTCGAACAAACTACATCATACAATCGTATCACATGCGACAAAAAAAAAAATTAAAAAATTAATAACCACTTGAACGTTCAGTAAATCATGACAAGTGATTTTGCACACTTTATACCGATTTCAAAAATATTATATCAAGTTTATATGATTTCAAATCAATGAAAATTTTGTGCTTCTAGGTAATGCTCGATGATACGTTTAAAAAAAATTTTTCATGGGTTAATATGGAATATAAAGCGAAAGGGCAAAGTGGTGGAAAAAGAAGAGAAATGGAAACGGATTTTTAGGGTTTAAAAAACATCCTCAATCTCCTTCTCTCGGTGCTGGTCCAAGTCGCAAAGACGGGAGTTGACAACGACATTCTCAGCGGTCCAATAAAGAAAAGAGTGCTTCAAGTCCTTTCCTTGCTGTCCTGTTCGTGTCCCCGGAGGAAGACCAGATTTATGTGCAAAACTCCCGTTCCAGCATCTCCCACCGTTCACCTCCCGTCTTCCTTCTCCCTCTACATCGCGCTCTTCACTTTCTTCCCGGCTTCCTCTCGCAAACTGCCGCTTGACGGAGACGCAGGAGAAAATCCCTCAGGACTCAGAGAATAAACTTGCTTCAGCAGCGATCGGTGAATCTGCATATCCGTTCCTCTCCTCGAATTCCAGTTCCTTCCACCCATTCGGCAACACTTTACACGCTTTTTCAAATCCTCCCAGCTATCTTCAGCATCGCGAGATTCGAAATTTGATTTATCGCGGTACCAACAGTCCCAACCAAAAATATTCTCCCAATGATCCATAATTCAATCGGGCAATCACAGAGAAATTTGTAAGATGAACAATATAAAAATTCTAGTCATCGTTCATATAGAAAATACTATTTACAATCGCAAAATATAAATGCCCCCATCAAAATATTTCACCTAATGCAATTCATAATACCAAAATAATTGCAAGTCTCAAGTCTGTGATTTCAGTGCAAATACTGTTATAAAATTGAAACTAAACAATCACATGCATAAGCAGAATTATTTTTTCCTATTTTTTTTCTGATCAAATGCAACAAAACGAAGATTTCTCCCGAAATCACAGCAATTAACTCGTAAAGCACATTGAATATGTCGCTGTGATTTGCGATTGGTATTTCGTGACATTTGAAAATGACACTTTGACGTTAGCGGGTAGTAGAATAGTCGATAATTCTTATCTCGCTCGTGAAGTTTGCATTATAGCGGGAGGCTGGTGAGTGAATTTCCAAACAATATCTTCTCGCGGTAGTTTGGCGAATGAAATATTCAAAGTGTTCCGAGGGATCAGGTATTCAACGTCGTGGAAATCTTCGGTTCTCCCTCTAACTCATCTCGCTCTCTCGGTGTCCTCCTCCGTCTGCTCTGTTACTGCAATATTGTGGCTGCTTCTGTTTCAGTGCTTCTCGAATCCACACGAGAAATTGATCTCATCCACTTACTCGCGAGTCCCTAATGTTCATGAAAGCATAATGCTGTCGTAACGCTGGCGTATATAGCGGAGAGTGTTACGAGTATACGAGCTTTGCGGTATCGTGGAATTTATTCCCCGGGTAAAATTGTGATACACGACGAAGCACATAGAACGCTTGCGGGAGACGAGACGAAATTCCGAGCTATTGCGAGGCACGGCGTGGCATTGGAAATACGCGAACGGGATGAAGCGAATATAATCCGATGTACACGTTGGGCGAAGGTGGCGCGGCGACGATGAACACGGTTTCTGTCTTAAAGTCTTCAATGATTCAGTGCTTCCGACCGCGAATACGTGTGTCGCTGTTTCTATCGTTGATCATTCCGATCGTCGTCGCTTGTATTGTAGTAAACCGATGCTCGCGTTGCTTTGTCATTATTGATTCTCCGTCGTGGGGGTAATAACCATTTCTTCGTCTTGTCTTGTCGCATCTTTGTCTTGTTTCTGTGAGGCTGAGTGCATTGCATTGTGCATACAAATTATTTTTCTGCCCCGTCGATTTGTATGCATTTCGGTAAATGTATTTGGTATATAAAAATTGAAAAATCGGAATCGATTTTGATAATTAGGTATTAGATAATGCATCGACAATTTCCGTCACTGCCAAATAAACTTCGATCACCTTGATTACTTATTACAAACGTATCGGTCATTTTTTGTAACATTTGTACGAATAATTATCATTCGTGAAGGTTTTGTACAGAAAATATGAGTCAGCCTCTTTGATATTCATAACGATGAACACGTTTCATGAATTGTGAGTGCACACTGCAATTTTATAGGAGAAAAGAAGTCGTTGTACTTTGTAGTTGCACTGCAGTGTTTTATCAGAGACATTGACGTTTAGCATTTTCATTGTTACGACGAACAGGAAGTATAACCATTAGGCAAACGAAGGAGTTGCCATCAGCTGATAGATCAGAACGACGAACCCGTTTTTAATGGCGATTGCATAGTGGATTATTCGTTCAAGTATTTTTTGTCCAAAACAATGAACCCGCTTCTACGATATTCGTATGCATTCCACGAAAGGTGAGTGAACAGAATGCAATAACCACATCTCCAGCGCATTCCCATGAACGTGAAGGTTTGATATCGAACAAATCGTCATTGTAACTTGAGCGATAGACGGCAGAAAAATAATGCCATAAACTAGGTACGATCGTATAAGTTAACAGGATTTTTCCGTTGTCGCCGGTGCGATGGTTAGTAGGTTTTCATGATGGCAATAAATCTTCGAACCCGTCGGCCGGTAACTCGGTAGGATAAATGACGGTGCGCGTGTGTATCTCCGATCGTGATTAAATGTGTATGTATTGTCTTTGCTATATGATAGAAAAGTTCGAATTTTCTCGTTAAATTCCGAGCACGTGCGTGACACTTAAGAATATCGCGAAGAAACGTATCGGTGAATAGGGAACACGGCAACTGGCTAACCGAGGGAACAGCGGAGGAAGAGAAGGAGGCGCGTGCATTTTATATCGGTGCGTCACGCCTTTCACGAAAAATCACCGAGCAAAAGGTTCCCAGCGTTGCGCTCTGCTTGCTGCTATGCTAGTTGGCACTATGCGCGCTCTGTTCCAACGATTTGAAAGTAAGTAAGCATCGTCCTAAGCGTCTTTTGAAGCCGTATTGTCCCATGGAACATCTCATTTAATAGGCAAGCGCGAGCGTCCTCGTAGGTCTCGTACGTATGTACGGCATGAATTAGAACGACTCTACGATGAGATGGTAATAACAATGAGTTTCTTCTCTATTTATACTTTTTCTTTTTTTTTTTTTAGTATGTGTCGCATGTATTTCGTAAATACCAATTAATCTATAGATAGGTAAATGCGACTTGGGGGACTCCTAAAAATAAAAATTTACATCAAGGATCGAATGCGTCGATTTTAATCGTGGTTCACTTGAGGTTAAGGATTACGTTTAAAGGCGGCGAGACAATTTTTTTCGTTATAAAATTTTGGACAGTTTGTATACAAGCATTTTTTTAATTAAAAAAAATGAAAAACCTACGAGATATTCTCGAGTACGTTTTGTAAAAATCGAATTTGCGTGTATCAAAAAATTGAAATACTACGGGCATTCACAATAAAATGGCGCGCTTTGTCTAATTTTCAAATGAGAATTGAAAAGGAAATAATAAAACGTTTTTTCTGCAAGAAAACGTGTGAGATTGTCACTTGAACGACGAAAAATAGTCTCGTTACCGTCGGACGATGAATTTTTCACTAACCCGAGGATAAATATCCGCCGAAATGAAAATCCTCCGATAAAGATGTTGATATACAACTGTCGGAGTAATATTGTGCCCGGAGAAATCTCCATCGTGACCGTGAAGAATTATGCCAATGAAAATAAAAATAATAATACATTCGGTGGAGTGCCGAGGCTCGCGGTGACGATATTTCTTCGAGGTATAGCGTTTTTACTCGCTGCGGACAAAAATATACTCGTTGAATAAAATACGTACTGGCATGTTGGCGTATATACCGGTACGTTGCAAGCGAAGGAACGCAACGTCGAGGCGATAGAAGAGATCAGGAGGGAAGAAGAAGAGGGAGAAAGAAAAAGACGAAGACGACACACGCTCGTCGATTAACGATTCCGCACGCGATACCGAGACGCGTGACCTGGACGGTTCCCACGCGCCCCACGACGCGGAACCCGCGCCGCGTGTGATATCGATGTGACGTGTCAAATACGTGATCATACTCTAATGCACGCACCGGGTGGAGAAGCCAGTGGGGAAGGGGGTAAATAACACTTTGGAAATTACGATGCTCGCTCGATGTCATCATAACTTCGACCATACCAACCTCTTCGTCTTCCATCCTCTTCGGCGTCTGTCCCGAATACCGATAAGCGTATACCAATCGCTTCGCGAAATCTTTCGAACCTTCTGGTTATTCCCAGATCCGTTCCAGCTCTTCTTTCCATGCCTCTTTTCTATTCCGTGCAAACGGATTGCCCTACTGCTCTATTCTATTTGTTATTTAATCATTTTTTATAAGGTGCAATAATTTTTGCATTAATAAGTTGAAACAATTGCAAATAAAATTGACTGAAAGGGTAATTCTCGTTTAGATATAAGTAATTTGACAAAATGAATATTATTTTGCAGTTTTTGATTAATGATTTTGAAAAATGTCACTCGTTAATGAGGCTCAAAATATTTGTTTGTACGTATAGTACATTAGAGATTTTTTTTTGAAACGTCATTTGGAATTTTTAGATCTTTTCTACAATATTTTCACGTAAAAGTGGATTTCACAAGAATGAAGGATATTTTTCGAGATTCTCCATATCCTGAAAAATATGAGCATTCGAAAATATTTTGATACAAAATCAGAAGAAAAAAAAATTATGAGTGCCTCATTTACTCTGGTAAATAGAGAAAAAATAATAATAAATAGAATCCACGATGATCAGGATCGGAGGTTGGACGAATTGATATGGAATGCGCCATATGCTTATGTATTTGCACAAGTACTTGGATTAAAGTGCGTCGCAAATCATTTTGTATTCAATACTATCGACTTAGTCGATCGCCAATGACGTACGATTGGTGTTCAAGATTTATACTAACGATGATCGTTCATGTTCGTTTTTCTTGCTCGGCGACGATAATATCGATAAATTAATGGAAATTGCGTAGGACAAATGTCGTCATCATTTTTCCCATAATCGAGTCGCCTAATCGCCCGTGTTTAGAGTCATCGTCGGGTTGTTATGAGGATGCACGATGACATATATCGTTTCCGGTACATAACGACTCTTCTGAATATGTAGCTGCGTCGTTGTGTCATTGATTTTAATCGGGACAGTCAGTCCGCAATAAATCACAGACCATACAACATGATTGTTGCATCTTGTTCGTTACTAGTAGTCGTCGAGTAATAACAACATCATATACGACGTGCATAATTTATTTTTTTAACTGTTGACATCTCAAAGTTGATCCCACAAAAATAAAATTCCTTCGAAAGGCTATTTCATTATGAAAATTCATATTTTCATGTTTAACAAGGTGCACAATTATGAATTTTGTATTAAATGGTGCTTAGATTCTGCGGAAAACGAAAACAATTAGAACAGTATTGAAAATAATGATTAGTTTTCAGTTATTTTCACAGGTTTTAGGATGCAGATTAATAATTTCAGATGTACAGCTAAATTCGTTTACAATTATCAAGCTCCAAATTGACTGCGCCTAATTTGGTGATAACTAGGTTGATACAATTCAGTTCAGATATTTTTTTTTTAATCGACAAAGTCCAATTTAGGTATCAAAAACGATGGACAAACTAGCCTGACATTAAAGGCTGCAGAGAAATATACTTAGACATAGAAAACTATGGAAATATCGATCCAGTCATCGAAAATTTGTCTGGACACCGAAAACTAATCAGCTTGATCGATTTGCACACCAAAATCTAGAGGAATGTCGAGCTGACCATCAATAACCATAAAGACATTGGCCTTACTTTTTCTCTTGTTAGCCTAGGAAGTACAAACTCAGCTTACGGTGCACGATATATATACTTTGCTACACTTGTAATGCGAGTGAAGAAGAACACACGTGGCATCATGCTGAGTGCGGCATTCCGTCATGCTCGCGTTTCCCAGATCGAAATAATGTTATGCGCCGGACCTCTTATGATCGTAAATATTAAGAGTCCGCATGCGGCCAGCCAGTAGGCCGTGCAAGTATATAGGCCTGTACGTTATTCCATACCGTATAGCCACCGGAGGAAAGGCCCGTTAGGAACCGCGTGACAGCTCCCACTCATCCAGATACAGCTAGCACTCATATGATTCGTTATTACCATCAGCACGAGATACGAAAATGGAATACCAATTGGACTGTGTTTCTCGATACATATATGGGGCAATCTACACCAATTCGACCCTGGGTGATTTTTAGCATTATTGTTCCAACTCTAAAAGCAGAGCACAATTTTTGCTGAGACATTTTGGCTTGTTACTCTATAAAAAAAAATTCTACTGGGCGTAATTGTAAATAATTTGAAAAATCCCAAGCCTAGAATCAAAGAGGGCGTTTGCTTGCATTAAAAAATACTTTTATCAAAAAAAGAATGGCCTTGGTGACATTCAGTTGGTCGACATTTGACGAGTATTACTTGTGCATTAAATGGCACTATGTCCATTATGGAAATATCGATGGTTTTTATTAATTGTGAATTAATGTTGAAATTAATTAAGGAAATTACTGGAAAAATCGTAGATAATTCTTCGAAATTCTGGGAAATATAAACGTGATCAAGCATCGACGCATAAACAATTGACGACTGCGGCCGAATTTATTGAAATTCATTTTTCGAGAGGTCAAGGATCAGACACAGGTCTCGTTGGTATGGATTGTCCCATACATAAGCATGTTCAGTTATATCCAGCGAAGCTTCTGTCTCGTATTGCTATCATGAAAGATGCATGCACTTGGTGTACAAACTGCGGTGATTATCATTTTTATTATTAAATGTGACGTTTTTAACCGAGCATCAAGGTTGAATTTATGTTCTGCTTATAAGAGAAAACGTGTTCGCGAGTTCAACATCCCGAGCGGAACTTCAATCGCGAAGTACCCGAAGCTTTTGTGCCCTGCTTCGTCCTCTGTACTTAAGCACAACAACAGCAGGTAGAATTTCCACTCGGTGATTCGCAGTGCGTGCTGGAAGCGACGCGCGCGATGAGCGAGCGCCGCGTCCGCGTGAAACCAGGTTCGATAAATCGAGAAGTAAATGGGTCCGGAATACAAATAACCAAGACGTGACCTCGAGCACATCGTCGATGAGCTCGAATGAGCGCTAGTGCAAACCTACGCGACATTGAAAGGAATGTGAGTGTACTTTATGGCCAGTTCTCGGCCCAGTTTCCGCACGCGCACACACATGGTAGAAAAAAATGTTTTACTGGGCCAGCTAATATACCGACAGCTATTCGCTTATTTGCTGAACTTGGAAATTTCCTTGCCAGTTGCCAGGAAAATATTACCTGGACTTACAAATAATTTCCTAGCTTGACGAAATTATTTTCCGTCGTGGAAAAAAAAATTGCTGTGGGTTAATTATCAAATGATTTTGCTTATTTCATGTACGCAATTTGTAAAAATGTTCAAGTATGTGATTAGTATTTTTATAGCTATAAAAAATGTGAACTTGATTTGTACCTCTAAATTGGACCCTTGGTACGTTTTTGTGCTCTCACATGTGCAACAAGGTTCTTGTCCACCAACAAATCTTGTAATACACATATACAATTATTCCTGAAAACAATCCAAATCCATGTTTAATGGATCTCGCTGACAGCTGTAGAATTACACGGGAAAAAATTGCACGGTCTTGGGTGATGAATGACGCAAGGCAAAACATAACAAACTTGCGGTACCGTCAGAGAGCTTCGCGAGAATTCGGCCGATTTCTGGATAATCCATTGAGACTCGTGGTCCACGGTAGCCGCGATCTCTATCGTGGATGCTGGATCAAAATCTGCGGTGTCTCGGGCGATCGCGGGGAAGAGAGGGTCTATCGTTAATGCCAGATGAGGACCACCAAGGTCGTGTGGAGCGGGGATCACGCCGGTGTCAATTAATGAGCTGGTGGGGCCCGTCGTCGCCGTCCTCTTCTTCGTCCTCGTCGTCGTCGTCGTCGTCTTCTTCGCAGACACCGAACAGTGTAGTATTCTTTGGCTCACAGTATATACTCCACGTGACGAAGAGGATGAAGAGCCGCGCAGCATCGCTCGAGACGAGAATCAACCAACCAACAAGAAGGAGCTGAGCTGCTACTCATCGAGACTCGCGCAGCTATGGTTTTGTCGCTCGATTCCCGGTAGGCTACCATAATAAATACATAATATGCACATAAAGGCGAGCCGGCGCGATCGAAATGATCAAGCGAAATCCTCACTCGAGTATCTCCTTCTCTCTTTCTCTTTTTTTTTTTTTCTCTCTCTCTCTTTCTCTTAGTCGACTTCTCTCGGTGGGTGGCGCCTCTTTCCCTGCTTCTCTTCCACCCTCCCTTGAATTATGTCCAAGTCCAGCAGGATCTCCTCTATGTTCCGCTGCGACTGGTGCAGCGCTATCGCGCATCAGGATCACCGAATAATTATTGCTTCTCTGTCTCACGATGAGCTTTTGCAATGCCAACAAATTACGGTGCTACCGGTGTTCCCTCGGCATCACGTCAAACTTTATGTCCATCTCGGCATTCCCGGTGGAAGAAACTTCTCGCGCATTATTTGCCTAATTAATAATCATTAAATGCTCTTCGTGTTTTTGCGTCGAGCTGTTCCGATGGCTTTTATAATTTTCCGCAGTATTTATAGACCATTTAATTAGCAGCGGTTTTTTTTTCCACTTCATTTAATTAGCGCTTCTTCCGACTTTATTTTCAAGTTCTTGCGGTGGTCCCGAAGATGATCTATGATCATGCTCATGGGATGCAGTACCAAGTACTTGAAGTACACGTTTGTGAAAAATCCAACAGCGATATTGCCTCAGCATCACTTCGAATTTAATATGTACCTAGAAATTCTGGTGGAAAAAAACTTCTCGCGTTTTATTTGCCTAATTGATAATCATTAAATGCTTCGTTTTTTGTGTCAAGGTGTTTCGACGAGTTTTATAATTTTCCGCAGTAGTTACAGACTATTTAATTAGTGTTTTTTCTTCAACTTCATTTAATTACCGTTTTTGTTCTCCTTTGACTTCATTTAATTAGCGTTTCCTCAAACTTTTTCTTCAGGTTCTTGCGGCGTTAATGAAGATGACGTATGTTTATGTCCGTGGGTATGGATCTTGCTGCCGAACTGGAGCAAAATAAACACTATCGACAGCAGCGACAGAGCGACGATGACGCGGTAGAAGATCAAGGGATGGCGCAGGGCCCGCGCTCCGCAATCTTGAAATCTCTTTGGTGATCCTGCGATGAGGACATACCGGATCGCGGATCGCGCGGCAGGGCAAGCTCGCTCTTTTCTTCAGCAGATTATATTTGTCCGGTGAACGTGCATTCTGCCGCGTTGTTTTTGCCTACGCGTCGAAGGGACCACCGCCGAGATGAAGCTGTCTCCTTCTTCTCCTGTTGCGAACCTTCTCACTCTCTCCCTGGTCCATTTTTCGCGATATATGTATACCTAGATCCTGAGATCCGTTTCCGACTCTCGCCGTCATCCTGTCGAAGAATTCTTCATCATCGGTCTTCGACTCTGCGTTGTACAGCCGCTACTTTTCCGCGTCCGATGCTGAAGAGGATCACAAGATGAGATTTTCGATAGGGCATACCAATTCAACGAGTCTCCGACTCTGATAACCGTGAATTGGATTTTTTAATTATCATTATTAATCACCGGAGTGAATGCCGTACTCACAATTTTTTATTTTTTATTTTTACTTAAAATTTACAACAATGAAAAAATTTAAATTACGTATGACTTTTCTTTAAAATTTATTTAATAAATTTAAAAATTGTTTTTTCAAAATTGAACCGTTCCTTTTACTTCTTAAAATTTCTACATGTGAAAATGAGCGCCTCATTAGGTAGCGTAAAAAAGAAGAAATTTGTTTCAAAAATTATTTGGAGTTTAAAAGTCATTTGCTGAGTTACTTATGAAATGTTAGTTTTCTTCATCTGAATATGCACGGTACACGAATTAATTACAGGCGACTCTGGAAGGTTATTATAATCTGCACATGTCGTGTATATATTAATTTTGGGTCGATGACAAATTCACCATAGCTTATGCACACGACATCTAAGAATGAAAGGGAAAGAAATAAAAAAAAACGTGACTCATCTATACATATGCGCTGTATACACTGAGACACGGATGTGCCGATTCAGTCGTGCAGTTATTTAATAATTTATATTATGCACATGGATATAAATCGATGGAGCGGTGAAGAAGTCATGATATATGGGCTAATTTGACGTATCGGCGAGGCCACCGATCGAAGCAGCCATGTATGGCTGAATGGCCGACTGTAAATTACTGGCACGTCGCGTAAAAAGCCTCCTGGAGGCTCCCCTTCTCCTGCTCCTGACGGACTCTCTCGTGGATGTCCATCGCCCTGTCAAAGCCTCATCGACACTCGTGCGTATACCCATTAGCCGCTCCTCCTCGTCCTCCTTCGAATCCTTCTCATTATTCTTCTTGTTTTCTCGCTAATTCGGTGAAAACCTCGTCGTTCCACTGAATGACAGCTCGGAGCTAATCTCGGATCCTCGATTCAACCCTTTTCTTATTCACATGCTGGCTATTTATGTGGAAAGTAACATAACCTTTCTTCCAATTTAAGGCTATCTTATTTGCCTGTGAAGTATGTACCATTGCCATAAATAAATGTCGTTGAATTTCTCCTCGAGAACGAAAGGAATACGATATTAGTATATTATCGCACTAGTGTGTAAAAACTTTTTTCTGACGAATGTGAATTTGCAACGCAAACGAGTGAAGAAAAAGTTTCTTCAACAAATTTTGTACAGAATTTCACATCACAGGGTGTAATAAAGGGATTTTCACGCTAAATATACAAAAAATGCGTAAAATGTCCATTATCGCACGGTATGAACAGAAATATATTTTTTATTCGAATAATGTCATCCGAATTTCAATTAGCCACGTGTGCAATTATCGTCTGAAGTAAATGCAGTTAATAACGAATTAGTAAATTGCATCCTGCTTTAAATTCGTCATTCAGACGAAAATCGAGCATGTCCGAATATATTATTAACGCTGCCATAAGAGCTACGTCAATAACAGAACGTCTGCGATTCATTAAATTCGAGCAATTTCCTCACACCCCCCCGAAAATTCACCATAGCTATCTTCTATAAATTGTATTCTGTGCATGGGGTTGTTACTCGAAGTGCCGCGCCACGCGCCAGCCAACAGGGAGTCGCCCTGTGATTCATTATAATCTCCAAGCTCGCTGAAGCTCCGTTCGGAGCTTACGCCAAATCTGCATGGCTATCGACTATAAATGTGCCTACAATTCTGCCCCGCCATGGTGTACATGCGTACGTTATTTCAAAGCCCTCGAATATATACATTCCGACAAGACAATTGTGTGACTTACTTCAGGAATATAAATTCGCGTTTCGAATGTCACGGAGAACGAAGTTCATCCATTCATTTCAACTTCACAAAATTCAATTTACGACAAGCTCATCGAGATTGACAAATAAAAAATTACAATAAAAATGTTGGTTGTAAAAAAAAAACGTATATAAAAAATAATACTCGTACTCGAAATATTTCTTCCAAGTACATCGATCAATTTTTTACATACTCGAAAACACACCCAGAAAAAAAAACATTTTCTTCCTTGCTGGTAAATTCTTCGTCATTGATAATAATTCGATTTCATGCAAATCCGGATTTTGAGTGGCAATTAAAATGACCATGTTCCTAAATTCCTGCCCAGCTCCGTCCAAAACAGGTGGACCAAGGAAAAAGAGTTTGGCGCACCCCCGAAACCACCCCTCGCCCAAAAATCCAACAGCGTTAGGTCATCGGTCGATCACGCAGCGTAAAGAGGAACGAGACCGGGAGGAAGAAAGAGAGAGAACGAGGAGATCGAGGCTTGTCTCATTTCACTTTACAAGGGGGATTTAAAAATCGAGGATACCGTTGACAGCTATTGCACAGCCGTCCGCCCCCTGCCCCCTGCGCAGCACCCCAGCGTCCCGACCGTCGAACACAAATTAAATCTAAAATATACAATAAACAAGGACACAATCAATAACCGAGACTCTTTCGTCTCGTCTCGTCTGCTCTCTCTCTTTTCTTTTCATTTCTTCGCTGCCTATGCTGGCCTCCCGGGGTATCTGACTCGAGACGTGATATGTCGGTAATTAAAATCCGTTACGAAGCAGTAGCAATACACCTCCTTTCATCCCCTCGTAACTGCCAGCAGAGAGCGTCGCTGGTACAGGCATCTCGACGCGCCAGTTCTCGACTTTTTCTCGTTGTAGAAGAGTATCGAATGTAAAGAGGATCGCGAAAAAAAAAAAAAAAAAAAACGAAAGCACGAAACAGTACGTGCTGACTGCGTTAGAAGAGGAGCGAAACTTGCAGGAAACAAGGGGAATCAGGACATGGAAAAAAAAAGGAAGAAAAAAACGCCCCGGGACGTGGTGATAGTCGTGTGAACGGATTACGCTAAATTGTGAAAAATGATTGTGCCCTTATTGACACACCCGGCTGAGTTTGTCGATACAATAGCCATTAGTGACTGCGAAATTGTTGCTTCCAATCATACGTACTCGGTTTGAATACGTAAGCAGAAAGAGAGAGGGAGAAATAGCGAAGAAGAAAGCAAAAACAAAAAAAAAAAAAAACGATCGCGTTTTTCTCGACCTTGCGCGCGCGTTCATCTCACTGTCGCTCGTCTCCTCGAAGACGAGCCCTCTTTTTAGTTCGGCCTCGCGCACGTCCCGATGCGGAGGAGATCCGACTTCCTCACGATGAAGAGGGTGCATGATACCGAATCATACTTACGCTGATGTGTACCACCGATTTATAAATCGCTGAAAAAAAGTGGAAACAGGAATAATCGCCCCACTGGCAATCTCTCTACTCATCTCTGATCAAACTGCTGAGATTGAGTGCTTACTTGGTGTCAGGTTGAGGATCGAGACACCTTCGGATCAAGGTTTATTGAATTAGAATCGATTTTATTGATAATCTTGTTCAATTATTTTTAATATGTAGGAAAAAATCGTGTGTCATGTTAATTGACGTTCTGGTATGTTAAGTTCAAGTTAAGTTGGCTAAAAGTTTGATTTTCGGTGCCTTTTTCTGAATAGTTGACTGTAAGATACTATTTTTTGTTTGTTTGTAGGAATTATGAAAATTAAAGGAAAGAAAGTGGAGGTCGATTTAGTAAGGTAGCTTTTTTTTTTCAGATGTATGCATATTCAAATTGAGTTGGTGGAAATGACGGAACCCCACGTAGATTAATCAGAGATCGATTTGCGGTGATTATGGTATAAAATGTTGACTTTAGTATCTGTGGATGTGCCTCTTCCGGGCTTATTGTCAGAAAGTCAAAAGGCAAAACAATCCGTTGGCTTGCTCGTTGACCCTAGCGCTTCCGGTCATTAGGCCGGGACTCTCATCGCACAGATAGATATTACCCACTAGACATGAGCTGATTATAATAATAATGCGAAGCGTTGTGGTGGCCTTTGCTCGTATGTCATGTAAATTCGATCGAATTAGCATATGAATATTGATTCCCATCCGGTTCCATCCCATGCGAGGAAATGAAAAAAAAAAAAAAAAAGGAAAGCCTTCTGTGTGGCACCGTTAACACGTAGAACCCATGCACCTATAGAAATCCATTGTGTCCTTCGATCAAAGCCCAAACAATTAAAACTCCCTGGACTTTTGCATTTTTACGACATCATAACATACGATCTTGATAAACGATAAAATTAAAAAAAAAAAAAAAACAATCGAGAATTATACTTCAATGGCTGCTACAAATAAACTGAAACATTTTATTCCCTCTACCATGAATTAACATAAAATCGACTGCTATAATAACTCATAATTACATATTTTCCGTGTTCCAGATAACAGAACAATAGAAAATATTTGCCCATTTCCATATCTTTCCCAGTGACTTGTTTGAAATCCACTAAACTTCCATATACCCCATACATTCTATGACTACCTCACAAGCCCACACCATATAAAATCTCGATAAGCGATAAAATGCCGAAAAAACCAATCGTGGAATATTCTCCAACCGATATAAATAATCCGAAAGATTTTTCTTCGCCGGAGAAGCTGAAGGTATCGAGCGATGATGCGGGGAGCGATAAATAATCATAAAATCAGAATAAAGATGAATAAAGGAGCGATAACGTGTGTCCTCTCGCTGCTGGATTTCGAGGTGCCCCGACATTAACAGCGGCGTACAGTATGGGCAGAGGCTGCAGCAAAGCTGGTAACATCAGGGGTGCCTCCCGCTGGGTTTCGGCCCCCCATCGACACCTGACAGGCTGCTAGCTACTACCTACAAATTACTTAACATCCGAAGGATCCGGCCGCGCGGGCGAATGGCAACATTCTCCTCGTCCCTCGTTGGCCCTGCATCTTCCATCAGAAGCAGCATCGATAGGATCGTCGAGGTTATATCGTCGGAAGCCGCTTCAAAATATCGGCACCCAGTAGCTATCCACTCGGCTCTTTGGACTCTTCCGTTCTTCCTTCTCCAGCAGCCGGAACAGCCTCGCGCACTCGGGCCACCTACGGTCCCTTGCATAATTCATTTATAAAGTCTTGGTGTCACGTGTCGCCTTTCATTAAATGCTAATTCCAATTACTGGAGTCTCTCTCGCCCGCTGACATAATGCCGAATTGGCCTCTGTCGAATAACCCGAATACCGGTGGCAGCCATTAACCGAGGACCAGAGTATCAACGTCGATTAGGAACGATTGATCACGTGGTGGAAAGAGGGAGGAATAAAAAAGCCCATCTAAACGTCGAGGAAAAGGATTTCATTGATCAAAAGTAATTGAAATTGGTTTTCACTCGAGGGGAACCTTAGTCAATGAAAATATTAACAAATTTTGGGCCCAATCAATAAAAATGTCTCGATGAAGAGGCAGATCAAATGATTTTGTCGTCAATTTTTGTTGGCTTAAGCGATTTCACCGGTCGGAATCTACTCAGCCAATTATTTTTTTGCAAGGAGCTGTCGGTTGTCATCTTTGTATTTGACTTGGCGTTTCTAGCTTCCGAGAATATAATATTGTCGTTAGGTTTGGTGAATCGAGTGTCGGCGGTTTGGGGCGCAGACTTCACTAGACAATCTTCGCGGTAGAAAATGCCTAAGATCTCGGTTATGGCTTGATCGGGCGGCATTATTAGCTTCTTCATTGTCACTGAAATCTTTGGTCCCGTTTCTCGGAGCTACCGGGGGCCACGTTCTGATCTCTCGTAGCCTTTGGATCTTGAAGACGTGCCGACTGACCGACTAACACACGGTAGCACATCCCGTCATCGGCGCTCTCTCTCCGACTCCCATGGGCCGAGGTAACGAACCTTCTGATGCCTCATAATACCGATGGCGCGCCACACTGGAGACCACACATCTTGACACCGTTGAATTCCAGAAGCTACATTCTATGATGTATCGAGGGAGCTTCGACGCACGAAAAAACGCCCCTGGCATTCACTCTCTTCCACGAAATATGTATTTCTCTCTTGCTCGCTCACGCACGAACGCCACTCGAGCATGCAATACCGATCGCTTCGATCGTTCGATTCATTTATTTATTAATCAAGGCTTTAGGCTCGGAGACGATGTTTCAAATATTGTAGGTGAAATTTCGTGTTGAGGATGCTCGTCGATCATGGGAGAGTCAGAATTTGGAGAAAAAAAATCGCTGGAATTAAAAATGCAACATGGTTCTGATGGCATTTTTGATTTTTCATCGCGTGGTGAGTATGGAAAGGAATTTATTTAAAAATTTAATATGTATTTCTCTCTTGCTCGCTGACGCACCAACGCCACTCGAGCATGCAATACCGATCGCTTCGATCGCTCGATTCATTTATTTATTAATCAAGACTTTAGGCTCGGAGACGATGTTTCAAATATTGTAGGTGAAATTTCGTGTTGAGGATGCTCGTCGATCATGGGAGAGTCAGGATTTAGAAAAACAAGGATGCAAAGTAGAACTTTGCACATTGCTTCCGCATTAAATTTTGCTCTTCACAAAGCTTCCTCGTAAGCTTTCCTCCAAGGTTCTACTTTGCATCCTTTTTTTCTGGTTTCGTATAAAGTAGAAAGTATATATATTTTTTTTTCTTAATATATCCATGATAATACTGATTATTCTTTGACTCGGATTCTTTTAATGTATTTTAACTTCCTCGAGAATCGTCGATTCTACTTTACAAGGAGTTTTATATTGGTCATTTTCGTAAAGTAAACTTTTTCCAATTGCTGTTATGGACCTCGCTAACATAACAGCGAAACCATCGATTAATTCCGGAAGTTAAAACGGCCCAGCTCTTTTTTCCCACTTACGGTGTACTTAATCAGTAGATAAGGATTTTCCGAGATAATGAGTTGAAAGCTAAATAAGCAATTGTCTCTTAAAGAACGTCTCTCCATTGCACATTTCTCAAGAATTTACAATTCCTATTATGTCTTTAAGATCAAATAAAATAGAATCTGAATCATTAATCTAGAATAATTATTACCAAAATGACTGCACCATAAGTGAAATTTCCATCGCACTTTTATGTTAAATTTAGTGTACTAATTTATTCAAAAACCGAAACATTAAATTTCAAGTAATTTTTTCCCCACTAAACGTAATCGTTAAAACAAAATACGCCAAAGTCATTTACTCACCGAACGAAAATTAATCATCGATTTAAATAATAGAGAAATTAAATCGTCCCCATTATTTCCTCACGGTTCCCCTCCGAAAATCCGTAGTTGAAGTAGCTGCGTGTCGAAGGGTTGACAAGTTAAATTTTCGAGTCATATAATAGTATATATGGGGACCCTCCTCCGAGCCCAGGGAATACACGTCTGTGGCCCCGATGGGCGCTAAGCTCATATATGAATACGCAGGGGGTTTCAATTCGCGGGGGGATAAAAAGAGAAAGACGAAAAAAGCGTAACACGACAATTTCTCGGTGCATTAGGAGGACACGAGGACGACATAATTCCCGAGTAGAAGAAAGGGGGGCCACCGAGCGGGGCTCGCATATTATATGGGGAATCTTGCATATAATTTTACGGCGCGTTAGATTGACAATTTGAATACGGCAGCTGGATAAACACAGAGTGGTGGCTGGATGCTTGGCTGGCTTAGTCCAAATCCGAGAGTGCGACTGAGAGAGTTTGGAATGGGACGAGGAGTCGGCCCCCCTGGGAATAAAAAAGCCACTGGCAGAAAAGGAAGGAGATTGTGCGAATCGCACGGGGCACGCATGGCAAAGTTGTTCTTTCCTCCTCTTCCATGTGTCGTAGTGAAGTCGTCCTTATTGTCCACCAGAGTCTCCAATTTGCACAGCATGGGATACAGGTATCCATACCTGAGACCACGAGCTGCGCGCCCATATCCACACATATCAAGACGATTCACTTAAGACGGTAATTTTGAAAATATGATATTGATATTGGGAATTATTATAGGAAAACACGATGTGACGATCGACCAACGAATTGATGATCAACTTCACCGTGTGAGTGTAAGAGGACAGTCTTGACAAGACTTTGAAAACGAACTGACGTGTGACATAAAATATTGGGATACACAGAAGCGTTTTTAATTAACGATATCCCACAAACAAAGATTTGCGTCTTCATTCAGCTCGGATTTAAAAAGTTATAATTTAAACAATTCTGAACATAATTCAAAAGGTGTAAAAGGTCTGAAGTCGTGTGTTAAATAAATAAATGCAATGTTAATGAAGATTTACTAGGCCAACAAAATATTCTATTGTGTAATGACTCTTAATACGCCTGTGGCATCTTTTTTTCATCTTATGGTTAAAGCCTTTTTCACTTTTTTTAGGCTTACTCGAAATCCGAGACCGCGACTGAGAGAGATTTTAGAACGGGACGAGGTTTCGACCCCCCTGGGAGTGGAACAGGACGAGGAACCCGCTTGTATCCGAACATCTACCGGGAGAAAAGGACAGCGATTGTGGGAATCGCGCGGGGCACGCATGGGACAATCGTCCTTTCCTGCTCTTCCACATCGTAGCGAATTCGTTCGCGTTTTCTACCGGGGGCTTCGAGTTTGCACAGCATGCGATACATGTATCCATACATGGGACCACGAGCGGCGAAGCTATATGCACACAGTAGGCACGATCTGACAATTCACTTAAGGCTCTCGATCCCTATCTATGAGGATCGTTCTCACCGCTGCACTGCACTGCTGCGCTGAACCCTTCTGTCGCCTGTGCAGCAATTTTGCATAACAGTAGCGACGGTAAAATACACCCCATTACTGTCCGATATCTACGGGGGTTCGTTCGTGAAGCGAGAACAGAAAAAGACTCTTTGACCACGTACCAAAACACTAATTCGATCTTAATATCACTCGTATTGCACACTCACTTCCGGAGTAGCAATTGGAGCAGAAATTGTCGTTGCAAACATTTATACACCTGTACGTTACACAATAACTAAACAAATTCTTGAATACTGCCTAACACTCTTATTATAAATATTATAAATTTATAATAATAGTTTAAACATAAAACTGCAAAAGCAAATAAGTTCGAATATTCATAAAATTGCCTTTTTTCTACACAAATCAATAAACCACCAAATTCAAAGCCATACATACACGTAATAATAAAAAAACTTTTTAAAAAATCATTTTTTTTAAACGAAAATGCAACTTTCCACATAAAGTCAGATTTTATTATCAGAAAAAAAAATCCAGAGACTTATTATCTTACACGACTGATTTAAAATGACAAGATATGACGCAAAAACCTTTATCGTATTTAAGAACGACTCGAATACAGTATCCGCGTAAGAATAAAGGTAACATTCAATTGTCGCAGTGCGTTTTTCATCCCATTTCCAGATCATGACAAATCCCTATGAGACATCTACATCCCACCCTCACCGAGCAACCCTCTGATATACACACTGTGTACCGAACCTATTGATACTGTACACCGACTCGATATAAGGCACATACTTACACGCAACGCTGAGTACGAATGCGTTCCTCACACAGGCGTATGTCGCAATTCGCTCGCTCAGCCTCGAGCTGAAAATCAAAGGCAACCGAGAGAGGAGGAGACGGCGGATCGAAAGTCAGACTATCGGCTCTATTGCCATAGGAGCATCAGAAGGAAAGCAGCATCCCCGGGGAGCATCAGTGCGCGTCGTATCCGGGAGGATCGCTGGGCATGCTGCCGCTTGTCCCTCGCTTTGATTTATGTCCTTATAAATGACGTCACTCTTCGGTAACGTTCTTCGAGGGTGTATATACATATATATGTCGTTGACACGACGCGAGGATCCGCACACGCACCCCTTGTGTGCACAAAGGATCCACCGTCATATTATCCCGGGCGTAGCGTATATAAATGACCGAAATTGGGACTTATTGTGTTTGTCATCGCGGGAATATCGGTACTGATTTATGATCTATGTGTGTTTATACGCAGACCTTTGGAAATTCGACGACCACGATTTTAAAAGACCTACGCAATCCGCAGGGGGTTCCAACGTTTAGCCCAGCAGTTTTTCAAAATTGTTTACTTTCATCGTGAGATATATTTTTCTTGTTTCTCAGTTAAATTTTGGGCATTAATAGGACATACGATTTGGGGTTGGAAAAAATTTTGGAGGATTTAGTACACGGTGTAGGAAGATCTTTTACATTTAATTTGCTTTCGCCAAAATTTATGGCACGGTCGATTGGTGGGTATTAAGCCATGAAGAACGAAAAAAGTGCGATGATAAGCAGTAAAAAGCGAAAATTGAGAAAAAGTCGTCTTTTTTGTCCGGTAAAAAAAATGTAGTGTAAAAATTGATTAAAAAAATTAATTTGGCGCTATACCAAATATTTTTTAAATATTTTTTACAACGTTAATTTACAACATGAATGGTAAGCAAGTGATAAATTAATTTTTCAACGACACGTTATGTCATTGGATGAAATGCTCCTTCGCAAATTAATTAAACAGCGTATAACGTTAAATTTCTTAAAGCCAGTTCAGCGATTATATTGCGTGCTCACCCCCTCGAGCTTACGCTCGGGGAGCCGGTCTTCCAACAAGTGAATCAGAATTTAGCGAGCGCTCGACTAAAATAATTGAATTTAATTTCACGCCCGCGGTACGAAAGACGGTGGGGGGAAAAGTGGCGGAGAGCGCGGCAGCCAGACTCGCTCCGCAGACCTCGCATTATTCGTGTGGAGCATTTGCGGAACGAGCTCTGTAAGAGAATATCAGAGTTACCGGAGTTACAGGAGGGTGGGGGAGGGGTGGGAGTCCTGGACCGGGTATACGCCGCGCCGGGACGCAAGATCGATTGAGGCCTATTATCTTATGATAATCCACGGGCGTCGAGCTCGAATTAATCGAGTAGGTACAATTTCATAATGGCTCTCGAAGCGCCCGAGTCCCGCGAGGGTTCCATAGGCCATTGTCCATCGTTTTATATAGCGAGATGAGGAAGGGAAAACAAGCGATAGAGAAACGATGTGCCGAGAACGCTGCAAAAGGGATGAGAGAGGGTTAGTGTGATTTTAATCCCCAGGCGCAAGTAAAGAATTAAAAATTTTTTTTTTTAATTTCAACAATTTTATGTGCAACTATTTTACACTTGGAAATACCATATAGTAGACTTATATGGATATAGAGATGAAGAGGAACGATCATATCAGAAATGACACAATTGAATAACATAACGTGCGCCGGGAGTGCGCGTTACCCTTCCAGCAACAATACTGTTCAGTCGGTGCTGATTCGAAGCGAGAGGGAACGGATATGTGAGACAGGTGAAGCCGAACCGCACCCGGCCTTCGTATGTGTTCTATATAACGATCGTAGCCTATATATTGTGACACAAGCTCTTGGTGAAGGTGACTGAACGAGTACAGCTCGTGTTAGGTAATATCTCATCAGGCAATGGCAGCCAATGTAGTGGACCAGTCAATTTCATCGAAAACGTATTTAATCGTGATGCCAGTCGAGGACTCCTTTCGTCACGCATATATCATTACGCATTCTGGCAGCTCTATTTTCGCAACACCTACGATGCGAAATTGTAACTATTATTCTCTAGGCATTAATTAAAATATTTATTGCTTTTGGAGTTAAACTTTTTTTTCTTCATTATTTGACATTACAAACTCAATTGATTATCTTCGATAAATGATTGATTAATTATTTTCAATCAATAAAATTAATTAAAAGTCGAAAGCTTTTAGGTTTTAATTGTGATTATTCAAGCAATGAGAAGGTTCGAGTTCACTTTCACAGATGGCGCCACGAAAAAATATGTAATTTGTGACAAATAGTCTTTTTTAATATTTCTACATTTTTCTACGTTCAATTAACACTGTATTGGAGATATTGCGTGAAGCAGTTGAGAGTAAGTGCCCTTCTAGGTAAATGTCCAAATTTCATCGTATCATTCGAGTTCGATATATATAATACCGGGGCATAATTCCCGAGGGAAACGAGACTCTCTGCGGGTCCGGAGCCTCCTCTTCCTTCGCGTAAAGAAGGGTTCCAGTTCACTCGCAGCCCCCGTCCTTCACGACCCTTGCACGCCTCTCTCTTCGCGCCTTTATTCACCCTCGGAAAATAACGCGCTGGCAAGCGAATACATTTTGACAATTCTATTTCGATTATTTCGTCGCAACGTGGACAGCTGCTCCACTGGCTAACGGCAATAAACTTGTAGTACTATCGGACCTTCATATATATATATATATATATGTACGTAATATAACCAGCAGTTTTATAGAATTGCGATTCAGCGGTAATAGGAAAATGATTCTCTCTCATTCAGGAATAGCACGACATTCTACCAGAGTCCGTTTTATTTTATCTTTCATTATTTAATAAAAATAAATAAAAATGAATGAACCATTTTTTAGATTCAGACTTTCTACAAAATCCTGATCAAGAGCCAACAAAATAAATTTATAGCCTGTAGAAATGACCACAGCAACAAAAATCGAAACCCTGTCTTCAGATACAACAATTTTATTTACCAGTATATAATTCAGCAAAACGACTTTACGTTTCGAAAAAAAAAAAAGTAACTTTTGTTTCGTTGTACGTGTTAAGTCAATTTCGTTTATTGCTGAATCCCTCGTATCTTTAATGTGATTTTATTACTTTGCTCCAATTTGAAGTTCGTCGATTCTCTAAGTGCATACGTGCCGCCTGAATAGCCCAAGGCCATCGCCGTTTGGTCGAGCCGACGCATTCGCACTCAAAGTATTCTCGAGTCGCACGCATGTGTACGACAACATGTACGTGCAGTACAATATATGGGGAGCGACGGAGAACAGGGAACTAGTATATTCTGGATCTAGTGTATGGCTGTTTCCGCACACATAATCCGACACACGGAGCAAAGAAGAAAGACTGTATAATGGACCCTCGCGAACACCATTGTGCGTTTCACCCTGACCCTGGCTGTATTATAATGTAAATATCACGTTTATTCCCAACAGACGGGAGCAGACAAGTGTCTCTGTTTCGATGCTAATATACAATGCTGCTCCCGGGTCCCTTGACACTGAAAATCTGTGTCACTTAATCATCGCGTGTCGCGCACGAGTGGATCATACTACACGTACACTCTCGCCTCAGATTTATACTCTCCTACGCTGAGTTTCACCATTAAACCATGAGGACTTTATGCATGTATCAAAAATACACTGAAACAAAGAAAATCTGCATTCCACTGAGAAATCGCTCGTCATGACATCTGGAGGATAAAATTGTAATCACTGTAACTCAATCGCAACCTACAATTTTATGGGAAATATCTGAATGGAGGAATTGCTTTGATTTAAAAATGTATAAATTTTTGTATCTGCTTTAAAATGTGGCCTGAATTTTCACAACCTTTTTTTTTCTTTCTGGTTATGAAAAACGCACATTTCCGTTTTGTGGATACGTCGATACGATTAATTGATTCTGATGGGCTACAGATTTTTGAAAATTGAGAAATTGGCAGAATTTTTTTTTTTTTTAATTTAGTGCATTTATTGAGATTAATTCGTGGACATTTTTTTAGAGACGTAGATTTTATTGTCGATAAGCACAGATCTCCAGAAAATGTTATTCGATCAACAGCGATTCTTTGTGTTGGCGAGATTCTTATATTGTATAAGGCGACAGCGAAGAAACTGGCCACTGGAATGGAAGCAGCGACGGGGACTCAAATAAGGAATCGAACTGGGCGCGAGTTGCGGCTGGATCTCGAGCGACTGGAAAAGATCAACTGGAGTCCGGTGGTCCGCGCGCGTGCCAGGGCAGAATCAAGAAATATGTTGAAGCAGCACGTCCAGGCACCGCAGTGTCCAGGACACATGTATCGGATTCCCCATAAGGAAAGATACACAAGTATTTTGTGGATGTGCAATTGCATCTGAGACGAGGATGGGAATGTAAATTCGCTGGAGCATCCAAAATAAAAATAAAAAGTGGTCCACAAATTTAACCAACTGCAATCAGTATTTCCCAATCGGTAATTTTCACTGCAAATGTGTGTACGATGTCCATATTTATAATTTTGTATAACCATTTATGAATTATGAAAAAAATAGTGGACCTTTTATCATTATCCTGCTACTGAAATAATATTTAGTCCATAATTATAATATTGTATAACCATTTTGGAATTTAAAAAAAAATAGTGCACCTGTTATCATTATTCCGATGCTAAAATAATGTTCAGTTAATATTATCAATTTAATTTCGGATACAGTACAAATACTGTTTATATTTACAGGACGTCGAAGAGCAGAAATAAACGGAGATACATCAGAATACCGAATTAACCCCAGTTTGCTCGCCTCCATCACTCAGCTCGATCTGTAGTGGGATTGCAATGGAGCAATGGCATGCATCGTAAGTTCCCTCACTCTCCAACTCGCCAACAGCGAATCGGCTAGCAGTACGATCCCCCGGGTTATGATTAATGGATCGTCCCGCGTATTAGCGCCCACTTGCCAGCCCTTCGACCCTCGTTTTGCCACCCCGGCAACTAACCCTCTGCTTCGAAGCTCGGCTTGCGGATTTACATTTGGAATTTGATAAACCTTGTTCCCTGAGGCTCATTGACTCCGAACTTCTCACTGATTTCGTTACATGTCTGATGATTGTCGAAGAAAATACGAACCGTATATCCTGAAGTATTGATGCCACCGGATTGTCCTTTTATGAATTCAACAAGGAAAAAATTGCGTGTCGATTCTTTCTACTAGACTGTCTAAAAAAATTGTTGTCTTTGACTCCCCTAACAGAAAAAATTAACTATTGATGATAAACGGTTCACATAATGAAACTCACTCATTTTATTCATGTAGAAGAAAATACGACCCGTATCTCCCGAAGTATCGATGTCACCAAACTGTCCTCTTATCAATTCGCCAAAAAAATAATTGCGTGTTGATTCTTTCTACTAAACTGTCTTAAAATTTTTTTTTGTTTTTGACGCCCCTTACAAAAATAAACTATTGCTAATAAACGGTTCATGTAATGAAATTCACTTATTTTAGCATTGGATCTTATGAAATTTTTTCAGTCTAGGATAAAGTGGTACCATGTAAACTGCATGAATGTCCAAACGTCTTACAAGACACTGTTTACAATGAGCATCAAAATAACAATGGCGCTGGACTGTGTCAGTATCGGAACCCTATCCCTTCAACCCTATTTCTGTTTGAAGTGCTTTTCATCACTAATTCTACCATTGAGTTCAGTTGTACCGGAGAGAAGCTGCTGTCCGAATTTGGAGCTCAACTGACGCAGGATGGAACAACAAACGAGTGATACACTCGCTGACGTTGGTCCAGCAGATTGAGTGTGTTAGTCTATCAGGATGAGGACTGGAAGGACGACGTCGGTGCCATGGCGGTGGTGATGATGACGACCGCTGGGCAGTAGCTGTAACAGCAACTGTAGCTTGGTCAGCAGATGGACAAAAGTGACCGTCGCTCTGGCCAGCGGTGTCGAGGGACACAATAATAGCCTTTACGTTAGTTGTATCCACTGGCAGGGTCTCTATTGTCCACGGTATATGACCCGCGTCCTCCTATCTCAATCCAATCGTCAATCGATTCATTCCCGTTTCAACAATTTCGTAGAAGCGTACTCCAGAAATTGCTTCCACCGTCACAAGGACTGCCCAAAATTACTTGAGATACTGGACGTATAAACTGAAGCTGGAAAACACGGTAAACAAATTATATTCATTCAAATAACAAAAACTCGCTTATTAGACAATTTTTGCTGTGCCACTTTTTTGATCATGTAGCAGTCAAATTGCATTACCAGGCATTTAATTCAAAAAAATCATTCGCCGATCCAAAAAAACTAACTTGACATTAAAAATGAAATTCGCTGTTGCAACAAGAAAATTAGGATGGACAAAAAATTACCGCCGGAAGCAGAGACATCATGATATTTTTTAAAAAGTATTGTCTCATAATAAGATCCACATTCCGAGCACCACACACAAGAGCACATAAATCTGATCCCGTGGATCAAAAGTATTATCCAAATGATCCTGCGAACGCACCCCACGTGACTTCATGACGATACGCGAGTCATCGGAAAGCGCTCAGGATTAGGCGTTCAATGAAAGCGAACATGATCACGTCAGCTTCTGAGTTACGCCCTGGGATAAGTCGCTGTATTTTAGTTGCGGTAGTAACATCCACTACAGAGCAACGCGATAATAATGAGGCGTGGCTCATTTACCGAAATGTTCCTCACGACCGGTCGAGTGCTAAAAGTCACACACAGAGGAACATAGTCGTGCTCCACAGAGCGGGATATAATAAATTATACGAAATCCAAGTTTCCGTTGGACACCTCTGGCTCATCTGCTAATTCCGCCGCTCTTGCCTATTCTATGGCTTAACAACACGGCTGTTATAATGAGTCGTGCGTTTCACACGTGGCTCAGCCAAGAACCAAGCCGGGGATATTTCACTGCGTCAGGAATAAGCAACCGAGCAGCGAGAAGTTAGTCCACGGAGATTGTTATCCGAAAGAAGTTATATAAAAGCAGGAAGCGAATCGCGTTCTCGCGCATGCGCTTCTGTTGAACCTATTATACGGTGATGAGGCGTACACGTATGGTTGCTCGGTGTATTAGCCGGTGAGAATAGGCGAGACAGAGTCGAGGAACGAGGGAAAGAGCGAGAGGAACGCCCGAAACCGACATCACGCCTGACGAATATGATCCTCATGTCAGATTAGGAGACCAACGTTTTGTTTCACGAAGGCGCAATCTTTTACGCTTCACGGAGCTTCCACTTATACCCATGCTCGCTTAATTCCTGTTTCAAATGGAAATTATGGGTCATTTCGCTAAAGCAAATTGACGGTTAAAAGTAAATAGAAAGGTCCTCACGATAAATTTGCATATCATTTTATTTACATTTGTAAAATCGTATCTTCCTGGTCAATGCCTTCCTATCATTTGATATCGCCATGTGCGGGTATTGTAACAACTTAGGTGAAATGACGAAATGAAAATGAATAAAATGATGTGGAAAAAGAACATATAGTATTAACATTTTGATCCGCCGTGTGGATTATTGGAAACCAGTACAAAACTGCAATGAGATCAATGTTAATGAAAGCGCAATCCAAGTTTCGATGTGACTTGAGTTTGCAGAGTTGTAAGCAATGAAAATGTCGACGCAGGTGAAACGAATTTGTTTCAATTTCGTTGAAACGTTTGGAAACTTTTGTTTAAACTTGTTCAACAACGTTACAACTTGTAACATTAGGTATTACAAATTAGGGAGAAGCGAATGTGCCACAAATACTGGAGTAAGGGTCGCGCCATCATCGATGATCGGAAAATCCTCAATGGCGTCCTTTGATCCGGATTCACCCTGAACTCTCAGCTGCCACAAATACTGCCATTATAGCTATCCAGTATTCCCTTTGACCTGACGCATGTCTTGAGTACATACAGGAAATGAGTACTGTACACGAACCGTATACTGATCGTGATGCGGATCAATTAGTCTTCTCCAGTCAGTTCTGTAGTTTAAGGACAGTGTTGTACAGTGGGAAAGAGAAGTTCGTGGTATCTTGTCGATATTCACAACAATTCAGCCCATGGAACACGAAAAAAAGGTTCCGCTGGCTTAAAATTCATTTTTCTAAAGCAGTGATGACATCGTGTTATGTGCTAGCCACTAGCACTAAAAAAAATTGTTAGGTCAACAAGTAACGCATTGTTATCGCTATATTATTGAAATCGCTATTTTAGCAAACCATTTCCTGGCCTAGCAAAATCGTGTTCTCCATGTAAACCCTTCCACAAGTACCACCTATCATTACGTCCATTACAATAGCAGGGCAGGAGGGCATTGAAAAACATTTAAACAAGAAAAGAAAAACCGCAAGAGGCATCAAAGGAGTGGTCGAAACCCACAGGCATTTAATTGACGAGTGTCCGATGGTTTCACGAACAGATTTTCTCGCTCTCTCGAGGAGAAAGAAAGGCCAGGGAGTCTCACGTCCGGTTGGCGTCCAGTTGGCAAAGATAAGTACCGGTATATATACACGCTCTCCCTCTCCCTCTCTCTCGTCGCTCGATCTTGTGAAAAGGTGATTCGATTCCGTGCCTGTTGAGCGAAGGTGCTGGCGACTTGCAACAGAGAAAGTAAATGGCCAAAATGACTCAACGAAGAGAGAGAGGAGAACGGAGAGCAATGCGAAGCTGTTCTCATGCACGCTTCTTCGCTGTTTCATTCGATCCAGTCCTCCACCTTTCTGACTCCAGCGGCAGCGGCAGCAGCAGTACATCGCCGTCGTCTCAGAGCTCTGCGTGGCAAAGAGCACGTGGTTTTCTGCTCTTTTGCTTCGGGGGGCCTGGATTTACCTGCGCTCCACCCTCTTCGCTACTTCGTCACTCCGCTCGTTCCTCCGCCTGTCCCCCACACGTAACTACCCATTGGAGTGCATCGATGAGGATGCGAACGAGCGAGCCGAGAAAGGAAGTGAAAGAATGAAGGGAGGTGTAGTACACTACGAAGCGCAGCTCTTCCACCTAATGGGTGAGCATTGGCGAAATACTATAGGTATACATATTGTTGTGTAGTTGAGTTTGCGTGTTTCCTTCTCAGCACGCAACCTTTGCCGAGAAATATATAGCACGACGTATGTGTTACCTTGTTTGCTTGTGTTTCTTCACTCGCGGGTTTGCAAAACTTTATAAAGCCAGATGGGGCATAATGAAACTACTAAACGTTGTTCGATCATGGAACTTTTTATTTTACTGGCCAAATAACAGATACGGTTATTCAGGCGAATAATTTTATACCTTTGTCGACCTTTTCCACATGACGTTAGATTTTGTTCTATTTTGTCTCACGAAATAAAGTATCGGGTTAAAAATAGCAGTTGGAACATCGGTCTTAGATTGGCTGATCAAAAATTAAGCATTTAAGTTTGGATTTCATTTAACTTTTGCTCGCCGGTGGAGGAAAGGTCGGTTTTCAATGATCAAAGCACATTGAAAAGGTTGCAACAATTCATGCACCGCATACATGACAGACTTAATTATTGACTGATTTCGGTCGGCCTGGTAATTAGCAAATAAACCTGGTTGCATAAGTATAATTGCGCCGAATAGCGTGGTGAATGGTTGGCTTTCCTGTTGATCTGCCAATGACTATCCGCTTTATCTCATAAGCTACAGGCCGAGTCCACGAGGCGGACGCGATTGTTCGTTCGCGCGAAACTCACGGAATCGCACGTCAGTCGTCTGATTGACAAGCAGAAAGATTTACCGGCGATTATTATGATTGTGCGAGACCGGGAAACAAGGTTCGCTCGGGTTTCGAGCCCTCTCTCGTTTTACTCGAAATTGCCGGGAGGTCAGGATAAGGTCAGCGTTAATTATAGTGGGAATGAAGCCGAGCGGGTATCGAGGGACCCTCTTTTTCTTCTATCCTCGTTTCCCTCGCTCCGACTCGGCTGTCTCTCTTCCGATTGCGAGGATATCTATCCGTTTATCGAATCACCATCGGCCGTTGCGATCACGATCATGCACGACAATCCAACGCTCGCGCGCATTTTCGAAGCCGCGGAACAAAATCGACGGACAAGCAAAATGTGCGCGCTTCGGACACGGACGCCGGTTAAAGGCACTTGTCTACAGACGTGAACGCACACGGACCAACGTTTTCTGACGCTCCGGCACAACCATCGCCTCCTCCGCCACCAATTCAACCATCGCCATCGCGCCGAGCGCAATAAAAGCTAAACGGAATAGATCGAACAAAAAGATGTGAGTCCTATCGCTGTGGTGTCAGAGCTTTGCGACTTTTGTGTGTGACTATGTACGGAGCGGATAGATGTATACATACGGCGTACATATCGCACGAGGCGACGCAGGTACAGCAGCCATTGCAGTGGTCGAGCATGTGATCCTCCCTTTGCCCGAGCCTCTCACCCTCGTTTGCCATTTCTTCTTTACACCGGCGGTTCTCGTTCTATCTTTTCAACTGCATTCGCATCCAGTCGTACACCATACGGCACGCGAATTATCCACTGCGAGTCGACATTCAAACGGTGGAACAAAAGCCTGGCATTTTGTCATACGGTGTGGATAATGAAACAGCGCGAGCCGGAATAAGTCGAATTCATATTGAGGATCATGATTAGGCGAATTTGATCCGTTGTATTTGTAGACGTAACACGAATTTTCGTCATTTTACTCGACAAGGTGAACATGATGAAGTTGGACATACCATGTGCCAAATTCTTCACAAATAATTTTATTGAATTTCAGGATCCGAGTGGAAGTAGTCACTTTGACTTGGTCTGAAACTGATTTCCAAAAAACCTGGGACTTTTTGAACCAGTCTAGTGTTCAACTTTGTCATTGATCAATTGACAAAACGATCATTGGTATATTCGAGAGCAAAATCTGTCCGGCCACTGCTTACACATTGTTTTAATGTTGGGAATACTTGAAGGCATGTTGATGTAGCACGTATTGTTGATTTTCAACGAACAAAGCCACGAAGCCATCATTATCATTCGGGCGATTCAACTCTTTTGCAAATGTTCTCGAGAATCGTAGCAGGTTCCGAAGCATCGGAGAGAAATGTACATTGTGTACCGATGCTTCGCTTGCTGGGAACACGCGATGCTCGCACTTATCGGCATTCGGGCCTAATTACCCTCTCGAGTACACTATGCTCTGTGCCTACTATTATATGCCAGTGTATGTACCGAGGCAGGCAGTGAGGCACAGAAGACAGCCAGAAAGCTAGCGCAAAATTCTGTGCCAGTGCACTTGCTGATTCTTTGCGTATAAAATACTGGCCTTGTCCTTTCGCACACCGAGCCGGAAGAAACGCCCGACCAAGCGTAAAGCCAGAACCCTGACGCGACCAGAGCGAGCACCAGGTCGCGTCAGGTATCGCTGTCCCACGCTACCTCAATTAGATGATATCGTGTTGCTAGTCAAGTAGCCAGGCAGGTAGAATGGCAAAACGAATGCCACCCGCTTCCCCAAATGCACCTACTTCCGTTTCTCAAACTACAATGTCCCGTGTTTCGAAGCTTGTACGTTAAATGCAAACTAATATTCCTTGCACATCGTTCAATTGATGAGCAGTGGTGTCACACGTAGAGAAATAATTTATTGACCTAGACATTTTGTTAGTTACCCACTAATTGATCTGTTGGATGTATCAACTGATTTGTCGCTGTGGCTAACGGATTTGTTTTCGAAACAAACTAATTTATTAGCCTAACCAAGTGATTCTTCTTTTCGCGCATTAGATTGTAGAAAATGGGGCGTTGAATTCAACATCACAATGTAGTCGCAAAAGATTCGCACACTCTTGTGTTCTTCATTTGTAATATTTTTGTGTCAGGTATCATATATTATTCCGTCGATTACGTATGTCGTTGTGAGCCTCGGCGTTAAGTCATGTGGAACATTTGCTCTTGTTATAATTTTTCCGGCGGTCAGACGATACAAGGACAGAAGAGAGAATTGAGCTAAAGGCTAAAGCGTTCCCAGGGGATATATAAAATAAATGCGTCGCGAAGGACCGCCGTTAAAATACGTTTGCGTAGACACGGTATTTCTGGGCGTTGCATGGATGATCCCACGAGTGACATACGTACCATTGCTATATTCCACTCAGTAACCGAGGGATGAACGGATGCATAAAGGGGATCAAAGCTGCTCCGGTGGCTGACTCGGAACCGGCGAATATGTCGTGACCCTCGAATGGGCACGTGACCCCCACGGAGCACGAGTACCATAAAACACGTTTTTGTCGGTAGTATCAGGCCTTATCGGAAATGACCCACGAGCTAGTGTAGCGATGAGCTTTAACAGCTTCTCCGTCATAACTTACATGACAAAACGAACTTACATGGAAAATCTGCAAACGAAATGCCTTCTCCTCGATATACAAATAGCCGATCTGGTTATTCCAATATAAAATCGTGCGATCGGTTTCAACAAAAAAATCGTAACTGACCACCTTCATTACAAAATCAATTTAAAAAATGGCGACCAAAGTGCAACATCGCATTTCGTACGTTCCCGTAAATACCTTCCAACGTAATTGTCCAACCATTTTCCATTTCCAATTACTTTATCAAAATATCAATATACCTGTTTCCTCATACTTCAGTCCCTGATCTTAACCCACCAACAAAAAGCGTCCGGACATTCTCCCAAAGGTAGTTTTCTCATTTTCCTCGGGCTTGTGGGAAACATCAACGATGGAAAAGTACAGACGTTTGCGACGTTAACACGGAAGGTTGGAATGGCAAAGAGCAAAGATACAGTGTGTCGGGATACTGTGGACGCGCGACTGCTGCAACTGCAACTGCCAGCTCCGGCAACTGCCCGGCACGCCGTCGGTTTCCCGGGAGAACAGATACGTATGCTAATGCCAACGTGATGCTCGTTATAATAATCTGCAAGCTGAATGCGCACGGGCCACGAACGGGTGTGTGCAAGTACGATGAATATATATACACATATATATATATATATATATATATATATACATGCATTTATATACATAGCCATAGCCAAGCAGGCTGCGACAGAGGTACATACATACAGGGGTACGAGGAGCAGGCAGGAGGGCAGGTTGTTGCCTACGGTGGTGTAGCGTCAGGGCAACAGCGCACCACCGCTATCTCGAGTGCGGGATCACAGCCAATGGGGGTGTGAGGGACCTACGTAAGCCGGTTATCTAAATACCGTAAATAACAACATGCTGCTGTTGCCTCTGCTGCTGCCCCCGGACTTCGGGTCGTGGCAGCAGCAGCAGCAGCAGCAGCAGCAGCTATATCCCTTTTACTCTCCCCTTACGCCCTCGCGAGGCGTTAATACAACCCTCTCTTGCATGAGCGCGATGCCGAACGCACTCACTCACACCTACTCCGGAAGCATTTCTCGCAATACGAGATTCTATCGAGGATTTTCCGTGACGGATATTGCGGCCTTTAAAAGAGTTTTATGAATTCTTCGACGACAATGGCACACACACGACTTTTGTTTTTCGTATTTTCTAATCGTAAATACGATTGTCAATGTGTAATTTCTTTTTGTGAAGAGATACAAATATGAGGAAGTTTTTGTGGGTGGATGACTTTTGAAATGTGCTTAGACGGTTTGGTGATTTTTCTTATAATTGCAAAATTCACAGAGAATATTTCGTATATGTGAATATGGGGAAAATCGAAAAAATTCCGGAATCTAAAGCATCACGTTAGGATTGTAGGGGTTATACTCATACTTTTTTTTACAGACGTCCATAGAAAATTCGTAGGTTTATCAGTGACAGTGAGAATAAAAAATTGTAAAATTACTGTGAAGAGTAATGCGAAATTTACAAAATTGGTGTGTGAAATAATGATTAGTACAATATTCATGCTAAAAGTAACGGCTTTAATGAATATCCCTCAAAAAAACAATTTTCTACTGACAGTGAAAAGTCAAAATTTCTCCCGTCTACCTAAACGAGTTTGCAAGGCACAAAAAGAGACGAGAAAGAATTCCTTCCCGAAAATAAATACGAGCATTAGATGACACTCTAATATTAGGCCAACATTGACAGGAGCCGTTAATACCTTTCCTACACAAGGGTGTATGGATTCGTGGAGTACAATGTGTAGCTGTCGTCGAACCAGGAGAAATGAATATGTCGTGACATGCAGCATTTCTCGCTCGCTGTAGCATGAAAATGCCTGGGCATCGGATGGGGTGTCTACGGATACATGTGTATGTATGTATAAGCAAGCCCCTTTCAAGATTGATTACCACCGCGAGATAAAAACGTTATCGCCATCTCGTAAATAATCTTTAATCTTCATCCCCCTCCGCAGCATCCGCCTCACGCCTCATCCCTTTACGTCTCTGGGAGTCGTCTCGTCGCACCCTTTCTCGTTCTCGCGGGGCTCGGCTGCTCGGTTTTCGATGGGGCTACATCGACAATGGAACACCGCACGCCCAACGCTTCTTGTTTCTCGGTTATAAGTTACGTGCACCATAGAGTTACGGTGTGCGAGACTGTACCAGCCTCCCGATCGTATCAGCGGATTATTTTCTGGATAAATGGAGACGCGTTATACCGTCGCACCTCCCGCATCCTCGCTAATATTCTCGTGCGTGATTTCCGGGCTCCCCTAAAACCGAGCCCCGTCAACCCTCTCTCAAAGTACTTAATACGACTTAGCGCCTAAGCGGAATTGCATTTTCCACGTTGTAAGACACACTTACGTGTTATGCATCGATATATCAACATCGAGAATATGCCGGGACAGCTCTCACACGGATTCACGTCGAACATTGAGTAAATTACGGGACTGGGGTGAAAAAAACGGTTCAGGGACGAAAGAAAAGCTCGCTTTTTTCATTTTTCGGTGCACATTTTCTTCTTGGAATTTCCGCTATTTTGGTGATCGTGTTTTTGACGACTTTTCATGTATGACTTTAATATGGATAAAAATTGATATAATTAAATATTGAACGATATATGACGTCGAATATTTTGTACAATTATGGGAATGTTCGTCAATTTTATTACAGAGAAGAAATTTTGGTAAGAGACTTTTCGTTAAGCTTTTTTTTTTTTTTGTTTGGCATGGATCATGGGGCGTGTAAAGCTCTAATTTGGAAAAAACAAGAGTATGAAAAAAGGTACGTTATCGACTGCACGTCATGCAAGCACTCACGAGGCTACGAATGTGCGTCTCCCCTCGAAGACTATACCGCGGGGCGTTGAAAAAAATTCCTCTGTCGTGATATCAGGCTCACGGTAAACGCGATAAATCTGGCGAGACATACTTAGACGGGTGTCAGCATGATGTATGAGGAAGAGCTCGCGCATTCTCGAGGAGCGCCCCTACACGCCCCGTTCCCAGTATACATCAGAGGGACAAGTACGTTCGTGTGTGATTCACACGACGATATTCCTCGATATACCTCGGCGTGTCGCTTTTGCTAAAAAGAGCTTTCCCTCTTCGGTACGCAGATTCCGAAGGGTAAAAAATGCCACATAAAAAAAAATCTAACTTTATACGCTACTCACCGAAAACCGCCTGGAGAACATTGCGACGAATCCTCTTCGGCTCCAGAACAAAAACGCAGCTTGAAAGACATTTTTTTCGCCTAAAACAAAAATCAATAAAAAAAACGTCATTCATTTTAGGAGGAGCTCTAACAAATTAAATGAAAACTCTTCAATGATGAACCGTTCGACTGACTTTATTCTAAAAGTGATTATAATTATAAGAAACCCATCAAATCAATAATATAATTTTTACTACAACTGTAAAAAAAGACTGACCATTTTTATTCACCTCGTCGATTAAATTGAGTGTACAATTGTGATACAAAATGGAAGTACTTTTGCAATGGAATAAAAACAAGTTATTAGAATTAATATACTAAAAATAAATTTAGTATAACAGTTAATGAATAAAAAATTCAAGTACATTAACATGAAATTTGAAGAAGATATTTTTCAGTGGTGTGCGAAAAATCCTTGCAATAACGTTTATTTTCGGACAATTATTTTCATATTTTTCAAATCCCGGAAACCACCCCCATTAATGAAAAGAAATCTATGACAATATTTTTTTCAGGGTAATATTATTTCCGCCTTTAAAAAGTGCATAATAAAAACCCAAACACGAGTAAAATGCAGAGTCGACGAGAGCTCGTTAGGCGAGACAAAAAAATGCCGTTTTTTATTTCGTCTTCGACCTCTTCTTGCGTATATATTAGAAAGCTGAGAGGGGAATGGCGGGAAGTTGGTCCCATTCGGTATCTTTCTTGTTCAGCCCCACGGGGATATAATACATACGCTAGCTCGGAAGCAGCAAGAAGACGATGAATTTTATTTTATAGTTTGGACGAGGGAGGGGTGTGGGAGGGCGGGGGGAGGCAGGCGCTGGGGTGCACGATCGAGCGAGCCTCCCCCGACGCTCTTAAGGGTGGAATATGTTTCGTATCATCATAGGGAGGTTACAGCACCCGCCATCTCTTTTTCCACCCACCTCCCAATAACGCTCTTCCTCCGAGGCTAGCTTGCTCTCCCTCGCTCTCCTCCCCCTCCCCCTCCTCCGCCAACCATTCAGGAATCCGCCATTTTGAATACATTCTCACCCCGGCGGAGAGTTATCTCCCAAACGTTTCGATTTCCCATTTAACGGATCTTATATATACACGGCAGTGAGCAGGCGTACGAGTCGTGCCGCAAGTTGGGGGTTGACGATGCCGAGGTGAGCATTGTGGGGGTTGCGGGAGCTGTCTGAAAATATTAGCTCTTTCTCTCTCTCTCTCTCTCTCTCTCTCTTATTCTGATATCCCTCTTGAGCATCTTCTCCTTTCTTCTCGCTATGCTATCGTAGATACCAAGTTATACGTGCCTTCACTCTCGAACGCCCCCTACATTCCCACCTACCAAGATTCCCAACCCCATCATCCCCCAAGCGAGAGCTCCGAGCGAAGCCTCGGCGGTACCTTCCACGTCGTGCCATACGCATTTTTATTAAAAACAGCGCTACAACCTTTTACCCCTCTCTCTCCCCAACAATACGCAATAACGAAAAGATAAATACTCGTCTCGTTTGCTCGTTTTATTTTTCCCTTCCACGGGATAAAAGTAAAACGCTTGGAATTAATAGTCGACGCTCGGGCGGTAAAGTTTTGTACTTGCGGTTGTCTCGAGGCGGGTCGAGGTGAAGGACGTGAGAATTTTCGAAAGCTCGTCGCTCGCTCTCTTATAAATTGTATGAGTTCGGGTTGCCGACATACGGTGACGTTCTTTCCCTCACGTTGATCTCGAGGAGCCGTCAAACTTCAATAAAACTGGAAAAGGGAGATCCAAAGTAAAGCGAAAGAAGCGGAAAAACAGAACCAGAGAGAGGAGAGAGAGAGAGAGAGAGAGAGAGAGAGAGGTAGGTAGGTGAGGAGTAGGCGAAGATGTAGAAAAAAAAAATTAACATTGCCAAGAGTTTTATGACTGCTTTCGAATTCAGTACTCGTCTGGCTTAGGTAATATAGCGGGAGAGGGTGGGTTCCCGGCTGTACCCTGCTGCTGTTCTCTTCTACCCGAGTATTCACGGAGCGCTGCGACGCCTCGTAAGAATAAAGGTGGCGATGCGCACTGGTGTTGTACTATGGGGATAATAGAAGTGGCACTGGTACCACTGGTATGTACACGCTAAAAAGCATATATCTCTATGTGAGTATTTGTATGTATGTACGTGAGTATGTATATATGTGTCGGTGAGTGCCTGAGGCACTATACTGACAAACCGGTAGCGTATGCTTATTTTAATTGAAACAGTCGAATGCCCTCTCTTACCGGATCCCAACCTCCCCAACTTCTTCGCGCCACTTCGGGCGGCCCCTCATCCCCTGCCACCCCCTCTTGACTCCATTAAAACAGCGGGGAAAGCTCGCGCACTTCTCCCCAACGCCTGGATATTGTTTCAAACGAATATGCAAATCATGACGGGAGAGAGAAACGCGTGAAATTACCCTATCCAATACGCGCTCTTTAAAATATTTTGAAAATTCATATACTGTTACGTAATCTATACTAAACGTTTATTTTCACTAAATTCGTGTAGGAAAATTCAATTTATGGAGAAAAAAAAATGAAAATTCAATGTACGAGTGGTAAAATTTAAGTTAACGTGTACAAAACTATTATTTCTTAACGAAAATGCCAAAATTGTACACTCATTTTGTGATCCGGTCCTGCTTATCATTTTGGAGAATTAAATGTAGTTAGAATCTATAACTTGCATTTGCTCCGTATTAGCGGAATTTTTTATACATTAAACAATTTTCATACATTTTCATTTTAGTAGAGAAAATTTTGGTTACAGGAATAAAATTGTTCCTAATACAAAAATCGTTCTAGGTATCGAACTGAAGTTTGGGACACGAGTAAAATGGGGGATTTCACTTTCTCCCTGATAGATGCATGCATTGGATTGTACTGGCTTATAAAAAAAAATGTAGTCGTGAAAGCTCAAGAGTCTTTCGGTTTTGTGTGGAAAAACAAAACCGGAGACAAGTATAAGCCGCACACATGTCGAGAGGTCTGTGGGAAGGTATCCCAATGGGCTTTCGATCTACACGAAAAACGTGCCACGAATATATCTTTGATTATTACAGCATTTGCGTCTGGCTTAGCCAGGATCGTTTTTCGGGAATTGGAGGCCGTTAAATTCGGAACTGCGCAAGCAGAACTCGATATTAAAGTCAATGAGCTTTATGAGGCACGCTCGGATGCGCTGTTGGGAATAAAACGGTGAGGGGGACGTTCGCGAGGATGGAAGGAAGGGAAATAAAAAGAGGTTTTAGTCTCGTCACTGTCGGGACATTTTCCTACTCGCGTACTCCCGGAGAACGAGGGAATTAAGCGGAGTAATCGAAGAGAAATTGAGTACTTGATTCGAATCCTCAGAAGAGCCTGGGGTGTATCAGAGAAATTGAATTAATTAAAGAATTAAGCGTCGCAAAATGCGACGATGTTGAAAAAAATATAAGGGGCTTTGTTTGTCGCAGGAAAAGCGTTAATATTAATTAGCTTTGTAGGCACTAAATTAATTTATATTGCTATTTCCAAGATGCTTTGCATTTACATACCCTGAAAAAAAAAAAAAAAATGAAGAAATAATTTCATTGACTAAAAATCTGACCTTTAATTAGAAAAATCCATAAATATGTGTTATGTGAATTGCAAAAAAAAAAAAAAAAAATGCAACATTGGTACTCGTGAAGAACACGCAATTTTAGTGCTCTTCGCAAAAGCCGAAATGTCACTTTGTCGGACGGACGAGGGACAAGGAAAACATTCATGCTTTTCCATAGACTTAGCCGGGCAAAGCAAATATTAGAATTTCACGGGACCATCTCCAAACCCACGCTGGAAGTGTTTTTCGTATTATACTTATAAGCTTGGAAACCCCTTCTTCAACGAAAACACGTTGACGCGAATACTCACCTCTCTGAAGATTCCCCAAAACAAATGGCAATTCCGCCCAAATGGCATGGGTTAAAAAAACATTACCGGCATCGGTCTGAAATGGAACCAATCGCAAAATCCACATTTCTTTGGATTCAGCAATAGGTAAACTTCCATTGATTACCCAAGTTGATCCCTCGAGAACTGAGGAACCAAAGACTCTCATCGATTTCCATAATAGCAACAGATCAATGAGGAATTATTGATGTCATCGTTTCGCAGTGACAGAACGATGGTTTCCAGCTGGACGACGAAACTTTTGGGATTCGCGTTGCTGAGGAGTCCGCTATTTCAGGATATCTTCGTGGCGATGACAAGATCGATTGAGGAAGTTGCAAGAGTCGGTTCTGAATGCGGTATCAACTGCCAGTGAATGGACCCTCCACCGGCAGCGAGTCGAAATCTACGAATGGGGCGGTGACGCAAACTTCACTCGATTTATTGAGTTGGCTCACGAGCTTGAACTCTTTGCGATTGTTGGAGTCGGTTCATTCAGCCGGTGAGTGAACTCCGAACGTATAAATATTCGTACGCGCTTATTCACACCGTAAAACAAGATTCGAAAATGCAGAAAGCTGTTGTATCAAACCCTGAAGTTCCATTTTCGTTACTGGCCCTGGAAAAGGGCTGAGAAATCTATTCTCGCGAAACTTAATCAACACAATTTAATCATGTCGCACACAAGTGCAATTTGTTCAAAGCAACAACCCGATTTCATATGAATCAACGATTTTCAAGTTAATCGATATGACCTTCCACAATTTCATGCAGATATATTTCATAAAACCCTTAAATACGACACCGAAAAGTCTAATGTTTGAAAAGTATATTGAAAATAATAAATATTGAAACAACGTATTTTTTAAAAATATTTAATTTTTTTTTATAAATCGTCAATAATAATAACTAACTTGTCTCTATTGGACGAGACCATTTATTTCCCATAACGAAGATAAATTCAGCCCTTCAAAATCAGATAAGATAATTCGCAATGAAAATACGAGCTGAGCGAAATAATTCCGGATATTCGGGTGACTGTTACTCAGGAGAGCGGAGGGGTACGAAGAGAGACGGAACCAGAGAATTTATGTCTCCAACTCGGTGCCATCCCTTCGGTTGAGGGTCCGTGGTACCCGCCCGCTTGCCCGCGCGCACTCTCGCCCGGTAACTAAGTGAGAGAGTGACCCGTACTTTGTTCGCTCGCCTGGGGCAAGAATATATTGATAGTCAGCTCAAAACTCCATTAGGGCCCATGGGCACCGGTATTCTCTCGTAAATACGAAAATGCTATCCCATTATTTACTGGTTAATTGGATTAATGAGACTCATTATTCCGAGAGAGAGAGAGAGAGAGAGAGAGGGAGGAGGGAGAGTCGCGAGACCAGAAGTCGGCTTTCTCCTGTTCTCTACGATCTAGGAGTTGAGCTGCTTTTATATATAGTACACCATACGTAGTACAGTAAAACGGAGACAAAAGGGTCGCGATTGAGTAGCTCGTGATGCGGGGAAAGGGGTAAGACTGTCGCGTGGACAAATACGTTCAACTTGGCTGCGATTAAAGGCACACACAGCCACACAATACTTGGTCATTCTCAACCATATACACACGGAATCAACACACCCCCATGCCAACATAATTTCTCGCGAATCCTTGGCGCACCAATACCAATTACACCCTTACTTCCTTTTCCAGCGAGCTTACAATGTCGCTGGAAGAAATGCTGATGTAGATCGTATGATCTCATCGGGCATTTGTCACAATGGTCCATTCCCATTGTTCAGTGATGCTTGAACTTTGCCAAGGCCATTGAACCATACACTTCCCCCACCAGAGCTCAACACTTCCAAAACCATATTTAATTATCAACATAATTAATACAATGGAGCATCACGGAAGTTTCAACCGGGAAAAATGATAACAAAGATGAAGCTGATCTTTGATATTGCGAAGCGCGTGCAACAGAATTATAATGGACGTCGGTGTCTGCACCTGTGCTGTCTCTCTTTTCCCATAATGAGAAAAGATTTCTTAGAGACGTGTCCGGTGTGCCCGCTATGATAAACCACCAGAGACGTGATACGTTACTTTATACTTGTCTCTCTGCAGGTAGTTGAGCGAGTCGCAGGAAGTAATTGAACGCGAGGCATATGGTATTATATATGGCTGTGGCACGTAGGATTCGGGGAAGCCATCACCTCCGGACTCTGCAGGGTCTCGGACGAGTGAACGCACGCGGATGGCTCGGGGACCAGGTGCAACCTTGGTCTTGGTTGCACTGCTATGAGTCTGGTCTCTGTAACAGTGCTCGTGGTATCGTTCGCCACGCGCCTCTCTCTCGATGCACGTGTCTGTCCAGTTACCTGCCATATCCACTTGTATCTACTTTTATGCATTTGCACTGTGCGCGGGGATTTGCCCGAGCTCAGTCTTATAAGGTCCTCGCATCTTCGTGGTAAACTCTCGGGACATTCATGACCGCGCTTGGTCTCTCTCTCTCTCTCTCACTCTCTGTCTCCCGTCAACTTCTCGTCTTCTTTCGTCTATAATGCTATATATCTATTGAACCACTCTGATCTATCCACATTAGAAAAGCAGCGAACTTCCAGTTACTCGACAGCTCGTGATAGTCGTCGTCATTGCCTTCCGGGACTTGCAGACAGACCTCTTCTTCTTCTTTTGACATCCATTAAGGCACGTGACGAGTATTTAAGCATTGTAAGATACTTTTATGCTGAGACACGCGCAGAATTATTAAAATAAGAACCGTGAGGTTGATTTTAAATGGTTTGTTACCTTGAAATTCTACTTCAAGTTTAGGCATTTGGGACGAGGGACTCATGAAGAGAGGAAATTCACATTTGGGGGTCATGAATGTGATGAAAATATGTTATTAAGTAATTTAAGAAATGTCGATTTCATTTGTGATGTATATTAGACGCGTGATATGCAATTAATTTAGTTAGGAAATTTCAAGTTCGTCGAGCCATAAAGATTCATTATGGTGACAACTGGAGACCTCTCGAGATCGGAGAGTAGAGTTATCTAAAGTCAATTATTTGAGTAGCTCTAAGAGCGTTTGCGTTATAGGAGCAATAAATCAAGGTCGGCGGAAATGTCACGCAGAGCCGCCCTCACGTTCCACCGACTTTTGGAAGTCAAAATGTGCGGTTTCATTAATCAGCAGTGCCGTCACAAACCATCGTTCGTCAAGGGCTGCTAACTCAGTTTTCCATCTTTCTCTCTCTCTCTCTCTCTCTCTCTCTGCTATTATATCGAATGAAATTAATGAGATACACAGAAATACACTCGACTTCCGGCGAACGATGTACGACGTCACTCGCGCCCCCTCGCATATAGTTCCACCAGAATGAGCGCCCTTCGATACGTGAATTCGCCTGAAATATATTCCTCTGGCATATTATACCAAAGTTACATTTAGCACGACGTTTGTGCATGTTGGCTATCGAAGAAAGCATGATAAATTTATGTAATACCTAGAAAACCCACCACTTCTACACCATTTGTAATTAAACAGAGCCCTTTCCGTCCCTTGGACTCATTTGGGTGACTTAGAAAGATTAAGGACGCTACTTTTGAAAGTAAAAAATATAATTGAACTATAAATACCAAGTAAATGAATACTTTTTTTATTATACTTTTCTCCATAGAAAAATTGGCAACCTACACATTTTTGGTGGGTGGAGAAAAAAAGGTTTCTTATCTCCAAGATAATATCTAAAAACGCCTGACATACACATATTTTCGCTATTTAATGAATGACCGAATGCTTCACGATTATCCTAAGCAAACAAAACGTGAAGAAAGGAAAAAAATGAGATTTTCAAAAGTCCCATCATTCGAATCCACTTGACACTGTTTATGACGATACAATTCTGAAACCGCTCGTCCAAAACACCATCAAAGAATCGTAAAAGTGACTGTATCGTTAATCGAAACGACGCACGTATCGCAGTCAGGATCTACATAGTACACAGTGCAGTATTATCTACATGCGCTCTCAGAGAATTGTATGTAGAGTAAGGGTGGCAGGCGCGGGTGGTCTATAGGGACAGTAGGAAACCGCGTCCGCTGTCCTCTTCGTCATCACAGGGAAGCACGTGCCCGTTGGCCGCAAGCACGCACGCACGTACACCCACACACACACACACACACATACAAAGAGACAAGCGAATGAGGGAAGGTGAAGAGGATAGTTGAAGGGTGGTCCGGAGGACGCTGCGGTGGTTGTAGATATAGCATCCATATAGCATAGATATCTAGCTCACTCAGCAATACTACACACTGTTCGTATATACGAGTGGGTTGGATATCGGAGGGAGGCTGCGTGACCGTGAGGGGTAGAGATAGAGATGGAAAGTATGGTGGGTAGTACGTTGGTCGCGAAAGGGACGTGGAGCTCGGGAAAATGGTGAGGAGGGGTAGAGAAGGAGAGAAAGAGAAAGCAAATAGTGAGAGGGCAACTCTACACTGGATGGCAGAAACACGAAAGCGCTCCACCATGGTACGATAGTGTAGACGTAAAGTTAGAAGGAGAGGAGAAACGTGGATGAGAAGCGTTCAGAAAGAGAGGAAGCCGCCGGACCGCTGGGCGACGGGGGTGTAAAGATGGCGGCGAGAGCCCCGCGTCGGTTATGATAAGGCGATGCTTTAATGACAGCGGGTTTCTATGGCAACGGGCGTGTAGGGGCTGGCCGGCCGGATGGTCTGCCGCCGTTGCCGCCGCCGCCGCGACGCCCGGTGGCGGTCAGCGCCGGGCGAGAGCTACGGGGGTGGTGAAGGGTGCGGAGAACGCGAGGAGGAAGAGGAGGACGCGAGCTCTCTGTGAGCAGAGGGGCATCGAGCGGCCAGGCCAGCGTCCAGACTAGTACCAGCCGCCATACTAGTGCTGTTCTGCCTCTGCCGCTGCTATTACTGCTGTTGCTGCTGCTGCTGCTGCTGCTGTTACTCGACACAGCACACTGACCGAACTTGGCGATGAATTTCTCTGTGCCTGCGTATGTATGTATGTGTACTGTACGATTCTCGCCCATCCTTCGCACTGAGAACCGTCCACCCACCTCCAGCACACCGCACAACACCGCACGACCTCCCACATCCTCCTCTCTATTCCTCGTCCATTGCTACTGCTCCTGCTGGTGGTGGTGGTGGTCGTGGTGGTGGTGGTGGTGGTGTACCCTCTTCTCCTCCGCCTCTTTGGACGAGGACGAGGCTCGTCTCCCTCATCGCCACCTCTACAACCAGCGGCCTCATACTCCTCTGTTGGTCTCGCCCCCTTCAGGGCTCCTCTCCCAGCCTCCTGCCACCAAAGTCTATACGTTAGCCTCACTTCCACTGTACCATACACCTATTTCGATTTTCCCTTCATCCCTCCGCCCCTGATAAAACCAGGGGAGGCCGGAGGACTCGCGCTTTGCCTGTCTACGCACTCACACGCGTGTACACAGATCTTCCGGATACAGAGGTTCACAACAATGGTACATTATCCGCCTTGAAGTAGCGCTACCACCGCCGGACGGACCTGGTGACGCTGGGTGTATATTGCCGACACCGGGCGACTTTGCCACGGCATCGTGGACTTTCGAATTGACAATGCAATTTCGAAATTACACAACGGCCAACGAGAGAATGCTTTTAGAGGCTGAGGACCCGAGGCCAGAGGACCATACGTGATGTTCTCTGACTTTGCTGAGCACTCGCTATGAGATAATAAAACGCCTTTGATCCGTGGATCGGGACCTTGTATTCTTTTCACGAACTGTCTACTCGTTTCGATTTGGAATATAAAGCAAAAAGCCGATGCGCGGGTACCTTTTGTGCCCTTCAATCTCACACAGAGATGTCCTCTCGTTTTCCGTTTTGATTGTTGCGTCTTTTGAAAGAACTTTTACGGAAATTGGATCTTGATTTTTATGGTACACAAATCGTGTTTGCGGCTCATTTTTTAAAAATATTACTTTTCAAGCGTTACCGGAACTGACAATTGATTACGCTTTTGTTTCAATCTGAATAATATTTTAACAGTTCTAATCGTTGATGAAAAAAAATCACTCATTTGGCACATTCGATCCACACATTATTAATTTTTGTTCGAATGAATGTTACGAGAGATTCCATGTTGAAATTCTCGTTTAAGATCCCGACGCGTAAATCCCAACACGAGGTTTACCAAAATAATTCGTTGCTTGAGAATTCTTCTTCCGCAAACTCCGGGAGATTCCCACAGTTAAATGAAGCATGCGCCAAGGAAGACCCTACGAGGATGAGGACGAGGGCCGCGTGACGTTAAACGCAATGCTCCTGCTTCCCTGACTCCTTCACCTGCAGGAATCGCTCGGGGATCGCGTTAGCCTTTCATCGAGAAACGTTTTAGGTAACATCAAAGAATTCTGGGAGCTAGGTCAGATCCTTTCACTCCCCATGCCCCATGCAGATATCGAAGTTCACGTTGAGCGAGAGGAATGGAGTGAAGTTGCGAAGAGGCGGACGAGAGGGATCTCTTGAAGGGAGACCACAATAATCTGGTTAGCCGCTCCGGGCCAACTAGAAAGAGGCTGTACCCAAGGCAGATACGAACTATCTGCACCAGGATAATTATATTTTTCCCTCGGTAGAAGCTTATGCCCTGGAGCTTTGATTATCGCTGGTCGAACCAGAGTTCTTTCAACGAATTCTGATAATGCATCGCTTCCTCTGCGAAACTTTTTACCAGGTTCTTCTGGTCCAACAAAAATCCCATCCATCATCAGAAAAGAACCAGGTCTTACGCACTGAATGACTCTAAATTGACCTGGGAAACATTATTCGACGGATGAACCCAACAAAAAGCATGTACCCTGAAGCACACCTTAAAAATCCACAATGTCCTTCGCCGGAATTTGAATTTAGGACGCAACGAAGAAGCTTGCAGCAACTATGTACCAAGTGCATAGACTAGGTGCATGCTTGCCAAGTGTGCCCGTCAGAGAGCAGAGTCTGAAGGGGACCACAGTCACGAATTGTCCGCGTTCTCCATGACCGAGATAATCCACCACGTGGAATGCGAAAAGGGGCTCGAGAAAAGGGCTCCCGATTTTCTTGGAGATCTCCGAGAGACAATCGAAACTGGGCTTGCGTACGTACGCTACGGTCGAGGATCAACGGAGAAGAGGTTATAGTGAGGGATCGAGAAATCAGCAAAAGCGAAAGACAGAGGCGAATGGTAACACGAGGGATACGGATAACACAGGGAACATGTTTACGGGAACACAAACACACCGGGTCTTTGCATTATGAATGCAACGGAGTGGAGCCGGCGGGTGCACCCTCCGCCACCCCCCCGAGCACCGCCAGAACCCCCAGCACCAGGAACCGCTCGTTTCGCGTTCGCCCGCACCCTCTCTCTCTCTATAGCTGCACTCCGCTTCTATATGCATCGCCTATACTCCCATACGAGAAATGGCCCTGCACTCGCGGTCCTCTCGTGCTCGCATGCTCACTCGCTCGATTCAGCTTGGCAGGTAGCCCCTCCCCGCATTTATTTATAATCAAATTCCGTGTATACCGAGCCAGGGTAGATACAGTCATGGTCGGGGGTGCCGAGTGAGTAGCAACCGGGAGTTGGCTTGAATTTCTATCCTGGACGTAACCTAGCGCTCACGTAGACCGGGGGCCTCCACGTTCGAGGGATTTTCAGCCGACCACCTTGCGCCACCCAACACGGCCATTTCTTCCCCCGCTCCCACCCCCCGCCACTGTCTCTAAGCTCGAGAGAGAGAGAGAGAAACAACCTGGGCATGTCTATAGACGTTCGCGGATTCGTTCGCCGGTCAATTTAAAAATCAATATTGACCGAGGAACAGCCAATCCTTTATTTATCAACGCGGATTGTTGGCTTCCGCCGGGACCCCGAGCATTCGTATTCAGTATTTCTCCGTCTATCTTTTCCGATTCTTCTTCTTCTTCTTGCTATTTCGTTCTCCGCTCGACGATGCTGCTGCTGCTGCTGCTGGTCCTCGTGCTGAATCGTGGAAGGAGGCTTTACCATGTTACTTTAAACGCGTCTTGAATAATCTGATCATCTCTGAACCCCCCGCCCCACCCACGCCACCAGAGAACCCCAGATTTTCAGCTTCCTGCTCCTCCAGCTTTCAAGTGATATTTGTACGATTTTTGGAAAAGGAGATTAAAATGTCGTTGATAAGACACGCCGATGTCAGATGTATGCTCCACATGGAGTGGAATGGGATTCTTGACTTGGAATGAATTTCAGTGCACGATTTTTGAAGAATATACGCCGTTTTGACTCATGTCGAATCCATTGGCATGAAATGGACATTTTACAGAGTTATGCCGATAATTCTGACGTACACAACCTGAGGAATATGTGGTCAACACTGGTATACACATTCCTCCCTTAAAGACAAGTGTTTTCATGATTGCAACATCAATAAATAATGCGACTGGCAACTTTATGGCAGAAGTAACTATTTGTATAGTGAAATTCGCCATATCAATGTTTTGGAGAGCATGGAGATTGAAAATATCAGATCATACAACATTTTTTAACTTTTTTGTTCGCTGTCTTAAATTACCCCGACTGAAAATTGTCTCTAATGAAGGAAAAGGACGAGAAGGAGGGATTTTTTTCCTTCATCTACCAAAATTCTAGGACCGTCCGGACGGACGAAATTTTACGCCCCTTCTTGCGGATTCATCGTCATAAGGAAGCGGAATCGCGCTTCTCTATTGGCCAGTGGGAAGTCATCTTGTTTCTCGGACGCGACGACGATATCATTTTTCTTGATCGCTGTCATTGCGTCAGAATGAAGGCTATATGGGTATAGTGATATAGGCCTGTTCCGGCATCCGAGGGTCCAGAATATTCGGAGGGGCGAGCAAAGCTTCGGTTCCATATACCAGCAGCGTTTCGAAGGAATAGGAGAAGAAAAAGGGATAGGAAAGATCGACCGAGGGTTGAACCCTCGTTGATGCTGACTCTCACATCTTTCCGGCTCCGCCTCGATCCGTGCCTCGATCGTCTCCGTCGTCCCGCACCCGAAACGCGTTCGCCCTCCAAAACACCCGCTATTATGAACAATCAATCGAAAAAATTGGCCCAAACAGCCCCCGAGATCGGCCCCCATGGGGTGCTTATCTCGGCGCAGCAGAATGGTCCCAGTATCGAGTCTTCAATTTTTCATTCGGTCAACTGAGAATAGAAAAGTTCAATTGAAAAGTCGACTCCGGTGGATTTTCCACGATATCCCTGCATCCCTGTTGCTATCCCGTTTTACCTAAATTTTATAAACCCATGATATAATCGATAAATCATATTCATCAATCACACATTGATGGAATCGATTTACTCGCTATTACGTTACTGTACCATTACAAAATATGAAGAGAAATGTGAAGATGTCAAATACCAACGTCACGTGTCAAAAAATACCAACAAATTTGGCACGCAAATAAAGTCCTCTTTAATTATTGCAATTAAAATAAAAAGTCTTCAGGAATTAAGACAAATGATCGCAAGTAAGCGTATAAAATATAATAAATTCAGAAATGGAGTTTACGTCTGCAATAATATATCCTGAGGATTATACACTCATGCGTAATGGTCAATAGTCTTCGGTGGGAATGTTTTCTCCTAGAACATTTCGATAAAAGTAAGATAAGCACTCTCATGATCACAGCGTCGAGATTAATATTTGCCCGTCAATCCAACCCTTTACCGACGCCCTTATTCTGACAAGAATAATATTCTCATTGATATATTCGAGTGCTTCGAAAGTGCCAATAAATCAATACTCCTGTCACGTTCATTATGACACGTTCTCTCAAAGCCAAATTTTGGTGATGAAAATTTTTCGCTACCCTCAATCTTCTACCGCAATCGGTCGCGGTAACGTGGGAATGTTTTCTTACACCACATATCACCAAAACTGCGTCGAGCAGTCGTAATATTCCCAAAGCGACGAAGAAATTCTCTCCAGAGGGTGGAGATTAATATTTGCTCTTCTATCCAACCCTTTACCCAACACACACAACATTCTTATCGAAATTCGAGTCTTCGAAAGTACAGCAACAGCTCAGACAACTGACGTTCTCTCAAAGACATTTTTTCAAACCGGAAATGATATATTCTCCGTAAATTTGTTCCGAGCCCCGTCAGTCCCTCATTCACCCCTCTGTCTCTCGAAATATTTCCCATTGCTCAGTACTTCGTGCACATCGTTCAAAGTCAGGCACGTGGATGCCATTTGCATTTTGTTTTTCCACCCCTTCTGTTTATCCCTCATTCTCTCCTCGTTTCTCTTACTGTTGTGCAATTCGTATACCTACCAGAAAAACGAAGAAAAAAAAAAAAAACAGTGTACAAAGGGTACAGTTACCATAACGTGTGTCAGTACGGTAAAGTAAAGGACGCGTGCGTTTGGGGCCCCGAAATGTACGTTGTTGTATGCACCACTGTGACTACGAGCGAACCCAATATGTCCATCTTCGGGCAAACGTAGGCGAGGTATAGGCAGTGGAGGCTGCTGCTGCTGCTGCTGCCGCCGCCGCCGCGCGCAAACAGATCAATGCTCCGCGTTCCAATATAAACAGTATTATTGAAACAAAGCGGGTAGTCCGGAATGGAGGTGTAGAGGGTGGGCCGAGGGTGAGGATATAGACAGAGTGAGTTCGAACGAGGCGGCAGTGTGGCATAGCACAGCATCAGCTACACTATACTGCAGCCTGGATATACATTGCCCGAACGTTGAGAGCGAGAAAGGGAGAAAATGCGCTTTGGTTAACGAGAGAAATCGACAGAGAGAAAACGGGAGAAGGAGAAACGATTGGACGGAGCACGGTTGGAAAAGAGAAGAGAAGGTTGCAGAGGGTTGATGTTTCTGCCGGTTGTGGTACTATAGATATATATATATATATATATACACACACATCTATATATACATATATATCTATGTGGTATACAGCATCACCAGGACCAGCATCGGAACCAGCAGTAGCACACCAGAGTTGCGGGGAATGAACGAGGGGAGAAGAGTTATGTTGCCGCGATATTGTGCTCTGTTGTGCGCGGCACGAGCGAATCTAGGGGTCGGAGGAGGAGGAGGAGGAGGAGGAGGTTGAGGACGAGGAGTCGGGGGTGAACAGCGTCGCGGATGGAAAAGGGGGTGGCCGGGGTGGTTCGCGTGGCGGAGGGGAGGAAAAGCATCGGCAGCAGTAGCTCGCCGAAGCCACCCTCTCATCCCTCTAACGGTGACTGGAAACGGGGGGCAGGGGGGAGTGGAGGAGCTGGTCGACGAACGACGCGTCGCGAACGACATACCCACCCTCGCGAACCGTGAAGAAAGCATATAGCCTGTCGATTCTCTATATTATATGTCCGTCGAGCTGCGGGGTGGCCGAGTCTTGATACCACCGCCACCTTGTATTCAACCGGGGAGGGAGAAGCGGTCGGGACACGTGAGTTATAACATCGTGCTTTTTCGACGATAAAAAACGAGAAGTTGGCCGGCCTCCATTTTCGTGGGCTGCGAACCTCTTCGTGGGCTCCCTCGATCCTTGGATTGCTTCTTATACCTCGGTCATGGTTGACCGTGGTTGTCTTCCTGCGTCCATTGGTGGTCACTCTCGGGAATACAATGTATGAAAATAAAAATTGCTTTTTCAGGATGGCATTGGTTGCAGGTTAGGAGTTTATACCGAAGAGAAATATTCAATATTCCTTTTTTTTTTTTTAATCAAGGAATTTTTGGCAGCTTGCAACAGAAACCATCAACTTTATACACAGTCATCACATTTTGTGTCACCATTCAATAAAGTGTTGGTTAAGAATGCGCGACGTTCGTTAGAAAATTTGATGTTCTTCAGCAAGTTCTTGGTCGTCGAAACGAAAACATTCCCACCATGTGCAATAAGCACAGAAAAGGTTACTTGCTTCCACGTAAGAATCATTATCACTCTAAGAAAATTTCATTAATGACTGAGTAGATTGGAAAATATTTCTTAACGGAAATGAACCAAAATTCCTGACGACTATACGAAATCATGTAGGAAAACTGGTATGACAATTTTACCGGCACGAAAAGTGTAGCGTTTCACCAGTTGATCTCGCTGTCGTTTCTGTACGGAGTAGCCACTAGTGACACTAGTGCAGCGCAGAGGAGCGATCAGAACAGGGGTGGCAGACTGGCTAGTAGTCCGGGTGGCTGGATGAAGCTAGACGCAGTCAGCACGGTGTGAAATTAGCGCAGATGTCGCGGTGACGGCCCGTGGTACAGCTTCTCTGTTCATTTTCCAGGAGATTGGATTGGGAAGAGGGGTAAGGACGATCCGTTCCTGTGCAATGCTTCTATGTCCTGCAGTGACGTTCTACACTACGCAGCTACAAGCAGACGCAGGGAGCGGTACATTCGCAGTGCCACCTTTGCGCTTCTGGATTTTCTGATCCCTCGCGGTATTAAACGCTCTTTGACCTAATTAATCCGGTTTATCTCTTCCGCTCGTTCTGCAATGCCCTTCCGGGCAAGATCTTCCGCAACGATAATACCACACAGTAACGATCATTCGACAGACGACGTCTTTCGGTAGATCCATTCTGACCAGCGAAACGTCATTATTGGTAGTGTATACTTGAAACTTTTATGTACCACTCACAACTTTGTAAATGCCTTCTTGAATTACCGCCTTTAATTACAAGAATGTTACGGTTATTTGGATACTTGAGTTTTTCAAATTTTGCGCCTCAAGGCTAACCTCTTCGTGAGTTGCTCCTAGTCGCGCTAGATGGCGCTAGCTATAATCATCCGCTCGTCGCCATTGGCCGGCGAAGTAGTAGAAGTTTGAAGCTTAATATGACTTGACTAACGTTGAGAAAGAGTGTAGGGACAAAGGGCGTCTCTAAAAAGCAATTGAAGACAATTAAATACAATATCTTTGTACAAAACGTACGAAATCGAGGAAAAGAAAAAATATACATTGAACAATCGATAGAACTCCGGCCAGATGAACCCTAATAACCCTCATAAATAAATAACAAACGACTGGTAATTAAAAATAAGTCGAATAAAATCCATCGTTGTCAAATTACGCAGAGTAGATGAAGAGGCACGAATAAAATGTTGTTAACTGGGTTGAAAAATTGTGAAAACCATCAGACGATAAATATCCCATGAGATTTTAAGAATGTACAATGAATCGGCTTGAATCATTGTTGTTTTTCGTTTAATATCTACCATCTGAAGAAGAATATTGTCTCGAAGCTATAAACACACCTTAAAATCGATTATCCGGTGCATGTGAGGGTACGGACAGAGGTCGAAGGTCCACCATGCTGTTGGTGAACGTGAGATTTTTCATTACAACAAGCCCCGGAGTCCGGGGCACGAAGTTCCCGGTAGCAGCATAACAGCAGAGCAGCGCGCAGGGTCCTGATAAAGGATTAATAGAAGTTATAAAGTAGAACCTGAGGAGGTGGAGGAACATTACGTGACTCGACTCCGATCGAGTCTTTCTTCAGGTTATATTGCCGGTTGCCGTCGTTTCTCATCCACCCTCGGCCTCGGCCACCCATCTCCACCCTCGGCCGTCACCCCCGGCTCATGCGCACCCCATCTGACCAATCGAACTCCGGGGTCCATCTCTGCTGTGCCGAGCTGACCGACCCCTTCCCCAATTCTCTCTCTCTCTCTGCCCCCCTCCCGCCCCTCTTTTATCTCGCACTCTCACGTTTTCTCTCTTCTGTCCTTCTTTCCTCGTCGTGTTCCTTACATAAAGAGAAGTATAAGGAGGAGGAAAAGACCCATTCGCCGCTAGTAGCGGAGGCTGTCGTCAAATACCCATGTGCAGGACCGACTGGTACTATTGGAAAAACGTAAGAGGAAAATAAAATGCAGGGAAATAACGATGCTGATGGCTCGATGTGTTAAATAACAACAAAAAATAAAAAAAAAAACATATGAGAATTAAACAGCGAAGCGAGAAGCAGCCCGAGGTGTACGTCACAGACGAAACTTTTCCTACATTGACAAACTGATGCACTTTACAACTACTTTCAGCATTGTTAGGATTTAACAGTGAGGAGAATAATCCAACGGAATAAAGTGTAAAGTACTATCGCTGAATAGATCGAAATTGGTGAAAATATAAAAACGAATATACAAATAAATGTTTATAGGGATAGGAAAAAGATGGATATGAATTATTGCGCAATTTTATGAAATGGACCAACGAATAATGTTTAAAATTGTTTAGAATTAGTTTCTTAACGCATTAGAAGAGAGGAGATGGTAGGGAGGAGGCTGGCAATCGGAAGAAGGCACGAACGAACGAGTGAGATAACGGCGAGCGGTGGTAAAGTACAACGGGAGAAGAAAAGGTGAGCGGGGAAGGTGAAGATTGGCGAGTGGAATGTGTAATCAGCTGGGATTGCATTAGTACGACTAATTAGCCGTGCACAATGCTCTGATAATATTATAGTGTCTCGTCGGGTGGATGGAACGAGTGGAAAGCGACGAGAGAGGAAGTAATAAAGGTTGGAAAGTAGGAGAACGCGCTTGTAGTTTACGGGAGAAGGCACGGGGGTCCGAGTACACGAGCGAGCCGGTGAACGAACACGGAGGTGGCAAAGTTCTTCGCCTTCTACCCCTTCTACACACTGTTTGGGCACCGGAATACGAGGGAATAGCGAACAGACACCCAGAATTGAGCTACTAAGTTATTCATGTCGCACTCTAGTCATGCTCGACGCGCTCAACTAAACCGTACCCCGCCAACTCGTTTGGCCCCCCGACTCTTGTCTCTTGTGTCCCTCTTTCTGCTGTTCACGAAAAGCTTACCCTTTTCAGACTCACAGGGAGCCTACCGCATGAAAAGACAGTAGCTTCGAATCGTTGTTGCGGTTGTCAGTTCTGGTAGTTTTCCATGCTCCCTGCATTTTCTCTCATTCCGAACCCAACCAACAAGACAATAGGCAGGACAAACGCATTTAGCAGTTCGATTCTTACAGCATTACGTAAACTTTGATTGCTTATTACGAACATTCAGGGCAAAATAAATTTTAAATCCATTGGACGCATGGATTTTTTGGTATATTTTACATGTAACATTTTTTTTTTTTCATCCCTTAATTTTCTCTTGTACTTTCACACGCTATTAAATCCTACGACATTCACTGTTTACACCGTTAAGCGTAAATCTTTCCCGTACTTCATCACGTTTTATATTAAAACAGAAAGTGTACGGTAACGAAGGGCAATATGACCATGGGGTATCCCCATACCATATGTATAGATATATCGTAACAAATAATGGATGGAGGGAGGCGCAACGGTGCACGGGGTGCACACGCGATCCCGGACGCAACGAACCCCCCTCTTTTGTCCTTATCCACCTATATGTTTATCTCGCTTATTCTCTATGGGGCTATTTATCTATATTATACCCTCAGTTGGCTCCAATGTGTGTTTTGACAGGAACAGTATTATTAAATGCCCTAGATAGCTGATCTCCGACACCCTTAATCTACATATTATACGGTTACGCAAACGCGTGGTCACTGTCGCATCTCCCCGTTTGAAAATCATCCCCCGAGCGGGCATCATCCCCTCTTCTCGGCTTGCTGGTAGAGGCGAAGCCGAAATGTTGATAAAAAACGCACGAAAAAACGTAATTATCATCCGCTGTTGATTTTCTTGCTTTTATTATGTAATTCTATATTTTAATAAAATTAATATAGTTTGTTTCATTAAACTATTTTACGTCTTATGTATAATAGTTACGTACGAATTAATCCACGACCGTATTCCAGTTTTGATATATGCAAATTGAGAAAAGGTTATATTACAACCCTTATTCGATCCGAAATTTTGTATTGATTACGAATTATGCCACATTTACGTGGTACATTTGAAGTTTTCACGTGAAATGACGATTGCATTAGTACGATTTAATTCTGACACTTGTAATAGATCGATAAAGTAAGTAATAGACTGATTCGGAAAATTGTCAATGTGGGAATTATGATACTTTTCGTGTACTCCTTGGAGAATACACGGTTAATTTATGTAGGATTAATGCACTCGGCGTGACTGGACATGTAATACTACCACGGATTATGTACACGAGGGATTTTCGTGTACAGATATATCAGAGAGAGAGAGAGAGAGAGGAGAGCAACGCGACATATTAGCCCAACGAGCCCCTTGGTAAAAGAGATCAATGCCCTTTGTCTGACGTGCGGCCGCGTCCGGGTGTCTTGTCATAATACACCCTTAATGATCTATTGCCGGTACCCATTCAGGGATGACGCGTGTAATTCTCGACACGCTTCCTGTCGCGTGTATAAAACATTTCACAGAACGAGCGAGCCGAGCACATTTTATCTGTCGGCGACGATGGGATTACAGCCACTGGTACATTGCTAATTTTTTTCTCATGACTTGCTACCCTCCGTCGCGCCCTGCCACCCGCCCATTATCTCCGTGTAAGCTAACTGCGATCCAGGAACTGCTACCGGACTCCATGAACGTTCCCATTCTCACTTCGACGACGAAATATTCTAGGTTATTTATAAGGCCTTTTTAAAAAATATGTAAGTGTGTTTCCAATTTCTTAAAAAATTCAATCGATCATATTAATTTTAAAAGGGCATTTCAAATAATCTGACCCTTTTTTTAAGCACGCGAATTTTAGGGCCCCGTGCCATTATGGAATCGATAAAATGGAAATAGGGCTTACAATCGCATTGTCTGAAATAATCATTGCAATTTTTATTTCAGTTTTTTTTTTTCAGTTCGGATTGCCAAATTCTGTGCGACGAAAAAATGGCCAAGATTCGTTATTTCCAATGGTTAAATATTAACAGGAATAATTTCCTTTTAGAATCAGGTAAAACCGCATTTTTTCGCGTGAATCGCGAGGAAAAGTAACGAGCTCCAGTTTGCTCAATAATTTAGCGAATGGTGCGAACAGACCGTGTGCCAATATAGTGGCGGGAATAACACTCTCTTCGCACTTATCGATGGAATCTCAATGAGGTGATCGAGGTGAAAGTTTTTTTGACTCGTTAATATAAACGAGAATGGAGACGGAGCGAGAGATCAGGAGTAGTGTGAGTGGGGCATAGTGCGTGCTATCTAGTCAGAAACCGCGCGGGCGAAAATAAGGAGAGACAGGTAGCGCGAAAGCACAGAGTGCGGTGGCATACCCGTCGCCCGACTGGGCTTCGGCATTGCTGCGATAGGAATCCGGTCTCTCGTTTTGCCAGCAATAACGGGAGAGTCGGGCATAATTGCGGTACAAGTACGAGCTCGCGCCAAGCACAGTTTAATTCCAGGGTGATATTATAATTAAGTGGTTCTATCGTAATGGCTGGCGTCACGTCAAGTGGTTGTAATGCTGCGCCGTGCACGCTGTGTTCTCCGGCATTGGAGCGTTTGCAGAGCTCACCGAGCTTTCTGTCCCTCTCTCGTTTCTCGCTGGTTCGAACAATCAGCGTCCCGATGGTGGTCGTCACGCGATCAACTCATGTACTCGCACTTCACCTAACCGCTCATTCCCTCACTCGCTCTTCACTCTAACCTCTTCTTCTTTTAACCTCTAACCTATGTGTTTTTCATATTTCAAAGTTTCTCATCATTTTTTCATTCCTGGTTCCGGATATCCGGATTCGTACTTCAGTATTTGCTGTGTCGTATGCGATGAACTCGTGTATTGTCACTCTTCACTCTAACCTGCTCTTCTTTTAACCTCTAACGACAAAAAAATCCCCTCAAACTTGTCGACCGGAATTCGGATCCGTGAATTTTCGACTCAAAAACGGACAAACGTCGCTAATTTCAAAACCACCACGAAAATTTCTCAACCGAGTATTTTTTTTCAGGGCTATCATCTCAATGATGTGAAGGTGATCAATTTAAAAACCTGTTCGGCCAATCAAAAGTAAATCCAATCCGTGAATGTGTCGAAGATGTAAATCAACTTTATCTCAGCTCACGTCCCAACGGCTCAGCCACGAAAATTCTCCAAGCGCGTATCGCGTCACTTGAGAATCTCGTTGACCGATGTATAATCAATTAGGATATCCGTGGAGTGGTATAGCCAGGGTAACGAGACGAGTCGAGCGGTGCGATGCGTCCATCAGGTAAAGGGAATTAGCTTATAGTACATATATACCTATCCCACGTCGCTCCGATTCAGCCTTAATACGACGATGAGTCGAGGAGACCGACGAAGCGAATGAGCAAGCGAGCGAGTGAGCGACCGACCGTCGAACCGCAACCGGAAATTGGCTGCTTGGTTATCAAAGTTTGCGGCTTGCGTGTCTGTTGGGTAGGGGAAGGGGTGAAGGCCGGGTGGTTGGTTAAGGGGTGAAGAGGAGAGAGAAGAAGTGGGGTCGGGGCGGGGAGGGGGAGGGTGGATATCCATTAATACGCGAGCGAGAGCTCGTCGCTGACGATGCTGAAGAGGAGGGCCGGGGGGGGGGGGGTTAAGGGGCTTGCGGACTGCAGCGGGTGAGCGCTCGGTGAGGAAGGTAAATATTAATTTGCTCGGGCTGTCGGCACGAACTAGCTCGAGGCAGCATAGCAGCTCGCACCCGCAACGCTTGCCAGGGAAACAGGTGGAAGGAGTGAAGCGCGTGCGAGCATAGCCGGCTCTCTGCTTCCCGCTTGATGACTACTTCGCATTGAAAACACTCACCCCTCCGACGCCAGAGGGTAGTTTTATGTTTATATGTATCGGCGAGAGTGGTGCCAACTTTTCCAATTGCCAGTCACTCTTAGGCAAATGACTAAAGTTTATCAACAAATGGCACGATCATGAAGAGCATGATGCCACTATTTTCCGCGATATATGCAAGGTTAATGGTGTAAGGTTAATAATTAGGAGCTACCGGGAAGTGAAATGGACACAACGGATTGTGTCGATCGAACTCGACGGCCTCGCGGGGAGTCGATGTTGTGGCAGCCCTTCGTGGCGAACATCGGAGAATATTGAGTTCTCTCAAGGTCCCGGGCTACCCTTTGGCCCCCATACTGAGCTGTACATGAGCTGAATAATAAATAGCGCCGTTAGTTGAAACAATTAATTAATAATTCATGATAGGCAAGGAGAATTTGCCAGGTGGGTGGAGCGCGAGCGAGCGGGTGAACGAGAAAGCGAATTGGTAGCGGTACCAATGGTGGGGGGTATGAAAAGTATAGATATAACAACTCCTATACACGGGGATGAACGTGGCAGACGACATCGAGGCTGGCGGAAGGCTGTAATTTGCGTTACGACCACTGTCAGAGACACCATCCTGAATATAATTTACTTGAACAAACTAAAATCCCCCCTCCCGCCTGGTGTCTCCGTCTTCATCTCTCATTCAGCCTCTCGTCTATATATTTTGGGTACGAGAAGCGAAACGTTGTTCTTTACGTAACCCGCGCCGCCATCGGCACGTTCTCTGCTTCGCACTCTTGTGCTTCTCCACCGTTCCTGAAAAGCGACCGCTGCAACCCTTTCCTCCGCCTTCCGAAAGCGTACGGCGTCTCGTCCTGGGACCCAATCCCTTTGCTCTGGCCTCTCTCTGATTCGCCCTCGCCTTCTCGCTCTCCTTTACGAATACTTTATACGACCGAGAGATGTCAACTCAATGCCCCGTCCAACTTTATTCACTATTTATGTTTACTCTCAAGCCGAAGACAGAGCGAGAGAAAAGAACATTCGCGAGCGGAATCCTCTTCAGCGGCACTTGTCGCGGTGGAACCCTTCCGCTCGTGCCTCTTTCCCTCACCGATAACACCCTTTCTATCCTCTCGTATTCTTTCACCCCCTCGTCCGCCATCCTCGTCGCGAGCACTCCGGAAAATACTGTCGAACAGAAGCCTCTTCACGACTTTTGACTAACGATACAACAAGGCTATGGTAATAATCACATTGTGCGGAAAACTACTCTGCGGCTTGAGCTTTCTACAGTTAATTAGACTTTATCATTTTTCTTATTGTTCAATTTTTCGTCCGGTGCGGAGATAATAACGTAAGATTTTTTTTAATTGACAGCAATGGACCAATTCATCTCCGGATCAATTACCAGAGACAATTCATTAATTTTTCGATAAGGTACTCAGAATTGTCCAGCGGGTCGAAAAAATCAACCATGATCGAACCCCAATCTCACCTATCGACCATTTCGACGGTATTGACGTGAACATGTCAGCCCTCGAAACGGGCACGGATGGGTGGCAGGAATCCATACAAGTGCAATCGCAATCGCGTGCCCGACACCCAAGAAAATGGATCGAATTGCCGGCTGGAAAGTTTCATTACATAGCGAAACGCGTGAGGGTGATATGGCCGGAATAAAGGAGATCGAAGTGACAAAGAGAGAAAGCCAGAGGTGGGACAATCAGCGGACGAAGTATAGACGAGTGTTGAGGGAAACAAAGGGGAATCGTACGGTGTGGAAAAGAGAGAGAGAGCGAAGGGATGAAGCTGCGTTCATAAATCTCGGCAGATCACTAAATCCAGGCTTTGATGGAACTGCTGCTGGGCTATGCTATGGGTTACGCAGTATTCATGTACGATACTGTACGCGTATGCGTGCACGTGTATATATGCTATATGAGTGTGCTGTATAGCCGAAATCTGGTGACAATGTTGATGGGTGGGTGAATGTGCGTTTTCATTCGTTCGTCCCTCTCGCGTATCGCATCAGCTCATCGCCGGAGTTTCGGGGCTGATAACATTATCATAAAACGGCAATATCGCGCGCCCGCGCCATCCCGGCGATATCACGCTTGCTCATACTATGCTACACTGTATTTATCCGCAGTGAAGCTGAGCCAGATCGCTTTAGGTACATACAGCTACTATATCGTTCCAGTGATCAGCTTTTCGCTATAACTGTCGAGACAGAGACGCAATGTATTTCGATCTGAAGATACATTTCCGTTGGAGGGTCGAAATACGACCCAACACCATAAGACGGAGAGTCGAGCTTTCATACGCAAATTGTCGCTCAACGTGTCCAACAATCTCACGTAACTCTCTTTGCGTCACTTCCTTGGGTTCACAGGAAATAAGCCGACGATTGAATCCTCAAACTCCACGAAAAAGGCACGAAATAGTCTAATACTATACTTAAATTTTTGCACGGGAAGTGAAAGGACGTCAAATTAAAAGTGCCAATGCGATGATATTGGAGAACGGAAATTCTGCGCGCCTTGTGAAGAAAATTGCAGGGATCGTAGTTTCACTTGTCTGGGTCTCTTTCCTATAATGGGTCCTTTCTCTTTCCTACTATAGAAGCAGCGGGAAAAGCAGGAGTAAAAGCAGGGCAGAAGCAAGAGCAGAAGCATAGAGATGACTATGGTATATAAAGGGAGGGTGAGACTGATGTCTAATATAGCAGAAGGCCTAGATGACGATGAGACTTCGCCCCGCCTCAGTTCAGTTCAGCTCAGGTATTAGATTATGAATATTCATGACGGCGTGTCTGCGCGCGGTGCTTCATTACACCCTCTTCGACTCTCTCGCCGGTTTCGACGACGAAAGTGAGATGGAGAGGGTTGTGAGATGCGCGACCTCGCTGCCATACATATATACGGCAGAGAGATCGTACCCCGGCTTGGGATCGCACCCTTATTCGGCGTCGCGTTTCCACATTCGCACCATCAGCATCTCCTCGTCATCCACACGCGTACGACGTCTGCCTCAACATCGCGAGTGAGACGGCGAGCGCTTCGTCAATCAATATGCAACACCACACCAGGCTTTGCTTATCTTCCTCAGCTTCTCCGGCTCGTACGCCTCTCAGATTCTAATACCCTCTGCCTCGGCAAAAGCACAAATTAATTATTTCCCACCAGAACCTCACTTGTCTATTCTTATGCCCGACCCTTCAATACCACACTTCAAAACTCCAACTCCATTCTGTCATTTGTGTGTCGCCTGATTTTCCCTCAAACTTCTGGTTTATCGGAATCATTTACCTTCCCATCATATTTACGGCAGGCGACTCGCATGACAAAGGGAGAATGTCACTTGAAACAGACCCATCCGATTAGACATCTCGAGGGTGGTGGGTCGGATTTCACGGAACTTGAGACACAGTGATGGAATTAATAAACCTGAAAGCCTCTCAGATTCTAATAAATTCTTCGTCTGCAACAACGCAAATTAATTATTTCCCAGCGGGACGTCAGTTGTCTATTTTCATCGCATCGAAACACCGACTCTGTTTTGTCATTTTGATTTCCCTGATTTTCTCCAAACTTCATGATTACCGGAATAATTTATGAATTCATCATATTTATGGCAAGGCCTCGAGAAAACACAGAGTAGGGTCTCTGATTCCTACAAATTAATCATTTCCCAGCAGAACGTCAGTTGTCTATTTCCGTATCATCGTCACACTTCACCACCCTAAACTCTGTTTTGTCATTTTGATTCCCCTCATTTCCTCCAAACTTCATGATTATCGGAATAATTTACGAATCCATCATATTTATGGCATGGCCTCGAGAACGAATAGAGTAGGGATCAGAGATCATTACGCGCGACTGTATGACACAGCGAGAACTTTACTGGAAACAGACCCATCCGATTAGTCACGTTGATGGTGATGGGTCAGATTTTGGCTGCCCACTGTTCTCCAGCAAAGTGTACAGCCATGGGGTGACTCGGGGCAGGGTGATGGAATTAATACAGCGCATAGACACCAGTCTGCCAGTATGCGAAGAGTGGATCGTGCAATATAGCGAAGTAACGTATAGGATATGAGGGAGGACTGCGCCGAGAAGGAGCATATCGCTTTGAATGAGGAACCCCACGGTGCTCGGTGGATCTTGCATGATTTGATTAGCCTCAGATTGACCCCATACGCTACCCTGTTACTCTATACGTCATGCGGGGTCTAATCACTCGCGTGGCTTCTTTTTATGCCTCTCTCGTGTACCCCGATATTCTGCACCCCAACGGCATCCCCGCCGCCACCCCCTTCAACGATCAGCAGCCCCTCCTCCGCAACTTGCACATCTCACCGGTGTTTCTGGTTCTAGCGAGCCCCGAAACACTCCACCCTAGTTCCTAGCGTCGCCGCTATCCTGAACTCGCACCATTAGTCTTCCGTCAGGCACTTTATGTCGGGAAATTTGCAATCTTTCCATTTAATAAATTGACGCGCGGGGCACACACACACACACACACAAGTCAGCCGAACCAGCTGGAAATACGAAGGCGGTATAACATTTGCATACATTATCCGGTTGAACGTCTGATGTAACAAAAATTCACTACCTCCGTTCTTTCTCCAGCCACCCGTCGTTTCCAGCATAACGTGCGATCATAGCTTCTGCTGGTATCCATGGTATCCTCAGCTTCATCCTCATAATGTTCAACCGAGAAACTTCTCCTGGTCGTTCGTTTGTAAAATGACTTTACGAATTTTGGAAAAAAAAAGTATTCTGTCAGCCATCAGTCTCATCTTCCATAAAACTGTCGGTTGGTGGACGATAAACGTGCAGCAGTATTTTCGTGATAATGTCCAAACAATAAATGAGCGTCAACGAGGTTTTCACTGGAGCGTCAGAACGAAATACACCGCATTTCACTTGGACAAGTGCAGAAGGGTCGAGTACCGCCCATTTCGTTACAGCAAAGTATGTGCCATATTTGCTGTATTCAAGATTCCAGGCTATCCAGTCTCTCCCCAGTATGCGTTTCGGTATTATAATGGTAATATCCGTGCAGTTCATATTAGAGCCAAGGGTTCGACCGACTCGGCAGTGAAAGGGAGAGCGGAGACGAGCAGACATACGGGCCGATGAATGGCCGAGAGTCAGGGGTTAATTTGAGACAACGCGAATAAATGTAGTTAATATTGGATATGAGGGGGAAAGAGATTCCATTGGGGGAGGCTCAGACCGATGTGTGTTTCTCGTATAGTCTGTGTCACCAGCCACCCAGTGAACCACCATACGTAGAATGGAACTGGGTACCTAACCTTCCGTGCACTGTACCCGAATCGAAAGACATCGCCGGGTGTATTTCACATCTGTCTCTTCACGCTTATTAACAAACTTGCCGAGTTCACGATATACGGATGAATTTCAACTATCCTTGTTCCGCTTGCTGTCATCCCCTGTCCGAAATTTCATTGTCCATCTCATTTACAGATGAGATATTATACAAAATTTAAAGAGAATCGTCATCGGGAATTGCAGTTCACTGCATGGATTCAGATTAATGGATTATTCATATTTTTACTGTAAATTTAATATTGTCAACATTTAAAATGATATCGGCAGAATAAACGCAACGAATTGATATTGAGAGACCTTTAACAAATTCTATGCGCTCATTTAATAGAGATGTAAAAAATTTAATAATGAGCAAATATGAATTATAAACTAGTTACCGATGATAATCTAGAAATTTGTTAATTAGATGTTGTCTCGGCGATCGCCCGGAACTTTCTGTACGATCTATACGAATGGACTGATAATACATAAGAGGACAGGTGAGATCGCCTCATAATAATAATTTTACTCAGCAATTCCGATTTCACGAAGCTAATGCGTGCCAATAGCCTGAGCAGCGCGTGGATATTTGAATCGCTGCAATACGTTAACTGCAAAAGTATAAATGAAGTAAAATGCAGTGTGGACGGAAAGACTAGCAAGAGAATATGGTGAACAAGAAGAGAACTTACCGGACATTGGTGGACTCGTGGAAGCTGATCTTCGTTACTGACACGACCGATTATTTCGCGGTGGCCGGTAGTTAAGGAGATAGCGTAGGGTATAGCGAGTTTAAGCTGGGGTTGAATGTGCGGCTGGTTCGTATAATTCGATTAGACGTTAGTCTGGTAGTGAAGGTATGCCCCCGTAAAAGGAAAAGAGCGGCGAATGCCACGGGCCAACTATGGCGCTGCAGATATAGTTAAGGCTTCGTGAAGCTTGCAACAAGGAAGAAACTCCCATGAACCTTCATTATGTTACCTTGGCCACACTAGGTCGCCAGACATTAGCGTTGGTGGTAACTGACCTAACGGTTTCCTCCGCTAAATTGAAGGAGTTAAATGGACGTAAGATGACCGGAGGGGAGCTCAATACGACTTGGAAACCCACGCTGAGTCTGATTATACCAGAAGTTGTGCCTGACGTTCGTATATCCTCCAGAAGACACCATAATCTTGTGCCTGTAACGTCGAATATTACATACGAAGTATCCGAAATAAAGGGCGGCAAAAAATCAGCAAAAAAATACAAAGTGTAACTTTCTACATTACTTCTTCACTATTTTTCGAAAACGCGTTCTTTAAAAATTATTTCGCGAAAAGTAAATTACAATTAATGTGTGAAATTGTAAAAAATTAATTGTCGCAGTTCGCCACTACACCCTATGTACACTATAATTTACGGTCGAAACTTGACGCCTGTAACAAATGTGATCGGAAAGTCACGTGTTGCGAATATGCCAGCAGCCACTTTTTGTTTGCATTTGTTTTCACAAGCATTAAATGCCGTAATGGCCATTGCGGGGGAAAATGAAACGGAAAAGTTTGAGAACGAACGGCAAGGCACGAGAAGAGAAGCTGCCGGCTACACCAGACACACATATTCTTGAATCGAATAGCAAGTAACAAAAAAAAAAAAAGGGAGAAGGACGTCGAAGTGGACGAAGAGAAGAAATGGAAAGAGCTGCAAGAGGCGTCAGCACACCGAACGAATCATCCATTCTGCACGTGGAAGATACCGGCCTGGAGCCGCCAAGTCGAAAGGCCGAGGTCGGTCTCAAGATTTGTTGCCATAAAGAAGATTGCCTCTCTCTAATGAAGAAACATTACCGACACGATATTGCTCTGGTCTCTACTCCGGCGCCTGTTGGATGAAGCGATGCCATCGATCGATCCAACAATACACCGGGGCTGAGCCTCCGATCGCATAATTCTTCTTTAAACATTTCATACTAAAGTTCGGTGCTATATTGGCATTCCTGATCGAAAGTTTTTATTCGCGAGAGGGCAATACATTCGCCAAATTAAAAGACTACCACTTCGGCAGCTCGGCCATGAAAACAGAGAATAAAAAAAAAATATCACTTTTTTTGTATTAGGACAATACCTTCGAATCAGATTTTTTTATGCATATAGAAATCAACAAAAAAATTATAAAACCGTAGAGATAATAAAAAACGCTGAATACAAAATCCGAATGTCCGAAAAGTCTTCGTTCTTGTTTGGAACAAAGAAATTTCTCCTAAGTGAAACAATCGTTCTGCATATAGTGTAGAAAATTCGTATATTCATTGAGAATGATTGTCATGTCACGATTATCTTGTAAACAGTCAAAGCCCCAGCAAAGAGCACAGCTTAAGATAGAGTTGGTAACATTCTACGAAAATAGCAAGGCTATCTTAATTTCCATCACCAAACAAGCGGCGACTTCTTTACAGACGCAATGATCGAAACTGCAGCTTGTAAAACAAACAAACTTCAGCCTCAGACCCATACGACTGCCAAGTAAAATGTGCTGCTAACTGAATTCGGTTGGGTAGCTTTCGCACTTTCCGAAGATGATTCTTAAGAATTGAAACCCACCCCAAGCCCATGAGTCTCATAGAGGACCCTTCGATCGTAAGCACGTCTGTATAGAGACGTGAGTATACGCCTGGAATGTACAGATGTTCGGGCGAGTGTGTATTGCGTCTGCGCAACCCCTTTTTCCACCCACCCCCATGTATTGACGCGGTGCTGGTCACTAGCAGAGAACTGGTGAAACTCTCGCGCGAACTGACCAGCAGCAGCAGCAGCAGCAACGGCGGCACCACCACCACGACGAGGACCATGAAGAGGAACGTCCAGCGCGCAGCCAGTGGCACTCCTACCCTCTCAGTTTTCGCCTTCGGTATGAAGCGGGGCATTCAGCATAGAGAAGGAAGACTGTACGTCTCTCAGAATGCCTATGATGCCTTCCTTTAAGCTCCGCTTGGCGCATCTCTCTCGCTTCCTCTGTCCCCGATAGAGCGAGTACCATGAGCGCGCAGACCGTAGGATCTCCTCGCAGAACGTCGGCGGATTCCGCACCACGTAAGCGCCTCTTCCACCCCTTCGCCCTGCGCGTCTTCCGCTCGCCACCACTTCTCCGCTATGGCTCTCTCCCATCTTCTCTCTTGAAACGTCCATACGCTCGTGACAAGTGCGAGGCGGCCATCCAATAACCCGCACCGACCAACCGAACCTCCTCGCAAACCGCCCTCGCGGCTTCTTCTTCGACCCCTGGACCAACCGACCAAACCATACTCCTCTCGCGTTTACTTCTTCAAGAGCCAAGTTATTGAGGGTTCCTGGGAATTAGAAGACGAGAGTAAATAGACAGCAGCCCAGATGCCCTCTTATTCACTCTGATATTGAACCGAGTACAATTTACCTTTTTTCTTTTAGTTCGATTGACCATTGCTCTCGCTTTGCGTGTCTTCTGCTCCGCACCACTTCGATGATTCTCCGTTCTGATTCTGTACATCGCTACTGCTTCTTTACCATTTTTTTTTTATTCTTTGAAAGGTCCATATGGTCGAAACAAGTGCAAGGTGATCATCCAATAAACCGCAACAACCAAATGAATCTACTTGGCAATCACCTTGGCGGCTTTCTTCAGCATCTGGACCAACCGATTGAACCGACGTCTTCAAGATTCAAGTCACCGAAAGTTCCTAGAGAATGGAATATGACAGAAAATATAGAGAATTTTTTCAAGCCTTTGTTGTAATCTTGATTTTGTTGATATTTTTTTCTCAGAAATTTGTTGTCCAATAATTTTTGGGCCGGTAAAAAAATAAATATGTTAAATTGGAGAACAGAATATGGTGTTTGAGGTGAAAGTGTCAGTATCGAATTCGGTGTGATAGACATAGACGTATTAGTTATATGTATATAGCTATGTTGCAGTACGTACGACGCTCAATCGACGAGGGTGGTGACGGCCGCGGTGGCGGCACAACCCCCGATAGAGCGGCCATTTTGCACCTCGTAAATTAGATTAGTTTCGAAGTTTACGAACTAAGACCTCGAGACCGTGAGCTGAAACTGCGTTTCAGGATTGTATGAAGGGAGATTAAGAAGAGAACGTGGACGATGTGGATGGTACGGTATATATGATTCAAACGCTGTGAGCATGTATATGTATATCCACGCGCGTTTCATTTTCCGACGGAAGCACCAATTCACATTCTCTAAAGAGCAGGTTCCATTCATTCCGCATTCGCGCCTCAGCGAAACAGAATTTCAGCCCCAAAGAACGTATAAACAATTTCCGTTGTAACAAAATCTTACTGAACTTCCAAGCCATTCATTTTCTTTGAGCAAACTGCTCAAATCAACGGACCCCGAAGAATATCTCCGCTAATGTCAATTCATCTTCAAGGACTCTATTTTCCAAAGGATTTTTTTTAACCTAGAATAATAATCATCCATAATATTAATAACGCAAAAAAACGTCTTGATCATTTCCATACTTTTGCCTTTTTATCCCGAAACAAAACGGTCGACATTCACATTCAAGGACTCATAAAAATAATTTTTCCTTTTTAGCCGAAAATAAAACGGTCCAAGAAAAAGGGCAATCACTCGATCAATTGGATGGATGTGCATTAAGCAATAGTTCGAAATCTAAACACGTATCCTTTCCGTTTGTGTGTCTGTTTTTACGTGGTGGAAGTACTATTAGATACATTAACTATATACATTTATGTACGTGTGTACGTGAGCCCGAGCAGAAGGCTATCCTGTGGACAACGGTCCATGTGTGTTTGTCCATCCATGTGGACGCTCGTTACAATCAGGAACGCTGCGGAGAGATGAGTTGTTATACGGCCAGGGCTCACGCACACTCAGCTTGCGAGCCAGAGGATAGAGTCCCGCAGCAGCAACGTGCGCACTGGACGGCGGTCGGTCCAGTGGCCGTAGCTGTGGCCAGCAGCTGCGGGGGTGGCGATCGAGCCCCCTGCTATCCTGGCAGCCTCTGCCCGCTGTAGAGGGTGGCGAGGCGTTGATCAATACGTGAAGATAGAATCCGATGCTGCCCATGCAGCGACCCTCTTCGCATCCCCTCGGTCCGATCACTCTCAGCTTTCCGACTATGTACATTCCTTCATCTCTCTTCGTCTCCCTACTTTGCCCTGCTCTTCTCTCACTCATCTTCGTGCGTATGACGACCGTCGAGCACAACAGTACATTCACTTCAACAGTTTTCAATCGTATCGTTAAAAAATGTTGATAATCGATTAATCGAGACAGTCGTACAATCACTGTCCACCCATAATTGATTACATTAAGAGTCTAGTACTGAAAATAAAATTTACTGGAAAATAGCAATAACAAACGTGGAGTTTTTGTTCACTCGTACCATTAATTTCTTGTTCATCTGTATTTGATATTCAAATCAACAATGCGGAAAAATGATTTAAGAAATTTGGGAATTTAATTTTTTTAAATATTGGGGTTTTATATTCGGATTGTTTTTTTTTTTTTTTTAATTTAGTGAGTAAAATTTCTAGATATTTAATGAAGAATCTTTTCAGGCGAAATCAAGTATTCATTTTTGATTGAAAAATAATAAGAGCCCCTTTTTTTCAGGGAACAATTTATGCATAATTGCAAGCGTCAGATACAAGGATTTCTTACAGAACAGGCATCACTATCATTTAATTTCGCAATGTGCCCGTGGAAATGGTATAAGGATACTACGCAGCTACTCGACACTAATGGGAGGACGGTGAGTGGAATGTAACGCGCCGCGTAGTGAAAGAAAAGTTAAATCCCTTTATAGTTTGCTCCGCCGACGGACGAACGAACGAGCGAGCGAGATGGAAGCTAGAAAGTTAGCCGGGCTTAGGGTCATAAACCTCACTGTTACTTGAGCATGCAGAGCAAAGCACATTTATAACTAACGTAACGTGGAAAACTCGGCCCAACCGTGGATATGGTAGTAGACACCGTTTAGCAAAATAATAAAAAGATACGAGGCGACAGTTTCTACTCCGACGCGCCCTCGCGCAATTCTCGAAAGCAACCCTTTTACTGCAGCCTCTTCCTAACAGTCAAATTAGTTTTCAGTTAAAAACGCTCCATTTTTCGACGTAATAATACTTTTTTCTTATCAAATACAATTCTAGAGCTAATAAATCTGTCGATTTTTTTTTTTAATTGACGTCGTAAATTTTCCAAAAAACGTGCCTCCGTGGCCTGAAACTCCAAAAAGTCCACACTAAAAAAAAAGGAAGAATGCGACTGAACGAAATGCAGCAAAGTTAGTAAAATTGAATTACCTTGAACCCGCCGAAATTTAGTTGTCCCAATCTCCACGTGCCGACTAGTAACGAACTGCGCCCCGAAAAAAAAAACCCCCATCAAAAAACCCTAAAAAAAAATATCTCCACCAACGAAAAGTCATTTTTTGGAGACCCTTTTTCTGGATTATCTTTTCAACCTTCTCCTTCACCATCACCAAAGTTTACCCAAGTCCACGACATAATCGGGACAACTATGCACAACTATGATAGATTAAGACAACTTCCGATTTCCCAAAATGCCCTCACTAAATTTCATTAATTCGCAGAACCCTTCCTTCACCCCTAAACCAAAAATCTCAAAAATGGACAATATCGCAACCATGGAAGCCATGTGCGAATATAAATCAGGTGAAACGATTGGAACTCAGAACGCAAGCGGGACAGAATGAAAAGGGGGCTGGTTAGGCGGCTGATGGCAGTTGGCTTAGGATGACGGCGGAACGAGTGTTGGTGTCGGCGGGGAAGGAGGCGAAGGGCAGGTACGTTAGCTTTATGTTAATCCCGGGCGTCGGCTCTGTGGCTGACAACGAAGCTGCCGCTGTTAATATCGCTGGGTGACGTAGGAGTAACTAGTTGCTAGTAGATAGTGCCTGGCGTTGGTCGACCTACACTACTTGCTCTAGCTTCAGTGAACATAGAGAACCGCCGGCGGTACGTACCCACCGTGTATGTGTAGAGCGTTACAGAGAGAGAGAGAGAGGGTTAGATAGAAGCTGGTGTATAGTATACCGCATAGTATCGTACGATATGGAGTGGCTGTGCCACTGGTAAGGGGTGGCGACAGGGGTGGCAATCAATATGGGCCTCAACGCAAACACGGCGCTGCTGTTGTACTAACATCAAATAGGCGGATAGCGAACCACTCGCTCACTCACTCGCTCTCGGCTGTGTCTCTGTCTCTTGTTGTGTAGATAGTTTCGGCTCTGCTGGCTCATTCTGTATACAAACCACCCACCTTCAACATTTTCCACCCGTTATATCGACATTCACGACGTCCAGGAGTCACTGTGTGTCGAGGTACTGATGTTGTTCTTGTTGTTGCTGATGTATCGGGGCGCTGAAAGATTCGTGTAAAGGCACAGGGAAAGTTTTGAAAACAAAACAAAAAACACTGGAGGAATTCGACATTCTCTTCGTGGTACATATTTGGTACCGGAAGTCGAACGGCTTTGAGTGGTGCACGGTAAAGCGGAAACAAATCAAATGTATGTTCAGTTGGAGGGCAGAAATTCGGGACAAATCACATTTTCACAGACGTGCTCAAGACCCAGGAAAAAAAAGGGTGGCAAAAAAAAAGAAGATCCACTGAGAACAAATTGATTTTGCAACTTGAGTTTCGTATTGTATCCATGGTCAATTGCTTTTTATTCAACAAGGAAATTATTGCAAAAACTCGCGGGAAAACGATGGAATAAAAGGAGAAAGGCAAAACGATGGACGTGAATAAAAAGAATGTAAATACGAAAATAGAAGGAAGTGCGAATATAAGCTCCCACTCCAGTCCGCAAGAAGCTGGTTGTACGATCGTCCTCTCGAGGGACCAAGCGAATTCTTCGTGTCTTTCTTGTCTTTGTCCTCTTCATTATTTGCCCTCTTCGTCTCGAGCGGAGCGAATTTTCTTTGACGAATTAAGAACGCTAGGTGACTCGGGAGAGCGCCGACCAGCAGCGGGTGAGGCCACGGGATGCCCCCGACCCCTTACCCAGAATAATGCATAATTCGACAAGGGTGAACAATAGCGAGAAATAAATTATGCAAGATTACAAAGGTGAGGTGGGTAGCCGGGTTGACTCAGGGGGTTGGAACGAGGGAGAGAGGGAGGAAGAGAATTCGCGTCATTCCTATGGTGGAAAGGAGGAAGTAGAAAAAAAAAAAAAAAGAAGAAGAAGGATGAAAAAAACGAAAACTGAGAAAGAGGGTGGCGATGGGACAGTGTTACCGTACTATATTATCCGGGGACAGCGGTAGCATAATTACCAGCCCCGCTGGAAGCGGAAGAGCGGACGACGACGACGACGACGACGACGACTTGCTTGGTCCGCCCACCAATCTCGCAGAGAAGCAATCCCACGTTATGAGATGCGAGCCGGTTTTCTTTGGCCAAGCTCCTCTTCGTCTTTCTGTCCCTGTCCCTTTCGCCACTTTTTCTCGGTCTCTGTCTCTGTCACCCTTGTCCTTGTTCCATTCTTTAGTAAGATTTCCCCAACGTAAACATTCCGCCGGTGGATAGCCGCGCGCTTCGCTCCACTCCACTTTCCGTACTCACTTCGGTCTTGCTCGGTTTCTCTCTTCACTCCACTCAATTCACCGACTACGACGACGACGACCACGACTACGAAGAGCCAACCTCCTTTACGTCCGAACGAACGAGCACTCTCTACTTTGCGTGTTGGACCACAGTCGAGGTCAACGGTTACGCAAAACTGTTGAATTACATCCCTCGGCCCGTGACCGAAGAGCCAGCCAGAAACGCTCTAAAGCAATCCTATCTTCTTAACGACCCCGACGGCCGCGCGGCAAATCGGAAACATCAGACAAACGCTTTGATCATTTTCGGCGATTTACGGTATACGGATATTTTGTTGGATTATCGATATTTTGGATGCTGTTAGAAATGAGCGGAGTAATTATTAGTGTCTTTGTCTTGGGACGGATATTATTGATTGATCTAGAATTCAAGATCTCAAAAAGAAACCGAGTCGTATTAGTTATCATCATTGAGACTGATAACCTCATTTTCATATTCGTAACAATATCATCGATTTCTGCAGAACGAAATAATTGATTTTCGCCAAATACGCTTCAAGCGAGTAAATTTTCTGGGTTAACCTATTTTTCTTGTTGGCCTGAGAATTTAGTAGCTGACAACTTAATTCGATTGTTGCAAACGACATCCAAATTGTTCTTACATTAATTTATCATTCGTTTTTGATTAGTGTCGATGAAAATAATTATTCTCCCAATAAATATTAGCTATATCTAATTAGCTATAAGGGATGAGATAAATGTTGAAAGACGGAATCACTGGTTGAAACGCAGCGGAGCCACTTTTCACCCTTATTTCATAAAAAATCCTTAGGCAGCCCCTTTCGCGAGCGGAAAAGAAAGCAGTCCTCCTCCAGCACCACCGCATAATAAGCTATTCAATCCGGACGAGAGGCTCATCCCCTTCGCGATTCCTTACCCCACGCCCGGCACGGAATACCTTGTCTTATTCCTCGAGAACCCTGCTCACCCTGCCACAGCACGGCTAATCCTACTCGTTTTAAAAAATAATGAGATCAGCTACTCATCGATTCCGGTACTTGCTGACGATCAGCTTGACGCTCTTATCCCTCACAGATTCGCATTACAGCCAGCAGAAACATTATCATTCCTCCACCGTTAAACAAATCATTTCTAACGTCACGATAACTTTGGAAAATACTGAAATTCCTGCAAACTATGTTGTCGTTACCCGATACGAAGATCACTCTAAAAATGAACTGTGTTGCCAAATTTGTCGTTTCTTATCCTTTACATTGTTACAATTTCAAGCGTATTACAGGTATCCATGACAATGACACGTCAAAATAAAAGTAAAAGGTCTAAACCTATACTTTTTTCATAGTTACCGCATATACTCGATAAAAGAGTTCACGAGGGGATTAATAATTGCCATATCTCGAAAACGCTCAATGTCACTGAACAAAGTGAGTTCTCCGAATTTCGTCAGAGACGAGAAAATCATGATTGTCAGATACAAGGAAGGGGAACGCACTTCTCGAAGCCGCTCTCGCAGCAGGAAAGGCGTAAGATGTTAATGAGAGCGAAGGGTTAGCATTCTTGGCGGCCTCCACGACTCTCAAGGATTCCTCTTCGTTGACGTCACATAGCTGGCTTGCCTTGCCCTCCCACCAATTTTCCTTCTCGTATCCATCGTATCACTACGTACAATCTCGACTTCGGTGCGCAGCCCCGCTCCTCCTAACTATTTTATACTCCCTACATCTCTCGCAGGATTAAGCATTCGTAAAATCGCACATAGCGAGCTCGGCATTTGTCACGAAATCCCGGGAGATTAGTGTTGTAATTTTGTAAAAGCTCGTGGTTTTATGCCAGAAGCACAAAAATCCATCTGTCTCGGCTTTTGCAGGACAAAGAAAAGCGAATGAGAAATACGACTTAATCTTAAGATAGTCCGAAGGAACAATCGTCTTCATTTTTTTACGTTTCTCGGGGAAGTATGGCGGCGGTGAGACTTGGGCAGGGACAGCAACCCTCGCCATCCGCGCTGAATTATTATTGTCCGGGGTGGAGCGAGGGTTGGCTCGCGAGGGCGTATCTTCCACGAGATATGATATCCAGAAAGCGTCGGGGGAGAGCATAGATAGGGTAGCGCAAATGACCCGCACCAGCGGAGGACCAGAGCCGCGTAAACCAATGGGGTGACTTTCCATGGTCCCATAACGCGGGACATGATAATCGCGGTTGTGCGGTTCCTCGTCGCACCCACAACAAGAGAGGAGAGCACGTAACAGCGCGGAGAGGCAATCGATATCTCCCATCGTAAGTTTCCTGCCACGTTCTATCTGCGGCTAAACTACCCCATGATGCTACGATATTGCGCGACGTAATGGCCTTCACGTGAGCCTAACCACCGCCATAAAAAGACCACCATTTTTTTTTCCCCCGACATCTTTTGTTTCTGCCTAGTTGCCTAATCCGAATCAAGGGAAAACGTCAAAATGAATCCCTAACATTATTAAGTCACTTTGACTTTTAACTTTTAGACTGTGAAGGTCTGTTCGTCTCGCGAACTGACGATACCACAATCATCATCAACCTACGGGGTCAACGTTTACAAATTATCAGGCCTTTTTTTTCGTATAGATTTTGAATCATCGAAGTATCATTGATCGGTAATATTTTTCGTATAGATTGTGAATCATCGAAGAATCATTGATCGGTAATATTTTTCGTATAGATTGTGAATCATCGAAGTATCATTGATCGGTAATATTTTTCATTACTATTCCGGTTACCCAATAAATTAATCGGTGATGCATTTCACCCTTTTCTCTAGCGAGTGATTCGTGGAAGCTGCGGAGAGAGAACTCGTCCCGAAGATTTTCCCGATAGTGGTAAAAGCTGAAAGGCGAAGAGAAATTGTCGAGCCTGATTATAATTTTCCGCGAGGAGGTCGGGAAATTGCGAACGTCAGACGCAGCCAGTCGTTCAAGACAGTTCAGCCCAGTTGGGTGGAGAGGTGGATGGGGGATGGTGGGATTGAGCTATGGACGGGTTGCGGTGAAAACGTTGCGGCTGCTGCCAGGAGTAGGAGTGAAACGACAAGGCCGGGGCTAGCGGGGCAGGGTTGGCACACGGGGCTGTCACATCCACGCGGGACCCGTTACTTCTGCTCCGGTAAGTTCGGCGGTACTCACTTGCCGGATGATCCTTGCGTCCTTCCGCGCATCTTTATCTCCGCTCGCAAGTGAGCGAGAGCGTCTCCTAATGCGTTGCCAAACGTGCTGCTCTTTATTTTCCTTCTTTCAGTGGCCCACCATCTGCTGGCCCTCTTCTTGCGACTCGGGAATTATATCATCCACCGCTTGGCTTCACCGTTCTTCACGGTTCAACTTTACCGACACCGGGAGCAGAGTTAGAATCGTACCTGCTGTAAATTCCACAGTTTTGCGCGGCTCCAATGTACAAGACGGGACAACAATTGTATGGCAGTTCTCAAGCTCTCATAAAATGTCGTTAATTCATGTTTGGGGTTGACACGAATACGAAATATTTTTTTCGATAGTAAAGTATGAACTAGAAAACCGATAGATCGTCATCAATGAGAATAAGAGGACATCGCGTTGTCATACGTTCTATTAAAGGATGTTTTGATTTTCAATTAAATTTATGGATAAGTAAGGAGAAAGTGCAAAGGAAGCGACGGGTTAAAAAAACGAATAAACAAATACCAAAATACCAAAAATAGATAAACGTCCATACTCTTTGCCAATTTGAGACCTTACCAGCCTTAACATCGAATTACTTTTTATAGAAACGAGTTAATTCTCATCGTCTCATACCTTAGCGAAAAAAAAAATGATGAAAACAATACAGAACAGTGAGATAGTAGGAATGGAATAGTGCGAAAGAAAGCGCATATCCAAAAGGTCGCATCCCCTTGGGAGCATTCAACTATTCCGAAAAGGTATACCGATATATCCACCCAGCAAAATGTATCCGGTATAAAGTAAAGGGAAGGGTAGAGGAGGATAAAGATAGCGTTGGAGCATCAACGATTCATGACAGTTTTTCACGCGCGAAATGCCGGCATATCAATTTATATACTCTGTGTGGCGGCGAGACGGTGGCAGCCCGTCGTGGAAATCAAATAACAGGGGAAGACCAGAGGCAAACGTCACGGGAAAACCGATGGGTCCCCCTTCTTTCTCTTTCTTCCTCGGCGTTCCCTTTTCCATCCACCCATCCGTACTTTCTCACTCCCTCTGTTTATATACGCGAGGCTTTTGTTTTATATTTATACTTTTGCCGAGCTGGTGATGTATTCAGCAGAGGAGATACGCGGTGGCAGCTGATTGCTGATGGAGAAGGGCAGAGAGAGAGAGAGAGGAGGATGGGAAGAGATGGAAAGGGCGGCTGGCTTGTGGGACGAACGCATAGAGGGTCGTGCGGATACAGTGTAGGTAAAACGGAGAAACGCAAGAGGGTCGGTGGATGGTGGGTAGCCTGCGGTTCGGCGCGGAGGAAAACACGAACCTGCCCCGTTTTGCTCGCGCGATCGCGAAAAACCGAAGGGCACACGAATGAAATTGCAATTGCCATTTTTATTTTCTCCGCGAGGGGCTCTCGGCGCCTTTTTTGCTCGATTTTTTCTTTTTTTTTTTTTTCAAACGCCACCGCGCCACTCTTCGATTTTAATCCATATGGAGTGGAACAGACATTCAACCCTCTGGCGCCCTATTCACGCCCTTCGGTTACGGAAAAAAAAAAAAAAAAACGTGCTGGACGATGAGGCGCTTAAATGTATGGGCATGTTGCGCTTCTCTCGCGGTGTTAACACGCGGGGGAATTCATTCCGCAAAATTAATGCTTGTGAAAGCTTCTCTGCCGAGAGTGTCGGATGATCTGTTGCAGGTATTGGCTATGAATGATCGGCTCAAAGAAAATTTATAGCTGATAGAAAAGTTTGAATACGTGCGTTGAGTCGCGAAAATCGTTTGCTTCAAAATAATCCATAGTTGAAATTTTCTAACAGCAGTAAGAAATATTTCGGCAGGTTAAATATTATTGAACAATGATCGATTCAATATTATTTTGCCCATAGACATTTCGAAAAATACCGAAAGGAAGTAACTAACAAAAAATGATGTATGCGGAATATAGTTGATGAAATCCAATGAAATGCTATCGGCATTTGATATCTGCTCGCACTGAATCTTCTTTAGCATCAAAAGTTCTAACCCGAGGTTTTGCTACAACCTTACGCAACTCTTGGTTGTTCCAGCTACTGCTATAGGTTGGTTGTATCTGGGTTCAAGTTCGAGCTACTAGGAAGCTTGCCAAAGCGAAGGTCTGTGAAGACGTCGATGTAACCGACACGTTTGCATCCAGGGTTACAAAGGTAGAGCTGTATTCTGTATATTGCTATCATTCTGTTGATAAAGAATAACAAAAATATAAGTTAAGTCATTTGACAATGAAGAGTTAGGCTCAAGTGGATTTGGCAAAGTTTAGGAAGACTTGATCAAACAAATAACAATTAAGTGCATCGCAATATCGAGATCTGTTCGACGGCAACACTAGTGGACGAATCTGACCCAAGACCATCTGGTCAATTTAATTTTCGAAACACCAAAACCCTTCAAATTGTGAGTAAAATCTGTTTTCAATTTTTAATGAAAATAATACTGATCGCAATACACCGTAGAAAAAGCCTTAAAGCCTTTTCACGTACCTTTTCTCGTGAGGAAAAACAGCAATACGCTATACTTTAATAAATTTTGTCGTCCCGTATCATCCTAAATCTCCCAAGATCGTTTCGTAAGCTGAGTTTGCACAGCCGCCACGTACTCTTGCTCGTTCCGCGCAAATATTTCGATAAATCAGCGTAGCAGGCGGCGAGGCAGAGCGAGGCGCGGCTTGATGCTAAGGTACACAACGCACCTTAATGCCGCATAAATCTCCAACTGGAAAATTACACCAATGCAAGATAGAGGAGTGAACGAGTGAGAAGGAAAAGACAGGGGCATGGTTTTTCGAGGGTGGCGTTCTCGGTCGGGGGACGCGGAGGAGGAAGAGAGACGGGAGAGCAGAAGAAATGAAGGAGAAGGGCTGTTAGATATTCGTAGCAGCAGCAGCAGCAGCAGCAGCAGCAGCGGCAACGAAGCACGCGGAAAGGAGCCGAAGGAGAAGTAGTCGAGCGGGAGGAGCGGGAAGAGAGTAATAGTGAGAGGGATAGCAGATTGAGGTGCAGGAGCTTGTGAGAGATCGGCTGGTGGGGTAGAGCGTATATTTTCCTCCCTCCGTTCCTTCGTCCGCTTGCCAGTCACCCTTCATCCCCACCATTTTCATCCACCGTCCCCTCTAGCCAACATCGTGGTAGTCGCACCCAATTCCTCCCACTCAACCCCCCCAACATCGCCGGCTCTGTACCAGAACAGAGTACGGAGCAACGGCAGAAGCAGTGGTAGCGCCACGAGAAGCACCGCCAATGCAGCGTGGAGCGGTGGCAACAGCAGCAACAGCAGCAGCACAGTGCCAGCTTTCCCCACTTCAGAAGAAAAGCACTTTCATAAATCTGCCAGTAGATATATGTGCGCACAATTTCCGAGATCCGGCCATTAAAGAGCCGCTCTCCTCGGTGCTATTCTTACCACCCCCTGATTCCATTCCCCGACTCGCTCGGTCTCACTTCCATCCCCTCCTCCCTCCTCCATTCGAACGCCAACCAGTTCACCCCCTTAGCGCCCTTTTTCTTCTCCACCCCTCAGGAGGCTTCCCCTCTCGACTCTCTGAAATCTATATACGACGTCTTTCTCTTCCTCCTTCTCCTCCGCTTCTTCTTCTCCTCTCCGACTCTGCCTCTCCTGCAGGAACGAAGCGATATGCATGGATATAATGCGACCGGCCGTCTCCAAGTGCCTCTATACGCGTTATTCTCCGCGTGGTTATATCTTGATCTTAGCCATGGTTGCAGAAATGAGCCCGGCGTTATTGGTCTTTCGTCTTACGGCCACGACTAAGTCTGGAACTCGCGGTGTCTTTTTACCTTTCAACTCTTGATTTTGATGGCTAACATGGACACTTGATGAAGAGAGAGATTTCGATTGTCAATGACGACGACATATGAAGTTTGGATATGAATTCGCCACTTTGAAAATTGAAATTACGTTTGTATGTCACTGCTCTAAAAAATGTACTCTTTTTTTCATAAATGTAGATATTATAGTGAATATATTGGCCGCTGATTTATTATTATTTTCGAGATAAATTTTTGACACGAAATGCCGAAATAAATTTCCGACAAAAGAAACGCCGAACAAAAATGCCGAACCAACAATTGACAATATTATTTAATTAATCAATGTGCTTTCGCCTCTTTTTTTCCTTGTTCATTTCCAACCCGCCCCTTTCCCCTCTTAACGCCCCTCATTTGATAGCCACCGACGAAACTCGATACACGCCAATTTTTCTCCTCAACCCGTTTTCACGAAGTCAACCCAAGTTATCTCCTGGGATTGCCTTCTTTCTAACTCGGCTCATTCGCATCCAGCCTCCCAGAATTCACACTTTGACGCCAGCGAGAAAGAAGCGCAACTCTCCTTTCCTTTCGCGGTACAATTCTGGATAACGCGCTCTAAACGGTACGCTTTTAAAGCGCCGAGATACATATGTATTTTGAGATAGGGCCTGAATTATGACCGTCCACACGGTATACGTTTTGCCATATGTCTTCTCATGGCGAAGGAAGAATGCTCGAGACCACCGTTTTTGAAGATTTATACTCCATCGTATAACTGCTCAGCGTTTCCGCAGTCGTTTTCGAGTTTTATCACTGTGGCGAAAATTTATAGTGCAAGAATGGAAAATACGGCCCAGAAGAATATTTTCACCGACAAAAACAGTCCGCAAATTTAAAGATGCCATGTTTCCGGCATTTTGATAACACTCGCTTTATACACTAAGAAAAAAAAATCAAATTTACTAAATCAACTCAATTTTTAGTTGATTGTGAAAAATATATTTAAGGCAACTAGATCCCATAATTATTCAAAAAACAAAACATTTGATTGCTCAAGTTACACAAATTAAGTTAATTCAAAGATTTTATTTTTCTCAGTCTACAAAAAAAAAGCGGCAAATTATTTTCAAGAATTCAGCTATCGTCACCGACGTAATATCGGGATTAATACGTTATTCGGAATATAAATAAATCAGATATTAACGAAATCCCCATTCGCGATAATAAAATAAAACCAAAGGGAGTGAGAGGGATGTAAAGTAATGGCGTTTTTACCTACGCTCACGTGTATTTACGTTCTCGGTCGTAAATTAAATTGCACGCGGAGACGCGCTTCGATATAGAATGCACGAGAAAGGCAACCTCCGCCCTCTCGCGCAATTCCATCCCTCTCGCTCATTCTTGTTTGGAAATTCTCGGGGAGAGTTCATCTCCGGTTTCTCACTCACTCGCTCGCTCGAATCCCAGAGTTTCGAAATTACTTCGGTACTTAATACCGATAATATAGGGTTGCCGGTGTTGTATCGGGGGGGTGGCGCGAACGGGGGTGGGCCTCCCGCCACCCTCTCCGCTCTGCTTTGCTCGACGGAGGCGCACCAGCGCCACACCGAACGAGAAAGGGGGTCGCGAGAGGTATCCTACGTTGTACGATACCTAACCTTTACTTCACTGAAGGGATGCGTATATACATATACACCGATATATACATATATATACTTGTACATGTACTTGTAACGCGGGGATAGCCCCGCGCAATGTTACAGATGGCCGGCTTAACTGCGGCATATTATGCGAATTAATTACCCTACCCGGTGGCTGAGACGGACATATTATTTATCTATGGCGGTAATACCTCCGATGTTCCCTAGCAGGGGGTAAAAGCTCGTTGTAGATGTATATATATATATATATACAGTGGGGATACACGAGCCATGGCAACGACGTCGACGACGACGACGACGACGACGATCAAGCTCTCCAGCTCTTTCCAGTGTGTGTTTCGATGGACCTTCCGTCTCACGTGATCGTCTCCGCACCCCCTCATCGCTGGTGGACGAGCCAGTCGTTTGTCTATCAGCTTTCTATTTCCACGCTTCGACGAATGTCTCTTCTATTTTGTTCGCTTTGGAGAAGAGTGGCAATGCGAGGGGTAAAGAAGTGGACTGCTTGCACATGAGTGCCGCACCGTTTCTTCAGGATACACTGTAACACATCCCCGCCACACGGGGAAAAAAGATTTGCTGGTGAGCAAGCAAATCGTTTGCTGATATACCAACGGGGAATTTTTTTTTTTTGGTGGGCTACACTGAGAAAAAAATATGGGGTTGAAACAGGGCATAGTTTCTAGGAGGAACGTTTTTGTTTTGTTGGTACGACAACGAAAAAAAATTTATACTATAACTGCTAAGATAATTACAGGTGAACTGATAAAAAAATTTCGTGGTATCGGGATATTATTTTTGAAATTGATCTGTTCAATTCACGGATAAGCATTCGTATTTTATCCTAAAAGCTGGTGCATCAATCCACCGAAACGAATGATTGTCGATGACCAATTTCTTGAATCTTCGTTAAGAGGTTGACGTTGCCAATTACCTTTATTCTCATAGTTACTTAATTATCTGTAAAAACCTTCCGTATCAATCATCATTGTATCTTGGAACAACACAGCTAACGAAATGATGTGATCATCAGCAATTTGCCTTAGGCTAGTTGTAATGAAATTCAAAGAAGAAGAAGAAGAAGAGGAAGAGGAAGAAAAGGAAAAATCGTGTTCGCGATGTTTCTCGTCTGCTTAGCCCGAAGCGCGGTCAAATTTACCCCTCGCACCTTTCATTTCTTTCACTCGAGGCTACAGGATGCCGCAGGGTTGACGAAGAAAGTACAGAAAGAAAAAAAAAAGAAAGAAAAAGGGAAGTGAAAGCTGAAACAGTGTTGAAAAGGGCGAGGACGATGCTATTCAGAATTCCTGTGAATACGCGACGTAGCTTCGAGCTGCTGACCACCGTTTACCCTGAGACAAAGGATCTTCCCCATCGACCAGCAGCACCCTCTTGCGCTTACAGCGAGCCTTGCCCGTTGAGGCTGCTTCCAAACCAATACCCGCGTTCCGATGTACACTATAGCGTGTCTCGAGGTCCGCCCGAGAATCAGCGAGTCAACCCTTGACAAAATCCTGTGTTGCCGGCACCCACCAACAATCCATGCGCATGAGTGACATCGGTCGAAGGAGATGCGGGTGGATAATACCCCGTGCGATCGGCCACAACTTCCACCCCTCGTGCATCCCTGGACTTTGCCGAGACTATCTCAGATTCCACCATATGAATTCGAACTATCGATCTCGCGAACCTCGAGAATTACATTCCCAGGGAGAGCCCAATCATTGACTGTTCCTCGGAGCTCTCGAATTCCGGCGCGTTCTCACATATTCCGATGCATAAGGGTCTTTATAAATTGAAATTGCTATGAATTTATAATAATTTAATTCCAGTGAATATGTTAAAAGGTCATTGAAACCGATTGTTATGCAACGAGGGAGGAAAGTGCGTCGTTTTCCATGGGTGAACACCACACGCCCTCTAGTGGCAGAATAAGGTACTTCTTTCTTCTGCAACAAGGGTACAATAATTTTTAATCGACGACGCATAGTTTGAATTACTCACCCCGGGCAGAAATGGATTATTTTTCTACACACGCCCTCTAGTGGCGGAATAAGGTACTTCTTTCTTCTGCAACAAGGGTACAACAATTTTTCATTTTTAATCGACGACGGATAGTTTGAATTACTCACCCCGGGCAGAAATGGATTATTTTTCTACCTGGGGAATAATGGAATAAAGGGAGCAAGCGAGTCAAAAATGAAAAATGAGCGACTTTGCGCCAGGTTCACGTTCGTCGCAATGGCCAAATTTCAACCCTTGATTGCACGATGCACTGTCGTATCACGTGGCTTATTTTTTTTTTTAAATTAGTATTGTAACAACATGATTATAGATCTAGTGGTTGTAATAATCAATTTTCGACAAAGAAAATATGAAAAGAAAGCCTTTTTTTATAGGAGTGAGTGAAAGAGGAAAACCACGGTGCACTTTAGCGTTGGTGGTAGTAGAAGTAGGTAGTGGAAGCGGCGAAAGCGACGAAGGAAGGAAGGTGGTACCTATAAGGGGTTGATATCGAAGGAGGGAGGAAGGAGCGAGGAACGTAGCGCGAGCTTTCTGTATCGAGGAGCGAGAGGGAAGGTGGAAAGGCAAGCGAGAATGACGAGAGAACGCGGACGCGACGTCGGAGAAGGTGAAATACACCAGGATTGCATCCCCACTCCGGACTCGCCTCACCTATATCCATCTCCTTCTCATCCCCGTTACCCACACTTTTCATCTCGTTCCACGAACGTGTTCCCCTTCTCGAAACGACGACGACGACGAGGACCGCGCGCGCGGGGGTGGTCCGCCGAGGCTGTTGTGGCTGCGAGAGTCGAACAGGGTGTATACAGTGATGCTGCCGCGTTTCCACCCCTATGAATGCATCTGTGTGCGTCGTGGACCGAAAGGGAGATAGAAAGTGCATCCGTGTGAGCCCCGCCCGTCATATTCCGCGAAGACCAATCCGAGGAGGTCTCTTTATTAAATCCATAAATCCATCATATCGGATTGTGGAGCTAAGACGAACGGGGTGACATCCCCTGAAGTTTAGCTCCTCGTTCATTGGCTGAGGCTGCGACCCTGAGTTTCTCCACGTCCTGTTTCTCATGTACTTTTATTTTCTCAACCCTTCTTTTTTTCATCTGCCGTCTTTTTTATCGTTCAATACATCCACGGATAATTCCTTCTACTTCAGGTACCATCGATAGCAGCAGATACGTAATAATGTGTAAACGTAATGTCATTTTTATATACTTTAATCAAAATTGGTTCAGTTAGTAAAAATTGTTTAATTGAAGTGTAGGTATTTTTATGTATTGGATTACATAGAGATTATATTTTTGGCTTTCTTGGCAATATCAGATTTTTTTGTGAAAATCGATGTGGCCGAAATTCGTGTAGATATTATTAATAATTCGTATGGATGTTCAAGAAAATGATTTATACATTTTTCGATTATTCAACGAGAGTTATTCTTCAATAAAGATTATCAGTGTATTGATTACAGGATAGCCTTATTTTGTCCTTTTTCCTGGTTATAGAATTAATAAATATTTTTTATTTTTCATAAAGCCCGTGTAATGAAAGACACAGGCAGGTTTTGCCTCTCTTCGTGAGTGCAACAACCAATGTCATCTCCTTTCAAGCTCATCCTCCATTTCACGCTCAGCTTCTTTCTTGGGTTATTGCTCCCTTGGTGGCGCAATGCGGACCTTTTATTCTCTCCATCTTCAATCCACCTCGATATTAATAATAAAATCTTGTCTGTCGCGAAAAGCTCCCGGAAGCCTGCGTTCAGCGGGAGAGAATGTGGCTTGTAGTCTGGCTGAAACGAAACCGTACTGAAAGACCTATGGATATAGAACCACTAAACAGAGAAGTTGTGGATGCTCCGGGTGGTGAAGAGTGCCGAGAGAAAGCTACCCCCTTTTAACCCCCGCACTCTAGCCATAGTGCCGAAGGTGGGAGAGCCGCTTCGCGAGTACGGAGGTCGCTGAGAACCGACTCCAGGATTCCAGAGTGAGAAGGCAAGCGGTCCATATGCGCGCGCAACAGTATTTCCAGCAGCCCTCTGTGCAGGGGTGGCATAGGGGTTTCTCACCCGCGCTCAAGACAGACCACTGTCCACTCTTCAAAAGGAGACCGGGGTCAGTTGAACCGCTTTTCGGTTTTAAAAAAGTACACTGGAGAAAAATATCATTGATTCGAGAACAATTTGTTTGTGGGCTACGAAAAAAAAACAAGTGTTTTCAAAATACCGCTTGTTATTACAATTCATTTAACTTTGAAACAATAAAATATTTTTAGGAACGAAATTTAAGGAATCGGACATTTTGAAAAAATGAAATTAATAGTAAGTAAAAATTCACCAGGATTCGATATATCATTAAAATTCATCCTGGTTTGGTCGATTTATGGTGGCATAAATTTTGGACCTTTCGATACCAACAATAATTTTTGTAAACCATTTTTCTTGTTTTTTTTTAAATCTTTTTGTCTTATCTTTTTATCTTAATATAGATTAAGACTCACATTTGATTTAGTTTCAAGGAAACCCGTTCAATAATAGCTGCGTAAAACCTCTTTGCAGATATCATTTTTTTTTTTCAATTATTTAACATTCTATAGAAAATTTCTGAAACTTCGGTATCAGTTGTAATTTCGATAATGGAGTTATTAAAAATCACACGAAGAATCCGAATTTGGGAGCGAGTGGCTCAACTTGCCCCGCAAACCAACTAACCCCGGTCTCCCCTACTCGGCCTCTCGCACATCCCTACTCGCCAGCGAGTAGATCCAGAGAGCGAGAGGGTTCCGCTGGAAGTTGAAGCAGCGTTCTCTCTCCCTCATCCTCTTCACATCTCCAGATCCTTTTTCCCTCATATGCTTTTCTGCGCCGCCTCCTCCATCGTCCTGTCTTTCCCTCAAGCCGAACCCACCCCACCGCCCACCCCACTCACACATCCCCTCGCGTAGACCCACAACTCCTCGCAACATAATTCATTTTGAAAGTTTCGAAAAGCTTGAGAATTTATACCCACGAGGACATGGAAGAGGAAAGAGAATTGGACGCCCGGTCAACGGACCATGTCCAGCGCGAATACACTTTCCTGGATCTGTGGAAAGAATGTTGCGAGATGCATCAAAGTAGAGGAGCCCGAAGACGTAGAGCGCAATTTCCCCAGATGTTCGCAATTCCTACCTCGTAAATTTTCGATTCACTATCTCCGTACGTCTGAAATCTTCAACGAAATATCCAAACTTCCCCGCTCTTCCAAATAAAAACATTTTTATATCCATCTAACATTTTATCGAATGTACATTATCAAAAGAAAAATTAAGGCGCTCTTTATAAGTTTCGAACCCAGAAAAAAAATATATCACCAGAACCAAAACCCCTGAAAAAAAAAAACATGGTTTCCCAGGGAACATTTTCCCTGTTGGTACTTTTTTCGTCCGGTCTCTTTTTCCGACCATATTTTTTTTCTCCGGGGTTGTTTCTTCCACAGCTATTTTTTCCTCCTGTCACGTTGTTCAGTACAGGTTGACGTTGATCTGTCGAAGAATATTGTATAGGTTTATAGCATGGGGAGGGGGGAGGCGTACAGAGTAGAGAGTTGCACGGGACAGTTTTAGATTCCTCGGCGAAGCGCTCCTCCCAAAGGGGGCCGAGGGACCAAAAGGACGTACGCCGGAACTCGAGTGAGGGCTGCTTGAGGGCAGCGAGGTGGGCGACAGAGGGGGCAAGAGAGGGATGAAGGAAGGGATGTAGAGAGCAGCCGAAGACCATCGGGTCCTTGACGGACGCGAGGATCAATATCCTCCAATACCATACTCCGTAAGCTATATACGCGACTACCCCATTCCCACCGCCAATAAAACGCCATACCTATGTGTATTGTACGGGCGCACCAGCAGCAGCAGCAGCAGCACCACCATCGCCATCCGTAGCTCTCACTATATACGGGGCGATTCTTTTCTCCGGCTTCCTATTGGCCGTAAAACACTGGCCGGCTGAAAGGTTGAATTTTATCGCAAGAAGAGAAATATCGATGTAAAGGGGGTGGCGTGGCAGCGTCGGCGTTGGTAGCGGCGCCGCCAGGCGAATACCCCACAGCTCCACAAGCAAAAGGGAGATAGCGAAGCTGGGAGAGAGCCACGAATACGCGGTCCACGTACGTGCGTCAGACGGAGAGAAAGAGTCTGCGTGCACCCGCGAACCCGACGTTCACCGTGAACGTACACCCGATACAATTCGACGCTACAATACAGAGCTTTGCCGCGAGAGAGTATTTGCCCGCGCTCTCTTTTTCTCTCTCTCTCCTCTCTCTCGCGTTCTTTCTCCAACTACGTGCTCCTCTCGATATACTGCCATCAACCACTATATATACATACCGTGCAGTATTGTTGAGGGGTCGAGAATGGCATGAACGAAGTAGTTCCGCTGAAGAATCTTCTTTCTCATTTATACCATAGTTCCCCCTTTTTATTCCAATTAATTATGGAGTGCATAGGAAATTTGTGCAGTTCGTACTGCACTTCGCGTCGAAGGGATACCGGTTACCGTTGTAATGACTTTTACACGCTTACGGAAGCGTTACTTTAACGTACGCTAAGCCGTAGGAATTTCATTACACTTCAGGAGAGATACATTTTTTTTTTTTTTTTTTTTCAATGGTGAAATGGTTTTGTTCAATGTGTGGATATAAACGCAATAATTTTTACACACTATCGCAAAGCGCTCGGATCAATGAATTTAAAAAACTGACGTTATAGTGGAAGCTATGAAAAGATATATGCAGGCAGAAAAAAAAGTCCAGTTGCAATTTATCTTGGGTACAGCAATAGATGTGTTGTTACTCTATAATTTTTTTTTTTTTTGTACTTGTGATTCTGTAATTGAAAGGGTTGATGGACTTGGTACTTGAAGATCAGGGCTGAAAATTTGTGAGAAGATGAGAATTTATTCATGACTGACTTGAACTCAGGTTCTTCAGGTTTTCTTCATGTCTCGGTAGTTGCCAGGATGATTTCGCGGTGCCAATAGTGTTTTTGTGCGAGGGATGTAGCGAAGAAGAAGAAGAAACCGCAAGTGCATGGCGCAGACCAGAGGCCAAGATCCGAACGCCGTTGGATGGCCCAGGAACGAGAGGACAATAGACTCCGGACTTTCTCTCGCAACGTCCACGAGATCTTGAAACTTGTTCTCTCACTCCCGAGGAACTTACAAAAGCACCAAGATCTCGGAGCAACGCACCACTTTGCGAAACCTCGACGACCCACTTTCATCCGAGCCTCGCCACTTCAGCTGCTGCTTTTCCCTCATTCTCACTCTTCCATTTCCGCTACGGAAGTCAAAACGGTGACTAAATGTCAAATCTGCTCTCCTGATTTTCGCCTACATTGCCATCGACTTCACGTCTCGTTGCGACTGTATTTTATGAACCGGGAAAACATAATCAATCACTAAATAGAAATCATATCGAATTCCATCAACACAACAAACTAATCGACAACAAAAAAATCAAATTGAGACCAATTCAAAGGCTTTAATAACCCTTTGTAATACACGAAGGCGAAAACGCGATGGATACAGTTCAAGATACCAAATAATCACAAGCAAATGCTGACATGCGCGAATCGCACCGATTTTACTTCTCGCACTAGTGCTTTTTTTCTCAGACGCACGAAAGTGAGCAGACCCCTAAAAAGCACATTAGCAAACGACGAGGCAATCCAAGATTCGAAAACAAATTATTTTTCTATTGTTGAACAATTGTTTTTTGGTTGTACTTAAAATCGTGTGTTGTATATATGTCCGAATTAGTGAACAAAGAACAAAAACTGTTATCCTAACCATAACAAATTTGGGAGATGGAGATGCCCATGGCGAAATATGATCGTGACATCAGAACGCATGTCGTCGTCGAGCCATAAAACATCCCTCTGTACGTAGGCGTGCCCTTATCCACGGGAAAACATAATAGGTGCGTGGATATTAAGAGGGTTGGTATCATATGAATATGGTATATAAAACGGTGGTCCAGGATTGGGGGATTGGACTGTCCAATCGCGATGCTCCAAGATATGACCGCCTTCCTCTATGATATGATATTATCATAACCGCGGACGGGGATTATTATTGGTCGAAATTCACCCCTTCGAGTTTCTCCTACTCTTGATCCCTCGGTCTCCTTTATCCCTGCCCCCAAGCGCCACCCCCACGCAAGTGTTCTCGAGCCGTGTCTCTCCCTCTCTCTCTCTCTCACGCTTTACCTCGCATTTTCAGAGGCTGTTTTCTCTCTCTCTCTCTCTCCTCGTTTCTGTACCTCGACGCATATACGCTATTCCACTGGTGGCGAGGTGGGACTCTGCGCCTCGCTCCTGCTTTCTCTCATTCTCTTGTTCGTCGGCTATCTCTCTTTCCCCCGTCCCCCGCCCTCCACCCCCCGAATTATGAGGATCAATACGCGAGGAAGCTTGCAAGACCAGCGTCGGCGCTACTCTCTCGACGACCGCCTTCGCCTACGGACGTTATCGCTCCCGTAACAAATGAACAGTTACATTTTTTCCCCTTCTCATTTTATTTATCAATTTTCATGATAAAATGCATGATTATTAATTTTTCTGTGACTCAATCAGAATCATGGAAATATTTTTAATATTTGTATATAGGCACATATGTGATAAATAAAAACAAAACAAAAAATGCAGATTTTGGAAGTTGCATTATTTCGAGATTTAAAAAACAAAATAGCGTGTACTTTGAGTTTGAAAAGGGGTAAATGTCTTGCTCACTTATTATCACGTAAAATTAAGACCAGGAATAAAAAAAAAAAGATCAGATATTAATGATTGATAATGACGAATGATTTTGTGGGGTCTGAAAATACTAAGTCAGCAAAATGGGCAATCAAAGGAAGGGGTACGAAAATTAACGTACAGTTCGATAATTGAACAAAAGCTGTGCCAAAAATTGTGTAAGGATGCTGGATGCTACGAGAAATCTATTCGAGAAAGGCATAGATGCGTAAGTGGTATTATACGATTGTATATGGGGGGAGGAACAATCGATACAAGAGACCCATGGCAGTAGGCAGTGCGAGCACAACTCGAGCGCCCAACTCAGGGTGTCACGCGAACTAAGTCCGCCAGCAACCCCTTCATCTCTCTCCCTGTCCATCTCTCGTTGCAAGAGTGGTACTTGTCCGCAGTTTCGAGCTCACTGGTAGGATCATGATCTCATTTCCTCGCTGTTACATCCAGCAGGCAGTACTTGTTAAGTCTTATGACGCAGAATATTCCTTTTTCAAGCAAAGTTTCGCATAAACATTACAGTCTTCTCGCGGATAAGTTAACGTCTCGAGAACCAAAGCCAATTAGGCCTTCTCGGTTAATCCAATATTACCTCACTGCACAGAAAAGAGCTTGGTTAAATATGCGCCAGCTAATTAGTTAGTTAGACCAATCAAATCATTGGCAACACCATCCAAATTCATCATTATGCCAATCAAGTTATTGACTGTATTACAGAAAACTTAGTTAGTCTTCAACCCTTCCTATCGAAAAATCCTTCCTCCCTCGTGTCAGGCCGGAAAAAATGACCGCCATTCCGCCACACAATAATATTTTATTAATAATATAAATCTCACTTATATTTCCCACATTTAGATATATTTTTTAAACTATGTTTCATATTTTAATATAATTACTTCAGCTGGTAATTAATGATTTTATGTTTCCAAAAAAATGTAAAATTCAATACTAAATAGAATATTTCCGATAACATATTATCAATTAATTAATATATCGTGAAAATGAGATAGTCCTTGTAATTTGAAAGGCCATAATGCTTTTCATAAGTGTATCGATTCGTACGGAGAACTAATACAAAAAAAAAAAAAAAAAAGAGAATTCAGAGAAAAAAAGAATTCACTCCGAAACTATCACAATGAAAGTTAGATACAGGAAGAGTATTATATACGTATATGGATACATAGAAAAGTCTCACGAGAGGAAAGAGAGGAATCTCTACCGGGCCATCGCTCCGGAGCGAGTAAAAAAAACGAGTGAAAAAAGAAAAAAAGGACCGAAGGGAGTGAATTTTTTATCGGTAAAAACTCCATTAGAGAGAAGCGTCGGTGTTTGTTATTGGTCATCCTCAAAAGACGAAGAGCAAGAGGGAGAAAGAGAGAGAGAGAGAAAGGGAGAGGCGGGGAGGGAAAGGAAGATGGGGGATTGTCCAGCGCAGAGATATACCCATTGATCCGACGGATAGTAGATCCTCGCTCGGGCGGCTCGAGCCATTTCTACCCTTTTTCCCTCTTTTCATCTCGCTTTTCCTCTTTTTCTCACCATAACTCTCTTTCCTTCTCTTTCTCCTCCTTCCTTACTGTATAAACCTATACGTCTCTCTCCTTTTTCCTTCGTTCTCTCTTTCTTCGCTTCGACGGTTTACCTTCGCCCCCCTCTTACCACTACAGGACGTCCTCCCTTAGCTTATGAGGTAAGGTGGGGCAAAGTGGGACAGTCATTTGAGAGACAAAACGCGGGCCAAAGTGGGACACTCCGAAATCTTTCGAAAACGCCTTTTTACAATGCAATTCAATCGAATTATTCAAAAGATAACGTTTTTAAAATTATTTCGAGTGTTTAAATCAATTAATCAGGTGTTTTCGAATTTGGGAAAATATCGATGGCCTTTTCACTTTGGTAAAAAATTTTTTTTTTCGCCAACGCTCAAAATCGACTATCGCATTCGAGTCTCTGGGTACAAAGCAGTAACAATACATTTCCGGTTTCGTTATAAAATCATTTTTTGAAGCATGCACAATGTTTCTTTTGATGCCCGGGATGAAGTGGATTTTTTTTAAAATCAATTACCCATTGGCCACGCACATGCGAATCCTCACCGAATTACCCACTCTCTCGCACTAAGCACAACCCTCATCCCTCATCCTGAGGTCACCCCCTGTACGACCCTCCCCTCGACCCAGGCCTTTCTTTCCCCATCACCGAGACCCATGTCTCATATATTTATCCAACGCTATGCTCACATCTTACAAAACCATCCAAGATGACCGCTACACTTCCACAATATAGGGTTCTTGTTCAAACTACCCCAATATGTGGATACGGCTGAGCAATGTAAACAACCAGTTACTGTACGAATCCCGGACAAGATACGCCGAAAAAAGGTACCCCCGAAACAAAACCCCCACCAAACTTTTTTTTTATCAGGTATATATGCCAAGGATTTTTTTTTTTGCCGCCCAAAAAATTGAACATTGTAATCAATGACGAAAAAAAAAATGCAGTCCTTCGATTTATTTCAAATAAATGATTTTTTTTTCCCCCGTTGAACCGAATGCAAGAATAGCATTCGCGGCAGTTGACAGCGATACTATTTCAGAGCGGGGCCGATATCAGAAGATGTCGTAAGTGAAAAGCGCGCAGTGGCTCGGGTATTATCCAAGGACAAGAGAAGATCGATACGGCGATCGTGGAAGATCGAACGAGAGCGACACTTTCCGTTGGAGCGAGGCTCCCGATCGTGTAAATATATATAAATACCCGTCACGGTGGATACATGCCGTGGTGAGGGACTATCGTAGGAGTGCTTGGCTATAGTCAGAAATAAATAGAAAACCATCTAGAACCTCCGGGCGATATAGAGAAGAGCAAGTGAGCGGGTGAGCTGGTGCCGGTACGTAATACGGTATTGAACTACGATAAAAACGATCCGGCGTGTCCGGCAAGCCGACCGGCCGCCTGGAGAGCATCGCACCGAATGGATCTCGCGAATGTTGGACGGATGGACCAGACGAGGGACGCCTGGGGCCAAACCAGAGGAGACAACGGAACGGAGGAGACAGAAGAGCAACTCGGATTCTGTCGGCTGGTGCTGTTACTGCTGCTGCTGCGAGAAATGGGATGAGCGAAAGGGACAGCTAGAAAGCGATGCAGAGGATGGGAATGAGAGGAAAAAAAAATAGAAAAAAAAAGGAGGAACAAAAAAAAGGGCGCGAGGAAGGAGAAACGAGACGCGGGGGTGGTGGAAGGGAGAGAATGACTGGACGGGCGTTAGAATAGCCTCAACTGGACAGTACGAGGACGACTGCTCTGAACTACCTACTTTTATATCGCTCGGGAAATAATGGGATTCCCATCATGAAGTGGATTTCCCTCGGGAGCGGTGGACATCGATGCACGCGTCAAGAGATCCTACGCCCTGCGCCGTACCGACTACTCTCCTCTCGCTCTTCCACGGCTATGTAGATAGATATGTCTTTCTCATTCTCTTTGGACAGCGTATATCCACCGGTCTCACGTCCATCCTCAGCGAAGGGACCCCGCGACCCCCCCGCCGCCGCACCCACACTCCGACCAACCGCCCCTCGTTCACCTGTCCGGCCGTCCGAGTCATTCTCCACCTAACAACCGCCGATTATCGCTTACCAGCTGTCCGAGTTAATTATGCGCCACATCTCCCGTTATTTGACGTGATTGATAATTAGACGCTGCTTCAATGGACCCCATTTTAATGCGAGCTCTCGAGAACGAGAAGAAAGTTATCGATGCTCGCGAATACCCGAGCACACGGAAAAAAACGTCCTGCTCCAACCAATCGCATCGTTAAACACGCTTCAAACGACAAAATTGGCTGTCCCAAGCTACTATTGGCTGGCACAACCAATACGTTGTTTATGATGTTCAAACACATTATTCGTGATGTTTGATACGTTGTTTCGGGTGGGGGTCAAAATTGCGAATGGCTAAAATAGCCAATTTCGTGTTTTGACCCCCCACCCCCGGCCAGTTTTTCAAATTTATTTTTAAAGAAGCATGCAAAGTAGAATATTCCATACTCCTTTCTTATCACCTTTCACTTTTCACAAATTTTCCTTGATAAGGAACCTAAAGTTTATGATTGTACTTCCTTATAGAGTCGAATTTTTAGAAATCTTGTAAATCATAATAAAAGCGATATGCAACTTTCTTTTTCGCATGTATATTGAAAATACTTTCAGTTACAGCAATTATTCTAGCGGATTATCGATCGAAATTACATAATATACTGCGATAATAATTATAATCCGTCGTTACTCTCACTAGATTTGAGGATTCTATTACAAAAGATGGAAATCTTATTTACTAAGTATCGTGACAAGCCAATATCCATTAATAAAACATTGAATACGTATTCTCAGAATGCTAAGTTATTGAATTATATTTTTTTTTGCTTATAGGTAACACGCTTCCTCGTGTAAAAGTTACGATAAACACGTATATTCGTATTTTAAATTCTAGGCGTCGCGATGCTTCTGCGCCTCCCGGAGGCATCTACAAAAGGCTTTAAAACTTCACACACAAAAAACGATAGGTTAGTTACCGACGATCGATAAGAGATCTACTTTATCGGTAATGGTCAGTGAGATATCGAAATATCGATGAAGACAGTCGGTAAGTGAGAAATCATAAGTAAGACTTTACCAGGTAGTGATTATGAACATCGTTTATAAGATGAAGATCCGATATGAAAAGATAAAAAGATTAGATGTCCATAAAACATTTTCTTCGTTTCTCTCGTATAATGATTGCATTTCAGCACTCGACAGTCAGCACTGCTCGATTTCTATTTTTTAAATCGAATGTCACGAAGAATAACACTTCAACATCTAATGATGATGTGTTACTGGTTGGTCTAGGAAAAACTCTAAAGCGTTATTCTTTCAGTCACAATTGATATTCCGAACAGAAGATGAAAAATACTGACTGCGTCTTGGCACTCGGCAGTCAGTTCTTCTCGATCTTCATTCGAAAAATCGACCATGGCGAAGAATAACACTTCAGGAAGATCTAGCTATCTCACTCACACTTATGGCGGCTCGTCATAAGACTCGTCCTAACAGGAAAAAGTTGATATTCCACGAGCCCGGGAAAGTTTGGTTCCCTGTGCTAATAAACCTGTGCATTTGCCACTTGATTAATATTTGGCTAATTCCGGACCTTCGATATATTCTTACAATTCATTTCAGAAAACACGGAAAGTGGTCCACGAAAACTGGACATTGTTGAAAAAATGGTTTGCCAAGCAGTATTCTTCAAGACAATGTTAGAAATTTTAGTTCGTCACTTACCGATCTTCTTCAAAAACGTCACGTTCGAATCTTCAAGATGAGGCGAATCGTAATATTACCACTCGAAAATCACAAAACTCCACTTTCACGTCATTATTGTATATTCATTTACATTTCATTAGTTATAAACATTCACCGGCGCGACTTGCAAGGTAATCTAACTAAACTCGATGGTTCATACACTAAAAATCCGAAACAAATGATTTTGATTGCGCTGCATTTCGATTGGCTACTGACTATAAGCCAGTAAAAAAACACCCAATCACAAACGCGGAGACGGTCTTTTGTTCGAACGTTCTGACCAATGGGAAGTAAGTTAACGTGGACTAGCGTGGCAACACTGTATTATTTGAAATAAAAGCGTTGGAGCTTGGAGCATTTGTTTTTCGTTGCAGTCGCGAGTAGACAATCGCGTTAGAATATTACAGTGAATGGTTCTCAAGGATTTTTTGAATTAAAATGTGCTGTTAAGGGGCCTATTAGGCGAAATACGGACGTCAAGATGAACCTGAAGCATTTGACGTTTATGCGCGAAATATTTACACAAGCTAAAGGCAATAGGACGGGTCATGAGAAATTGCGAAAAAAGTTGCAAAAGTATTACGAACGTGTGAGTAGTAATCATGAATTTTGCTTCTGAATTCAGAGACAAATTGCATTATGCGCCTTCTACGTTTTTGCCGCAATTGATAAAAGTCATTCGCCTCCAATTCAGCTACTAAGCGACTTTCGAATAACCTTTTTGATACCTCAAAACATTTTTTTTTGCGACTCAGATTTTCTGCACATTCTGTATACATCATTGCATGTTTTCCGAAGATTAAAGTTCAAAAAGAGTCAGAACGAATTGAAACAAGAACAATAAAAAAATACACAAGTGAAAAGGTAAAAAAGTGAAAATCACGAAGAAACCGAATTCCAAATAAATTCTATTTAAATGAGTCGTTTCGTTAGCCGTGAATCTGTAATAAATTCAATTCATCGCAGTTAATATTACGGTAACGAGTGGCAATAATAAACTGGTAGTCGCATAATGCGGTGAAGGAAAATATTTGATAATTTGTAAATAAATGACATAATATATAATTTACAGATAAATTTGAATGAATTCAGCGATTGCTTCATCGGCTGTTTAAAAAATGCGCTGACGCGAGACGAGAAGCATCCTCAAATTGAGAATGTCTTGTTATTTGCCGCCAAGTTTGCCACCAGTCTTTATACTTTTAATAACGAAGATGAAGAGACTATGTGTCCATTTTTGACGCTACTTTTTAACTTCCTTTTGGAGCATCATGACGTGATAAATAAATCTGTACGATTCAGGATATGCTACTTTGTGAACATGCTCTTAAGCGCAATGGGCGACAATGCTTTCATAGAGGATGCACTTTGCGAGAAAATCACATCGTGCATGACCGATCGCCTGTTGGATAAAGCTCCGAAAGTTCGAGCCCAGGCCGTTTTCGCTCTGCACAGACTTCAAGACCCGCACGACGAGAACTGCCCGATCATCAAAATGTTTCTATTTCACTTGGGAAGGGATCCAAGCTCCGAGGTCCGCCTAGCGGTTTTAAACGTAATGGGCAAAAACCAACAAACTCTCCAAGCCGTACTCAAACGTACCAGAGACATAAATGAGACAGTGAGGCAAAAAGCCTACCAATTCATCAGCAGAATAACCGTTAAATCACTGACCATGAAGCAAAGAGAGAGTTTAATCGAAGACGGCCTCAATGACAAGTCCGAGTCAGTTAGTAAAGTTGTTCGCAATGTTTTACTGCCTACATGGTTACAAAATTTTGGAGGCGAGTACACAAGATTGTTGAGAGCCTTAGACGCGGAGATTGCCACCGAGACAGCGTGTTCAGCTTTGAAAGCACTAATGAAGTGAGTATCTCCATTAAATGGTAATTGAATTTCCTTTATATTTGAGAAAATTTCAAGTTTACAGCTTCTGTTCTAAGAAAAAAATTAGGAAAAACCTGTCGCTACTCAACAACGTTTCTAAATACTTTTAATAAATTGAAAAACATTTTTTTAATTCAAGAAGTGTTTATTTTTTTTATTTATATTGTATTTTATTCCGCCTATATTTCGTTGAATAACATCATGAAATTTTTGTTTATTCATTCGGTGGAATAACATTACTTTCAGACGCGCCGAGGTGTCGACGCTTCTGGAGCAGCTTCCAGTCGAAGCTGGGACTTCTTTAATCCCTATCGAGAAGCTGACCAGTGAGAACGCCTTGTATTGGCGCTGTTTGGCCGAGCATCTCCACAAAGAATCTTGCACCGATCACATTGACTTGTGCCTCCCTGAATTGTCACAGTTCTGTAACTACATACGTAAATATTTGTCCACGATGGGCTCCAGCAATAAAGCGAGTGATGTCGTTTCCGAGGAATGCATTCTTCGTCAATTGTTCGAAATTGCGAAGACGTACGATCTTGCGGACGAAAGTGGACGAGCTACCTTAACGGAGCTCATAATCGACACTCTCCAGAGTGACTATTTCTCTGTTAAAGTAACCGAATGTATTGTCAAATATTTCGAGCAAGTCGTTCCAGACGTTGAGACGAGGCTCAGCATGCTCGCTCACGTTATCAGTGAAATTAGAATGTCGTCACAGGACAATTCGCCAGTACAAATCCCAGAGGAAGATGCGATGCAATTAAGAGTCAAGGTAAAACCATAAACTTCCGGCTTATTCGCTTACACGTTGCGACAGTGGCGTTTAGTTTGAATATCTCTTGCAAAAACGTAATTTTTCGATTACTTCGTGCATGAATAAAATAATAAAATTTGTATGTAATATATGCAAAATATTGTTGTTAAAAACTTTAGAAAGCGGAGCTACAAGTGAAGCTCATCGAGCTTCAGGACGAAGAATACGAGATGATAAAAAAGCGGGATTTCCTGAAAGCTCAAGAATTGAAGGAACAGATCGAAGCACTGATGAACGAAATCGAGGAATTTTCGAATTGTGAAAAAGTTCCGGTGATCGATCAAGTGTGCAAGGAAAAAGACGACCCCGAGACTATGATCAAGTGCCTCACTATCATGTGCTGCGCGAGTGACGTTAAATCCGTCACGACTCTCACACCTACCTTAAGCAGTCTTATGGACAATCTAGCTCTTCCTAGTATCCAAGTACGTATAAAAACTGCAGCTATGTCAAGAATCATAATAATAATCAGAGTTCAAAATCTCAACTTCTTTTTACCATTCATTCTATTTCTATGAAAACCACGGTTCAATTCACTCTGTAATGGTGTTTTTGTAATAATAATATTAATATGCTGCGATTGAGTTAATTCCCAAAACGATAAAGACGTGTGTAACGTAAAACTTTTGCTTTTGCAGCACGTCAACCTCGCCGTTCACATTCTCGCCCTAAAAGCGGTTGGCATCTGCTGTCAGCTGGATAAAGAGGTCGCCAAGCGGTTCATCATGCAGTTCTTCCTTCACTTTTCGCTGGAGCAAGACAATCGAGATATCTGGATAATTTGCATCAAGGCGATCTTCGATCTTCTGCAAGAATACGGGCTCGAGTTTTTCGACATTGTTCAGGAGAACGACGAGGCACCGGAGACTTCAGAGCGAAGGAGAAGCAAGTCCGTGAAGCTGTATAATAGCACGAATGAAAACATAACCGACTGGAGTTTGCAATCTGATCAAGACACCGAAGCGCGCGATCGTTTTGTAAAACTTCTCATCAGTTTCATGGACAACGGGGTAAAGCAAATTTTTTAAAGTTTTTCAAGGAAATATATGAGTTTTTGGACAATCAATCGTCGAAGTGGTCCCAAAACATTTGTTAAACTGTATTAATGCGTTTGTTCGATCTACTAAAACGCTAATTTGTTGCAGGATCGAGAATTACGAACGATAGCGACCGAAGGCTTCGCAAAATTGATTCTTCACAGAAGAGTCGAAGCACATCGACTCATTCCTAGACTCGTTATTCTTCTCTACAATCCAACTAGTGAGGACGACGGATATAAACGTCAGATTCTCTGCACTTTCTTTAAGACGTACGTCACCGAAATTCCGGACAGCCAAGAAGTTTTGGAATCGGCTTTCCTACCGACCCTCAAAACCCTTGCAAACGCTCCGGACGCTAGCCCGCTCCACGGAATTGAACCAACCCACGTCGCTAAATTTTTACTCGGCTTAACGAGCAGCCGCAACCACAAACCCGGCCGAGAATCCTACACCGTTCACAATAACTTGGCGGAGTCAATTCTCGCTGAAGCTCTGGACAGCAACAGTGTTATAGACCAGGAAACTTTGCTCAAGTCTTTGTCATTTTTGGATATTCGCTTCGAGGACAATATTATGAAGGAAACGCTGCGTGAAAACGCTGATAAAATAGAAGCGATGGTTAGTAATAATGAATAATGCCTTTCAACGTACATTTTTGAATCGTTTATTACGATCTGAATAATTTTCCTGAAAGAAGTGATTACTTACAACGCTCTGTACTTGAAAAAAAAAAACTTATTCCTGAAATTATGTGTATTGAAAAAAAGTGTTCTGTCAATTTTCAGTTGGACGAATCGGACAAACGGTTAAAAAATTACCTCGCTGTGTTCAAGAGCAAATTGGAAGCCCCTGAGGAGAGCCAACAGGAAGTGCAGCCCAACGACGAGCCGGATCTCGCTGACCCCAATCTCGAGATATGATTGAATTGGGCCAGTATTTCTGGAACCTGAGGAATATAATTTATCTAAAAAAATTGTTCTGTCCATTTGTAGTTGAAAGATTCGTAAAAACGGCTGAAAAATTTACGTGCTGCGATCGCGAGCACATTGGACACTGACAAGGTGAGCCAACAGCAACAGCTAACCGTTATTCTCGCTATTTTTAGTTGTAAAAGTCCGAAATATGACGGAAACGGACTCAGATTATTATTTAAGGATGTATTATAATTTTCTAAATAAAACGAGTATTTTTTAATTTATTAATTTAAAAAAATAGTCGAGTATAAATAAGCCTAACACAACTGAACCCTGCGGTCTCATAGAAAAATCAGGACATTTTTCAACCTTGTAGAGCAATAGTCGTTTATGTAGACTGGAAAAGGTCAAGGAAGGGAACATTCACTTCGAATGAAAAACTTGTACACAATGATTTCAACACCCGCGTATATTTTGCACGGGTTATCCCTGCACGATTATACTTATGACATTCATAATAATATAAAACCTCAATTCCTATAAGGGAAAAGTCGAACTATTAGCACCACTATCACAAAATAACGGGCTACAGGAGAGCAGCTCCACCTATATTAATTCAATTACTTTTATCGTTCAATATATAATCGTCCAGCATGTTAGGTCGTTGCAGTTTCATATGTTAGTCACAGACGGACATAAATAAAAATACTAGATTCAGCAGAGTGTTCGTACTTTTCCCTATAGCATAGTGCTATAAATATATGATATATATATATATATATATATGTATATACTGTAACATATATTCAATTCATCTATAAGGACTATAATTGAGATTTTTCGATATATATTTATTATAAGTAAAATATAGAGTCAGGCAATAACATATCGTATTTTAGATTCTCAATTAGCACTGACGTATCCAGTGAATAGTGTTTTTCGTAACATTACGATAGCTCGTTCACGGTCAGCGCCATAATCACGATTAAACTCGATAAATTACAACACAGAGAAAGGTTTTAGAAAAATCTTTTGAATAATTCTGGTGATACAAAGTCATATATGCATCCTACTAACTGTTTTTACTTTTGAATCGAATAAAAATTTAACAAATTTCACATTATTAATTGACTCTAATTTTTTCAAAAAAAAGGATTCATTAGTTAATATCTGCGTGAGTCAGAAATTTTACGATCGAAATTTTTAATAACAATACCCGACGTATTTCATGCATATACCAAGTAATGACTTTATTTCGGCACGGTCATTATCGCCTTTTTCATATCTTACTTTCTTCGAGTTCCTTCGATGCGTATAAACTTTCGGCAGACGCGAAAACTACGCACTACTGATACGTAGTTATATATTTATAGTAGACAAGGTACTTTTCAGTGACTGCTCAGTTGGAATTTAGTCTTTCGCATCGAAAACCACGCTATAGTGTTGCAAGACTTTCGAATTATAATGTTTTATCACTTATCTTGTACAACTGTATGTTTCAAAGTTAAGATAATTTAATCATTAATTTTTTGAGAAAAATTATGAATTTCAAGGTCTCATGATTCTGAAAGATTTACATCAAGATGGGCACATAGAGATGCAACAAATATTCGACACAGTTATCGAATTAAATTCATATTAACATCAATATATCATCCTTGTTACACACCAAAACTTATAAGATCGATTAACATTATCGCGGAAATCGATAATTGAAGATTTGTTTTGAGAAGACGAGATTAACGATCTTCATTTACATTTATTTCAGTTTGTATAGTTGAACTATGAAAAATGATGGTTAAAAAAATCAAATTTATATGATATCATTTTTCGATAGGTATAGTATATCAAAACAAATATGTAAAGCGTAATACAAATATAAAATTCACATCAAAATTAATCGTAACTGTAATTAAAAAATAATTGCATAATCACGCTTTTTCGTGGAAATGAGTCAATAAGCGATGTAGCAAAATACGGTTCATGTTGCTCAAAATAACGTACCGTTTTCTATTCGCTTAATTTGAACACCCACAAAGTTCAATTGCCTTAAAATAAATTTGAGTTTGTTGTCTTGGATTAGTTGCAATTGAAAAAACAATCATATAATTCAGGGAAAATAAGTTATTTTCTGTTAGTTCAACCAGATGATATAGATAGCTCAGGTTGGGAATATGTCCGCTCAAAGTAACTTCATTTCACATAAAGCTTGCAGCTTCGCTTCTGGTTGCTTTTGGTGCCTTTCTGAAAATGCGTTTGACGAAAGAATGGACCTATTGGGCGCATTCTTTCTGAATGAGTCTAAGCGACCTGCTCGTATTTAGCTTTATTGATATTGCTCGCCAAGCAACAAGCTAAAAAGACACCGACCAGTGGGAAGAAAGCAACGCCTATTGCACTTCCAGCAACCAGGCCAATATTGCTATTGATGAAGTCGATCACTCGATTGTAGCAACCCTGAAAATAAATAAAACTAATAAGAATACTGCAATAAATATGCCTGGATAGGATCAACATCTTATTTGCGTTGCATTGTCACAGTCTGATAACAGCATTTTCCCTGTTTATTTTCTTTTCTTATAGAAAATATAAGAAAACCTATACTTTTTATAAAAAGTACAGGAAGATTATGTGATCAGAGCTGTGACATTTATTACTCTTAAGCTCTAAATTGATTAACAATTCGCTTAAAAACAGTGTCTTGGATTTAGTGCATTGTCCGAATTACATTTGATAAATCTTACTTCGGTGTAAATATCCGTAGGTTTGAAATCTGGATCATTGGGAATGTCGGTGTCGCATTTTTCCGGATCAACGCAGCAAGAACGTGGGATGTCTTTTGGAGTCTTCAAGTCCCGCCAGTCGGTGTATCCCCGATTACCACAACAGTGAAGCTGAAGAAAGCGAAGAAAGTTATATCTCCGGTAAAACTTAGCACTGGCTCCCAATTAAAAGCACATACATCATTTTTGTTAAATACCTTAGATTGTATAGTATCGATGTGACTAGTCTTATCAGAATCTATATTGTACACGGCAAGACTCTCGTTGAGACTTTGATCGAATCTGTCGTTCAAAGCGTTGCGATAGGCATAAACTGATGCTCCTGCTCCGAGTTCGAGAAGCGCCACGACAGCCAGAAAAGCTCCGTACTGAATATAGTAATCAGGCAATACATTATTACGTGAATCGGCGTTTATCAAATTTTAGCTTAATTGAAACATAATTTTAGAGTTTTATACCAAAATTATACAGCCTTATCATCAATGGTTTTCCGGGCTATTCCATCGTGGTAATGGAAGTATATAAAATAGAATAGGAGCTGCAGCGTATTTCTGTTCGTTTAATTTAAATTGCGTGTTCAGGCGCTGGTTATGTAAAGGTTGCGAACTACGTTGTGCGAAACCTTTAGTAACAAGAGTTTATCGATTGCCTCCTTGTTCCTGAGGCGTAATTAAAAACGTTTGGGCAAGGGTGGAGGCGCAAGGTGCGGGGAAAACGAAGTGGAATGTCCAGTCCATGGTCAGGGTTAAAAGTCAACGTGATGTAAGTGTGCGTGTGTGTGTAAAAGCACTCACCAGGTAGAGCAAGGCTGGATGACCTCGGGCTGTGCAGCAACAGGCAAGGGTTGCAGCTAGAGCAACCAGAGCACCGAGAAAAGCCAGAGCCAACAATGCAGCTCCGCTCCCTTCAACACTCATGTCAACATAGTATCGGAGTTGAATGCGCATCCAGATTCCGACACACAGCATCAGCACGCCGGAACACTTGACACACAAGAATATCATTAGTTATTCTATATAATGTTTTCTCAACAATTCGTCTACATTTCGATAAATCTCGATAAATAAGGCAAAAAAATTCGCAAACAATAAGAGAAAAATATAAATGGATGCACCGCATCAGCAAATAAATCATTTATTTTTAAATGTTCAAGTGCAAGGCACCAAATGTATTTCTTTTGCTGGCTATCAGCAATGCTGAGCAAGTCCAGAATAGAATTTTAGTACTGATATAATCCGTGGAGTTTCAGGATGTTGATAGGAACAGCCGGAGAAGGCGATAAAGCGAACAATCTGTCGCATTCGTCTAAGGCATTTTCTTTTTTTTTTTGGCCCTATGGGGAATTCTTGTCATTTTACAGACATATAATTGACACATCGAGCTGTGGGTTCCAAAAATTGGGAAACTCACATCGCGCTAGCTTAGCAAGTCACTTCATATGTCACCGCGGGTGACATATGAACGCACGTACAGAATAGTAAATTACCCCAAGTATCGTTAAAAATATATATAAAATAATACGACCATTCGGTAAAAAAAATTGTTACGGTGCTCGATGCAATTTATAAATTTCATTTTTTGTTATTTCAACAGATGATCAAACTGAAGTTGACATATGTCCACACGTATACAGAATAACAAAATATCGTATATATCGCTAAAAAATATATGTAAAAATATATTTAAAAAAAAATATTGCGGTGCCTGATGCAATTTCGAAATTTGATGTTTCGTTTTTAATTAGTTGATCAAACGATGCCCGAGATATCGCGCAACAGTTGAACGAAAGGTCAGGTGTGTCACGAGGGTATTAAGGATCTTGTTATGGGGTGGGAAATATAAAGAATCTTGAATCCATCAAAGTAGTTGTCACTCACCCAAAAGGCAAAGTTGAAGAGCATGAGCAAAGTCGTCATGCATGCCATTGCAGCTATGGTTTCCAGTCGTTTCCCCATTTTTCGTCCGTCAATCAAAATTTCGCTCTAGTCCAAAGCCGAGTGTACTTTTTTACGCGAGGAACTGAGAAACAGTACCGGCCTTAAGTGTGAACGATCGATTTGTACAAGCTCTGGACAGAGTTGCGTGCGTGGCTTCTCCGGGAAGTGGCGCATGCGTTCTCATTTACCTTCATGTATTAAATACTCGAGACTAGCACACGTAGCTTTTTTTTAAGTAAGCAATTTAAGCAAAAAAAAATGCTTAACAACCACTATAAAAATTTTAAAAAATAACGCTGAGTAAAAGTTGTATTCTCGTTTATAACACCATATATTATTATGGCTAAGCATACTTCGCTTTTCCCAAGCAGAACTTTGTTTTCATTTCGTCCGAGATTTGTATACTTTTTTTTTATAATCAATGTAAATATTTTTTTTAATATTGGGATATACTGGGATAACAAATAAAGTGTTAGTTGATCTTGTAATTATTAGCTCATTTATTTGTATTCATTTATGTATATGTTTGTTTAGATGTACCATAAGGATTATTAATATTAATATAATATTAACAATATTGTCACACAACTGTAATTAATCGAGTTACTTAATGCGCAATTAGTTTAATATTAGTGCCTCTGGACGTTTTGTGTATGTCTCATCTCATACATACAAATCGCAGCTTTTGTCGCTCATAATTTTCGATTAAGTGACACACGCAAAGCTCTGGTCACGACCGATCAACGAATCATAATCAAGAGCAGGTGATTGTGGTGAAGACTCGTTGATATCTCGTTCCCATGCAAATCCGACCCATTATTTCTATCGAATACCATCGCACACGTTTAAAAAATGCGGTAAAACGTTTTATTGCAATTTTTTACACGTTAACGATTGAATTTCTCAAACATTTTTTGTATTTTCATAAATACTCTTCCAAGCTTCGTTACATTCAATACAATTACCTTAATATTCAGCAAATGGATAATTTACCACATGGTATTTCACGTACAGTTTGTCATTCATAAATTTCCAGCCGTAATATTTATTTTTAGTGAACCGCATGATGATGATGAGGTGACGTAGCTGAATCAACGTTCCTCGTGTAATTCAGTAAGACTCCAGGCCACGTGACGTTGTTTTCCCCGGCGAGGGTCGGTTGTCTGACTCTTCTGGGACTGCGTCTTTGTTTCCGGAAGCTCAAGATCCTCGTAATCCCTTCCTGATTATTTTTCAACGGACTCAGCGAATTCATCGTGCGATTGTGTCGTGTCTGATTATCCGTAAGCTCGGTTATCTGCAACTGGATCATGTTCTGAGTGGTATCGCCACTTTCCTCGTCGCAATTACTGAGATCATTGCGATTGTTGTTATCAGGATGATTGTTGTTGTCATTATCGTCGCTTTGCATTTCATTAATGACGCTAATGTCTTGTGTCTCGTTTTCAGAATCGCGATTGTAATTTGGAACATCATTGTCACCCGAAGAGTCGAGGCTCAACTTGGTGAGGTCAACGATCGGCCACACGTTGTGCAGGACGTTGTTCATGGCCTCGTCTTCCTCTTCGTCAAGATCATCACGGACATCGACCTTGAAGTTGGGCATCTGGAGGCAAAGATTACCATTTTCGATGACCTGCTCTTCGAGGCTCTCTTCGTCATCCTGGAAGCTGGGAACATCGACAAAATTCGGTACTGTCTTGGATTCCCATTCGAGTTGATCGTTGCTGAAGGAAGAGTCGTCTTCAGCTTCGCTCTTGGTGCTCAGATCCTTCTTGCTGCTCTTTATGTCACCGATGGTCTTGAAGTATATGCTGTGATCGTATCTGTAGCTTTCCAGGCACGTGCTGTCCAAGTTGCTGTTGGATTGATAATTGAAAGTGCCACAACAGTTGATCTTGCAGTTCTCGTCGGTTCGAGACTTTCTGCGGTGAGATCTCTTCAGGTTGTGAAAACGGGGACTCCACGTGGGGTCCTCGATGACGATCTTGTTCGAGGATATGCTCCAGCGAGGCTCTTGCTCTTCTTGCATCGTCAGACGACCCCTGGAAAGCCTCTGTGACCGCAGACGATTGTAGCCCCTGGCGAAAGCTGCCCAACGCTCGATCCTTTGGAAAACGTACTCCGTTTCCTCGCTCCACCATTCCGACAATCCTTTTTGCAAGGATATGCTCATCTCCTCCGTTATTGCCATTGCCATTTTACCCCGCACTGTCGCAATTCGACAAACCGAACCGACTCACATCAGAGAACTTGAAGACACGATCGGCGATGACATTGAAAATATTCTGGGACTCGGCAGACTGCGTTACAACGCGAATGCAACATGGGCAAAGGATTCGCCGAGATTTATAGCGTTGCAAGGAAGCACCGCAGCGTCTGAAGCCATTGACTAACTCCGGTTACGTATGACGTGTGACCATGACCAAGCCATGTCACCAACATTTTCAGCCAGTGTCAATCGTCTTGCGAAACCGACTGCCAAGGAATATCGATTGGATAATTCGACGTTACGCAACATTGTCGGGTAATATGTTGTTTATGTTACGCTGGAAATGCGTTGAGGTCGTTTCGATGTATCGATGTGACCTTTTCTACCCTAGCAGGTCCACTTTTCGGCCGGAAGACCGAAAAAAACGACTAGTCGTGAAATGCAGGCATAAAACCCATTGGAAATGTTCGTTTTCTTGTCCCTTTTCATTGGTTATTTCTTTTTGCATTCAACGACTGGTGATTTTTGGTCATTTTTAAGGTCGCAGGTCGTGTCAGGGTCATCAGTCGAAGAGGAAGAGACACAACGATGCATCCGAGCGAGAAGATTAATGAAAAAATGCAGCTGCTTCTTTCTAAATGTAGCGAAACAGGCGAATGCATTGAGAACTGCATTAAAGAATTCGCTCGGTCATTGCAATATATGAAAAAGCATTTTTCCAGCTACTCCGTGTTTACTCTTTTCACTATGTTCGAATGAGGTGAAAAAAGAAATGAATCAACCCCAGATTGAGGGGCAAATCCAAGTCGCTTCAAAGAAATACGAGGAATTGCTGCAACCACAATAGAACCATCAGCACTGACGATCGCTGGGGTTGGGGATGAGGGTGAAAATTGTGAGCGTACACGAGTAACGCAGTTACGGTACCTGCCAATCATCGCATAACCGAGGAGAATATTGAGTGGATGCGCGGGTGGCTCTGCCCTGTTCTAAGCACGAGAAAATTGTTTATCATTCGCTCTGGCAACCTGAATTAAAATTCAAGAGACCCAGGATGCTCCTGGGATTGTTGGAAGGAGTATATAAAAGTCCAGGAACGACCGGAATCATCGCACTTATCCAGCATCCTCCGTTGTTACGACATCACAGGTAAGGAGTCATACTGCATTGAATTTCTTCCTAACGTGTGAATTTTTTTATTTTAACGCATGCACATAAAGTCACCCTTCTCGTGCCTGCGTGGCGAAAGTTGGCGCTCTCTCGTACGCTTTTGCCACACTCGAGGCATAAAGAAGGGTGAGTTTTTGTGCACTTTTTAAAAATATTAATGAATGAAACTTGTGTAAAAGTAGTTGATTAACCTTCGTCGAAAAGTCCACTTTTTCGAACTAGTTTCCTAAAGTGCTATTCTCTGAAGTAGAAAATTTTTAAAAATGACAAAGATGTAAGTCGAAATTAATATGACATTTCTTTTGTCTTACGAACAGTTTAGCAAGAATTTTGCGTCGGTCAGAAAAAAAGAATAATATGAAGGTGTCGTCGACTTTGGTCCGTCTTATGGCTCTCGTCTGGTTGCTGTGCGTATTTTGTGATGCCGTCGCCGAGGTAGCACCGAAAGGTCATCGAAGATTCCGGAACCGCTTACCATCTCGAAGGTACAAACTTGTCAATGGAAAATGTAAAGAAGAAGAGCAAGAAAATGTACTTCTTTAATCACACTTAACGTCTTTCTTTGCAGTTACGCTGCTGAAGATTTCATCGCCGAGGATGAGGACTCCATGGAGATCAACAAGCGTCAACTATTCGACGATTATGGACACATGAGGTTCGGGAAACGCGATCGTTTCGACGACTACGGACACATGCGATTTGGTCGGAACCACGAATAGTAATGATCCGAATTTTCCATCACTCGACCATCTCACATTGTCTCCGGTTATTTCCACAACGATATTTAAAAGAAAAGAAAAAGAAAAACAGCCCGCAACTAGTGCACAATTTCGTTGTACTCACGAGAAGTAATAAACCTATTTTACAATGCAAACTCTAAAAAATTCGTACGAAATTTATTAGTGTCGCATGACTGGCGTTATATCCTGAAGAATGAAAAAAATTCTATCGTTTTCCATCGGCGCATTGTAATTTGACGAATTTTTTCGTATGGACCATACATGATTTTGTACAACTAATTATCCGAGGTCATTGTCATCAAGAAAATGTCGCACACCACGTCGTCGCTCGCCGTCTTCGGAACTGGAACCAAGAGTTCGCCGATACATGATCCAACGTCTCGGAGAAACGTGATGAGGTGAAAGTGGAGGCATGGCTTTGTCCGGATAGTGCCATGGAAAATCAGCCTTCGAAGTCGTTCGATAGTCTGTCGGTTCTACTGATCGCTTTTTATCGCAGGTCATTTCTAACGCCTTCTTATAATCTTCTGTCCTAAATACATTTCGATAAAACAAGAACTTAGGTACCCACAAGAAGAAAAAATGAATGCAAAGTAGAACTTTTTGGAAAAAGTTGTTATACATGATCATATGTAGTATTTTTTATGATGTATCACTGGACCATATTCCTTATTTTTTTTAAATATTTTAGACTATTTTGCATTGACATAACATTTTTTTAAAATTTGTTTCATGGAAAAAAAGTTTTTTTTTTTTTTTTTTTTTCTAGGAGAAAGAAAAAAGTGTTTTTCTTAAGGACTACAAAAAATTGGATTTACTGTGTATAAGGGAATGAATAAATATTGAGTAGACGTCGATGTCGATATTCTGCAGCCCAATCTGCTTTACTATGAATCTGTTCGGTCATAGCTCGAGTCACAGAAATTCCTGTTGGACCATCATGGGTTCCAAGTCTTCTGTAAGTCGACTCCTTGAGATTTCCTGGTGTATTGTCGTGGGGTTGGCTCAACCATCGCTCTTCCCTTCATGGTTAACGAAACGTAAAATCGTAACTCAGAATTTGGTTAATTTTTGTTAATTTAAATACACACCATCCGTGGATTTTGACTTTTGGATTGTAGGGTCGAGGTCCAGTTATTATAATTGGCTCATATTTTTTTCCCTCCTCGGAGCACGTTAAAAAAACTGACTGCAAAAATAGAATGATTGTAAAGTACAATTTTAATTGACTCAACATAATCATTTTTATTTATATGCCTACGTTTAAACAATGGCAATTAAACATTGAAGAAAAAAATAATGTCCTTTGATAACTGATAAAATGAAAATATTATGAGTGATTGTAAATGACAGTCCAATAATTTTTGACTTCATATTCATTCGATTCATCAACAACTTCACGTTTTATCATTTCTGTTATGGAAATGTAACCATCAAAGCCTCTTCGTATTTTTTAATCTCACTATTTTCGCAATGATAAGGCGAATTCCAAGAGTTGAGCAATTAAAAGAGGAAGAAAGATGTGCGAAACACGAAGAAACGTTGGCTAATAAAATCGTTGAAGAGGAAGAGAATGAAAAATCGGCAGGCAGTGTAGAAGAATTTCCCGACACAAAAGAAGAAGAAGAAGAACTTCCTTTTCAAGATATTCTTGCAGATCAGCGTCGAAAATATACGCCCACACAAAAATACGTGCAATTGATTTACGACGATCTTGTAAAACACTTTGTGAAAAAGTAATTTTTTTTTTTTCAATTAAAAACCATTGTCATTATTGTAGATTTTTTTATATCTCATCCATGTACATTAATTCTAGATGGGAAGGAACTTTTTTACGAAAAACCATAATTCCAATAGAAACCCCTGAGCCACTTTCTGCAGAGAAGAAAGAAGAAAGTAAGATCGAATCGACTGAAGACGATGTCAAAGCAGCGATTGACAAAAAAACATGTAATCCAGATTGGAAACCTGATGAAATGGTCGAAATTGTGTTTGTCAATGGTAATACTTACACTGGACGTGTAAGCAAACAAAAAATGGAAGGGCAGGGCATTTATCGTTGGCACCATGGATCACAGTACAAGGTACGGGGTTTTGAAGGAGTTTTACCGCACTTGTATGGTAAAGTACCATTTGCTACCATCGTGACCCAACACCTTTTCTCACCCTCTCCGTACAGGGTTCATTTGAGGACAATAAAATTCAAGGAAAAGGTGAGTTAGAATGGCAGGACTATGTTAAATACGAGGGAGAGTTGGAAGATGGATATTGCCATGGAAAAGGGACCATGGTCGACAAAAATTATAATCTCCTGTACATTGGAGAATGGAAAAAGGGTCACAAGCATGGCAAAGGGTACGTTCTTAAAAATTACCCTCGAATCTTATTAGAAGTGACGCTGGAATTTTTGAGACATTCTCGTTAAGATAATTGATCAATTGCATGGGTTAAGATACTGTTGTTATGGGGAAAATGACTCTTACGACGGTAATTGGGTGATGGACAAACGAGAAGGTGTCGGATGTCGTCTATATAAAAACGGTGCTCGTTACGTTGGTGATTGGAAAAATAATTTGCGCCATGGAACCGGAACCATGACCTGGCCGAACGGGGATTGCTATCGGGGCGAATGGAACCATGGTCAAATGCATGGGTATTTTGAAACTGCAAAAAAAAAACATCATGGAAAGTTGATTATGGTTCTGATTCGTTTCATTCAGTTATGGAGAATACACATGGAACAAATCTTCCAGCAGAAGGTTTTGCTGGCCACAGGAAGTCTGTTACATTGGACAGTGGAATCAAAGCACACGCCATGGAAAAGGTAAGCCTTAACACTGTAAAAAAACTGAAGCTTTTATTCATAAACTTGCCAATTAAATTTGATCTACAATTGTGATAGAAAATTAAGATACTTTTGCAATGAAATCAGAGCAAATGTAAGAAGAACAAAATTACAGGGGGATTAAAGCAAATTACTAAAATTACTATTCCAAAAATAAATTTGTTACTATAGATTTGTATAGTAAATTTAGCGTACCGGTTTATAAATAATGAATTTATTTTCACAGTTTTATTGCTTTTCAATTTTTGCATCTGTCATGATAGATGAATAATTAAACAATTGTCCTGATATTTATGCACAACGTTCTTATCCGATCATCAAACAAGGGCGATTGACACTCAACTCTATCGGGGCTGCAAGATACTCCGGGTTATGGAAAGAGAATAAAAAACATGGACATGGAAAAATAATCGGTAATTTTCAAGTCCTGTAATTTCATATGCAAAAAATGCATTTACCAGTGACTCGGTGATAATGGACTTTAAAGGTAACAATGGTGATGTCACGGAGGATGATCCCTTGTTTCTAAATGACATATTACGACCTATCCCAACATCGACAAATTCTCCTGATGAAAACGGGGATAAAAATAATTCTGAGAACATCGATGACAATATCCTTAATACGTAAGAATACTTTTAAAATGAAATTAATTTTTAAAAAATCAAATTAATTTGTTTAATTTAATTAAAATTAACGCAAATCATCAAAATTACCAAAAATAAACTTGTGCCTCAAGTTACAATTAATTTTTTTTTCTCATTGTTCGTTGCATTTAATAAATTTCATATGGCCGATTTTCTTAGGTTTGCCACGGAATCTCCTAAATTATTGGAAGCCCGAATGACTTCCGTTTTGGAACCCGAACAATGTCCATCGCTTTCGTACTATATAGATCGTTTACGAGAAGCAAAAACCATTCCTTCCCTCAGTATTCCGTTAATACCTGGAAAATGTAAGCAATGCAAGGATCTCTCCTGTAATTGCCTTACGCAATCGATTAAGGAATCGTCGCAGGATCAAGATCTTTCATCAAGATCATTGTCAAAAGAATCGACATCAAAAGCGATATCCCGTTCAGGCATATCCTCCTCGAATCTCGATCAGAAAAATGGCAGCATTCCAAAAAGCATTGCCAAATTAAATGATGATGATGATTCGGTGCAATTAGAGGAAGAAAAACGCTGGGCATACAAATGTATATCTATGCACATGCCTCAAATACGCAAAGTTTACGACGTGTACTCTAAAATTTTTTGCAATCAATCACCAAACCGCAGATTGTCAATGACTCGACTTTCCCTTTGGCAATTGTGGCGGGATTGTAAAATTCCCGAGAAAAACTTGAGTCTTGTTCAGATTGACAAATATCTCGGTGAGTGTTTAATAAAGATACGCTCATTTTTTAAATGCCAAGCCATGTATTTAAAAAAAAATTCTCAAAAGAGACAATAGTGCATTTTCACTAAATTTCTTCAAAAAGCCTTAGGGCCATTCGAAGAAAAGAGTTTATTTTTACCAAATGTTCTTGAAAAGCGCATAATATTTTTGCGTGACTACACATGTACTCATTACATTTTTTTTGCTTTATGTAATTTTACATTTATCTATAATCATTTAGCTGCCAACAGATCATTATTAATCAACGATCCACACGATCCTTACGAAACAATTCAAATTTGGCAATTGATTAATGCTTTCCTGGAGGTCTCCTGGCATGTCTATACAAAAACTGGAGACATCAATGAAGGAGGCTACCCTGGTCGTCTAGCAAATGGTCTTCACAAATTGTTGATCCATGATATATATCCTAACATTGGAAGTTGTATCGGTTAGTCGACTTCTTTTTCTCGAAATGCTAATTTAAAAAAAAAACAGCCTACCGAAACGAAAATGTTGAAAATTTTGTTTCTAAGTGAAGAAGCATTTGTGTACTTAATTAAATATTGCTTCGCAACATTCAAGGTATCATGGGCGGACCAGAACGTGATCTTCTACCGACACATCCGGTTTACCAATTATACAAATCAATCGGCGAACCTCACAGTGTAAGGCAGTTGCTGAAGACGATCTGCAGAATGGAAAGTTCGTCAAAAAGTGAATGTCGGATAATGTTATCGATTATAAATAAATTGGGATTTTTGAATTATTTAACAGAGACCAGTGAAGGAGCGTTGCCTCAATCTCCAATGCCTGCATCTCTTCATTTTAAACCGGAAGTCATGTGTCACGTTAATGCTGAAGAGAACGTTAGTTATCAGTCAAATGATGATCCTTTGCTTGGGTCGAAATCAAGTTGCCATTTGGAAGAGCGTAATTATTTATTGAGTAAGAAGGCAATTATTCTTCTTCATTATCACATTAAGATGTCACCCTGATTAGACAATCCTATCAATTCTTATTGCTAATGCTGCTGTATATACCTACTACAAATTCGTGGGCTTTATTCTAATTGCAAATCAATGGATTTTGAAGGGCTTCTCGCTGGGAATCAATCGGATTTTCTAAGCAGGGCATTCCACATCAGATGACTAATAGATTCTAATTACAGAGAAATCGTTACTACCTTTCAAAAAATTGGGGGCCACAGAATTAATTGAAATTATGAGCGTTACGTGCCCATCGATAAAAGATCCGGAGTCCAATATCATCATCAATTTGGAATATGAGGTGTGCTTTTCATAGATTCAATCGATGATTCTTCCACGATATTACACTTCCGGTGGTTGAATCGTAACTGGCAGCACACTAAATCGATCGTTTTTATGGGACATTCTGTCCACATTCTGCACATTCAACGTGAATCCCATTAAAGCCACGAAAGAATTTTAGAATAATTCGCACAGTACTCCAAATTTCTTATTATAGGAAGTAACAATTTTTCAGCTGACTTTCTTGGAGTTTTTGGAGATATTCGTCGAATCCGGCAAAGGATTGATAAGGAAGAAGAAATTGCAATGTGAAAGTGACCGAAAGAGAACCGAAATTGCGGAAAAGACTTCATTAATGAGCGTCACCAAAGGCGACAGAACAAATCGCTCAACAATCCGAGTGAACGAAGGAAGTGCGTCGACGAAGTCGAGGAAGAAACTCGTGAAGAAATATTAGTATCCTATTTATTGTCATCGTCTATAGCGATGCCGGTACGAGGTAGGTTGCAGCTTTATTTTCCGTAATATCCTACACTTTTTTTTATTTATTTTACAATGACAATATTTGTTGTGTTTGTTTGTGTGTGTTGTTGTTGTTGTTTTTTTTTCAATCTACAGATTAAATAGTAGAATATATATAATGCATATTCGTAACGTGTAAATTTCATAGAATATATAGACGCTATAAAGATTTAATCGTGGATCACATTGTTCATTTGATCAATGGTCGGTTCGAAAAAGTAGGTTTTTCATGCGGACTAGAATCAATACATCGCGTTGTTGAAATGCATTATCGTGGCCAATTGTAAAACCATCGTAACTTTGTACTCTGATCGAATCGGCAGATATCTTACACTGAATACTCGCGAGATATCGATTAATTCAGAAGAAGATATTACGATTGAATAAACATACGTGTTAAAGCACCACAGACCGATCCCACGTGTTACTCGATGCTTCCGCACCAATTTTTATCATTATTCACAGACACCTTTCGATAAAAACGTCTCCCGAGTAATAAAACATCTTTGCGTGGACACATCGCAAAAAAGAAAATAAAATGAAAACGAAAGACGAATAGATGAATAACGGGATCTCGAGATAATCAAACTTCGAATTATAATTTATCTTTTAAATGCTATACAAACGATGCGCAGACATTGCAACTATCAAACTTAAATCGTCTTATTGATAATTAAACAATTCGAGTACGAGCACCCCAAACATCGCAATCGACCGAAAATTACACACTTTGTCATACTCAACCCTGCACTTATTTACAGACGTATCAGAATCTAATAACGACGCTGCTCCTCCAGCCAATCAATCACTTCCTGTTTGTACATTTTTACAACTAATAATGGAATTTGAAGAGAAAAAATATATAATATACATTCTAAAAATGATAAATCAACATAACGGTGTATACGTGATAGATAGAGAAAAATATGCATCACTCTCGTAAGTTTAAAAACCTGGAGCTTCTCAAAGTTTCAGTCTTGATGCCTGCATGTGCATACATATTACAAACATTTATTGACTATACAATCATCACGTATATCGATCGCCTTTTCACACCGACGCTTAGCATTCTTCAAGGTTAATTGTCTCGACGATGCCGGAAATATTTGTCGGGCAATAAGTAGTTGGGCCCTCTTTCATCAATTGAGGATACTGTGTTTAGATGATAGTCTGCTTTAGCGAAATCATAGTTTACTTTTTCCTACGCGCAAAGCTTCAGTGAAGATATGTGGTGAAGGCGTTAGCTGTTTCATGCACAGCTTTTAGTATTGTTCAATAGATTCCCATTCTCTGGCTCCTGTTTAGTATGATTAACTGGTGATGATTCAACTAATCGAAGGCCATTATTGTGACGGAAACGATAGAACGAAAAATTGAGCAATTTTCGTGAGCGCAAATAAATGTAATTGAGGACAGCAACGAAAAATGTATATGTATGAATGTATACATTTGTACATACCGAAGCAAAGAGAAAAAATGCATATTGATGATTGATAATAGAGACAAAACGCGTCAAATCGAAGATCCAGATTATTCACGTTGAAAAAAAATTTAAGCAGTTTTTTGCATTTTTCTTGGACATGAAAAATTTAGACGTCAACTTGACGTGTTTGTCCTTATTACCTTTTTATATAAATGTGGCGAATCGTTCTGGAGTCGATACTAACGATTAATGGTTTTCCCTAATATACAATTCGTTCCGTAATGAAAATACATATATTGCTCTGTAAAAAAGATTGAATATCGAAATTAATTTAAATTGCTGATCTACGATATTTTGACTTTAAAGCATAACACATTACGTTTTCTCTGAATAAATACAAAATCGACGTTTATTAAGTCCCGAAACACGAATCCCATCCCACTACAAAGGACTACGAGAATTATAGAGAAGAAAAGAAGTATTTACGTACTATATCATTGTAGGTAACAGTTTTTTGGGCTTTGCATGTGATATATTAATATAAATTCGCTTCTTACGTCTTTTTCTAGTTATAGTACGTTGTCATAATACTCAAACTATTATACTTAAAGACATCTTGAATTAATCTCCGTCGGTTTTCGTCCCTATTATCGAGCCGCATCTTTCAATCAGCACGAAATTTCGTTATTTTCGTCCCTTCATAGCCACGTTTTTTCATTAATTTAAACCTTAATAACACAGCCTTTGCTGGACACGTTCTTTTTCCAATGTTTGGCCAAGACTCGATTTAAACAGCTAATCTTCTCTCCCGAATTGTATTTGTCGTACTTTTAAACAAGTACATTTGTTTTTATTGCTTTCTTATCTTGAAATTGGTATTTTTCAAGGGTGGGTTTTTTAAGAAGAGACGGTTCTACTTCTGCGCGAAAGCAGCGGGTGTTTGCCGGTGGAACGTCAGGACTCGTAAATCAGACGCTGATAATGCGGGAATATTTCCCACGTTGGAAGATGCAAACCAAATTCCAGGGCCACCAGAACAGCGAATTCAGACGTTATGAGGTCCTTGCGGTTGAGACGGAATACACTTTCCGTTCTCTGTAATTGGTAAAAATGTTAAAAGGTGCTCAGATAAATTCTTGACGCGAGTTACATTGGCAAAATTCGAAATTAATGATTACCTCTATGAGAGATTTCAGTATATCGCCTTTGACATCGTTGAGCTTAGCTGCGAGAAGCAGACAAGCACCGGCGCATAATTTTCTAGTTTGTTTCGTGACGACATTGCGTAAAATGAGTTTTTCAAAGTACACATAAGCCATCGCCACCGTTAAAACGTCAATGCCGTATTCCATTTTTGCTATTTTTCGCATTTCTCGTTTCAAGCTGTGGATTCAAAATGTCATTTCACCAACGGTTTCACAATTGAAACATTCTTGTATCAGATACGAATCTTTTTATAATATAGAGAGATTAATCAGTTTGATTATTGTTACCTACCTTCGTAATTTACTGAGGGTCAGTTGGATATGCGGAAATTTCTCCTTGAATTTGTCGTTCAATTCTTTTTTCAAGTCTGAGGGTCGGACGTAATCGATCACCGATGCCTGCAAGAATAACGAGCGGAATAATGTTTTTTTTTTCTTTCTGTAATGAGACTTGTACGCATCGCTCAATAAATTGAAAAAGTATAAGTACCATGTAAGATGTGAATGTGAGCAACGTGCGATGTTTTCCAGCGATGAGCTCTGGATCGTCGAGTAAATTCGGATTGTATGGTAGACACTGATCGTCCCAATCGAAAGCTTAAAAAAAAAAACGACAACATAGTTTGAAAATCGATCTTTAATTGAAATAATGAGATAGCTTAGATTATAAAAAAGGAGAAGCAACAAACTTTTTGCATCGGCTACGAGCGACAACGGTGGTGATTCTGGAGCCGTATGTTGAGGTCGGTGCGTCGCCGTGTCGTATGACAAACACCTGGAATTAAAACCTCGATAATATCAACTAAATACCTTTAATGGACTATACGCATTCATTTTATTTTTCGATTAATGCTACGCCATCCACATACATAAAAATCTCTTCTCATTATTCAATGTCCGATTCGAAATCTAGCTACAATAATTGTTGCAGTGCTGTTACGAATGCATAATGCACAAGCGCTTGTGCCATGGCAGCTTATCAATTAATAAACCCTTTGAACGCTCATTTTTGCAATCATAAACGTTATACACCGCATTTCCCGGTTAGTCATGTATTTCCAAGCAATATAGTTTTCATATTGTATCAAACACGTTTCAACATTCGTCATTTGTTTTTCTTATTACTTTAGGTTAAATTTTTTTGTTACATGTCCCCTAGTACTCATTTCATAAATTATTTTTCAAAAGCAGTAATCGGTGAAAAAATACTGTAACATAATTTACTTGGAGTGATTTTTTTCGGACAATAGCAAATATTGTTTCTCTTTGTCGGACTGATCTTTACGATAGGACAATTTGATTTATCAATTGTTTTAAAAAAATGTATCGTTTCTGAGTAAATTGGATTACAGTATTCGTTACTGGAATGGACGGAAGGATGCAGCACATCGCTCAAAAATAAGAAAAAAATGGTGCAACATCCAATTGTTGTTGTAATAAGGTCATAAAATTGAGTTTCAAAGAGTAAATATTTGAGAAAATTAAAGTTCTAGCGATGATTCAGCACAGACGATATCAGATGACAAATGAATGAATTTGATGAGCAAATTAGATAGTGCTAATTATAATTCAACACGGAACAGCCACTAATATTTCGTGAACTGAGAACTTGCTTCAATGGCGTATTAACATCACGACGAATTTCTTCGATAAATTCGCACCAACGACATTTTAACATGCAAACCCATATTTCCCACGATATCAATAGATGCTACCACACTTCACTATATTTTTCATTCGGTTTGTGAATATTACAATTTTGTTACCACTTAGTATGGTCCGTATTCCACGTTATTGTTTTCGTCCTGCAAAAAAGACGTTTCACAGACCCTGTTATTACAATTTTATAGAATATTTGCGCACGATCAGATTGGACATAAAAAAATATCTCGAAGCTAACGCAGATCGCAAACTGCAGACTGTTTCGAAATTATCATCTTGGGCATTTTTGAGGTAGGCGGAAAAAAAACGTCCGGAAAAAATACCCCTTCAAAGATGATTTTCCGTTAACGGGGTTTTTTTCCGGGAGTATTTTTTCCTGACGATTTATTTCCCGGTTTTTCTTTCAAGAATTTGTTTTTGATGCCCAGTAATGAATGAGATGATATGCAAGGGCTGAAATGTGCATATTGTTCGATAACTGAGATTGGGATGGTGCTATATTAGCTTGCTTTATTAGCTGAATTAATTAATTTAGCCGCGTTCGTCAGATGTTCTTTCTAACACTAGGCATGCAGGAAAAAAATATTATTGTGCACATTCGTTACATACTCTGATCAGATTTTCGTTTTCTTTTGTACATTTTATTCGTACAACGTATATTATTGAAACTCTGAAGTGTACCTTGATACCACATGATGTTTGTTAGGCACTGCATGCAAAAGTTCTATCGTCTCACTATCGCTCAGATGTAATTTTTTGTCCTTTTGGAATTGACGCGACGGAACCAAAAGTTGACCATAAGAGATTTCCTGAAATCGATACAGTGCAGTAAAAATGCAAAAAGAAGAAAAGAAAGAGTGTTCAAATGAAAAATAGTGACCGAGGTCATGATTTAATTACCTGGCCATCTTTGGCTCGTTCAATGCCCAATAAACCGAAGGGATCTAAATTGTCGTTTATGGCTGAAAGTGGTCGCGGTCCCGAGGTATTTCGTCGACGCCCGGTATCTCTCCGAAGTTCGGACCTGTAATAAACGTATTCGTCATCACCTGGAAGTCTCACGTCTACGAGTTTCTATTAATTGCGTTACATTATATTCTTTCTATGTGATTCGTGTAAAACAGGCGCATTACGTAGCTTTTTGTGCACACAAGAGGAACGAGACGATTGGAAAAAATCGATTCAAATCGGTTGGAAAAAACGTATTACAATAAGGGCAGACTTCAAAAAAGCAGTGACGTCTACTTTCTTCAACACCAAATTGTCGTTATGTTTTTTTCGGAAATAGACAAAGTTCCAGAATGTTCAACTTAAAGTTTTATTTTGGTTCGTTGTACGATGACTCCATAATTCATATCTCAGATGCTGATGGGGCAGGAGAATTGCGCCGATTGTGTAATATGAAACCGATGCTATCGCATTGCTTTATATTTCACAGCGACTGCAGCAACAAAAAGAAATAAAACGGTAAGTGGCATGTCTCGTATACCGAATACCTTTGATGTGTCAATTATAGAAACGGGCAAAGTGTATTTCGGATCTGATAAAGCGATCGCTATATTCAAAGCACGCGAAACCAGCTCAAATTCCACTAATGTGAATCGCTTAATAAATATCAACCGTAGCTGCTTGATTAATTAATTCAATCAATCAAGCAGTCAAAATCGACGAATTTTAATCTTAAATAAATTGTGAAAATTATCCGCCACGGGTTTAACCCGGGAGGAACATCCAGAAACTAAACCAAGAAACTATTTTTATCGCTGAAAGTCGTTAAATGAATCTCTTCCAGCATCCGCTTAATGTGTCTCTATTATGATCATGTGCCTACGTTACAAATGTGTCTAAGCGGTTTAGATTCCGAAAAAAAAAAAAAATTAAATTTCACAAGAATAAATTCGCCCACATTGCCGTCGCCTCTTTAATTGCGTTGGGACGAATCGCAGTTTCAATTTTCTCCAATGTGCTTGGATCGATTTCTTCGTCATCAGCATATACAAAGCTCTAGATGTCGACTGATCAATACCTTCGCAGTATTGGATTAGATACTGCATAGTTTCTGAAGACAGGTGTGCTACCCGTAGTACTTTGGCCGCTAATAATAACAATAAAACCTTTGTGAAATAATATGCTAGAGTTCGTTATTCATATGAAGCTTGTGATGGAGATCAATCTGCGATCAGCTGGTGACTCCCTAAATGGTTTAGTATTATGATATATACGATGCATTCTCCTTGGAGTGACCGACTTTCCTTCACGAAATTTTTCAGATTCGGTTCATACTAAGTTTTAGTCTTAATTTAAAGTGCTCTATAATTTATTTTCGCCCTTAACAATTTTAAAAAAATACTTCTTTGAAAACTATACAAGTTATTTCCTACTTTACAGCATTTCTTTCTATCTCAAATCTGAACATTTAAAAAATAAATGTGATTGATTGATCGATAGTGCTGTAACTTAGCGAAGTATGAGCAGAATCCGGAAGACTTCGAATAAAAGCAGTTGTCGCAATGGAGAACGCCTCATATATTTATCCCGACAATCGAATAATGATATCTTACCAGCTGGTCCGTTGTCCTTTACTGTAAGGGAGTGCCGAGAACACGAGGAACGGTACTCGCTTTGCTGATACGAGGACGAGCCTGTCATCGCCGAATCTATGCCCGTTAACGGGTCGCTGCATCATACGCAACTCTCTCGTGACTTCGGGAATGATGACTGTGCCTCCCGTTTGAACGTTGTTCAGAGCCTTTATTTTTGGCTTTGTCGAATGAGATATTGACTTGGAGCGCATGGAACCCAGGCTCTCGTTGCTGCTGTTGTAATGATGTTTTATGTCTTCCGATAGAGTCGATGTTTGATGGACTATACGCTTTTTGTAGTATAAGGACCCGGCTCGTCTCTCCGGCAGGGAATAGTCGCTGCCGGCTGTTCCCGTACTGATGATTGGATCAATGAAAACAAAAAAATATATCATAGGATTAGACAACAATTGGTAACTTTTGCATCAATTTTATATCATATTAATTATGTTTCAATCAAAAGAAATTCTGACATGCAAAGTAACATGAAAAAACATCTCCCGAAAAAAATTGATTTTCACTTTTCTCTTTATTCAATGCTTTGATCTACAGCATGAGATTTACTGTGTGATTTATTAAGAGATAGCAGAGCATATTGATGACAATTCAATTATAAAAACGAATACCTTTTTCTCCTCGATTCGTTTATACCAAAACCTTTGACGAAAGGAACAGAAAAGAATTCTTATTCAAGCGAAGCACAGAAAAATCGCTTTTGGGTGACGACATTCATTCGTTCGGGCGGATTTTTATCGCCTGTTGTGCAGATAAGCAAAAGCTGTTTATCAACATCACGTGAAATAATCAATGTGCATTATTTGAAGTAACAAGCAGACTTCAGTTTACGTTATCTACAAGAGTGAGATTCTACGAGACCCAAATTGATTGTTTCGGATTTCTATGAAAAATAAAAGGATTCAGATGACTCAAGAGTTTGAGAATTAGAAATCTCGCCAAAGCTCGCGCTTTGGTAAGGGCGATGTAATAGTCTCGACGCAGTATGTAACTCATCCCTCGCATCCGTAATAATCCAGTTAGTATAATTAGATCGTTGGCTAGATCAGAATAAACGACAGCACGAATTAGCGGCGTGCGCGCCATTTCACGAATGCAGCCCTGCAAGTTGAAGCTGCACTCCCGGAAGACTGATAGCTGACATTGTCAATAACATTTGAGCTTTTAATATCAAATTATCTGGGCAGGTCATCTACAATCGCAGTACGCGATGCGTTCTATAGAGCGCCAGATACGATTAGATTTCAACTCTTGTGGATCATTGCTATCATTCAAAAACATTGTTATATTGAGGATAGCTGATAGCGGTATAAGTAGAATAAAGAACAATCGTGCTCCAAATAGATAATAAAAGAAGGTCTCTGATATTTTCTGGACAATTGACAAAATACAATGGGCAAATGTAACTTAGAATACAATGAAAATGAGGCGTTCTGAATACATCAATGAAAATGGCTTTGCACATTCGTAGCTTCAAGGCCTATGATAAAATAATTAGGCCAATTAGATAAATTATGAGAGGAGAAAATCTAAATTAGGATACTGCTGTAAATAAAGTTCATAATTTATGAGCTATATTTTTGTTTGATTATTATGGATAATTGGTATATCGAACACACTGCAAATGCCTGTGTTAATAACAAAAGGAATAAATATATATTGTCGCATGCGTATCTGACAAATTTAGTGGAGCAGTATAAGACGACTTTATGAAATTAAGTTATTTATCATTTTTTTTTTTAGTTTATCATTATTTTCATACTTTTCCTGCAAATTTGGTCTGCATACTTTTTTTACAGCAAACTGTGAGGTGCAAAAATGGGGAAGCATTGTGCAAAGGTCAAATTGTGCTCCCTTTCTCTTTTGAAGCACCTACAAGTTTCCCAGGATCTCTTAGTTTGTGCATTTGAGTAAACTCCAAGTGATGCAACATTATTAGTTACATAAAGCAGTTCAAAGTCCACTTAGGTGACTGAACCGCACATATTTATGCACATCAGCAATGACGTAAGACTACAGAGTTTATTTCCATGTGTTATTTACGCAAGGTCTTCTTTATATAGAATCGATATCCACCAGAAAAGCTACGGACATGCGGTAACTCCAAACAGTGTCAAAGAAAACCCATTCTTTTTGGCCGTTTACCGTTCTCTGAAGCTGCCGTGTATCGTAGCTGGAAACGGTGGCTGTGTTTTGTCCTGATCGAGAAAAGCGGAGACTGCGACTTTGGCGGGCGTGAGAATCCCATCGGAGTCAGAGCTGACGGAGTGATGCTCGACGACCTTGTGCGCCGTCTGAGGTAAACTGGCCTTGGCGCAGGCGGCTTGCAAGCTCTCCTCTGGCAAGCCATCAACAGTTTCTTCGACGGACGTGTCCAAGTCACCGAAAAGTTCCTCCTCGTAGACGGTGTGACTCTCGCTGAGCCTGCGCTTGTGAATAACGCCGTTACGTGGCAACAGAGCAAGATTGGTGTCTCGGTGGCTGCCGTCCAGCGATATATTTGAGAGAAATGTGAGCGCAGCCAGACGTCTGCGTGAATGATTTTTCTTGAGGGCCGCTGCCATTCCACAATTTATATCTATTTTATACTGTGCGACTGTGAGATACTTGTTATTTCAGAAATATACAATACGCCCCGGATGAAATTTCAGTGACTGCTGCGGGTGACGATGGTGCTTTCGCTGTTGAGCCCGACGATGATAAACAAAGATCACAACTCATTGTCACTAATCGCGCACTTAGTCCTAGCGTTCGTAACCGCGAACACACATCGCGCGCACAATTTTGTTTTCAACGGGGCCAACATTTTTGACGTTTGTTGTTTTATCATAGGACAAACGCGCTGACGTTTACAACGGGAATCCGGGATATCGTCGACGAGCCTTTTTCTTCTTCTACAACGCAGCACAGTCACTCATTGCTCGTATTTTTGCAGAGCCGAGGGCGATAATGTGTCGAAAAGGACAGTAGCGGACAGTGGCACGCGACTGCGACTGTGCGAACACTTGCCAATAAGACTGCGGGGAGATACGGGGTGCGACGTTAAAATTCTTCAGCGACTGTCCCCGCCGGTCGCAACTATAGTCACTTCTCGCGTATTACGCTCCTCAAAACACCGCCGCGCTGAGTGTTTACCATCTACACGCACGGGGAATGCGAGGCTCGCACATTATTGCGTTACTGTTACGCAACGACAGCTGAGAAACTCCGAATATTCGAGGCAACACCGCAGCCAATGTCTCGGAGCTTTTACGCATGCTTTCGCACATCGGCGACACTTCGCGCGACAAGCCGCAGCAGACACTGTGCACCGGTCAGACGTTACCAATGGTAACAGCCGGCTGTGTCCATTATTACATAATCCTGGCAGGTACCTCGGCACCACCTGAGCGCTGCCGGCAAGGTGAATGTCCCAGTCACTGACCGACACAATATTATCGTAATTGTGTACGTCGCATAGCGTTTATTACATTTTTTTGTTATCCGAAGTTGACATACCGATTTTAACCTCGAGTATCGTCATTTTTGTTCGATTGTCATTATTGATATATTTTTGAAATATATATATATAAATATAACCGCCGCGTTTTTTTTACATCATTTACATAAATCAATCCTTTGATTATTTTATGTACTCGTTGCTATCTCATCTCTGGTTGCTTTAGCGATTGTTTTGGGGTGAGAATATCTGGTTTATCGACTGTCGGTACTGCAGGGAACTAGTTCGCTAAAATATTACTAGAAAACGAAAGTCTCTTTGTGAAAAGGTACTTTGTCATGGGGACAATAGTTCACCGCCGGTGGTAGCACGTATTTTGACATTAGTGTAACATGGCGGCATTTTTCGGAGGACGTGCGTGAAAGAGTTGTCGCGATTTATTAAGGTTTATTGGTAACACACGAAGTGTGACTAAGGTGTAAATAATGGAGGCTGGGGCGAGTGCCGGTGCCCGTACCTCGCGGTTTATGATGGAGGGTGTCGGGGCCCGTGTTATCCGTGGACCCGAATGGAAATGGGGCAAACAGGTTAGAATCAACGTTTACCACTATAAACTTCCGCACTATCTATAAACTTTAGCGGAACTTGTCACAACACGCTCACTTTCTAATGGTTTTCGTCAGATGTCTTCTTATATTATCGTTGCTGTTATTCGTCTTCGATTTATTGACATTCCTCCGGATACTCAATATTTGCTTGTTTTTATCATTGATTGTTTGATCATTCCTCAATTAGCCAAACAGACATTCGTGTACTACTCTACGTTGAGTAAACGAAAATCAAGGAAATGAGGTTTTTTTTGCACTGGAATAACAGATAAATCGGTTCTACCGAATCAAGCGCATACGAGGTTGTATACGATTTACAATTCAATATCACAACATTGTTGCCTGTCCTCGAACATCTGTTCAAGCACTTAAACAAATGATCATCTAGAAGATGGGAATTAATTTCCTGGTTTATCTAAATATCCATTCGACCATTTGCGCTTACGAGATTCGGTCTAATTGACACATTTCTGGTCTTGGTATAACCAAAACCAGACAATGTTTTTCCTTTGTTTTTCGGAACTACTTTTTTGATCTGTATGATTTTTAGTCGTTTTTATAGGTTTTCTGAACAATGCGTTATTGTTGCTTTTTTAGGACACTGATATAATTAATAATGTTTGTTTGAATATGTTGTTATTGGTTATTATAGTATAATTATCAAAATCTGATACTATTTTGAGTAGAGTATAGTCGAAGCACTTGAAGTGTGGAGTTAAAAATATGTAAATGAGTTTGTGAGGTTGGAATATTGTTGGAAGATTTTATTATATAAAAGAGATTAGTAAAAATCGTTATTGGAAATATTACATCTGGATGCATTAGAAAGTACAAATATAACCTGCCTTTTTTTGTCTAATCGCACTGAAAATTGGTGCAATTATGTAAACTTGTAAAATAACAAAAATGGAAATAATATACATGCTACGTTACTTTTAATGGAAAATAAATGGAAAAAATTGAATATTAAATATACGTACAACCACTTGTGAAGAGGTCTTATAATAAACCATACTATTTGTATTTTCTCAGGATGGTGGCGAGGGACATGTAGGGACAGTGCGGAATTTTGAGTCCCCCGAAGAAGTTGTCGTTGTATGGGACAATGGCACAGCGGCGAATTATCGATGCTCCGGAGCGTTCGATCTTCGCATCCTTGACTCAGCCACAACAGGTGTGAAGCACGACGGTACAATGTGCGACACCTGCAGACAACAGCCGATATTCGGTATTCGTTGGAAATGCGCCGAATGCAGCAATTACGATTTATGCTCTATTTGTTATCACGGCGATAAACATCATTTGAGGCACAGATTCTATCGTATCGCTACACCAGGCAGCGAGAGGGTTATGCTTGAGCCCAGAAGAAAAAGCAAAAAGGTCAGCAAACAATTTGTAATACAAAAATTGGTATTACAGGAAAAAATGACTTTGAATTAAATGCTACTTTAATTCACATTCAATTGAATATTAATAATTGATGATTCTGTGTGAAATGAGTACATGTTTTTGTACCTTTATATTAATACAACTGTAATTTACAGATTGCCATTAGAGGTATATTTCCGGGAGCCAGAGTGGTTCGTGGTGTTGACTGGCAGTGGGAAGATCAGGATGGAGGAGTCGGTCGCAGAGGCAAAGTAAACGAAATTCAAGATTGGTCGGCAGCGAGTCCGCGTTCTGCGGCTTATGTTATTTGGGACAATAGCTCGAAAAATTTGTATCGCGTTGGATTCGAAGGAATGGTACGTTTTTTAGTCCAACATAATTAATAAAAAAACGCAAATGTAAACATAAATAAGTTGAAACCAATGTGGGAATAGATTTTATAAATATATAGATATATATATTGTTATGGATATGAAAATTAGGACATAACAATATATACACTATTTTTCTCTATATTTTTTAACTTTTTCATCTCACCTGATACTATTATTCTGGGAAATCTCAAGATCACATTTTCTTATTTTCATTTTACACCATTACATCTTATTTTTTAATATTTTTTATATAAATATTAATGAATTCTATTTTATTGTAGGCTGATCTGAAAGTAGTGAACGATGCAAAGGGTCAGACTGTTTATCGTGATCATTTGCCATTGCTGGGAGAGCAAGGTCCAGGCCGAACTGGTCCTCACGGTCTTCAGATCGGAGATCAAGTTAATGTGGACCTGGAGCTCGAAATCGTGCGGTCTCTGCAGCATGGCCACGGCAGTTGGACAGACGGGATGTTCGAATGTCTCGGAACGACCGGTATCGTCGTCGGCATCGACGAGGATCATGATATAGTCGTGTCATATCCGAGTGGCAATCGTTGGACTTTCAATCCGGCGGTGCTTTCCAAAGTTCAAGTGCCTGTTCCTGCGACCAGTGCAAGCTCCGATAATCAGAAATTCGCTGTCGGAGATCTTGTGCAGATTTGTAACGACCTAGAGAAGATAAAATTACTGCAAAGATGGCATGGCGAATGGGCTGAAGCTATGGCTCCGGTAATTACCGTTTAAGAGAATACATTGATTTGCACGTAGATAAAATCGCACACACTCACGTACATGTATTCGCAAACATTTAGGGTATTCAACGTCACCACTAATACAATAATTGCCAAAAGATTTGGGCCATTTTTTCAGTACGAATTAGTTAATACTAGAATTTATATGTTTGAATGCTAAAAATTCTCTTTTCGGTTTCAAGCCACGAATAACTTCCGATATTTCTATCGAGAATTCGAAAATACTGGGGAAAAAAATAACAGGGTTGAAAAATATAAATAGAACATTAAGCTGTGTTGAAAATTGTCGAAAGCAACGGTAAAACTGACGAAATAAATTTTCTGGTTTACAGACTCTGGGAAAAATTGGCCGAGTCCAACAAATATATCACGATGGTGATTTGAAAGTCGAAGTTTGCAGCACCTCCTGGACATATAATCCTCAAGCTGTTATTAAGGTCGCGAGTGGTGACGGCAGTGTTCCCGGAATCAGCAGCGGAGGTCAGTTTATAGACACACGTTATTCCTCGTGAATCGTGCTCACTAATATCCGAATTACTTTTGCAGAACGTTTGTCGGCGATGCTGAAAAAGTTATTCGAAACTCATGTGTCGAGTAACATAAACGAAGAGCTGGTAAAGAACGCGGCAACTGGTGACGCTGTTAAATGCGAGGAATGCTTGAAACGACCAGACGCCGATGTTAACGGCATGTTTGCCGGACACACAGCATTGCAGGCCGCAAGTCACAAGGGTCATCTCGAAGTTATTAAAATTCTACTGCGTTATAAAGCGGATGTGGAATTTGAGGTGAGCTCTCGTTGCATTGTCACACACGCGATACGAGATCATCATCGCACATTTTAAGATCACGCACACATCGGTCTACCCCATGAAACTTCGAATTCGGTCAAACTTTAATAACGCCACATGTTATTGAATATTGATAGGCCTTAAATTTATAATATCTGCCGTTGAATTTTAGTGTTTAAAAATCAATTTTACGTCTGTAAATGTAACGTACAAGACTCTTCATCGATTCAGTCACACTTTATAGCAGATAATTCGTTTATTGTGATAATCCTTTCAAAGGGTCTATTTTTTTCACTTCTAATTCGTAATTCACACGATAAAGCATTTCCCGTTGTTTAAACCGCTTTAACGATTCTGCCTAAATGGAACGCCATTTCCATCATTCCAATCGAATAAAGAAAATAACAGATCAGTAGCTCGATACTTGCAGGTGTAGTGTGTATATTTGGCTTTCATTTGTTTTCAATTACTCTGCAAAAAGCCCAAAACGCATATTTGATCTTGTAGATACAAAAATGAATCAATGATCGAATTGTAAAGTTTGTTTCGCTTCTAAACAATTAGCTACAATTAAGTAAATCAAAGCAAAAGTCAATTTGTATTTTCTGATTGTGTAGGACGAAGATGGAGATCGGGCCGTTCATCATGCTGCATTCGGCGACGAGTCTGGCGTGGTGGCTCTCGTGGCAGGCGCGGGAGCTGACTTAAATGCTCGAAACAAACGTCGCCAGACTGCACTTCACATTGCTGTCAATAAGGGCCATGCCGGAGTAATTCGCACGCTTCTGGAACTGGGTTGTCATCCGAGTCTACAGGTAGGACTGTTTAAAAAAATATTTGTCAACAAAATGCGCAGATTATGTTCGTTGTGATAACGCAAACGAACACGAGACTGACCCTCTGAAAAAAGTTGAGGAATTTTGGCACAGCTTTCAATTGGAGCAGCAGGCCCGCTTTAATTGTTGCTACTAAATTGATACAAAAATGTAGATTTCGTAGCTTTTTTTTCATTTTTCCACCAATAGGTGCGGTCGTTCTAACTTCCGTATCGAATCGGTAAAGGAAAAATCTTATTGGAGATATCGAGACCAAATTTGGTATGTGAACGAATTAATATTTTGCGGTGATAAATGTATAATTTTGTGGAAAATATATACCATTTTTTTTCTTATAAAATTTTGAATGATTGAAAAAAATTAACTTTAGCGCATTAACGTCAGCAAAATTTGAGATATTAAGCCCAAATTTAGTATGTAAACAAAATAATACTCTGCCGTGTGCATATGTTTATTTAAAACGAGGATGCATGTTTCTACTTTGTTTATTGCAGCAGTGACAATGTAAGTGAAGTTTACAGTGTTCAAAAACCAATTTGTCAAATTCCGCTAGTGAGAACTCAAATTGTACATTTTTCCGAGTCTATTTCGTTCGCTTTTTCTTCCTCCGTCTCTCTGCTTTTGCCCCTGCTTCTCTGCCTCTTCCTCTCGCCACTTTCTGCCTTCCCATGTAGCCAAAGATCAATATTGTGAGGCGACACCAAGAGCTTTTCGTCCTCTTCTCTCGTCGACGACATTTTTTCGTATTCGACAAATAGACCGACTCAGAAATGATGCCCTTTCCTTGGGTTCACGCTTCATAACTCCACTCCGTGGGGCTTTTCCAATTTTCTTAACCAACCTTCAAACCTCGTGTGCCCGTGAACTGTCAAATTCCCAAAATACGACTAAAGCTGCTCAGCATATTTTGAATGCTTCTGACAGTCAATCAGACAGCGAATAAAATGGTAACAATACATTCATCGATAATACGAGTTATATTGGCCACTTATTTTTTGAAGAAAAAACTAAGGAATTGAAGATTTTCAAAGTACATCGAAAATATATCCCAAATATACTCAGGACATATTTCTGTTGTATAAACGATGTGAAGTTCTATACACCATATATATTTTTCGCAATACTACGTTTCCCTGAAGGCGTTCTCGACGAATTTGTACCATTTATTGCATAACTACAGCAAGAATGATATTCCAAATGTTTTACAAGTTCCCAAGAATTATGTCCAACGGAAATCCGCTGCGCATAATTCTTGGAAAATTTGCAGTGATCGCAAGCTCGCGATGCGACTGCGTAACTCTTCGCGTACTGCTCAGTCCTATAAATTGTACAAAATTTCGTGTTCACGACGGTGTAACGTGAATTCAAAACTCTTGAAATATAGCCGGAGAATGTTAGCGTTATTTTCATCCACCGAGTGACGGTGGATGAAAATAACGTTCGGCTTCGTAAGTCGTTGTTTCCATCATTTATCAACGGCCTGAAGTTGATAGATATGTTGGCTTCCGGAACAATGATTCATATTGCGGCGAAACAAGTTCACCAAAATCCGTTTCCTCTTTCGTTGTACAATTGTTCCCACGCTTCCGTCACGTAAGGGAAAATATCCAGTGATGGATCGAATGGTTTTGGAATTTTGAGGAGCCAGGATTTCGAAAGGATCGAGTGGCTCTGAGGCACTAGTGTTAATTCACCTTCGTTACTGAATAATATCTCCTTATTTGCAGGATCCTTAATTAATCTAGTTATCTAGGAGAGGAAGCCGCAAATTCCATCTGCCTTAGGCGAGGTCTGACACTGGTGTTTCGTGCGTTGTTTGTAAATACGTGTCATGCATAATCAAAACACACGTGGAGTACTTATACCGCACGTATACACTAGGGTGTGCCATTTTTGGGCAATTTTTTTTTTTCGACTCAGAAACAGGTTGTATACTTTCAGGAAGGTAAAATAAGAAGCCTGTAAAAATTTGAGCTCTTAATATTAATATTTAGATGCGCCTCATCGCGAATTTCTATTTCCCATTTAAATAACATGGGAAAAAAATTTTTTCATCTTTGGAATTTTATACGTTGGCAATGGCATATTGTTCGATGGAACGCAAAACATATTTTATAGAGAATCGCACGCTCTACAAAAAAGATGTCTTGCATTTTTTCGATAGACATAGCCATTCTGATGGTATTTGAGTTCAAAGTTCAAAATATACGAAAATTCATCTTTTTGTTAATATTATAGCGAAACTATTGACTCTGTTGAGAATCTTCGATCAACTTTTTTGTAGATTATTAAATTTACCATGAAAATTGTCTCATCCATGATTAATTAATATTTATTGTTAATTGTTCAATGCTGTAGAGACCTGTCTTCTGTCACGAAACTGATTCTAATGGGCTGATACTTATCATAAATAGTTACAAAAAAAATCGACAAAATACTCACGAAAAATATCTTTCGTTATTTCCATTAATAGTAAAAAAAAATGTTTATGTTTATGTTAAAAATTAACAAAAAGATGAATTTTCGTATATTTTGAACTTTGAACTCAAATATCATCAGAATGGCTATGTCTATCGAAAAAATGCAAGACATCTTTTTTGTAGAGCGTGCGATTCTCTATAAAATATGTTTTGCGTTCCATCGAACAATATGGCATTGCCAACGTATAAAATTCCAAAGATGAAAAAATTTTTTTCCCATGTTATTTAAATGGGAAATAGAAATTCGCGATGAGGCGCATCTAAATATTAATATTAAGAGCTCAAATTTTTACAGGCTTCTTATTTTACCTTCCTGAAAGTATACAACCTGTTTCTGAGTCGAAAAAAAAAAATTGCCCAAAAATGGCACACCCTAGTATACACATTTGGTCCACTTTAGCTGTTAGTCTGCATACATACTGCACACTAGCGTGCGCCAATTGGAACTGGAAGACAATTAAGACTGATTATTTCTTGATATTTTAGCCATGAACCTATCACGAATACAATCCAGCTTGAAAAATAGGTGCATTACCACTAATTTTAGCTTGCAAGACTTTCTTCAAGAAGGAATAAATTTTCATTAAAATTCGGGGGTCAGTGTGCAAATAAACTTGTCTTCTAATTAACGGAGAAGCCTTTTTACCGTCTAACTATTCGTTGAATTAATCTTGTTTGTTTGCGTACATCAGCTCCCAGCCTCACTCCTACCGCTCGCTATGTCATATGCGTAATAACCCATCCAACGTACGAGGCCCTCTTTCGCACTTAAAAACGACGTTGATTTATGTTAACTGTTAATTTATACCATTTTCATGGTAATTATGAAAATTCCGGGAACGAGAACACGCGCTCTCGGGATTTCCCAACTTCCTTAATGACTTTTCCGTTCCGTGTAACGACGAGAGACGCCGGGTACTCCAATAATTCATAACAATCGCGCGTTCTCGTAGCTTCCATTGAAATTTTGCGAATTTGCCAGAAACGCAAAGAGCTTTTTTGATGTGAAAACATTTTTAGCGAGGGTTTTCTGAAAAAAAAAATGTCATCAAAAAGAGTTACAGTCATATGGGAAAAAGTGAATTTGGACCAGATATTCTTCAACAACAATGGATTTGTACATGTCTTCTAAGCTCGTGTTCTTTTTCAGTCTCTGAGAGAGGATCTCGCGACTAATCGAAATACTACATGTCCCCGAACTTCCAGTTTTATTCACCCCGAGAGATTTTCGAGCCGAGGACTTCCCGTTGACACGGGCACGTCACTCTCGGATCCTTTGTTCTCATTCTTCTATTTGTTTCCACCGTCCGTTCTCTCATCATCTGCCGTGTGCTCAAGTGCCTGCTTTTCGTCAATCTTGTCACGCGCATAAGAGAAACTTAGGAGTAAGAGTGGCCCCAGCGGAGTAAGCATCCACGCCAACACTGCCGGCCTCCCATAAACTGCCTAAGATACCGAGGATCGTGCAGAGAGAGCCAATGAGGATTAATCGTTTCGGAGGAAGCGCTCTCTCTCCCTCTCCCTCTCTTCCACGAGGGTGGCAGTTCAATCTTTCCAATAGTTTGAGACGGATTTCATCCAACATTGACACTTTAATATTTCCTCCTGGTAAGAAAAATTATTGTACAAAAATTCAAAAACCACCAAACCATTTTAAACTTTGACTACAATGCTCCCTTTCAGCTTTCAATCACAAAGTACTACAATCTTACCGAGTTGGACCTGAAACCAGGATACATAAATCTAAAATCTCTGTAAAAATTGGCGAAGCAAATTCGTGCCATAAAAATTGGGAGATGGTTGGAATTTTTTTGCCCGGCAATAATGATGAAACAGGTACTCTTTGTTTCTTTCAGCAAGCCCTTGGGGACCTCTTCTTCCTCTGTTTCGTAATTTATTCGAGAAAGTACTTGGATCTAGCCGATGCTTCGCTTCGACGGATTTTCCTTAGCAAGTGCCTATCCTTTGTCGAGATAGCGTCCTGGGCAATTTCGATATGAAGGAGAAAAGCGGTGGTGCGCACACAGCCCTGTATGGCCCCTATTACAAATCCAATACTGAGCGGCACCTAGAACCGTCGCTGCTGGTATATAATGTACCGGCAGAGACGATGCGCCCGAACTATATACACTACTCCAGAATCTATCTCACTGGTTGGTTGGCGTAAGTCGTGGCAGAGAGAGCCTCGAGAGCCCCGCATCACGCTCCTATAAAACATATTTGCTGACAGCGACAATATTCCCCTCGGTGAGCTGGTGGGTGCTCGGTGCAGACTCAACAAAAGTAACCGGTGTCTGAGCGCGTCGTCGTGGGGTCTGGCCCACGTAGTTGGTGCTACTTGGTACGTGTGAGGAAAATAGCTTCCAGCTCCTTTAGTTCATGGCTGGCAAGCTTTTCGCTCTACGGATCACTAGACTCTATTCTGAATCATACTTCTCATTGTACACTGACATCTCTCGTGGTTATCCTTTTGGAGAAGCGCAATGACTTTGTGGTGTGCGGTGTTTTTTCCTCGTGACTAGGTATCCTGTCATTTGTGCGTATGGTTTGACAACCCTTTCGGCTTTACTGCTATCTTTGTTACTGATTTATGGGGTAAACGATGGGAACTTCGTCCTTCTCAGACACTCGAGAGTTTTCATTTTGTACGTACTTTTCCAACAAGGTATAGATTAATGAGAATTCATTGGTAATTTTATTATGATACTTTACTGCATTCTTCAGGGTATTCAAAATCACTTTCAGGACCTTTAACCTCTAGGCACTAATTTGTCGTTTTGCGCCATTAGTCAAGGGTGGAGACTGGTTGAAGTTTGGATGCACTCTGACCTCATCGACCCGAAATCATCATGTGGAAATCCAAAGGGACAGCGACGTTTTGTAACGTTGATTTAATTGCAACTTCAACTTCGGTGCCTTGCGCTGGTGCTTCTGGTCAACCTCTCGCCTGCAAACTTCAAGTTGTTTCACAGTAACTACTTCCATGCCTTTATGTCAAACCGCAGTCACTCGATGTTTCCCTGAAGCGTTCGCTCGCGAGCAGTCTCGATGTAACTTCACTAAACAGTTTCATCGCAACTTCAACCAAGCAAAGCAAACGGTCGAAGTAGATACTGACATCCGTTTCCTGTGTACAATTCATATCTGCGGCTGCAGTTTCACCCTGGCGAAGGCGCAGATGGAGGTTGCGTAATACCTTCGATCTAGATAAGATTCGAGCTTTCTGCAAGTGGAACATCAAGGAAATTATTAAGCCGTGGTTTCGCGGTTGAAGCTGCTTGTCTGAAGCATTGCGACGGCGATTCTGGCGCTTCTGTGTGTCTTACGGCAAATGACGTCGGGCATTTCGTCAGGAACTACTTCCCTTTTGGAAATTTGGTGTATTCCAGTCAGCGACGTCGCAAAGCGAAGATAATTGAATTCCAATGCGTGTCGCAAGCGTTGCAACGTTTTGGGATTCCGCCGCTATCACTTCCATCTCGAAAGTACACCGGAAAATTATTCCAAGCCGAGTACATAACCGTTTACACGGGAGAAATGAACCGCGCAGCAAGTAAGAGAGGCGAACGTGTGCAAGAAATGTCTACTCGCTGTTTTGCTCCGGCGATTGTTTTGTCTTGTATATGTTTCCACTTGTGCCAGTTCGTGGTGCAATTAGAACATGGAATGGAAGTTGGCGAAGGGAAAATCTGCTTCGAATGGTTCAATGGTCCACAGCGGGGATCTTAGGAGACTGTGCTATTGCGTACAACGTTTCCCGGCGCAGCATGGTGGAATATAAGGGCAGGCGGTTGGTTTCCCGAGATCGTAAAGCATCCAGAATATTACGAGGCCACGAGCTACTAACAGCCAAGTCCATGTGGAGGAATACACGTTGATTATTTTAACAATTGGTGCAGAGTCTGGACGGTCCGTATTACCCGACCACGAGACAAAGGCGACGACCCATACAAGGCAGAATGGGCAGTCCTGGAAACGGCTCGCGAGCTGGACTCGTTGTAACGTCTCTTGAAATAGTCATGTCCGTTTCTGGTTGTGTGGACCCATGGAAGCTTCGAGGACGACTGAAAGCGATGGGGAGTTTCGGTGCAGCGCGCGGTTCCGTTCTACTTCGTTCCTTGCAAACTCGTCTTGCACGTATTCCCGGGCTCGAATACGTTATCGCAAACAAAAATAGCCCTCATTTATCCGCATTTCCAGGCAAAACTCAGTCTGCATGAATTCTCGAGTGCCGTTTTTATCCCTTTTGGCTCCATTTGCGCGAACGATTTTGCGGTTACATTGGAAAATAGGAAGTGAGGAAAGCGAGGGGATTTTTTTAACGACACGGCTTCCCAGTTTTATCAATATAAGGGGGGGAGTTATCGGAGGCACGATACCCAACCTTGGCAGCGATTTCGTTGAAATGGGATGACGATAAACGTTACTTTATTCATATAATTTAGCCCATATTTCGAAGATATTTTAGACCTTGGATTTACAACATTGCCGAGCAGGTATACTTTGAATATATTCAGAAGTCTTATCGTCAGCCATGTAAAATACACCATGGGGAACGTGCCTCCGTACCTTTACTGAACTCCACTTTGGGCGTGTGGCTAGAATCACCGAGACGCGTATCTCTGCCGCACGTCTTGCCACGTTCGTGACCAATATCTCGGCAGAATATTCTCTATGGCACCCTCGCGTATACCTTCCTTCTGACTCTCCGTTATGCTTATGTTCCGTACTTCTACCTACTTGGTGCAGCGCATGACGTTGTATGGGAATCGGGTTCAAGAAATTCAAGGAAAATTTAGGGTACTTCGACCTCTATTCGATGACGAATTTGTCGCATGGGGTTACACGATGTAGATGATCATTTCTCGATTTGTTTTTTCCATAAGAGTAGAAGTTTTATTATAACGCTCTCATAAAAGTTGGTTTTCAGAGACAATTCTATGCTTTACAAATTTAATTACTTTTTGTCACTTTCAGATCTACGAAATATTGGTGTTTTGAAAAACGTAGATTATCTCTGTAAGCTTGAGACAATGTGAATTGAGCACCGGACCAGGAAATGACAAAACGGTTTCGCACAAAACAACAAATGCAACGGACATACCTCGCGGATGTAAACGGAAGTGCACGAATTGTACAGGAGGTAGTAGCGTTAGTGTAGATGCGGTGATTGGGGGCACGGAGTAAGAGAAGGTAAAGCAGAAGTAACATTAACGGAGTGGCAAGTGTTAGCAAGAACAAGAAACAGCAACAAACTCGTGGCCTTCGTCACCGGACCAAAACTCCGGCTGTACTCCAGCACTTCCGGCGTAAGAGAAGGTGTTCCAGGACGGCAGTAGTCGTAGACTGGTGAAGGTTCAGCATTAGGGAGGTTAGATGATGCTGAGGCCCGTAGTGGTTCTGGCACTAGTCTCAACATCCCAGCATCAGCGACAATGTGGAGACGGTGATGGCTCTGGTGGGAAACAAAGTTATTGTTTTGCTCCCTGTAACTCTTACCCTCAACTTAAAGGTGTTTACGCTTCCAGGCATGCAATTTGCAGCGGAGAAGAACAGGAGGTGGAGAAGAGATTAAGCAATTCCGGAATTACGTGGCTTTACACTGCATTTGTGGAAAAGATATTCGAACACGTCGCTGCAACGTCTACGCTCTTCATCCTACGATTCTGAAGCATTTGGCAAATTTCGGAAACACGAACTGAACCTCCTTTCCAGCCTCTCGTCACGACCAATCGAAGCCCAAATAAAAGGGTTGCCAGAACATCGTAAAATTAGATATCGATTGAACGACCCCTAGGGTTATTTTACCCGCGGTTATCTTTTTGATCTTATCTTGAGCAGTAAAAAAATTAATATTGGAAAAAAAAATGAATCACGCGAAAAAGTGATTCAGAATGAAAATAATTTCATCCTCCAGAGTTGTGAATTAGCGGGTTTACATTTATATTCTCTTATTGGTCTGAGCAATGCATTCGTTTGTGCAAGGATCGTGTATCCCTCAGGACAGTAGTCATTTCGTAGATTTAATTTGATGGAGGAAAAGTCGTGAAGTCGGAACGTTAGACTAAACGTCTTGGATAGTGGCGCTGCTGCTTCCGATGTTCCAGTAATCTCTCTTCCTCTACGTTCTCGTTACGGATGCGATTGAGGAGAAATAGAGAGCGATTGAAAGTTGGAAAGAGAGACGAGGAGGTCGGGAGGAGCACAGCGAAAGGTCGTGAAGGAAGTTTGAGAGTTGCGGGAGGAAGTTGGCGGGTCCAGAAGCGCTCTAAGGAATCAATGTTCGATATTCGGAGGGTCCTAAACCCAGCGTTAGGGTAATATCTGCGCCGCTGGAGCCCCACAACGTAATTCTAGAGTTCCGCGTGTTCTACCTCGTACCGATTATCCGTGCTCGCTTGAGGCGGGCTGTGCTAGCCCGATTGTAACCATGCTGATGGTGCTACTTGACGCTAACTCAACGGCAAACGCGTAATGGTGAACGGGGGGAGAGGGAGTCTAGAAACTTGGGCCGTAAATTCGCACAGTGAACTCCACCATGAAATTTATACACGGGATATTAGAAGCTAACACGATCGGAACACGTACCGCGGATTACGCTTATCTCTGTCGTTCTCTTCGTCTCCTTCCACCTTGGCTTCCGTAAACGCGCGTACAGTTGGGCTGTAACGGTTGGATCAGGTACACTGTCGTTGCTTGGTATATTGAAAGAAAAAAAAGGAAAAACTTACTGCAAAGTCAGGCGTGCACATTACTTCCTCATCTTTCGCCTTTCTTGAACTATATTCTGGAGAAGGTATCATAATCGAATTTCATTTCGTCATAGAGAAACCTTCCATCATACAGGAAGCTTTGTTTCCATGACAATTTTTTTTTTCTGGATCATCATCTCTTCAGGGTATTTAGAGTTGTCCAATTTTTTTGGAAAAAGTGGTTCAGAAAAAATGAAAAGTAATTTCTCTGGGTTGATAATCTTCCCACGCTCTTGTCTGGTTTATATTCAATTCCTCCTCAGCATCCCTTTCAAGATCCTAGCTCAATGATGCCCTGCTACATCTACAGTCGTTCTATTCCCAACGCCATACGCTGGGTAAAACTAATACTCTTTCCACCGTGATCGACTCCCTACAGTTTGTAGCAACGGGAATGAACGAACAAGAACCAATGTAATTACTATCGGCCGGCGATTTAATGCATCAGTCTCCAGCCCGATGAGGAGCACTGTGTGAGACTGGGAGGTACCATCGGTACCCTCGCCGCTGCGGAGGATTGTGACACAGCATCGTCAGTATCACGAGCACCACAGTTGAGTCTCGATAACGCGCTTGCTTGCGCTCTGGGCTCGCACATAGCGCAGTCTCCCTTCCATCCGCCCTCCCAATTTCGCACCGCTTCCGCTGTGCGTCCAGCCTCCTGTTCGTCATTCGATCGATGCTTTTACAAATTTGCGTAGATGCTTCACGCCCGCGCTGCAGACACACACACACACACACACACACTCACTTTCGAATTTCCCCGGGGAATTCACTCACTCTCTGTCCACTGATGCAGTTTATATTCCTCCCCGCTCTTGCGGCGCCCATTACACCTTGCGACCAAATGCGGACTTTGTTCTTCCCCACTTTGTACACTACACTGTTTAATCTAGTGTGGATATCTGAATCCTCGACGGCAAAACTTCTGATTTTTCGTGCGGAGACGAAAAATGTTCTCCCTCGTTTCTGGTGCCGTTTTCATTGGTTAATTGTACTCCAAAAAATTGGTATTTCTTGTCAGAATTATTCCATCAGGATATAGTTTTTCAAAGTGCAGAAAATGCGTTCTTCATCTACTCACTTTGAGCAATTACCATTTATATGGATGAAAAGTGTCGTTGTGAATGACTATCGTATTCACGAAATTACATTAGATTCCTGAAACAATTAGCGAGATGAAGGTCTTTGCATTTTTTCTTCTAGAGAACGACGATTTCTGTCATGCTTTTGGCAACATTCCACAGCGAAACCCATGCCTCCCAAATAACAGTGGCAAATGAGGTGTTTCTCGTTGTCCTCGAACAATTGCGGTATCGAAATCCCGTTGGTAACACTAGTGGGGGCACTGATGCTGATAGCTATTGAGGGTACCTTCCATACCTGTGCTACAAGCGTTGCATGCAGGCGGTAGGACCCTTGGATATGCATTCGATCGCATGATGCATCGAAGTCGATGCGGTTCGATGGAAGCCCAAGTACTCTCAACAATAGCTCGATGGGAATCGTAGTAAGAGATGATGCGAGAGCTCCAGAGTGGAAGAGAATACTAGAAGCACTCGAATACTCTTTGACTGCATTCCCGCGGAAAATTGTCAGCCGTGCAGAGGCATCGGGTGCGAAGGGTGCATCGCATTACACGTATTCCGATGTCAATGTACTAACTAACAAAACTGGAAGGCTAAAAGCGTGACATCTCTTTTTCCATTACAATTTTATCGGATTTTTAATGCTTGTACTGTTGCAGAAGAGTTCATGGATTGCACGAGAAGTGGCAAGGCGATGTGGTCGATAACTCGAGCGAATTTTATAAGACATCGCCGGAGAATTCGCCGACGTATTTATTAGCCCCTGTTCAATAAAATCTTGGAAGAGCCACCGAGAATGTGGGTTACCTTGTGCATGATCCATAAAAAGGATTGATGGTCCGAACCACCGCGGCATTACCCCGGTCAACACTATCGCTAAACTTTTCATGCAAATTATTCACGACAGACTTGCAAAGTGGTGTACCGATATTGACCTTATACCAGAAGAGCGCGCTGCCTACAGAAGAGGCAGAGGAGTGATGGATTATTTATTCCCTTTGCAAACCTCGGTACAACTGTCACTGAGACGAAACGGAGGGAAAACGTGTACGATTCTTTTTGTGGACTTTGCGGAGAGCTTTCGAATTCGTTACGGAATAAGCCCATGGAAAAAAAGTATCGGTACGATGTAACATTCAAAATAGGCCTTGAAGACTTGGTTGCTTCGACCAATCCTTTTTTCCTGATGCGACAATTGATCCAAGGTCGGCACATTTATCGGTCGGACCACGCCGTTAGGCCCTTCGAGGCTTGGCACTCAGAGTTGTGATCCATATTTTAGCATCGGTAGAACCTTACCTGGGTTCGGTTGATCTTTTGCGCGAGGGTGTTATCTGTGGGGTTGACAAAGAGCCTCGATGCAAGGCAACCGAAGTAGATACTCGCGCCTTTATACACAGGCGTACCTTCGATTTATCTTCTTCTCATTCTTCCTTTTTCGTATCCGCTATAACTACTCCTATTACTACCAATAGAACGGGGCGCTTGATCGCTCCACTCCACGCGATGCTAGCGAGTAGCTGCGTTACCATGGGGATGATGCAGGAGAAGTTTTAAAATTACCTGGCTTCTTCGTTGGGAGATGATATAACGTATTAAGGGTGGACGAGGGAGGAACGCCGTAGTACCTCTTCCCTTTGTAACGACGATGAGCTCGTCGGACAAGCACTCAAGGATCAAGGTTCTTCATCTCAATGTTTCCTATCCCGCTATAATAAGGACCACGCTCCGTGGATATTCACGAGGTCGATTTTAACAACCTTTATTATCAATTGAAGCAAAGGACGAGATTATTTCGATGAGGGATTTGTTTTTGGAGGCTCCTACACAAAGACACATTTTTATCAATGATATCAGGGCCAATCGTTTTCATCTCTTGGATTGTTCTTTTGCAAAGAAAAGTTTCTCGGATAAGAAAAAAAAAAATCACGGAAAATTCATTTGTTAAAACGAAAATTCAGTGTTTCCATGTCTTTTTCCACTTTCACCTAATACGCATTGCCTTGATTTTTGTAAATGACGTATCAATATCAGTGGAACGCCCACGACATCATGGATATGTGAAAATACAATATAATCAATATATGAAAAATTTACGAGTCACCGAAGCGTCTGCGCGCGTCACACGGATATTTGAAATGTTGATCGCAATATTTATAGGACACTGCATAACTGCATCGGCCTCTCTCCGCATCCTATATTCCTCCATAATATTTTGGCAGGCTCGAATAAACAGCGTAAAAATTGAAGAATTAAAATTCGAACGGCGCGAGAGGAAGAGAGAGAAAAATAGTCACTCGAACCTGGTGAGTCGTGGTTATATATATATATATACATGGTGAATGGCAGTGACCCAGCGTTACTAGAGACCGAAATTTATGGTCAATAGCGCTGACGTTCGGCTCTTCTGCAATCGTTTTGAAATACGTATTTCCTACAATTCACTGCCATCGGGTGCATAGCCCGTTGCCCTCACGTCCAGTCATACCTCTCTGTCAATGACCAAGAATTATTTACAGAATTTCCTGAAAGTACGATGAAGGACTCGTTTTTTTTATTACTGCGATTTCTTCAAAGTCAATGAAAAATGTTCATTGACTCAATGTCACTACTTCTCATTGAGTTTGAGATCTTGCGAAGAGAAGACCATATCGAAACTCAAGTATTTCTATTCATTGGCCACAATCTTCGTGAATCAATGAAACCTTTTCCCTCGGTCCTAGTCCAAGTAAGAACAAGTGCAGAAAAGGAACAGGAATAGATGTTGGGTAGTTTGCACATTGTGCGTTTACTAAACCTGCTTCGGTAGACGAAACAAACACGTCATTTCGTTCATGCCCAGCGTTAGGAATTTCTGCTGCACATGGCAGTTTATAAACCTAAGTCAAAAGACATCAAGGTGTATATAGCAAGGCCATTGTTACCCCGAAGAATGGTTGAATTCCTTTAAACGCCTGGTTCAAGAAGAAAATCTTTCTCATCTATATCATTTCTGTTGTCCTTTATCGTTCCTGAAGGGAACTCGCAACAATTCCATGAAAACGGCAATTCCTCCCCATCTCCCGTTGCCTCCACGTTGTATTCTCGATTGTACTCTCGCCGCACAGTGAAACTTTATGTTTTGCCGCGGTAATTGCATTTGTCCCAAACTCCCTACGGACGGAGTGGAGGCAAGGGGATGAGCAGGGATATACGAAGAAGAAGCGACGCAAAGATGCAGGCAGGTATATACGTACGTGTGGTACATAGAAAAAGGGACAGACATTCACCAGTCCGCGAGCGGTTTCTGTTCTAAACTGCAAGAAAGATGGTCCTTCCATTTGTCTACATGATGTATCCACCTCTCCTACGACGTTTTGGATTACGAGTTCCATCTACCCTCGGGAAGATTTTGGCCCAAGGTCCTTCTGGCGCCCCAGAGAAGGTCCTGTTCGACGTTGACTGTCGTGCACTTTTTTTTTCCCATGACTAACTCTCGTACCCTACACGGCAAAAACTGGAACCCGGTATTCGTAGTCGAGAGAATGGAAACAAGAAGGTACAACATTGTAAGGGCGTTCAGTGAATCCTCACAGTCTTGTGGCGTTTCTGAAAGAAGAAGAAGGTAATATAACGGCCGTAAGAAGAGATGAAATTGCTTGTTTTCATCCCAAATTGTCTGATTCTGGCGGCATGGGAAGTGTGTATCTTCATGGTCCTGGCTCTATTCAAACGGGGGATAAAGAACGAGTTAAGGTGGTCACTTTCCGGTGGACAGAAAATTTAATATTCGTACCAAATTGCTATGCTCGCAACTACAATATTTCTACCCCTATCAACAAAGATATTGATGACGAAGAAGATCAAGGGTGAGGGTTGTATTATATCACGTCCGAAGTGTACTACGGATGTACATCCGGAGTATGCACCATGTTCATGAAATTATGATTTCCGTTCGAAATTATGAATCCGACTATGGAACACTAAATTCAGTTCAGCGTGTTTCCGGCGACGACATGGCGACCGATCTAACCGGGAGAAATGGCAAAGTCTTATGTTTGGTTTTTAAGCGAATATCATTGATGACAATAAATTTCTAGTGACTTTAATCATGATTTCAAGTCAAGTTATTGATCTATTTGATAGCCGACTCGATTTATGATTGTGGAAATAACGTTTTTTCCTATCGTTAAGGTTAGTTTTATTAAATGGTCCGAATTAATGCAGGTATGACATGGTTCCATTTATTTCCTGAATTGTTCCGTGGCTTAGGTGGATTCATTTTTATTGGCTACGTCTTATTTTTGAGTGAAGCAGTACACATTGGGGTCTTCTGTGCTATGAATTCTTTATATATTGTAGTGAAACCCATCATCCGCCATAATATTGCACATAGGTACGATTGCAGTTAATAAATATAGTACACCACAAAGTGAGTACATAAGAAACGATAAAGCCTTTAACTGGAGTTTATCGGAAAATGGCAGAACGTTCCATTAATATTTCATTCCCTAATGGGAGACCTTGGTCGTGTATACCACCAGTCCGAAAGTTCTTTTCATATCTCTGTCTCGCTTCCATTCCCGTGAGCCCCAAACTGAAAGCGTCTAAGCTGATGGCCCACGTCCCTTGGAAGACCACCCAAACGTAGTCGCGAGAGCTTTCAACAAGTACGGCAAGTGTTTCAAAAATCTGGAAAACATTTTCCTCGCCGCAATTCAACATTTTGAAACCTATTTTTTCCTAAACTACTCGGCACATTAAGCTCCAATTCCGAGCAAATGTGCGCAAGTAGCTCTTAAGGTAGCTAACAAATTTTTGGGCTTTCTTCTGCTCCACAAATCTTTTTAATACGGTCGCAAGTGTTCCCGTGAAATTAAGGTGATAGTGGGGAGTTAGTGGGTCCCCACCCGGTCATCTTCCACTTGAACTTCCGTCGGACGCTCTCATGGGGGCGCTAGCAGCGCAGGTTGCAAAGTGGTCTGCTGTGTGGTGGCGCTTGTGATGCTCGTGCACTATGTGCTCGGCCATTTTGTCCATCGCAAATGTGCTTCCTATCGCGCTTTGATATCGTCTGGATATCCCAATACGGACATAGTAATCCCGACGGTGTCGCCTTCCCCATTTAATGAACCGTGAAGCTCATTGCCCGCGTAAAGTAGCTTTTTATGGTTTGTTTTTCATTTATCTCTTATTCACTCTAATGTATTACCTTTCTCCCATGACTTCGCTAAATAAACCTCATTTCGTGCACGTAACCATGAACACAAAATGGCTCATTTAACCCTTAACTTCTACGCACGCTGGATCCATCTTTATTACTTCCTACTCACTTGCAAGCACACAGTGTGGTTATTTTTTAGTGAAATCGTAATAATGTAATATTCTAAACACACACTATTTTATATATACCTTGACAGATGTGAAATTGCTCCATAATTTCGAATCAACGGGTTTCGGGAGTTCAGATGGAAAAGAAATGGAAAAGCGAAGGGTTGCTTTAGTTAGTTAAAGAATACCTCGAAGGAAGTATCGTAAGGTATAGCATTCGGTAACTGTACAGGGTCTCAGCCCGTGCAATTGCTGACAACAATTATTTAACCGTGACTTAACGTGGATGAATGCGTCTCTTATGGGAGCCATAATAGTCCGTCGACATCGACGATTCCCCCGTGATCTCTTACCCTAGCACTAGTCGTTTTCTCCTCGCATTCCTTTTCCCTCCGCTGCCCTTATTTCTCGCTCGCACTGTCTCTATATTCGCAAACTCGGGTTCGCGCTGGCCTCCGAATCCTCTTTCCCATAATTTCATTGTGCTACACACGCGACGGCGTAAATTTTCGGAACTTTGTCTAAGTTGAGATTTACCGTACCATCGGGACGTGTGTCCGGCAACAGTAGCAAATGCGAGAACACCTGTGCGCCACTACTGCTAACTATATCCACTGCGGAAAAGCAGTGCACGATTTCGTTGGTAGCTAACGGGAAAGCCCTAGGGGTTTGATTCTTTTTTTCCTTCCTTCTTTCGATTGGTAAAGTTCCCTCGCTTTCTCTGGTCTTGGATTTTCTTGAGTTCGAACAGGCAAAGCTGACGCGGTTTTCATTTAGCCGAGCAGCGTTTTTTCCCTTTTTCGTTTCATTATTTTCTGCCCTTCTTTTTTTTTTTCATTCTCTCCTTGTTTGTCTATCTTGGCTATACTTATGTCGGTTTGTATATAGTTTTAAGCATATAATTGGACATATGTTGACTGTATACATTGATGTATAAATTATTCACAATTGATGTATAAATTATACACAAACCCAACATCCTTGCTGGTTTCACTCATCAATTATATGGAGATCGGTTTATGCATTTATGCATCATATATGACCAATTATAAAAATTTCAAATGTGGATCAACTTGTAATATTGCCACTGTTTCTCCCTTAATAATGAAGCTTTCATTTATTAGCGAATGCTGTGTACTTTTATGGAATAATTAGTGTATGATTGACATATATGTGGATGGAGAACATGCACAGAAATGTTAATTTGATTGTGAGGACAGAGGATCTTGATGGAAGTCCAATAACATTTTTATTTCTTTAATTTGTTTCAGGTATGTACGCAAACCAATTCCACCCGACAAACGTCGGTATATCGTAAACCGTGTGTATGGTGAAGCATTCCGCATGTGCTTCCGCGCATTCTGGTAAGTAACAATCACGATCATTTGGAGAAACATTCCAAGCATACGAAGGGCAGTCGCGGCCTGGAATAAACAATCCGGCGCAAGCGCAGAGATAACTCGAATTTTCTGCATCGCTGTGAGAATTCACGTGCGGTGTAATTAGCGAACGGAGTGGCACCGACGTGAAGGGCTGTGTGAAAGTGTACGAGGGAAAGGGACTCGTGTTAGGGCGAACTGGAACCGCTCGACAGGAAGCTGGTGTAAACGCGCGGAGTGTTCTGTCGGTGAATTGTCGGCATTACAGTTCCACGACTAATAATCATCCCTATCCCGCATACTGTAATTCGTGTCTCAACTCATTGGTCGTTTAATTTAACGGCAGTTTGCCCACTTCCATGTTATCGTGTCCACGCATGCGGTGCGCTCTATACGAGTACTTAAACATTGTGTTCTCTCTTTTTATGGGCTCTCATCGCTCCTTGTTAAATTAATGTCTTTTTCACTTACTCGACGAAACTCATGTTCTGTCAGGTAAGTGTCACAAATCTCTTGACTTACCTGGATTATAATTATCATTTATCTCTGAATAAGATCATTGCTGTTTTTTTAACGAATTAAAAAAAAAACAAGTTTAAGGTAAGTTATTTCTGTGTACACATTAAATGACATAAAACAAATTAAATCGTGACAAAATATCGTTTACGATTAATTTTTTCTTGATACCGTGAGTACAATAATAATGGAAATTGCAGCATTCATAAATAAAGATTAATTCCAGTTGTTCGATCAGCATTTGCCTGGGCTCACACAGTGAATTCGAGATACCGTATATACCGCCTTATCCGAACCGGATTGGAGGGATCAACGAGGAAATGAGTGAGAAAATCCGGGGCCAGCCGTCGTCCGTCGAATCTACTTCTACTCCTCTCAATTGGGTCCAGGCGAAGCACCGCCAGCTCACCTAGCCAACGAGAACGGGACTGTTGTTTGTGCTCTTAGATCCACCGGATATTGGAACTAAGCTTACTTCTGTACTAGCAGCAACGACTCTTTTCTACTTCTGGTGATATTGCTGCGGCAGTTTCTTCTGTTGCGCTAATACTCTGTAACAACTTGCCTCCAACGAGCTTCCGTAATCTTAACCCGACGGAATGATCTCTCTGTGAAACCTCTTCCGCTGATCCCGAGTTACGATACGGATCGAGGCACATTCGATGTTCGCTTCTCGATAGCCGAGGGTTAAATCATGAATAGAGAGAACTGAGATCATGGTTTTCTAATTAATCTTATGGCACATGTTCCCCTTTCAATTATCCTGGGAACAATATAAAATTCGACGAATCTATTGGAACCAATTGGTCAAAAGCCATTTTATCCCAATTTTTTCTTATAAGATGCTTTTCATCGATTCGATAAAATAGAATAGTCTGTCGCCCTTTAGAATTTATTTTTTAACTCGTGAATGCAGACAACCCTTAAAGTATTATATTTTTTACCTAAGGGCTCCGGTTTCTTTTAGTTGTAGCAGGGTTGAAGTATTGTGATGAAATTAAAAAAGAAGGTATCACAGCATTTTCAGCTACCTAGCATTCCGGATATCAATGTATATGCATATCTAGAATCGAGTAACCCTCCAGCGCCCGTTCTCTCCGGCTCAATCTACTCCCTTAGTCCCTTGAGTCTATTAACGCTTTAATTTCACGCTTTGCGAAAGCTTTAATAACGAGAACTGTCGGGCGTGCAACAGAAAATGTTCGTTCGTTAGCGCGTATCGTTTTCGCCCACCCTTCTCTGATAGCATACAGTTATACCATACAAGCTCTTGTCCATGGGAAGTATAGTGTACAAAATAATATTACCACCCTTTTCGTATATCCTATTATTATTATTATTATTGTAATCATTATATCGAATTTTCAATTTACTTGGGAGCTCGTGTTTTATTTTTTCTCTCTTTCACTTACACTTCATTTTCATTTATCATATACACAGCCGAGGCGCTTCATTGCCGAAATAAACATGAATGTTAAAAGTAGTTCAACCTCTGAAACAATTTTGTTTAAACGTAACATTGGAAATAGAAGTTGTCATGTAAATGAAATTGGATGAAAAATATAGTTGTTTTATTGGATTCGAAACAAATCCATTGCTGTGATTCACGAATCTTCAAGCGATTTGGAAGTTTCATTGAGTAATCATAATCTATGTTTTTCATTATAATCTGTAAATATTGAATTCCAAGGTTTTGAATTGAGTTGACAATTCGTATTGTGTAAAACATATTTACAAATGCTTCAGCTGAGGTAAAACATGCGATACAGGGTTGAATATTTGTCAAAAAAGAGGCAAATTTTTCGGGGTGACTTACCATGTGTGCAAGGCTTTGCTCTGTTTTTCTAGATATCAACAGTTGCAACAAGTCTCACCTTAATCTCGCTTCTGGATCTTCTGTAAAGAGGGGCCGTCATCTCGGCTCCTCCTGCCATTGATGAAGTACCAAGATCGAGAGACGTTTTCTTACCCACTTCGACATCTGGGCAAAAAACCTTGAGTGATCGGGTTGTACAAGAATGAGAGGGCAGACCTCGGCTATAAAAATTTAAAGGCTTTTGCTGGTGGAAGAAAATAATTTTCGATAAACTGGACATTATTTTTCGACCTTATACAAAAAAAAAAAAAAAATACAATGCAATTTTTTTGTGAAAAAACGAGATATATTCCGTTAGGGAAGATTTATTTTGTGCGGTCGGAAAGCACGAGGCGAATAATATTACACTAGGCTCGTATAAAGTACGATACGAGGATGTTCCAGAGACAAACAACCCATGACTTTTTCTTTGTTCGTCTTTGAATATCGCTAGACTCGCCTCATTATACCATAACTTGTATCTCCTTTTTCATCTCCAGTTCTGGCTGCTGACCGCAGAAATACGATGCACGCGGTGGAGCAAATTCGGAGGTACATTTCCATACATACGTGAGCTCAGGAAAATACGCATTTGAGGATTTTCCGTACGGCGTGTCGTGTGAATATATGTGAGATACATACGAACCCCGCGTGCTCACTATTCTCGGAAATAAATGTGGAGGTATTTTGTTGGTTTTATACGAAGCGAAAGCCACTGCTCGCGAGCTCTCCCTTTATTCCTGGCTTCCTCGTTCGGATCGTGTTTTATATATTCCGGAGCTTTATAACGTCTACTTATTATTCCACTAAAATAGAAATACTTTTCAATGCTAAGCCACAACGTCTTGTTGGACAAAGGAATTTTTTCCTCCATATTTTCTTGTATTAATAGAATTATTCGGGCCTGTCGATTAATTTTTTTTAAACAAGGTTGCACCAACAGCATTTTCCAAACCCATTCGAACAGCAATTAAAGCTTCTGCCCATAAGGATGGTCAATCAACTACTTACATGTCCATTTTTACATTACCGAAATGGTTCCACATTTTTTTTTGCCGACGCGTAAAATCGACTATTGGAAATGAGTTTTTGGGTAAAAGGCAGTAAGAATTCGGATTTCGTGATAAAGCCATTTTTTCCTTATGTGTCCCACTTTGTTCTACTTTATCCTGCACGTAATGTACCATCGAAATGGGATATCTAAAAAAATGTTCTTCTTAAATTTAGTTAACTGTCCCCTGAATTGATAAATCACGACTTTTTCCAGAAACGAGGAAGGAGGAGGGTCAGTGATACGGAAGAAACTTGAATTTCGACGGAAGAACCCGGGACGGTGGTGGTCTCTTCCGGTCGAGGGAAAGATACATGAGCTGCTATTAGCATGAGATCTTCGTTGCTGTTTCCTTCTGGCTTTCCACTCCGGCCGCCGTGTCCCAACGTTCCCTCCTCCTGGGTGTTCTCGCGTCGCGCCATCTTTGCCGTAGCGAAGACACAGTAGGGGATGTGTTTATCTCTGATGAATTTATGCCCCTTTTTATAAGGGATATGCCGTCTGTTGCGGGTGAGCACGGACCCACTATCTCCTTTCTTTCGGTTCCCTCCACCTCCGCACCCTCCGGCTTTCCTTAACAGTTAAAGTGTCCGGGCTTTATTGCTTTATGCGCTTTCGCGCCATGGCTGTTTATTCCTGTTTTGCGAGGCGTTTCCAGATTTGATGATAAAAATACGAAATAAACAACCGAGACCACCGTGGAAATGGAAGAGTTTTATTTCCTCAAGTGTGACAAAAGCATCCCATCCGGGAATTCAAATTTTCGTGCTTACTCCGTTTTCCACTTGTTCATGTTATTTCTTTTTTTTTTTTTAAGGAGTCGACGATGTTCGTAATAGTTAAAATTGCATTTTTTATTTTTATTCAATTGCATTTCATTTTAAAAAATTTACAGTGATGTATAATAACAGAGTTGCAATTGTTAGAATGGTCTTTATATATTCTCAATAATAGGTAAATTGAACAATGCACCTTGAGAAAATTGTAATGGTTTTCCATGGTACCTATACATCTTCGTCAGCTTTCAAATCGCCAATTTGAGAGATAAAGTTGCTTCGCGACAACCCATAAAAGGCGCACATTTATTATCGGTAATGTCGGGCCCTGAAGAGCTCCACTTAAAGTATCAAAGGCCTTCTTTCTCGAATTTGATCGTCTTTCGCGTCTTCGCGCCTCCTTTCACAGCGAAGTCGGGTTGAACGTCGTCGCTACACCATCAGAAAGAGGACCGGCGTATTACGCTGCATCTTCTTTCTCATCGTCCTTACCGTTGTCGTTGACACGGAATTATATCCCCGAAGGCGAACGTAATCATGCCGACAGACGTGTTCTTCACCGGTATACTAATTAACGAGAAAACCTCTGGAAAGCGACGTGCAATGGATAGAGAAATGATGGTCCTCTTTACGTGCCCTCAATAGCGTAATTACGTTTACTTAGAGGACGAAAAATTAGTAGAGCTTTTCCCATAATTGACCTCGCAGCTGTAGCTGATGCTGCCAACGTTGATTTTTAATGGAACACGGAATTGAAAGGTTATGGCTACCATAATAATTTTCAAACGTCTTCTCAATAGCAATATTTTCAAACATATATCGGCATAAGCAATTATCCCACATGTACGCCGAGAGAAACTATTTCATTTCCAAAGAAATTGGTGGATTCATTTTTTTTTTCTCTTCCATTTTAATAAAATAGTGCATTTGGATGTACCTTTTTTATTTATTATAAAGAAATGTTACTTTGATTCAATCTCACTACTTTTCATTGAGAAACTTTGAATCAAATTTGACATTTGAATCCCAATTATTCTTTGACTTGGACTGTGGCCTGAAATAAACGATAAAAATGTTGAAATTTCAGATAAATTTTTTTCACATTCACTTGTGTTAATTCTGCTTTAGGCGTGGTTATTTATTTAATGAATATTTTATTATCTAACGTTTATTCATGAACGAAAGGAAAGCTCAATGGAAGTGTTCCGTGGCTCGGGCGCTCGTAGCCTCTTATTATTTCAACTGTCTCCCCTTCCGGCGGTGGTACGCGCAAGGCGGGTTACCGTTAGATGACCAAAAGCAAATGAAGGCGAAGTTTCGACGTGGCTAATTCGTGGGACTTTCGGGGTCGTCCCATTACCGACAGATTCCAGCCTTCAATTAGTCGCAAAGCCCGTTCTCGGCTGCTCGGTCTCGTCGTTATCTTCCTCGCCAAAGGCCGCCGGGAGACCTCCGCGAGTAATAGTTACTTACATTCTCTCGTCGCAGATGAGTGGAGGGTAAAAGCGGAAAGATCGACCATGCGAAACTCTCGTTTCGTCGCTGTAGTCGAGCTTCTTCTCTACATAGATCGTTCCGCCGTCTCGTTGCCCCTTTTTCCCCCTATTTCTTGCGGAATAATCTACCAGACGCGCGCTTCGGATATATCAGAGAGAAAATTGCATTTCCGAATGCACTCATTCGGAAGTGCCGTCCAATGTTGTCGGCTCTCAGTTCCCACTAGCTCTCCGTACTTGACTGTGTGCTCTCCACACCAAGCTCCGCCTCATGTATCTCTTCTATTCCGAGCTTTCTATCTTCCAACTTTCCTCCCGATCTCAAAGCGCAGTAAAGAAACTGAGAGACAACCCGGGCCAGTGAGACGTCCTTCTGGACCAATCCCCAAACCGTCTTCCCTTTCTCTTCGAGTGTTTCGCATCTTAGATTCTTAAGGGGATGGCACTCGTCGAAGCTCGGCTTAGTCGGACGATAAAAACGAGTCGCCCATGCGCCACTGCTTGTCCTACAAATTCAAGAGCTGGATACAAATTCTCCGATCTCGCGCTCGCGGCAAGATTGAGCTGGGTCAGTGATCACATCGGGCGGAATCTTCGCGAGAGGGACCAGCGCACCTCCGAATCGCCGTGTTTCCACTTCCTTCTCTTGGCTTTTGCAATGTCAGCAGTGCTTTCCTCAATAGTTGAAGTAGGTAAAGTCCTTGTCTCACTAAGATTGTCAACCTTATCAGCGGTGTTCACCACATTGAGAACAAAACGTACGGAATGAATGCGAGACAAGGAGGAGGAGGAGGAGGAGGAAAAACGTGTACAGCGAGGGATGGAGAACCGAAGAAACGAGACTGAAGAGAACTGTACGTGGCCCGATTATGGTTCGCCGGTCAGCGAGTTCACCAGTCACGTACAACCCTGTCATCGTGGGATATGAAAGCAAGACCACCACCCACTTGGCTACCCACACTTTTCTCCTATCCCTTCTCTCATTTCGGATCGCCCACGAAAGAGTCCGATTGGCACTTGACTGCAGCGGGTACTCGCTACGAAAATTACGATCGCGATGTTGCTCGCACGGCTAGTTCTGCCTTCCTGTTTACTGCGTCGCTGATTTTCTTCTTGACGGGGGGGCGACATGCTGCAACGATATTGGGGTCAGTGTATGCCGCTCGACGGAACTCGTGAAATTGCACGAGTCACTGGTAGTGGTTCCTTGCTTCTCGACTTTTGGTAGGGCCTTGTGAGAAATATTGAATTTCTTGAGATTGGTTAGGAAATGAAAAACGTTCTAGTGGACAATTTGTATTCATTGAGGTTACAATCTACTTCCTGCTCTTGAGGAGATACTGCACTTTTTTCTTCAGGTTCTTCGGGTATTCTCTGAACAACGGCAATGGTTATTGAGTCGGTTATCGATTTAAAGATTTTTGAATTTGATCCATCTGTCGAACTCTGGTACCAACTCACGTTAATGCGTTCATGTTGAAATTGCAGCCTTGTACACCTCCAAATATGTATGCGTGGCATATAAATGATGGGTACAACAACATCGCTCATTCCGGTCGGTAAAATTGTCCGATCCATCATCGTTAAACGAATTCAAAATCGGATATGAACACTTCAGTGCTTTAGTTTCAATTAAAGAGTGTCGAAACACTTGAAATATTGGAGGTTGTGTGCTCAATTGCAACTCACTTCGATCGAATCGTTGGCTACCTGAATTTCCACCTCCATTTTCATTTGGTCCGAAAACTCGTTGCAGCCTCCGACTGGCCATTTGCGTCCCTTTGGGTAACTTTGATTGAGATGCAGCATCAGCCTCGAATTCTGGTGTGCCGGAATGATCAGCAGTACGTCTCTCTATCTTAATACCGGTGAGGCGTAACGGTTGTCGTTATTGCCGGTGGTCCTCCTGCCTTGGGCTGCCCACAGGTACTCCGAGGTACGACGGTAACCTCCATTGCTGAACGGACCAATGCCAGAGGTCGCAATAGCAACAGTCCTTGGCTGGCGGGCATCGAGGATCATCCATTGTTGCGAGCGAACAAATAGCTTCCTGATGTAGCGATCCATTCAGCTTAGCCGATCCCCCTCAATGGACCACTCTCTGCTCTCACTACCCGTGCCGATATACTCTCCATAGCTGTTCCGGCTCGGTATCTCGATCCCACCCTTTCCACCATGTACCGTTCTTTATTCGACAGCTATCATAGTCCGTACGGCGTTACTCCGTGCACGAATGGGATTGCTTACCGCCCTCGTAGGAATTGGAAGCGGTTGTTAGTACGTGCCTAGCTGCGATTAAATCGAATTATAACCTGAACAGAATGGTCAGGTAGTTAGTGCACGAGTGCACCGACCAATAAAATCGACAATGACCGGTGGCATAAGGTTTGGCAATGGGATAGAATCCTTTGAGATGGCTTAGTTACTGTATATTTGATTTTTTTCTTTCTTTCAATGATACGTTCGCTGGATTCGCGTTGAGATTCACCTCAGTTACCACCAGAGTTGAAAAGAATGCATTACTTTTCTATTGCATTACTACTGCATTACTATCTACTACTATCTACTGCATTACTATTCTAGTACCATTTTCATTGGTCATTATTTAGCGAGTAGGTAATGTACCTTGAACCCATAACCCATTTCCTTGTGTATTGGCAATGTGTCGCAGATACATCGCCCATTACTTTGAAGATAAGTAATTCTCCTCAGTCACTTTACTCGTTACTCAGGAAATAAGCTGGTAGGCTGCAGGTAGAGAGGGAGAACTTCATGGTTCATGGTACGTGGGACTCTTCGAGTGAGTAAAAAGGGTAGAATTCCATAGTAGGCGAGGTTGCAGTCACGGCGAATTCGAAACGTCCGCCGCGGTACATTTTCGTTCTATCCTCGCTGTCTCTTTATACCAATGGACTGTGGGGCGGTAAGGTGTACGTAGTCGGCAGGTCTCGGAAGATCCAGTCACGTGGAGGTTTAATCTCGGGCAATAAAGTGCCCGTCGCTCCTTCCCACCAGCCAGTCCGAAAGTCTCTTGGTAACTGCGTCACTATCCGTTACTTCCGTCATTCCATGAAGTACTTCCTCGCCACCTTGTGAGCGACCATCTTTTTCCCTGCAGTGAGACACCGTCACCGGCAAACACCATCAGGAAACCTTTCTCTTCCTTCCTCCTTCCTTACGTGTCTCGTCTCTGCCGTGTTAACTTCCTTCACTGCGAATTTTTCTTAGTTCTCCAGTTCCCACAACGTTACACCAAGCCAACGACTCTGAAGGTGAAATAGTTCACGCGTGCCTTGACTCGGTACTTTGGAAACGCCACTTTGACGATGCTTAATTTTCTAACATTAATTTGTATGTGCTTTTTTGCAAGTCTAATCACATGTCCATGCTTCGAAAAGCTAAAGAAAATACATTGTTGTAAAGATACCTTGAATCATAAGAAGATGAGGAGACGGATCTCGATCCTGATGAAGCAGATTCGGTGGTGGAGTCACCGGAATAGATTTATTGGACCTTGTCGTACCATAGGACAGTCTTGTAGGTCGGTTATAGAAAAACGGTCAGCAATCAAAGAAGAGGCCATCGAAATGGTCCACTTTGATCGTCATCTTTTTCACGATTCCAAAATATGATGTTATTATCGCTGTTATCGTTAGTAACACAACAGTGAAGTCACTATCATCGTTGGTAGCTGTATCACAGACAATAATACAGCTATCAAGGTATCTTGAGAAAGCTTTTTCACACTTTCCTCTCACTTCTTCGTGGACGCGTTAATACACTCTAACTTTTTTTCTCCGTCCCGTTACGTTCTAGCATCTTTTCCCAGTCCTTTATTTCTATATACGGAAGCGACTTATCGTCTCATATAGCAACATGGTCTTGCACCGTACCCTCATGTCGTCTGGCATATCCTCCCATAGGATTTCCCGGCGCTTTCGAGAATGACGGACGTATCTTATTTTCAAGGGACGCCGGCGTTTTCATTTGTCACGCCACCTGAATCTCCTGAATCACGAATATGAACGAACGTGTTGACTTCGAGATGCTAACTTCGTCTTACGACAGCGATGCAGTTGTGCAGAAAATTAGTCTTTGAACTATGATTGATTTGGTTTACAATGTCGATCACAGGAGCATAATTTCGTGACAATGTCCACAACGTTTCACTTGCCAGGGCTTCAACATTATCGCAAAACACACAACGAACTGACAGACATCTTGCAACCCTCCCGCCTCTTCAGGGCGTTTACCAAAGATGAAGGGGGTGGCTTTGTGTTGACGTGCCCGGGGCTTGGAGACAGATAGTAGGGTACTATTTTCTGTACGGTCCTTCCGTCCTACCCTATGACGGCAGAGACTACATACATATACCATGGTACAGTGCATAGCCCGAAGGTTCGACGTTGTCTCGACCACTTACGATCGAACCAAGTAGCAGTGCACAGAGATGCGACTTTATGCCCGGCGAAGAGTGCCGCGGGCTACCAAATTTCCCAGATAAGCGGACCTCCCGGGTTCACTAACTACGCCCCTTAGGCCCCTCGTAAAATTTCAATTTGTCAGAAATTCGAGGGCACCGCGCGATGTGCTTGCTCACTCGCCTCGTCCCCGTATATTCCCGGGAATTTCATAGTGGTTTAGTATGTTGGATTATCCGTATATATCTGTCTTTGTTCTCTGGCGTATACCTCCCAATTTCTCTTCGTTTGTCTCTATGCGCGCACCAGGAGTGTAGTTAAGGACTTGTTACCGACTGCAAAAAGCCGTTAGTTCATCCCCTGGTCTTACCTACTCTCCGGCTAAATGTGCGTGTGCGTATGTGCGTGGGTCACACAATTCTCACCATTTCCTCATCCAGACCCTAATATTCTTCGTATGTGTCATTTGAGATTTGTTTCATGACCTTTGTTCGCCATTTGAAACACAAAAAACAGTATATTCGAAATGATTAATTCACGATGTTAGAGGTAAAGGTGGCTTAACACTTGTTATCAGAGTTCAAATTAATGTTGAACGGATAAACGCACATTGTCGTCTCCGTGTCGCTATGACACAAATACTAAATTGTTATTCCGTACGTCATTTTTCGCATTATTCTTTCAGAATCCGGGTTGACCGTTACAAAGAACTGAGTGTGACGACCGGAATCTGATCTCGACGAGCTTAAGTGTTGCAGGAAATGACAGGGCATCCTGTTGGCATCCGGCGAATACCCAAGAAATAGTGATAAAGTGGTGGAGGTGGAATATCTAAGAAAGAACGTACAGCGACAGAGGAAAAGTCGTTGCAGTGGAAGCACCAGAATTCGTACCATGGACCGGCTTCCAAAAACTTTTCGACACCGTCGTTTTATCGGCGTTTTATGGCCAGTTTTACGTCCCGATATGCCGGAGATTGGTTCGTCTTTCCTTGCCGGACCGATAACACCGAAGTGGCCTGTGCGACCGTCATCCAGGCCATTCCATATACATGTATGAAACAGGCTATGCTACTACGTGTTCCACGATTTTGGACATCGACGATGGGATTGCCCGCTCGCAAGATGGGACCTTCCGGTTTTTAACAGTTTCGAACAAGTACCGGGCAGTCTGTTCCACCTATCGGCCGATCTTCTTTGCCGATCCCTTATGTGTAACCCTGTGGGGTATTCCACATGATTCTGGCGCTCGTCCATGTTGGTATATGAACAGTGTGTATCAGCTCTTCGACTTTTGCTAACAGAGTACTTCATTTTAATGTATTCCCATTATCTCGAGGACTCACATAATCTTGGCTCTCCACGATCTTCAACCTCCTGCTACCCATCGTTTCGATCCACGTCAATCAGCCAAGTAATTCTGTACTCTGCGTTCTATCGATAACCGTAAATTAAAGATTGCCTCTCGATATCTCGACTCAGTATTTTTGTAGGTAACAGAAGTACCGACGTATCTCGGACACCAAATGGAATTCATTTTTAGTACCGATTTTATTGAAAAGACTATGGAATAGTAGCTATACTTCATTTGCTAATTTCCAGCCTGATAGCAGACATTTTTTCAAGGGATACTGAATATTAATGCCTGGTCTGATTTTAATGAAGTTGAAAAACAAAATATTGCAGGTATCATTTTTCGATTCCCTGAAGATGCAGATACGAACACGTTCATTGTCATCGGTATACACACATGCTGTTTCACATAATTGGTATAGAAGGCCCGTGGTAAGTCGGCCTTTGCTGATCGCTTTAATTCAGTAACTCAATCTTTGTCAAGCAAATCAATTTATCCCGTCAGAGTATAGGGCTTGCGTCAGTTTGCCGCACCATCGCACTTTGCATCCCTTCCGCTCTTTCGTTCGTTTGGCTGAGTGCTCTCGCACGACCTCATCCCAAGTTTCTTCGTCGCCCTTCAAGCTTCATTCACCGTCCTCATCCAACTTCATGCAGTCTCCTGTCGTGCCCGGGGACGGTCATTCCTGGGAGACCACAGAGCTTGGGATTCGTCTGGCATTAGCGCTGGTAATCCTCCTCTAATCAGACCCCCAACTATCGCGGCCGACTTCGCCCCGTACCTTGATCGTCTCTATCTATGTCGTATATCCTGCTCGGTTGTGCGGTGCTCTCCCATCGTTCTTGCAAACTCCTCTGCCTCTTGACTGCACTGTAAAAATAAACGGAAAATTCTTATTCACAAAATCGTCAATCAAATTCTACGTACAATTGTGATATGATATATTAAAAAATGTACAATTTAAAAAAGTTCTTCATATTACTATATCAAAAATGAATATGTTTTGTGCTCAGGTACGAAAGTTGCCGATTCTCTTACTCATTGCGTGTCAACAAGGTTTCTAAGACTGAAAACGCAAAGACGAATTGCCTCGATGTTTTCTTGTCGTCACATGTTTCTGGAGGTTGTTGGATTTTTAGTTTTTGAATGTACATTGCAAACTTTAGGGTAGCAAACTCTGGCAAGCCTAGTTAGGTCAGCGTGCACTGGAACTCGACATGGTAGTCTGGAAGCACCGTTCAAGACTCCATACACACCAGTGCCATTGAGTCCTCAGTACCTAAGCTCAAGCATTGACTTGAGTTAGCTATTGCATAGGGCATGAATTGCTCCTCTGAGCGATGGCTGCGCTATTCTCCGTGTGCTGTTAAACTGTTTGTTTGTCTGGCTTCTATACCATCCAACCTGACGGTCTGACATGGGTGACCCTATTGGGGGCAGTTGATCTATCCGCTGCCGATATAGCTTGTTAGGTTCATGAGACATTTAAGGTCTCTCACCAGCGGCAAGGTCAGGCAGTCTTCGGAGAGTGATTTACGAGGATAGTTATCCGGTGACTTCGCTTATTCGAGGTTTCCGTCTTACGAATGAATCCAAAAAATCTCGGGCAAAAAAATATTTTATTGCAATTTATACATATCACAAGGAAATTAAGACACGGAACAAATTCGTAAAATGTGATGATTTTTCGGTTGACGAAACCTATTGTTCATCACACTTTAAAAAATTCACCTAGTAAGTAAAAAATTGAGGGTCCTCTGCTTGGCTGAAACAAAAAATTCGGGTGATCGATATTTCAGCCAATAGACATGCTGAAATACTTTGGATTACTGGAAGATATAATATGATATATTTAATTACTACAGTGGAATGCTCTTCAAGTCGTGGATCTATTCAGCTAATTTATATGGCAAGCACAATTTTTGTACTTTATTCAATTCTTTGTTTTGTCATTGCACTTTTAGATCGTCATGAAAGCAGAGAAGCGTTAATGTTTCGGATAGTGTTTGAGGAAGATCAATGGACGTCTGACGGTACGTTGTCGAATTTTGGAGCCGTTCTTAACCAACCTTCAGGGCTTGACGCAGGGGATAAGCCCCGAGCAATTACGAGCGTTAACTCGCAAAAGCGTCCGAAACCGCCGCACCACCCCAATAAGCCCGTTGATTGTTCCGAGTTATCCTCGTGCGTCCCGGCGGACGTTCAGGGTCCGGAGGCTTATCAATTTTTACAACCGACCAGAAGCAAAACGCAACGCTACAACATCGACCACTCGCTTATACTCTCGAGAGTTATATCATTGCTACAATCTTTGACGTTCTCGCCTTTGATACTACACCGTAACAGGTTTTCTCATGGGAAAATTACTGACTTTACGGTTTCCGATCTCAGCTTTGTTGTTAGTTTGTATAGTTTCGAAAATTCAACAAAAATTTAACTAAAACGGACACAAGAAAAAATTGAGAAAGGGTTACTTTTTATTTGCGATTAAAAAAAAAGCTCCGCTCTTACACATCAGCAAAAGAATTCGGGTAATGTACGAAGTCGCCTCAAAAAATTTGAGGATTTGACTTGAAAACGAGTAGCAACGTATTTTTTGTAAAAACGGAAAATCTCTCCCCTTCATTTCCCATAACACGTCCGGTATTTTTGCGCCATGGGAAACCCCCGATATCAGATCGAGCAAAAGCTGCTTTTGGCCTTCCCCAGGAAATTGTTAGGGAGTTGTATTTCCTCGGATAAAAATGAAAACGTCTACAGTCGAAAGCCGCGGGAAATTTTGCATTCTGCTCGAGTTTAACCACAGAAGGTGGAACGCATACGTAAGCCGTTTTTGTCCCGGAAGCCGGGGCACAAAAAGCTAACCACTTTATCGAAACTTTATTGTCGGGTTAAAGAACACGGTTCGGGCGAGCGTCGAGCTGCACACTTCGCACAGATTTGCTTTCTGACCGACGACGACGTTCACTCAGATATGCACGAATGTTTTAGTGATGAAAAGTTCAACCGAGCGGATGGAGAATCGAGAGGGCCACACTTCGAATCCCGTGGATATAATACAGAAAAACATAAGAGATAGTTTTCACTCGCTCTCATAACTTTTCGTTGGCGATCGCGTTATGCGGGGCTGGTGGTCTTTTCTACGTGTCATAAATTACGCAGCTTTAGAAGGGAAGAGGGGGGGGGGTGGGTGGGTTGGTTGAGCGCGCGGACGCTTTGGACGCGGGCACGTAGAGACGGCGTTCCAGAAATTATTCAACTGTCTCTGCGGGTTTACCCATAAAAATACAAAGGCATGATTTATATTCGATAGCGGTGCTTCTTATGCATTGAATGTTTGTGAGGCCGGGCACGTAGTTCGCGGCGGTGCGGTGCGCCAGAGAGAAATGAAAAGAGAGCGCGGCTGTGCGTGAGCTTTAGTCCTCCTCCACGACTACCTTTTACGTGGTGCCTGGGCCAGGCTTCGAGCTATGTGTCTTCGTCTTTTCGCTTTGCCTTCCGTCCGCATACCAAAGCTTCCCATCCTTTCGTCGACTTTTCTCTCTAATAGTGAATTGGCTGGTGCTTATCGCGACTTCGAAGCGTGATCAAAAAGTTAAAACGACAGGGATGGACGAGGATATGAATTTATCATCGACACGATGAGCTAGACTTACAGGGGCATTATGAAAATCGCGGCAAAGAAAACAGTCGTGGAAATCACAGTGAATGGTGCGAAATGCCGAATGACGTTGCGACGCAGGAACCATAAATGCTTGACATTTTTGGAGATCAAGGCCTTCGCTGTCCCGGCGACTCAGTTGCAAGGGTTCGCGTGGTTTAACCGCGCAACGAGCTAAAGATACAGGGGTTAAGGGTGAATAAATGAGATAAGGGAAAACGTGAATTGCAAGTTGCGCGGGGTAAGTAAATAATGAGTGTCCAGAAGGTAGTTTTTATGAGAAGGAACGAAAATCTAAAGTCAAGCACAAGAGAAAGTGACGCTTTGCTTTTCGTCCGCATACCAAAGCTCTCCATCCTTTCATCGACTTTTCTCTCTAATAGTGAATTGGCTGGTGCTTATCGCGACTTCGAAGCGTGATCAAAAAGTTAAAACGACAGGGATGGACGAGGATATGAATTTATCATCGACACGCTGAGCTAGACTTACAGGGGCATTATGAAAATCGCGGCAAAGAAAATAGTCGTGGAAATCACAGTGAATGGTGGGAAACGCCGATTGACGTTGCGACGCAGGAACCATAAATGCTTGAAATTTTTGGAGATCAAGGCCTTCGCTGTCCCGGCGACTCAGTTGCAAGGGTTCGCGTGGTTTAACCGCGCAACCAGTTGGAGATACAGGGGGTAAAGGGTAAATAAATAAATAAATAAATAAATTTTTTCGAGATCAAGTCCTTCGCTTTCCCGGCGACAATAACGAAGAGCAAGACTCAGTTGCGAGGCTTCGCGTGGTTTAACTGCGCAACGAGCTGGAGATAGAGGGGGTGAGGGGTAGATAAATGAGATAAGGGAGAACGTGAAATGCAAGTCGTGCGGGGTAAGTAAATAATGAGAGTCCAGAAGGTGGTTTTTATGGGAAGGAACGAAAATCTAAAGTCAGGCGCAAGAGAAAGCGAGGCGGAGAGAATGGAACGAGATATATTACACGTGGAAAAACGAAAATAAAATGTGAAAAGAATGAAAAGAGGACGGATGGGAGTATAAGGGTGGAACTCTTGAGGGCGCTCTTTCCGGCTGGTGAACATTTTATGGAGGAGTGAGCATTACGGTGCATAAAGTGCAACAAATCAGAATGTAAGTTACGCAAGCAAGTAGCGCATTATACGGGGAAAAGGAAAAGAATAGAAACGTAAGAGAGCTACTTGGCGTTTGATCGTTGCAACGCCACCTTTCACTTGACGAATGCTCTTATCTCGCTGTTATGCATCCGTTTCACCGCCCAGACAGTTGCCCTTGCCACATACACCGAAATCCCTACTACTTCTTCATCCTTGTACTTACATGGGGCTAAAAAAATAGTTGGTACTATTATTCTTTCGAATTTCCAACCATTTCTGCAATTCCCATTGGAATCCAAATCCAAATCGGCCAAATTTAACTCGACCCATCATCAACTCAATACAATACATTTTTCGCGCAGTTGAGTCATCGTACAGACTGACTTTGTGGAGTTTTGTCGTGTCCAGTTGAACCCTTTCGTTGTGTCGGACTCGCACAACGGCAAAGTTTCGCCGTGTTTCAAGTTTTTCCGTACCGAGTTTTGCTGGTTCGAGTTGATTCTGTATACAGTGGCCGGTGTCCAGTTGGGATCTGTATAAACTGCACTGCTTTTCTGAAACTAAGTTCAGTTCTTCGTGGCTCACAATCCGGCTATGTGGAACAGGAGGGCGTGAGGGTAGTGGACTTTATTCCTCACATGCCGGGCTTGTACACGCTTCTGCTCACTCGCGGGTTCTCAATCCCTTATTTCCATTCTTGGGGGGTCGCCCGCGGTGAAACACCAGCCTCGAGGTAGTGCCTTCGTCCTTACCCGCTAGTCTGTGGTTATAACGAGCGAAACGCGACGGTGCTACCAACGAGGCACACTCCGCGTCTGTAACCACTAGGTCGCTTGCATCTCGCGGTTTCCCGTAGCCTGCTTGAATTCAGGAGAGAGCGAGAGAGAGAGAGAGTGGGAGTGGGAGTGGGAGGGAGGGATACTCTGGGAGTTGCCTACAAATATCGCTTAACAGTACGAGCACGCTCGCCACACCCGTGCTTGCCTGTTCGCCGACTTGCATTAATCTTTTCTTTTTCCGTAGGTTTTCTTTGAAACGCCCATCTCGTTCGAGCAGGGTGTCGACAGCGACCACCTCCACCGCACCACACAAAGCAAAATAATAGAAAGAAAACATCTGTCACCGAGGGCCATTCTCACATAATCGTCGTCGAGTACTTTTTCTCTCTCGCCCACGAACTGGGAATAGATTATAAGTCATGATAATCATCAACATTCGTTTCCGGTAAAAAATTACAGTCAAGCCTAATTCTTCAGGTTTTATAATTTACCTTTTCATAGGTGGCATATGCATTAAAAGTTTCGAAACATCTGATGAAATAGCAAAAAAAAAACAGTTTACAATGTACTGATTGGGACTTCTTCTGGTTGCACCTTTCTACGTTAGTTTCGACATCATTATCAACTCAACTGACTCACCGTTGCATGCCAATAATTGGTAGACAGTTATCAACATGCTAAAATGCGGTTTATCGACACATATGCATTATATCCCACGAAACGCAGTGACTGATTGGCTGAACTGCACTGAATGCAGACCGGAATAATGCTTCATTGACTTGCCAACGTGAATGTCGATTAACTCACCGATAAAGCGATGCCAATGCTTGCTCTCTACTCTTCGATCGACGAAACGTTTGAACAGCTTACCGCAGCATCATCATCCTTGTATAAACTTTGCGAAGCTTCTCTGAAGCCTTTGCTTCGTCTACCAGTACCATTAGCTGTCGGTCGTTCCACACACATATATATGTATAACAGGAAACGGGAAACACTGTGCGGTTCAATGTGTACACTTTCAATGCCACTGTTAATGTCTCTCTGGTCCCTACAATACATTAATCAAACAGATCGGAAAATAATCCACCCGGTGCATCGTCAGCCTCGCGTTAACCTCCGATGATCAAACGTTAAACACGTTGTCAATTAGGTTTGATACCAATCCACGGAGTCGGTCAGTCAGTGACATCAAAGGACGAAGATTTCTTCGATTTCTACTTCCAATTTCTCCACTTCAGATTGTACTGAACGGAGAGTATGCAGAAAAATCATCAGATTTGTTGCGGAACATACCCATTCACATTTCCACTCTACGATGACGTTCCAAATGACGTCATATTTTGATATTTCAGCACAAAGTTGTGCGCTAAATATTTGTGCACTATTCTACAGTGATTCCAACTGCAGGTAAATTGTGGTTGCAGTTTTCGAGACAATTGTTATAGTTGTTACCCGGTTTTTTGCAAGTCCTTGAAAATTCAAATACCGTCAATGCACTTTTCAGCAAAGTCGTCGAGTCGAGAGATGCAATCGAAAATTCACCGAAAATGAGCTTATTTCTCTGGAGAAAGCATTGGATTTTGGATCCGAATGGTGGCATCGGACGTTTCAGTCTTAATGGATTTAGCACTTAGAGTGGTTCCTCTAGGCATTCTGCCCAAATGCCCTTTGCCCTTTCCACCGCCCGGTTGCAGCAATTTCATACATCCAAACTCATCGAACTTACTCCCTCTCTTAATATATTAATTTATTCTTGTCTCCCTCGTTCCACTTGCCAGTCTGTCTGGCGACGTGGGCCAAGTCTCCGCGGAAATCCACAAAACCATCGCGCGCCGTTCCGAGCACGAAGAAAATAGATATCTCTGGCTGATATTTTACCGACCGACATAACGATTTCGAGGCCGCGAGGAGAGATCGAACGGGCGGCAACGAAATCCCGCCAAATTTATTCCCGACAAATGGCTGAAGTCGAGGTGGGCGATGGTTCTAGCACTTCGCATGGTTCTCCGCGACGTTGTAACAGTTTTCATGTTTCCGTTCTTCAGTTTCTTGTATCTCGAATGGTAGAAATTGTACCCCTGCTCTCCAGAAGTAATGCGGAATTTTTCCGTTCTGTACAAAAACCAGTTTTAAGGAGAAATAATTTTTTTAAATATCCCGTGCTCATCAATGACATTTTCAAGGAAGATGTGGTCGACGCTGAGCCAGAGAACGACATCGATGAAATATCGAAGCGCACCTATAGCCCAATAATCCATTATTCGATGCGGTGAGATGTACTTTACGTAAAAGTGATTCGTCGGCGGCATTATAGCGCCATTTGCGTAATCTAGCGTGAACGGTTATATCCACTCGATGGTGAACGTGGCTCGATCCGGCGTGTTACAAAGCGCATAAGCAGTAGCGCAAATGCATTGTACTAAACGATAGCTCTCATAGTATATATGAGCGTTATGGCCGGAGATTAGGTGTACGTATATGGAGAACCCACACAGCGTACCCACCTACAGAGTTTTGTTTCATTCGAGCGCAATTCAATGCCCTCTTTCACATCGAGCTGCGATATGGCAAAGTACGGCATAAAATCAGCTTTACTCATTTGGTCGAACGAGAGCCCTCGTCATTTGCGCGGTGAAATCTGACGATTGAACGTATAACGAGGAGGCGAATGAATTTATGAATATCGATATATATATATATGTGTATATATGGAGAATTTATAATAATTAACATTTGTCGAGTGAAAAGCTTTGGATTCCCACAGAATGGCATTTTGTAATTATGGAATATTGGAAATATGTTCATTGCCACTGTATCGTACGATATTCATTCGATTATCAATCGCATTCTTACGATACTTTCCAAAATTATCGATTTATTCGTTACTATCACCTATCGTGTCGCTTGGTACACATATGATGATGTTCTTCGACTCGTTTCAAATAATGCATGAATCGTTGTCATACTACTTCCGGAAGTTGATTATTTCAACTGTAGTGAATCTTATAGTAGGTGCACATAAAATGCAAACGAATCAAGGATCTTGACCTTTGGTGTTTGCCTAACCCTTTCGAACATTTCAGACACCGTAAGCCCGTGTATTTCGGCGGATTGTTCATCGGTCCGTTAATTCCGGCTTGGATAGCGAATCAAAAGCTGCATATTGCATAATGAACATAGTTGAGGAATAAACGCAACAAAAACGTGAAATCCGCGTGGAGCGGAAGTGTTCGAGTAAATAGACTCTCGGAATTATGCGCCCAAATGGGCTTGGCGAAGGTTTCCGTCGAGTTTCTTGATAAGTCATGGCCCAGCCGGAGAACTGAGGGACGAGAGTCGTAACGCGCAGCGTTTAATTTGGCGGGTCTCCGTTGCTTTGACGCTTTTGAGGATGAGGAAAGCTGAGGGAGGAAAACGGCGAGCAGTGAAAAGTGACAGAGAGAGAGGAACGGAAGGAGGGCGGTGAGAAGAGGAGATAGCGGAAGTGGTCTCGAGTGCTTTCGAAACTCATCCGAGCGTGTAATATCAGGAAGGGTTACGCGGCAACGACGGCTCTGCGGCAGCAGATCAGGGCCCAGCGTGCTGCTGCTACTGCTGCTGCTGCTGCTCCTCTCCCAGTTACGGTGGAGTGTTACCATCGCACTCGAGTCTGAAAGCGGTTACTGCGCGCATTGCGGGAGTAAAAGCTTCCTACTATCTCACTCTACCCTCTGCGTTAACTCGCTCGTGCATCAAGCTTATAGTACACCGGGGCCGTTGCAGCTTCGCAGCTCTTACTTTGCACGTTTCCTGCTATTCCAGACAGCTCCTGCTGCATTGCGTATTACGTATGCAGACGGAGATTCACGCAAACGACTACTCCGCAGCTCAAACATATCAGGTTATCTATTCGGCTGTTAACATTCCCTTGGATATCCAACTGCTTTCCTCGCGAAATTGACTCAGTCTGATTATATGTGCCATCTACTTACGCTCAATGACTTTTCAAACTCTGCCAAGCTTTCCTCCGGTTGCGGCAAAAATAATGGAATGATCTCCAATGAGGTTTATCGATAGTCGAACCTTCAACTGATTTTTTTGTCCTCGCGCGTCATCACATTGCCAACAGGGACGGTGCACTGACCGAATTAAACTGGAAAAATCGGGCGAATGTGTTGTAAATGGGGTAAAATGGGACAGTCAATTGAGAGTCAAAATTCTTGAACGTAAAGCTAAAAATTATAAACAAAAACAAATGGAAATAAAATTAGAGGCCAAATGAATGAATTTAGTGCCTGGTAAAAAGCTGTCAGTCCGTGTATTCACCACTTGTTCAATTGATGCGATCAATGAATCCGGTTCATTCGCATTGACGTAAATGAATATGCAATTATGCCTACAATTATGACGGCAGTTAAAAAAGTTGAGGCACTGGGAGAGTCGTGAGCGACAGAATAGAGTGGGCGGTGGAAAGGGCCCAGTGAATGACAGGAATAGCGAGTGATGTCGTAAATTGAACAATAAAAGACCGAGTGACGTTGAGAATTGCGGTTGAGAGGTAATGTTGGACAAGAGCGTATCGCATATGTGGCACAGTGCCGGTGGTCCGCTGACTATGGAAGGCTTGCCAATACATAGGGGATGAGAAAGGGCTGAGGGGGTTGGCGGTGGGTGCTGAGGAGCGGAACTGCGACGCAGTATACTGTGGGGAATGGGATTGTGTGTGAGTGGGTCCAGTTAGGTGCTACTTTACGGGCAGTAACTGCCACCGTAAACATACCGAACGCACTGGCTAGTACAGTGCCAGTAGCGTAGAATGGAACGGGACTGCATTTCTCTTTTCCGCTCACACTGCGCTCCCGGGTCGGCGTTCTACAGCGCGGGATCGTATGGTACACTCGTTTCAAACCTCCACCACTTTTATTTTTATCGCTTCGTGCACCGCGAATTTCTAATCGCTATAGACATAGAGTCGGTAAGTTAGGAGCCCAAGTTGTGTATTAGGGCTCGTATTGTAGACAACCTATACGTTGTATCGAATAAACACTATGACCTAACGATCCGGGACACGTGATCTTTTTCCACTAGATTCAATCCGAAATCTCGTTAAGGGCAGCACGAATGCCTGGCACACGATAAGCGATAATCATTCCATACTGGCATTGTGAAAATTGGACAAGATGTGATAAACTGGACATTTGTTCGACATCATGCATGTGGATTTTATTCAATTAGAAGAGCCATTTTACGTTCAAACTCGAAGATTTCAACCATGACACAAAATAATATATTTTACGATATTGATACCAATGCCATTAGATAGTTTCCCTTTCTAATACAGTAGAACCTCGATTATCCGAACTAGTCGCGAACCCAATTAGTTCGGATAGTCGAGGTTCTACTGTATGTGAACTAACTGCATACGAATTTGGATTGATCTGATTGATTATATAACTACGCTTCAATTAAAGTAACGAAAGGTTTATGAAGCTACAATTCACCATATCATACCCTGCATGTTTATCATTCACGTGTGCAGAAGAGCATTTTTGTCCTGCTGGCTTCGTTCTCAGTGTTCATCCCGGCCTTCGTAGTTGTCGCTCGGGGCGAACGAGTCGAACCGTGCCAGTCGTATTATCTCTGAAGTATCTACTGCATAAATCAGGAGGCGAGGATTACGAAGCTAAGATGGTGGAAGTAAAGGGATTAGTGTGCATCGAGGCATATCGAGGAGCGGCGGGGGAAGGGGGATGTGTCCCTCAGCCGAAACGTTTCCTGTTTGAGAATGCGGAGGGGGACACATGGTGGAGCAGGACAATTCGTTCCATGGAGCAAGGGAATGCCCGGGTCTTCTCTGCCGTGCCTCTGAGTTGCTCAGTGATTAAAAGGCCAAAGCAGCCATTTTCTTCAAGGAGCACGATAGTTCTGATGGCAGAGAATTGCTGCTATGCCCTTTAAATGGGTCGAGCTAAATTGAAATTTGAAAGCCAATGACTTTGGTGCACGTAAATCTATGCTTTAGTATCCGTATAACCCAAAGTTTGCAAAATTTACAACTTCTGTTCAATGTTCTCTGATTGTGAATCAAATCATTGATCAAATTCAACTTGAACTTGAAGACGGTTATTGAGTCGACTCATCGTCTTTATCCTTCTACTTTATCCACGGCATTTCGAGCCACGGTTTCACGAGAACCAAGTATTGCGAGTAACTCACATTCTCTTTGTCTAGACGAGGCTTTGTCAGTCCTCTTCCCTTCGACACTGTCGACGCTCTCTCGCAGGACTGTTTTTCCGTCCGAGATACCGCTTCACTTCTTCGTTACATCCGTCCGTTCGTCCTGCGACAGAGAGCGCGGTGAGCACGGTGAGCTTGCGAGCCAACAAAAAAACCTTTCCGACTAAGGCGTCTAGACCCGATAGAAGTAAGCTGGTAAGCTCTGTTTCTTAACTAGTCGAGAAATAACGCTTGGAAAAGGCGAAAACCCTCGGTGAGCGTGATGTGGGATCCATATTAGGTATATCACCACTCGCAGTAGCTGCAGGGCACACCACTAAAGGCGCCGGAATTTAAGCTCTCCTGTCCTGGATAAACAAGTTCCTGGTTTGTTAGAGACATTCTTTTTTTTCAAAACTTCCGAGTTCCATTTGGATTTTAATCTGGTTACAAAGAAATCGGTAATATTATTGATCACTGAAACTGATCGATAGCTAGTAAACCAATTTCAGCAGATGAGACTTTATTCGTCTAAAAAAAAAAGAGAAATTGGATTATCAAAAAAGTTTTGAAAGTTACGGAATGTTTTGTACACGGATCCTGCGCAAAAGACTGCATAGAAATAATTATCGACGAGTACCGGGGCGGAAAAAAATTTGTCAGTGTTCGCCACCGCTGTGTGCTCACGATGCGTGAAAGAATATTTGGCGATCACTTTGACTGTGGCATTACCGGTGTGCTCTACCAAACACCGCGTTCGCTCGCTTGCCTTCGGTTCTCGGAGCCTCGTTCGAGTTTGCTTCGTTGCACAAGGAGTCGAAGAATCCTGCACGAACGTTTTAGGGGACGCCGAACTCATCACACATCCACCCATTGGTAGAGGTTACCCCGATATTCAAAGCCTGTGTGGATTCCGTAGTGGAGTCGCGAGGAATCGCTACCGTCGTCGCCACGCCACATCCAACCACCCAAAAGATCTCTCTTTTCCACCTTTTCTGGCTTACCCACACTCGCCATCCTCTCTCATTCCACCTCCTCGACATCTCCTTATTTTTATTCTTCCTCTCTTTCTGCTATTTGCAGCTGCACGACTATAGCGCCGTCAGAAACGTTCCCCACCTCTCGGTGCTCTCTGCAAGGCGCTGGGGCCTCTGCTTTATGAATTGTCTGGTAGAAGTTATGGCCGCCCCAGGAACCGTAAGCTGCCGAGAGCACCTCTGACGCCAGCAACTCCTGGTTCTGGAGCTGGAACAGCGTGCGACGCGGCTGTTGGTGACGTGGCACTACGTCCTTTGCAAGATCCTTTCTCGCTCACACTTTCATCCACTACTGTGTATTCTCGTCGCGCTATGTAGTATCCCGTGAGAGCCTGGTTTCCGCTGGGAAGATCCTCATGCATTTCCTCGTCCCGTGCCTCTTCATACCGCAAACGTGGGTACCAGCTCTCACACAGACCTCGCCTCCCTTTCTTTCCTCTCTACGCCATAATACTTCGATTTCTCTGCTTCTACAGTTACCACTTTCGCCACCCCGGCTCTCCTTCAAAACTAGTCGTATTCTTTATCTCCCATTTTTATTGTCTACTTTTCGACTTTTTCTTTCTTTCACTTATAGCCAAACCGGCTGCTATAAATGTATGTCGTATCTTCAAAGAACTCAAGAGGTCATTTTCGAATTGCAGTCTGATCACAAAATATGTTCCATCAAGTTTATTTGTCATACCAACTTCATGAATTCGGGTCGCAGTTACCAATGTTCTGCATATTTGGGAAATCGCTTGATTTGAGGCAACGTCCGAAAAATTTCTGACTCACCGTCATGCATTTCTTCGTCCCGGGCATCTTCATACCGTAAACGTCGGTAACAGCTCTCGTACAGACCTCGCTACGTCATAATACTTCGATTTCTCTGCTTCTTGAGTTACCACTTTCGCCACCGTGGCTCTCCTTCAAAACTAGTCGTATTTTTTATCTCCCATTTTTATTGTCTACTTTTCTTCTTTCTTTCATCTATAGTTAAACCGCCTGCTATAAATGTATGTCGTATCTTGAAAGACCTCAAGAAGTCATTGTCGAATGGCAGTCTGATCACGAAATCTATCCCATCAAGTTTATTCACCTTACCGACTTCATGAATTCCGTTCGCAGTTACCAATGTTCCGCATATTTGTTGGTGAATCGCTTGATTTGAGGCAACGTCCGACAAATTTCTCACTCACAATTCCTTCCTATTCGCTGTTCCTCATACTTGACTCTGATTTCTCTTCCTCGATAAATCACAATTGTGATTTTTGTAAGAGGAGACAGACGAGGAACTCTGACAACACTTCTTTGATGGATGACGATGCTCGGAGGTGGAGAACCGGAGCCGATACCAGCTGACGATGACGGTTTGATGGCCTGATCGACGTCGACGACGGCGAGGACATACGAACGAAGCGAAGCGAAGCCGATGGGGCTATATCCTCGTCGCTATATCCTCGTCGATCTGTCTGTCCGTTCTACTAGTCTAGCTTTAGATTGAGACACATATCCCGACGCCACGAATGGAATGGAAAAGCCGTTCCGGTTTCTGGCGGTGTATCGCGTTTGTGAGATTCCTTGATGGATGATCCCGCGCGTCGCTGCTGGCGTCGCGACGCCCAGCCCCTTCCGTTTTACCCATCACCACCCCCCCAAACATTTCCAATGTAACTCCGTTCCTCGCCGTACCTCGTCGCGAGCTCGAAGAAAACTTTTGACGGAATTTTTGACCCCCGGAACGCGGGCCACGTTCACCTTCACTTATTCAATGATATAGATGTGCAATTGATCCCCATTCTCAGGGTCCTCACGTTTCCACTCTCCTGGTAACCCGTCACTTTTTCCGCGTTGACAATCAAAGGCAGAATATCTCAATCGATACTCGAACTACAACTGTAATTTCACTGCCTCGGTGAATTCGGATAAAAGAGTTTCATTGAATCACAAAAATCTTCAGCAATGAAATGATGTACGAGTTCCAATCCTATCCCTTTTTTGAATTATGTCGAACTCAATGAAAAGTGCCATTGAATTGAATTAAGAAAACTTATTATATGCTCATTGAGTAAATGTTCCTCTATAAGGGATGAAATGTTTTATTTGAAATTTAAATTCAACATTTCATCGAAATGCAATAAGCTTCTCGTTGGAAGCAATAAAATCAATTCACCCTCATTTGGAGTGACTGAAATCCTGTCTCTCTCTCTCTCTCTCTTGGTGCAATAATGAAGCCAACATACGAGCCAATGTGGTGGCAAAATAGAGTCATTTCATCGATTGAAAATTAATCAGTTCTCGAAAAGTCAAGATAGCTGTCGTTTGCTTTGGCGTTGAAGTAGCCACTTATCCATTTCACGGTCCACTTAGCGCGTGCTTTCCAAAGTATACAATGAGTGGTGTCCCATTACAAACGAGGCGAGCGACGGACATACACACACACACACACATGCGAGTGTGTATGAATACATGCACACGAGCATGTTCAACGTATGCTCAGAAGCCTGTAATCCTACTGAGCGGCAATTTATATTAATTACCGCGGTCTCGGACCCACTCGTGTTCAACGTAAATTACCGGGACTAATGATGAATGTCAGGTATAAACGCAACATTATGCGCGCACGTACATGCGCGACCGAGTTTAATGCTTGTAGACCGCTGGAACGTTGGTGCTACTGGTGTAGCGGGAGTTGTCCGTGAGGGCGAAGTGAAGCAGAGACTAACCGAGGAGAGGGAAGCCGAGAAACAAGGGACGAACCGTCGAGAGTGACCTGGAGAAGTAGGGCTCGAATTTGTGGGTGGTGCACACGAAGCAACCATACGTAACGGCAATGCCCACCCCGCCACACCATTATACCGAACATACATACATTTACAAGTTGCTTGCCCGCGGACTCGACATGACGCGTGTCTCATGGTTATGGTGGTTACCCAAGCCCGTCAGTACTCGTAAACTCCCCTAAGACCCCCTCCCTGGGCTGCCCATAGTGTTGGTCCGTTACGGCCGATGTGTACCTTTCGCAAACGCTACGGGTAATGACCTTCTCATGTGCCTGCAATTATTATACCTGCAAACTGTCATTAGAAATCTGAGGGAACGATTTTCCTTTGAAAGAACAACAGTCCACGTACACGGAGAGAAATAATTGGCTGCTACGCCTCCGAGCCTCTGTGTCGCTTCGACTAAGTTTGCTGGGTTAACTAATTCCTTGGTTTGGCCGATAGACTATTTGGCTCCACTCGTTGGCTGATAACCAAGTGATTTGGTGGTAGGGTTAACTGATTTGTAGCCTTGATCAACTGGTTTATTGGTCCGGACAATTTTATCCTTGGATCCTGTTTAACCCATTATTTTACGTATTTTTTCAGCGTACAAAAAATGATTTATCGTGTCGTACGATTTTAATGTGATTTTGTACCCGTTGCAGAATTGGTTCCGACAACTTACCAATTCATTGTCGTAACCACTTCGAATCAACTCCGGACTCATGAACCATGCATGATTCGTTCGCATGAGACAATGTTTTTAACGTTTCCATCGTGCAATTTGAAAGTTCAAGCCCATATCGTGAATTTGCTTTCGGGCAATGCACTTTAGTTTTGGGGGTTGAAGGATCGTTTTTTTTTTTTTGGAAATACGGAAATATGAAAACTACTCGTCCATGAGTTTGTGTAGCAAATATGTGTATTGGGTCGAATAGATGGTCGATGACTCCGGGAAGAAATTAATTGAGGATGCCATCGGCAGTGGGCTGGATGTTAATTGATGCCAATTATTAATTTGCATGTTTATTTTGAGTATGCCGCATTCGGCTGTCTGCTCGTCCTAATAAACACTGCAAACACGTCAGTCCGTTACAGTGGCTCGCTCACCAAATCACCCTGTTAGGTTTTGCTAGTGCCCCATCGCTTTCCAAACAGTATCTCGACATCAGTAGTATACCACCGAGAGTTATGATCACACTACTTGCGTTCTTCCTGCTCGGTGGTACATTTAGTTTACACTTCGCCTGATTCATAACCAGCGTGCTTTACGCTTCCTCTCCCATTCAGCGCTGCATAATTTTATCGTAACACACCCATTTTAATATGAAGCATTTAATGTACTAATAAAATGGAAACGATCGATCGGTGCTTGTTTCATCGTCCCGATACTTTTGTCGCACAATTCATTGGCTGTCAAAGTAAATGGGTTACTGTGAACATTTTCATTTCTGCAATCTTCGAAGATGAATAACGATTTACATTTTCGGAACGATTTCATTGGATCCTAGATTTAATAACATCCGAGCTGACAAATTCATCTCCCATGAAATTGAGACTTAACCCCATAAAAAATTCCTAAAACGTGACCAAAAAACGTGTGACCCAATGGACTTCATCAATTATATTATGGTAATGAAATTTCATCGAAAGATATACGCACCAAGGCGAGACCACGTATTATGAAAGAAATTAATTCACCTGGGAAATGTGGAGGAGAAGAATAACGAAGAAAGGTACAAGTACAGAGTGAGAGTCAGCAGAACGAGATCGAGACAGACAAAAACAACAACAACATGAGATTAGCATAGAGAGCGTGAGCCACGAAATAAAAACATAGAAACACGCAGTAACATTGTACCTACCGGAATAGCTGAATAATTGCAGAATTTATGTGTAACAACGAAGAAACAGCAGATCGATACTGGGTTGCAAATTTTTGAAAATGTAGTCTAACCAGGGAAACTGCAGTTTGTAGATACGACGAATTTCGAAGAGCAGATAGCCCATTGATTTTATTGAATATTTTTGAGGAGTTTACCCTTTTTCGATACCCAATACCAAAAAATATGTCAGACATTTTTCCTACAGTTTTAAATACAGGGAAGATTCTCACAACATTTTTTTTTTGCAGGACGCCGAAGGAGATACGCCCCTCCACGATGCCATCTCCAAAAAACGGGACGACATGTTGGCTCTATTGTTGGACCACGGTGCAGACATCACCCGCACGAACAACACAGGATTCAATGCTCTTCACCACGCCGCTCTACGTGGAAATCCAAGGTGAGTACTCAAATTCAGCCATGATGGTTTAGTAAACCCATAACTAGAACCGTGAAAATAACCAAGCTAAATGTTAGGTGAATTTTATTTTATTTTTATTTTTTTCGTGTAAAACAAAAGATTGGTCGCTATTGATTGAGGATTAAACTGGGAGTACGACGAAATTATTATCCGTTCTGGGGGTAGTCAAAGTTTTAGACTGACACGGTAGTGCCAACACGAATAATAGCAGGACCGCCATCAACAGTTGATTGTAACTGGTGTCGCAGTGCACAACGCACGTACGTCGGGGGAACGATAAAAAAAGTTATTACGGCCGATTCACGGGCCGGTTTTCACGAACAGATCAAGCACGCAATAAAACGCCGCTATATGGCATAGCCACGGTTCAGCGCGCGCTATTTTCGCGATTCCAGTGCAAAGTACCGACGGGTCGCCACGCTGATCATAAAAGCTATCACCTGCCACTTTAAAAATCCTATCACAACCTGATAAGGTTCCCACCAGGGATACGTGCAATATATACAAAAAATATATCATCTGCATTTATATCAAACATATGCATAAATCCAAAAAGTTCTATAATTGTGTTGCATAGATGTATGCTTGAAAAAAACAAAACAAAACAAATTTCTTATCAATATCAATTACAATTTATCCGAATAAGCGTAAAAGTGGAATTGAAAAACGGGAGTGTACATCAATATTACACGACACGAATTATCTAACGAAAAACCATATCAAATTTTGAATAAGTACTTGATATGCATGTCAGAGAGGCTAAATCGGTTATTCACGATTGTGGAATGTCGCACTTTGATGTCATGTTATCATTGGCGGGGGTGAATCCTAGACTGTCGCATATTCGGACTCGCCGTTGAATTCAGGAGAATAGGGGATGGGTAAAATGTAGACGTTTACAATCTAGCAACCATAAATTCCGGGCCACTCATCGTTAACAGCAACCCGACATTATGATTTTCTTATCTATAATTTCTGTTCGCAGCGAAGTGATGGTCGCCATCGAATCTCGATTTTAGGTGTGCCGTTAAATTTTCGAAATGTCGTGTAGCCATTTCTATTTGAAACTTTATCGTTGGTTCATTCCACTTGCTCCAAAAGTATAACTACCGTGGCCCTCAATCTGGAGCATTTTAGGCGTTTCCTTCGTCAGCTATAATCACGCACACTCGATTGCATCAGAGTTTTCTTTCCTGGTCGCTGTGAATAGCCTCGCTGAGCGTTCCAGAAGTTCTCATTTCCGACGACTTCCTTCGCAATTTCTCAGTGAATGCACATCCGGGTTCGCCAGACGAAAAAAGAAAGGACGAGATTTTGTGGGAGCTTTCGTCGGGATCCGCTCATCCTCGTCTTCGGTTTCAATTTACCACGCATCGTCACGTTGTCCCAGTGCACGGTACAGCCAGATATGCACTTATGCTGAAGAGGAGAACGCATGAACCAACCGCATCAGAGCCAGGATAAGGAACGAGCGGAGAAGTCGCTTACTTCTAGTGCCAATCCTTCTCGTCGGCCCTCGTTTTCATTCGCCCGCAATGGAACCGAGTTTTCCTCAAGAACTGCCAACTGATTTCGACTCACTTCGATCTGAATACTCATTGTTCCTTCTTCATTGATTACAATCAATGCACCGAGATTGTATTTCGGTGGTCATCACATTGAAAGATAGAAAGAGTAAAGAAAATACCTCATAAATTACAAGGACATTAAAGAGATTTTAATCGTAGATGATGTGAGAAAGTTTCCAGTTTCCTTATTTTGAACATATTTATTTTGAGGATTTTTCATTGTGCACCCGATACTAAAAATTTTTTAAATCAATTATCGAATAGTGGACTATTCGATAAATAGCCAAATGGTATTAGTGAATCGTGGGAATTCAAAGCCAGGAAAGCGCAGTTCTCCATCTCGCACTATTTCACTTTTCAAACCGGAAGATTCCTTCACGCCGCGTTCGACTTCCTCCCCCTGAACCGAGCTGTACTCAACGCTTCTCATGGATCGCAGTTTCGTTTTCTCCTCTGTGTGAAGAAGCTTCTAATGCTACTGGTGCACCTCAGGCTCCAGAATCTCTGGCTTGTAGACCTATTTGCCATCCACCTTAACGCTCGTCGTTCTCTGGATATCTCTCTAAAGTCTTGTGCCCAGCAGCCCGCACACTACACACTGCAGAGCTGCCAGCCTCTGACGCCGAACGAACGGACGTCCGGAGACGTAATTTCCTGCCCTTAGCTCCGCCGCACGGACTTTACCCTCCCCCGGCCCTCCCTCAACCTTTCCTCTCGACGCTTTGTAGACTAGATTCTCGGGGGAGTTGCGTTCCTGACGAAACTTCCTTCGTTTTCCCATAGCACGTTCTACCTATTCCCTCAACACTGTTACAGCATGAACATCCACTCAGCCCGAACGCGTTTCCCAAATAACTGTGAGAGCCTTCACTCGGCCATTCGCAAAGACAAATATTAGCAAAAAAAATGGACAAAATTCTTGTCAAAAGCTCCAAATGATGTTACTAATTCTTTGTTTTTTTTTTTTTTTGTAACATTTCAATCGATAGATCGACAAGCATAATTCATTGTTCAATGAGCAGTTGTTATTTACAGTTAGAGTTATATTTTTCGGTAACGATAAATGATGGGACGTTGGAATGTAAGTTCGGTATTGTAATTTTCCAGTAAAATTTTTTTAACAATCCAGTGCTTGCGATGGACGTACGCCGGTGGGTCGTTTGGCAAATCAATGCGTCTCGCAACAGCTCACGTGCACCGGGTTACAGCAGCTGCAACTGGGTATATTCGTTGCCGTACGGAAAGCCTTTTTGCCAACTACTGTGTGACCCACAGCGGAAGGGGAGCGCTGAAGCGCGTGGCTCCTTTCAATCTATTTACACGCTCGCTACTGTTGCCTCCCGTTCCAACTCGACTGCAACTACTCCACAGAGATTTACGGGTATTCAAAAGCGGTTTGAACGCATGCCGTTTAACGAACACGCCCTTTCGATCGTGTTTATATAAAACTAGCCTATTTACCGTTCGCTTAAATCAATAGACACTCCAACAGGATCGACCAAGTAAATTGATTGCATATTTTACGATGATGATGAAATTTTCAAAATCGTGCCTCACGCTTACTCATTAATTTCCGGTCTTCACAATGGCGATGCTATGAAGAAGTGTGTTCACTGATTTTGGATTCCTCGTGGAGGAAATTTTTTGGAAAATTGAAGATTTGCAAAAACCGAAGATGAGCGAAAATTGGGTCGTTGAAGCCTGGACATTTTTTCATAAATTCTCTGTTAACTTCATGAAAGCACTTTTCTTCCATTTAATTGTTGGTGCAATTAGCAGGAACTGATGCTAAGTGGTGGTGCGGTGTCGAGATGCGGCATATCTAGTGATGTGGTTTGGAAGAAAATTATGCGGTGTAAGAAAACGGAGGAAGAAAATTCAGGCGAAATGACGAAGATACTAAAGCCGAGTTCGGTAACGCTTACAAGCGGAAATTAAGGTAAAAGAGATGGCAAATACCGGTCTTCCATTCGAATGAAAGTAAATATAGACGCTGGAAAAGAAAACAATTCAAGCAAGTCTTGCATATATTTTAATACCTGATTTGAATATGCGACGGCTAGCGTCGCGGAGTAAAGCCCTCACGGTGCATGCTAAATGAAACGAAAATAATAGAACGGTACGCTCGGTTCGCTTAGCTGTGGGACCCAAAAGTGGGAGAGAAGATACGAAAGAAAGGTGTAAGAATTTCCATCATTTCATCCCCACGTTACGTATTTTTGATTTAGCGGTACATTTCGCAAATGAACCTGAAGAGTGACATTTCAATCCACATTGTGACCACGACAATGTCTGATTTGAGAACACATACGTGACGGATCGTAACCAATGAAATACAAAAAGAAGAAGATGAAGATGATTTGAGAACATTCACTGTCGTGCATTCGGAGTATTATCCGAACTGGGGTACGTCAGGAAGGTAAGAGAAATGAGCAAACGCCGAAGAGAATATCCACAATCATTTTTATTTCAAGTCAATAGAAAAGTGGCTTTACATCACTTCCGGATTCATATATAACTCGAGATCACCTTCCTCGTAGCTCTTCCTGCAAAGAACGGGGTGCATGTTATCTGAAATGACGTCGGAAGTGGTAATGCCAATTCGATATTCGCCGGCGAAGGCGCGAGGGTGGTGAGCCCCTCTCGAGCGATCCTCCAGAGCCTAAACTATATAATTGCGGTTACCACCTACATGTATGTAGTTGGAGGTGTGCACGAAGTCGCATCACATAATAACGCTAGCTGGAGGGTAGTCTGCCCAGATTGAACGGTGGTGGTGATGGTGAGGACCCTTCGCGCCGGCGACCATATAACTATATCGAGTTATAATAGCCCTCGTGCTAAATCGCATGAGAGTCAAATCGCTTGGAACCATCGCTGAGAGAGCACCGCTACCAATACCAAAACCTTTCCATATGTATTCCTCTCGTGCAGAATTGAGTCCCAGTTGCCATGTCCATAGCTTATGGTCCAATTCTGATTGATTTTTTACTTTTACCCGATTCCTCTATCATGGTAACGTTTTCTATTGAATTCAGAAATTGGGCTTCTCATCTTGGTTAATAAAGGTTAATGAATGACTTTGCTCCTTCAATGTAAAAGGGCTAGGGTCAAGGCAGGATTAATCAGAATATTCTAATATGTAATTTTGGATTTTTAATGACACTTATCAGTGTTTTTCAAGGTTTTCCAAGTGTCATCCACGAGAACAAAGGGAATGCAACATGTGCATGTGCATTGTCTGTTTGGCGTTTGTATCATGCTCTTCATAGTACATCTGACCTTGTGTAATGATCGATTCTGTCCCTCCAGATTACGGGCAACATATGTATACATCGGCCCTATAAGTGTTGTACAAGCTGTACTATACCATCTTATAGCATTCATGGTTATATAGCTGGAGGAAGCTCTGGTTGGAATTCCTCGTGCTCGCTAGACTGCAGAGAGAGCTTTGTCAGCTCGGTTGGCGTCTGAGGTGAACGCAGCAGCATTAATACCGTCAAGCCACCCTTCTTCTTCCTTCGGTTTCCGTCCTTCCCCGGAACATTCGCCCTCTTCTGCTAGCAGGCCTGCAACTAGCATCCTTTTACCTTCAGCTCTCACCCCGTCCTCCTTTTCGCCCCCGTTAATATCGAATTCTTTGGAGCAATTTACGATGGAACGCTGCGAATTCAACGTCGGACCACGTTTAATCCCAAATCCACATAACGAAAGCTCCTGGTACGTTGGTGCACTGTATAGTGCTGCAAATCTTGTACGAGAAAACGCAGAGCAATGTAAACGTGAAAGAAAACCATTACGAGTTTTTTTTTTGTGAAGGAGGGAAAAACGTTGTCGCCTGAATCGGTACGTATCACATTAGTAATCTCAATCTTGATCCTTAAGCAACTTCCGAAGTCTTTAATTCATTTTCCCGGTAGAAGTTCAGTCAGGTCTTTTCTGCATCTTCATCAGGGCCCAAAAATGTATTTTGCGAAGCTTGTCTACGAGATCCATTGTCATTCCGGTGATAACTGACAGCACCAGACATGCAGTTGGTTACACACAGTTAAACAGCACACCCGTGTAAATTTTCAATGTTACACCGGGCACAAATCAAGGTAAAGGGTTACGACAGAGGAAAAAAAACAGCAGAACCTATTTTCCTTTGCTTTTCTCTCCCTTTTTTTATTATCGAACCTCATCTAAACCCGAGCGGTTTTCTTGATTTTTGATCTTCCTCCTCAGCAGTGGAACCCTTTTCGCAACCGTTCTCGTGGTTCCGCTTGTCCTCTTCATCCCTTTGCCCCATCAATTACTTCCCCGGTGTACCGAAGATGTGCTCCTCACCGCGTTTTCTCGGAAATTGGATAGTTGCTTCCAATTGTGAGCGGAAACGCAGGAAGGAAGGAATCAGTGTGTAACCACAAGCCACGTATGTACCACGAGAGTCCGGGAGTTCTGTACAAAGGTTGAAGAGCGTAACGTTCCTTTGTTCCCTCCACTTTGTGTGACATTCCTCTGTCGAAACTATTGTCTTTTCTTTGCTGGTTATTTTTTCCGGGCCCTTTTCGTTCACCAGAATCTGAGTTTACCCTGAATGGGGTCGTGATGCTTTTTGCGCGCGTTTCTTCGGGAAATCCATTGCTGAAGATGCTTTCGCACGAAAAATCTTTCCGAGGAATTACTTTATAATAGACCCGTGTGTATTTAGAGGTTTATTAATGGTCTCTGGTGAAGCGGAGAGAATGGGAACGTGTTTTGCGTTTTGAACAACTCGTTGCTGTTCGGGCGTCCAGGAAACTACGTACAGACATTTCTTGCTGAGGAGACTCATGGTACTTTACGACGTCCGCTACTGTAAGTCCGTCGGGGATCGTAAAACCGCTCTACTTCCTCCCAAACCCTCTTGCGTTTTCTTTACCCCGTGTATAAGTAATTTTATTTTTAATTCTCCAAGTGTACCACTAATTAGTTTAGCTCTGCTCGGTGAATTTATTAAGAGGGAAGGAGGCTGGTATGAGACATGGTTCTCTCGGTGTTCTATCTCGTGTCCGCTTCACTTTTCTTTCCCCCTCGCTTTTCTTCTTCGCTATTTTTGCTCCAGACACTGCGCCTATCGACTCCGAAGTGCTGCGGTAGGTTTTCGGAGATTTACTTCCGTTCACCCGGGCCACTCTCTCCGCCCGAACTAACGTCACCTAGAAAACGGTAAATCTATAGCCTCCTTGGCGCAAGAACGCTCCGGAATTGCCTGAGAGATTTTTAAAGTTCGAAAGTTTCGCAATTCACAAGTTATCGTACCATTCTCGTGCTCGGCAATCCTCGCTGCGGTACATACCATTCGCCATGAATTAGGCCAGTTGTCCTGCAGTTCTCAGCTCTTTCTCTTTCCAACGATAATTCGGTGGTAACGTTAAAAATGAATGATGTCTTTGAGTCGTAGTGGCAAATTATGCAAGCACTAATACGTATTGATAGATTTTCTGTTCTCCATGCGGTACCAAAATGGCATTCATATAGATATATATATATATTCTAATTCATAATTGTCAAGGCCGTATCGTCATTATCATTAGCATACCTTCTAACCTTTGAACAAAAAGCACGGAGAACGGAAGACGATGTAAAACAGGATAAACGAGAATTACGGGGTTTAAGTTCAAAGCCGCCGTTGCAAACATGATAACGGCTTGATGTATTGGCGACCCAAATGCAAAATGGAGCATTATCAAGAGTTAAATTTGCCAGGAAACTGAAGTTTGCCTAACGTCCCGGAAGCCCTGGATTACGCCGGCATTCCGTACTCTTGGTGTAGTTGGCTTTTCCTCGCGCTGTCGTTTATTTTCGCTGGTATCTCGTCACGAGGTGGCTCGTTCGCCTCGCCTATCGTTTGCACCCTTCAGCGGGGAAGCACGTTGAAGACGCCAACACTTAAAGAAAGAAGAATTTAACAAAGTGTTAAAGTTTTAATCTGAGAAGTGGCGCGAGAAGTGAAAAAAAACGTGAAAGGGAGATGGAGCGTAAAGGAGGAGGAGGAGAAGGAGGGAAGGGGTCAAAGAGCGAGAATGGCGAGAGCGAAGATAGAACGGCAGAGAAGAGGGAAAAGACGAGGAGAGGCGGAACAAGATGAGGAACAATAGGAACGTTGAGCTTCCTTCGCGCTTCCTCTCGCAACCTCCTCCCGTTCTCATGGTGGTGTGGCACCAAACGAGGTGGGGATAGTGAGAATCCGGGGAAACAAGGAATAGGAGAAAAGTAGTGGCTGCTCGTTCAGGTTGAGAGGGTAAAAGAGTCGAGGCTGTATAGAAAAGTCTTTGTAATCGCAGGTTTCCATTTTTTTTTCCCCCCGGGAGAGGAGGTAGGCTGCGCGAAGGTAAGGAAGAGTAAAAGGGGGCGAGTTGTCGGGTGGAAGAGGGTGTTCCAAAGCTCGTGTCTACAGGTATACTGTAGTTAGATACTGTAACTAACCCATTGCGGGTGTATATGGAAGTGGAAAGTGTGAGTCGAGAATCGTGCAAGCTCTCGAAGTCCGTGGGCGTTCGGGCACTCAACTGAGCAGAGCAGCAACCTACTCCGTTCGTTCGTTGGTCCTTCGGTCCCGCCTTGGCGCCCCGTTTCCCCCCTGTAAAGGATTAGCAGACATCCCCTTGTCTCAGAGACGCCCTTCCTCCAGTATAGTAGGTTATCCTCTGCGAATTCGCCTTTCGCGAGAGCCGATTCTGAGTCGTACGTAAGAAGGTAACGCGGAGAGAATTATCAGCGTAAAGTATCATCGAGCATTCAGCACCTTGCAAATGTAACATATATTACTCGTGAATGAGGCAATGGTTAGTCGGATATTGGCAGCCGAATTGAGAAGAACTTCAAACCTCTCATTTAATCGTTTCGACTCTGGTCTCGGTCCTCTTCGGTAAAATTTTAATTCCTGAAAACAAAATTACCGCTGACTAGAATTTTCGTTAACGTTGGTTTTTTTTCTTTCTACGCGGTACCACTTTTCGGGGATTCGAATCGTATGAACGTGACGAACTTCTGTGCGCATCAAAGGTAAATTTACCGCTGACGAACAGAAGCAGGAGTTGTATGCACCTTGCGTAGAGCAGTGAGGAAACTAGGCACGAAGTATACCGATAGAATCGCAAACGGAGCTGCTCCGCCGCGTGCACAGAACACCAATTTAAACTCAAAAGCTTCCAGGCATCTTCAATATAAGTTAGGGCAACTGTATTTGGGTTAGCCCCTCGAACTCAAGGTTGCATACGGAATGGTTCTCCAGGCAACTCGAGATAGGTCCTTACTGCAAGTAACCATCGATGTACGATCTTATTACGGTTTTGGGTGGAATATTTATCAGCAGGTATATGTTGGATAATCCTGTTCATGTGTCAACTGAAATAAGCGTGATAAGCGTCGTAAATCGTGATTTCTATCATTTCGTGGTTTCTGTACTTCTTGATAAAATGCAAAAATTAAAAAGTATTTTGAATTTTTTACATTGTCAAAAATACCACTTCGAAATCGTAGATTCAATTATTTAGATAACAATTGAACAATTTTGAAAATGACAGGAAAATCGACTGATCTTGTAATAGATTTCATTGTACTTTTGTTGAATTTTTGTTGAAGAACAAATGAAGGTAAAATCATTTTAATGCTGGGTGAGTGTCCATTCACTGTCCTCACGTGAAATTGACGAGAGCGTACGCGGTATAATGGGCGACAAAGACAGAATCAAGGTAGAGAAAGCCCCAATAGAATATCCGTATTTTTCCGTCGAGTAGCACGCGGAATCCTCCTTATTACGCTCGGGGCACGTAGTCGTTGTTTTTCATTTCCTTCGTTTTGGCTGTTACGAACGGCAGAAGTCTCGACCGGAACGAGTTTCCTTGGTATGCGAGAGAAAGAGAGTGGAGCGAGTGAAGAAGCCAGCGGAGAGTGGCACACGGTAGGAGGACGCGAATGCAAGAAAAGCGAAAAAGTCCGGGGAATCCGGGCTCGACTCGAGAAGAGACTGGAGTGGAGCTGAAGAAACAGCAGGTAGAGTTTGCAAAGTAAAGAGGCTCGAGAAACCAGGCACCAGAGAACATCGGGTAACACTTGACTTAAGTATTTATAGAACAATGAGGAAAATATGCTCTGCTTCGTCTCAGTCAGTACTAGTGCAGTCAGCCAAGATTGAGCATTGAAACCGATGGAAATAGCATTCGTCGACTCCTTTAGACATCTTTCCAGGTTCAACTTACTTATTATAGTATCCGGGACCAACCGTAACGTATCTTATGCCGTATGGATATAACAATCGGTATCCCATAGAAGTTTGTCCATACAAACAGACAACATCCTTCAAGTACGTCGAACACTCTGCTTTCAGAACTCGAAATGGACTAAATTTGGAGTACAAAAAAAAAATCACGATGAAAAAGAATGAGATAGAATATTATGAAAGAGACATTAATACGTCTATCATAAACAATCACGTGTTTATATCATTGAAGTCCCTTCATAAATAAATAACTTAGGTCTCTTAGAGCTCTGAAAAATCTTGTAGCAACAAAAAAGATAAGATAATACGTGGTACCATGAATGACAATAGTAGAAAGTCTTAAAACAGATCCAAAACTTTGTCGTCATACGGCAGAAGCGAACTCTTCTTTTTTTTTTTTCCCAGCGATATAAGTTAAGATGTGCAGGAAGACGTCGACTACAGTACCGCTTTGATACATAACTTTCTCCATTTTCTTTCCATACCCCTCTATCTCTTTCCCGTGAACAACTTCTTTTCACACATACAAGTAGCACTATAGAATATCGTGTACAGTGGAACTTTCAGAAAGCATTCTTGTCAACGTTCTCCACGACGATGAGAACAAAAACTGGCATACACGGTCTCGGAGAAACGGAAGCTGCGGTGTTTTGTAACGTCATCCCGTTAGCTGCTCCGAGGACAAAAAGTTTTTCCGTCCCGAGGCATTGTGCGCATTTGTATCACTTCTGCTAATTCCTAGATCTCATTCCTCTAGCTCTGCACACGCTGGAAGCTCGCCGGATTACTACAGATGTTGGGGAGTGACTATAGAGAACGTCATGGTAAGCAGAAAAGCTTCATCGAACAAAGACGAAGTACGTACGGAGTATCCAAACGAATTTTGGTCCTCAAACTGGCGAACAAAAGTAGCACACAACATTTTGAGGAGGAAATACCGCTCGGTGTTCATCTCGCTGCGAATCTCTGCCACTCTTTATTTCATATCTCTCGGGAGTTACGTTTCTGTACATCCTTCTCCCTCAATCAAACGTTTTTCCAACGCTCAGTTGCTTTTCGCTCAGCAGAACTGAACGCAGAGAACGTACGTCGTGTGTAGAGATATGTTCACGGCTCTTACGCATCTATCCACCGAGTTTCATGAGAGTAGCCGAGTCAGAAAAGCGCGTTTGTTCGTCTCTTCTCTCGTATCCACGTGGTACTCCGAAAGCGGATGAAGATAAATAGAAAACGTATCGACTGAGTACGGGAAAGTGTAAGGGGGCAGGGAGAGCACGTGGACCGAGACAAACAACGGGCGTGCGAGGCGAAGTGCGCACCGCGTGTGGCTATAAGTGAAACGACGAACAAGCTCGTTTGTATGTATGTATCCCCGCGCATGTATCCACTGTGCAAATGCTCAGTTTGCCCCTCAGGGAAATGGAACTGCCGATTATTTATTGCTTCGCCTGTAAATCCATGTCAGCGTTTGTCGCAGTTTCCCCTCTGCTCACCGTTCCGATATGTATGTTTGCTCGAATTGATGTTTGGGTCCAAGTCTGAAGAGAGTAATGGAGTTTCGACGGACTTAGTCCAGATACCGTTTCGATTGATGTCCTTTATCGTTGTAATCAATTAAATTTTCATCTCATGAGCGTGATGAAGTTATGCTGGTTCCTTTGATCTTTTGACAAGAATCAATACGCACATGACCAATTGTTTTCCCGGCATTTCTCACTTTGCAAAGCGAAAGTGCAGTGATCAATCTTGACTTCATTTTTGGAAACGATTTGTAAGCTGTGGGAAATAATCAGAAGGCAATTTGTAAATTTAAACATCGCAGTTCTGTTTGAATGTCAATTTTTATTAATTCCGTTGGACCAAAATGGGCACTTTCCGCCACTTTTGCGAATACATATGGCCAAGACGTTTTCAGATAAGATTGACAAAAGCGAGAACGGTTGATCGTATCGTGACGTTCCAAAAGCTGCAGAATCCAATTGAATGAATGAGTTGATTCATTGAAAGACTTTCGTCAATGTTATATTCCATCGAACTTTTCCCTCACATATTCCACGAGGATTGAAATGAATTTTCCTTTCTCATCGAGCTTCGGGCTACAACCGGTCTCTCCAGTTTAAATTCCCTCAGATCGAACAGCTGTGAAGATAAGCCCGAGAATACTTGACTACGGATTCCTTCGAATCGAGACACTCATTTTTCCAATACAAGAATAGAAGTTCTCGGTCTTCTTCCGGTTTTCAAACGTACGTTTCTTTTTGTGCTCAAGCAATTGTCGGTACGTTCTTTGCGCGTTTATTTACCGGAGCTTTCCATCGAGGCGAGTAGATTGGAAATATTCGAAGCCCATTTTTCGTTTCCGTTCATCGACGCTTCGTCGCTAAAACGTCGAGCATTACCGTGAATGTCACAATTTTCTTACGTAAAATCTTAAAGCCACAGAGAGAAGAAAATTACGTGCAACATTTTGTTCAGGAACTTTGGAAAACGTCAATGTCCTTGGAACAGAGCTTCTCGTTACACCCAACGAATCTCAAAAAAAAATCTAATCCTGCTACGAAGACTACATCAAGGACCATCAGGAAGTATCATCGTGATCCCGAGCATGTAGTAGGATTTTGAGTCAGTGATTAGAAGCCCCCGGTCCGAAGGCTTTCCGATTGCTAATAACACGGGGAGCGTGTTAGGCCCAGTTCCTGGGTATGGCTCTCCGGGCGAAGCCTGCGGCTCAAAGCTGGGCAACGACGCCGGACGTCGTTAAAACAGTACCGGGTGAAACGAGCATGCTGCAGACGGTAACTGCGGTCGAGGGCATTAGGGGTTTTAGGGGCTTTGGTGCGAGGTGTGGCGACACCAGTACCAGGCCCCTATGTCTCCTGGCGCGGACTGGTAGCTAGAACCGGTGGCCGCGGTAGCGGAGCGGCATGGGATTTTGGTCGCGGATTGGACCGAGCTTGCACGGTTCACGGCGATTAATTCATTGCCGCTTACCGCATCCTACCGCAAACCGCCTTCCCTGCCAAGGCCTTCTCGGGGAAGTGCACCCCTTACTCCGTCCGAGCGTACAGACTAACGCCATAGGCCTCGGACAGATCCTCTTCTCTTCTACGCAGTTGCCTCTTGAGGCGAGAGGACACCATCGAATTCAACCGTCGAGTTCAGACGGCAGTTGAGAGTGGAGAGTATCGGGGAGAGCTTCGAAGCCGAGAATCCTCATGGTACGCGATCTTACCCTTTCAATACGCTTCTATCGGCAACTCCCTTGAAGCTACCGACATTGTCTGTCTATGCTCTGTTGCCCAGAAGAAACTTATCGGAAGTGGAAGCAGCGCTAACGGAGTGGAAGCAATCGCTGAATCGCCCCCTGTTTCGGTATCGATTGACCGAATCTGTATTCAGAAGTTTGATTTACTTTGCAGTGCTCTATCTATTTGCAGATATTCTCGCGTCGGAAATTTGAACTTTCGAGAGAGAGGCGGGAGTACTTTTTGTTCGAACGGTTGTTCCTCTCGGGTCGACTTCTCATTTCAAGTGAAATTACTTGAATTTCGGTGAGCAATCTGAAAAATAATGTTTCGCCTCTTTGAACCGGTTCCGATTCACACTTTTGTCCATCGCGCTTACCAAAGAATAGAGTATTGCTGTACATATAAAGCAATGACGTCTTTGTGAACTCGGGTTGCCTTTGCGAAGGATGAAAGGTCAGGTTGACTTCCGATTTTCGGTTGCGCCAGGGGCTAAAGGGTTGGGTGGCTATGGCTATTGGCTGTCGGGGTTTCACGCGTCGAAAAAGCACAGCTCCTAGTCGGGAATCAACGGGAATTAACCTTCCAGCCAATTTCGCTTCAGCTCGCCGTAAATTCGGGCGGCGTGACCGATTGCGCGGCAACGCCATTAATTACTCCTCCGCTTGTGCGCTCCCTACCTCACTCCCTCACTCACTCATTCGCTTGCGCTCGTCTCTACGCTAAAACCACCTGAGTTCACGACGCCGTCCTCCATACATACCACCCTACGCTATTTTATACGTGCTCTCTGCTGTGCTCGATACCGGACTCGCCACCCTGTTACATTTGCTCACCGATTATATGCTGCAGCTTCCTTCTCGCTACTCCGCTCGCTGTACACCGTTCCTGTCAGCCATCGGGGGTCCGCAATAAATTTCAGCAATCGCATAGACTCGATATTTCTTCCGGATATTCCGATGACATTGGTACGCAGATCAATGAACGCAACTTCATTGGTGATGCCCGCAAGAAAAGTGAAATAAGTCGAGATGCATGAACTCAATACGTCAATTGTTTGACAGATGATTTCAAAGGTTAGCCCATACAATACTTTTCACAATTGCGCCCTTCTGGAGATGAGAAGTTCACTCTTTCTCGTCCTGCATCGCTAATTTTCATAAAAATCATGCAAGTAAATACGCTTTCGTAAAAAGCAGCGGGACATACGTCGTATTCAATTTTTTCGCACACTGATACCCGCACCAATTTGATATGAAAAATGTGAATTAAACGAAATGCGTAAGCAGAACGAGTATTATAATACAAAACAAAGCGGATATTCCGCCGGCGAGTGTCGTCATCAACATAATTCAGGGCTCCACATTCGGAAGCGGAAACCGCGTACGGAAATGGAATGCGGATAGCGGGACGAGTTCCTGTATCGTTGGCATTTATTTGTTTTTCTGTTTTTTTTCTTTTTACCTCATTCGCATTCGTGATACGCGCCTTCGAAGAGGAAAAAGGAAAGAAAGCAAAGGGGTGAAGGAATCTCCCGCCGCAAATCCGAATCATATAGCTCAACGACAGGTCAACGTTAAAACGAAAGGTGTTTACGAGGCCACAACGGCAGCAGTCTGCGAGCGGCTAACGCGTGCGGATCGCCGGTAGAACGCCGGTAACTAAAGCCGTTCGTCGACCACCGTGTGCGGCGCACCAGGCTATTTCCCATAAAGGCAATCCCGTGATCGGCCCGTAAAAAGCTTGGGAGCAACAAACATTAATTTCGTTCCCATTATAGTCGAACCCTCGTTCAACCCTCCGTGCTCCCGGTTCCTTTCGCCCACGGAAAGCACTGCTCCCACCCTTCTCTCGTTCGATACCCTCGTATGGCAACCCTGCAGACACATGCCAGCGTTGTGTGCATGTATACGCTCGCGTTCTTTTTTTTTTTTTTTTAATGCGTGACTTCCCTGTACTTTCGCCTGTACAATCGCCCCCTCCCTTAAAAGTGTCCTTGTCGTGGCCCATCGACCCAAAGTAACATTGTTGACGCCCTGACATGGAGTGACGTTGTAATCGCTCCGATGATAATAGATCAATTAATCACATACGGTGTAGCGGAGGGCGAGCGAGAGAAAGCACGATCCTTTCACCTACTCGATACCCCAAGGGAGGAAAGTGGACCACCCGTTTAATTCAAAACTTTTGCCAATACTGACATGCGAAAAATGTGAACAAACGTTGTCCAGAAAAGTGTCCAGGCCTGGATTTATAATATGTAGCGATACGCCCTTGATAATTCCGCTCGTGCAAATTCACTTGTATTTTAAAAAGCGTCCATTTCATCACATGGTCGCAATCGAAGAGACCAAATTACAATTCACCCACTCAAGTTTTCTAAATTTTCGGATGGTTTTGAAGTCGGATTTTATTGGATCCTTTCTGTAATTGACATTTCACGTCGATCTTATAAGCAAGTGAATAAAATTTTTATTATTAATTTATGATTTCTACGACGTATGTATATATATGTATGTATTAATGTGATGTTTAACTTTGTCTGTGTGAGCTCGGCAATTTTATAGCGATTGGCTAACACTTTTGAATACTTTATACATAATCTTCGTTACATATATATACGCAGAACGAAATATCCCGCAGAAAGATCCCCGAGCGCAAAATTATTCGGAGCACGGAATTAGATTATGTGCTAGGCAAACGATCCAACTCACTCGCTCGGTTCTCTATATCTCGAACTCGCCGGGAAGTGGAGCCCGGCTGGAGGGAAAAGGATAAACCGAGGGAGGTAACAGCTCCAGCGTGGGAAGCGACACTGGCGTCTGCATAGGAAGTAAATCGGTGGGTACTACCAGTTCGGAGAATATTCAAGGTAGAGGATGTGTAATATAACGCGGGCCAGCTACCCTGAGGAGAGAGGAGGAGACTCGTAGAGTACTCGACATAACGCAACACCGGACAGCCTGGCGTACGTGCATGCTCTCTCCAGCCCGGGATAAGCCAATATTATAAATTATTCGGATCCATTTGGAAAGTCTAACTGGTCTCTCGCCAACTGAGCTGGAAGGATGAGCGCGACGAGAGAAAGCGCGAGGAATGCTGGAAAGGGTGAAAAACCGACGGGCAGACGAGTGATAATACCAAATGGTATAATAACTGGCGAACGACGAGGACCTCCATCACGTCTTGTCATCTCGAATTTGCTGAAAAATTATCTCATCGTCGGAGACCTTGTCGTTCGTCCGTGTGGACTATAACATACCCGGCATACCGCAACCATTCAGCGATGAGAGAAATGAAATTGCATAAATTCAGAGTTTTCGAAGCTCACCTCATGTGAACACATACATGGGGATGTACGTGTTATGCGGACGTGGTTCGTGACGGGTCGTTGGGTTAGTCAACGAGCTTGCCACCAAACCTCGAGCACGCTGGAAACATTGTATGCCACCGTGACCATGTACACACTATTCGCTAGAATGTGACCCCTGCCAACCAGTACATCCATTGGCCAACATCTCACTTTCTTTGCCTTTCTTTCCGATAATCCTGGTAATTGGTCCTAGATAATTATATATTGTATATATTGATATATAAATTATATATATCCACTGCTACAAAAACCGTGATCAATGGTCGCGGTGATAATTTTACGTCAGACGTTCTCATCCATTCGCTTAGAATAAGTGAGAAACCTAGAAATTTTCCGGGGTCACGATTGGCGAATGTAATTGACTCTGCAAAGTCAATTTGCCTTGAAATAGTACTGTACAAAGATGAAGTACTACGTGGAAAGTATATTAATATCGCCACTCGAGCGAAGAGACAGAGGAACGTCAGAGATGTATGGTTATCTTCGAGACGAACGGCAATGGCGGTAATACCATGGAAAGAAATATTCAGTATCCATCCTTTAGACTTGATAATATAGATGAACAATATTTTTTATGATGAATCCATGAGAACACAAACAAACTTCAGCCACGCTGCGCGAATTGTTATTGTCTTAAAATTTTCCCAATTCCAGCAGTGCAAACTCCGTGATGTTGGGCGTGTTACGTTGTGCCCCATTCTCGCCTGTAACCTTCTCTACACAGAACAAGACGTTGTGAATCTTGACTGTCTAGGTAAACAAGTCTTCGAGAGAGTTAGATCAACGTTGTACCAAAGCGGTCAGGTTCTTGCGGTCAATGCGCATTGAACATTGCTCGATTAGCCAGGGCGCCACCATCACCACCACCACCACGACCAGTGTGCACGGGTTTCTGGAGCTTTCGATGAGGAGGACGAGGGAGCGGAACATAGAGGATTCTCCTAGCGGAGGGAGATAGATCCTCTGCGGGAAGGTCTGGGCTAGAAGCTGCAACACACTGCCACCGCAACACCACAGGGTTCAACTTGGATAGTCGCATGGGGATTTGGGGTTTAACGTTGGTCAGGTTGCACCAACAAGCCTCGAGGCCTTATCTCAGGATCGTGGATGCTTCCCACCCAAGAGACGGAGCCAAACCGAGAGCCAGACACTGGAGCAGGACTTTTGTGCTTACTCCTAGGTTCGCCCCTCGTGCCCATCTCTGTCATTTAGCTGCTTCGTACGGCTAACTGTCCCGCTCCCGTTTCTGCTCTGCCCTCCCAATTTTCGTATATCCACATCCCGATCTTACTGCCGGCTATAATCATTACCCTTAGCCCAAAGAAGCGTTATAGATAACTGCACCTAGTTCTATAACCAGCTCTTTCCTCGAATGGATACTGCAGACACGAATGATCATTTTCCGTGCTACGAGAGAATGAGAGAGACTCGACTAAAGTCTAACGATCGCGAAGTGAGGGAGACTCTACACCGAGAGAAAATACTCCATTGACGCCAACGAAATCGGTGGATTGATTTTGTTTTCATTGATTTCAATGAAGTAGTGATATCATTTCAAAGATAACATTTCATTGCCTGTAAAGAAACATTTACTTAGTGAGCGTGTAATAAAAAAAGGTCTACTTGATTCATTCCTCGCCTTTGGATTTATATTTAGATCTCAGATTTAAGGTTTAGTGAATAGATCTTTGTCGATGAAAATAGATCATCACGAAAGATGACAGTTGTTCTGTTTTGACGTTGAATTAGACTCACGAATAGTATATTAAAGTGGGGGTGTTTGGAGAAAGCGAATGTGAAAGAGAAATGGAAGAATTCATTAACTGGGTGGCAAATGGTTCGAATGAACGTATGTCTGTGTATTTGCACGTGTGCACTCGTGATGTCATCTGTATACCCAGAGAAGGAAAGGCATGGAAGGTGGATTGTGGTGATGAAAAGCACTCTCACTCCCTGGCTCGTCGCTTCCAATGCGGTGCAGTGAAGTTGGATTAGATAAGTTTGCCATTTAGCTGGCTCCGCAAATGTTCTTAGCTCAGCTGATTTCTAGCAGCAGCAGCAGCAGCTTCATTCAGTTTCAGTTTAGCTTTAGCTGTCCCTGGCACGTACATGGCCCGGCAAATTTTCGACTCGTCTGACGCACTCTCTCACCATGAAAATCTACAGCACAAAGATAAATGGGTAAAAGAGCATCACTACGGATTATATCATGCGATTGCGAATGTAAAATTGTTGAAAAAAAAAAATCAAGTCGATCGAAATCGAAAAAATTCATAATTTCTTTGAGAATTGCTTTCATATTTTTTAAAAAATCTCACATATTCAGTAATTTAAAGGAGTATGACATGAAAAATTTCGTTTTCTCCGAATGCTTTTTTTTTTTTGTATGAGAAAAAAGATTTCTAAACAGCATAATAAAAATCTTCTGTTTACAAAGCGTCCCATGATGAAATATTTACATTTTTCCATGTGCATCTGTAGCTGAGATAAATTTTGATGGTAAACGTGACGAGAAGCTGCTCTTTACAGGATATCATTTTAATTAGACTCGAATCTCGCCCACGGTCACTTTTTTTTTTTTTTTACAATATTTGTTCACTCGCCACGGTCTCTTTTTCATACCCGTAATTTCATCTCCTTTATATATTTTTTTCCCTCCCGTTGCAGCTTCCACTGTCTATTTTCGCAGTACTTTCTTCGTTCATTCCATTTATTTTTGTGGCTAGACTTTCGCTTACTTTTCTTCTTTTGCTCGTGCACATGCTCTTCGCTCTGTCTATTGTTCCTCTTTCTATAGAAACCTGCCATTTGTTGGTTCGATTTCATTCGTTTGCTTATTGCGTCTTCGGATGTCAATTGTTGTTCAAAGATTGCGGCGATTAATTTCATTACATATTGATAAAAATTAATAGAGTTCCTGCGAGTCTCCGACATTTCCAAATTTAATCCTGCACTTATTGTGGTCCACGGGACATTTCGTTTCAGACAACGACCAAGGATTGAATTAGAATAAAAGCACAGAGTGCTATCCGAACATTCGTTTCCTTGCAAGTTCACTCATATTCACGCGAAAGTATATATTCGTGCTCGTATACGATCCAACCGTTTGGCTTGATGCCCGTTTGGCAAGAGGACCGTTTCCCCCTCGTTTGTTGCTACGCGAACGCGATGCCACCACAGACAAAGTTGCAAAGACCTTCGCGTTTTATCACTGTGTCGTTCTACGACTAACACATATTTACCGATACTTCCAAACTCGTGAAACAAGCGAATCAAACGTGGTGCACATAAAATTACCGCTGTTTTCATAAACTGGGAAAAAATATTTGGAAAATTCATATACTGTATTGTAATTTATACTAAACTCATATAGTGCATTTTTACTGAACCGACGCAGAAAATCCAATTGAATATACGAAAGAAAGTGAATACAATTCAATGTATTGACTTTATTAACGAATTCACCAAAATTGTACATCCCATTTTACGTTGCACTCGTGTAGGAATTTTTTTATACCCGCTTCCGTAAAAAGCTTCCTGCATGTATAGTAATTTTTTACCTTACATGTAGATTCAATGTACATGTGGTAAAATTTAGGTTAACTTATATTAAAACACACATTTCCTGTGGTGTATTTAGTATACATTACATTAATTAATACTGTAAACAATTTAGCAGAATTGGACATCATTTCAATGTTACACTTGTATAATACATTTTTTGTACGCCTTTCTGTGGACGAGCTTCCTGCACTGAATTTCACTTGTAATTTCACTTGATATTTTTTTTAACAGTGTGTATATCTCGAATGACGAAGAACCAGCCGAAAAAAAAAGGTTGCTCAACCGTTCGAACCTAATAAAAGTGCAATGCAAATTTTTTTTGCCTGCACTGCACATCCTCACTTATTCCACTCTTCCGCCTGTTTTATTTAGCTATACTAACAAACATACTGAACAAGAGGTGCGCACATAGTCGAGGTAGATTTTGCGGAGATGTAATTTTAATTTCCCGGTCCCTCGAGTAATTTGTTCTGGATAGCGAGGGCATTAAGTAGATGTAGACCCGTCTAGGCCCCAGGACGCTTCTCCGGCGGTGGTGTTTCATCGCTCCCTCTCCCTCTTTCAGCCTCCCTTTCTTTCCTCCCTCAGCTTTCCATTGCGATGAACGTCTTCGAAGACGAGAGAATGGGGAGGAGTAATTTTACGGAGTACGATCAGCTCACCCTGCCATAACCTCTCTCCACGTACACACTTCTTCCCTTTGGCCTTTTTATCCGTCTGCAAGATTCGTTTTTTGTCCACCTACCTCAAGACCACCTTTCCTTCCTCAATATCCGAGGTAACTTTATTCCAGGACGATAAATAAATAACATATTGTTATGTGCAACGCTTCGTGCGTGGTAGCAACAATTGTAACGTGGGTAGAAGATACTGGCAATATCATAGTGTTGCAGTGTCTAGACGGAAGCGCCGTCGCCTTGTCGACCACGGGTTTCCTCGTTTCCGTATTAACATAGCTTCGCCAGGTGAACGTTAATAATTACTTAGCAGGCTTTAAACTTGCATCGCCCGACAGTTTGCCGGGGCTTAGTTTTGTTCCAGATTTATGGCCCAGCCCCTCTTTCTCTCCCTCTCTCTGGGCGTTGGGTTTCTTGCGAAAACCCCACCACCGCTTAGCCCATAGCAAGGTCCTATGCAATATCTATACGTGCATGTGAGCTCCAGGAAAACGTTTGTTCAGACCTGCCCACTCTAAAATCTTCCTTATAACGTCTATGTGCATGAATTTCTGCGCATACACCTGATGAGTTATGCAATACTTATTCTGGGCCTCGATGGAAACTTGCGACAGAAAACGAGTTAAAACCCTGCATCATATGTGTTGTTTTTCAAAGTGAGTTGGAATGCCAATATCGAAATTTACACTCTTCCAATTTTGTCTTATCGAACCTGATGAGTTATGCAATCCTGATTCTGGGCTTTGATGGAAAATGAGTGTGCTATCCTGCTCATTGCAGCCCTTGCATCGTATGGATTGTTTTTCAAAGTGAGTTAGAATTCCAATATCAAAATTTGCATTCTTCCAATTTTGTCTTATCGAACCCGATGAATTATGCGATCGTTATTCTGGGCCTTGATGGAAAATGAGTGTGTTATCCTGCTCATTGCAGCCCTTGCATCGTATGGATTATTTTTCAAAGTGAGTTAGAATGCCAATATCGAAATTTGCATTCTTCCAATTTTGTCTTATCGAACCCGATGAACTATGCGATCGTTATTCTGGGCCTTGATGGAAAATGAGTGTGTTATCCTGCTCATTGCAGCCCTTGCATCGTATGGGGTTTTTTTTTTTTTTGCAAAGTGAGTTGGAATGTCAATATCGAAATTTGCACTCGTTCAATTTAGGGGTTATCAGTCGGGGATATCAGAGCTTCCCTGGCGGAGGACAATTTTCGTAATTCGCGAATGTTACTCAAGGTAAACGGTGAATATGTACTTCGCCATGGTATATCGTAGACGTGTTCGCTTATGCAGGATGTCAGGGAAGGTTCGCAAACTGGTAGACTCCCAGTGTGCGTACCACGCTTAGGATAAATGACCCTCCATTACGAATAAGCGTCCTCAAGGGTGGCTGTTGAGGGTGCCGGCTTCGTTTGAGCCATCCCGATGACGGTGTGTGTTGCGGTACCAGGCCGCGCATGGGCCGAACCACCAGACGAGAGATTTTGATAACGCGCTTAACTAAGCGACTAAACGGATGTAAATCTATGCAGATTGCCTGATAACAAAAATATAGAAACTCCGAGCAGATCGCTGGCTTCCTCGATGTTTTCTTCGATGCGGCGAAAGCCGTACCATCATAGTTACTTTCCTCGTGGAAAGTACTTTCGTCCTGTTTTACTTTTACAATTGTCACAACAACATAAAAAAATTACTAAGCAAATCGAGGGTCCACTTAGCATCCTTTATCTGACGAGTAATAAGTAAAACAAAAAAAAATCTAAAAAACGACTACTTTCCTTTTAGAATTGTCACATCCTCATAAAAAATCACCGGACTGATCGACCCTCTACTTTGCATTCTTTTTCTAAACAGTGATAAGTAAAAAAAAAAATCTAAAAAAGCCTTTAACTCTTAGCGTTGGCAACACATCAACCTAAAAAATCATTGATCAGATCCGAGAGGTCGGGGGTCAGATCTAGGTCGAATTGGTGAGGATTGGCCCACGTATACAGTGCTGAGTAGTATGGATGTAGCTGGTAGTAATTGTGTCTCGCTCGTTAGTCGTCAGCGAGCAGAGATCTGGCATAAATCAGGCGCCAGGTCAGCGGCAGAAGTGGGGTGTAATTATAAGAGGGAGTTGATTATACGTTTCAAGGAGTAAAGGTATATAGTTCCGGAGGTGGAAGGGTATTTGAGTGGAGTCGAAAAACGCGAAGTCGAATGGGAAGAGCGAGAGGATGAGGAGGCCGGCGGGGGTGGGAGTGAGGGGGGGCAGCGTTTAGCGGCTACGTCCTAGTCGTCTTCGTAGTCGTTGGTGCTTCTGCGGTTAGCGTGGGCGTAGAAACTGCTCTGGTGAAAGGGAGGGACGAGCCCTGGTGAACACCTCGGCTCGAATGCATACATATTACTCCGCCAAGGCAAAAAGAGCGAGCTATCTACATACATTTACATGCCACGAGTTTTGTTACCGGCTAGTACCACCCCCCATTCGGCTACTATGGGTATCTTCCTCTTTTTATACTCGGCCCACTATATCTCTCTATCCATTTGGCTTTTTTATCCTCACACATACCATCAGTACTTCTCTGACTGTCCCGATCATTTGTTCATGTTCAATCACACGTGAGAGATCACACAGAGTCTTTATTCTCGCGTTTTCTGGCCACGTTTGGTATAAGTATCGCGAATTTTCGAAATTCCAATCAGTCAATTGCATTTTGATTGCATTATCTTATTTTGTTATCAATTTATTTGAATTTCAAAAGGAGTGCGTCCGATAAAAATGTATGAAATTCGTTGACGAATGTCTTGGTGATTTTTCCGCTGTGGATATTTGGAAATATGTGTCTGGTTAAAATTGTAAATTTTTTCAAAATGTTCATCATGGAGAAGGCGTTGAATTATCGATTAAACGACTGGTCGTTAAATGCAAGAAAAAAAAACGCATTGAAAAGAGTCAAATGACCAATAAAACGACCATTTGGTTCTTTTCAATGGTCATCCGGTCATTCGATCGGTCACTGGACCTGCAGGGAAACACGGTAAAAAAGTGATGCCTGAAACACAGTTTCCAAAGCAAACCGACATCCAGAAAATTGTGCTTCTTCACTTCCTCGCTCGTCTCCTCTTCGAGCAGGATCTTCAGTAGCGATACCGATTTTTCAGTCGTTATGGACTAACGAAGGTAGCACGTGACATGAAAATAAGTCGTACCGGCTACAGATCTTCTCAGCGATTCCCCGCTTTGCATTCAGAAAAGCAGCCGAAGCAAAATAGCGGAAGGAAGAATTACTGGCAGGTCTGGTGCCGAGTCATCGTGTCTTACGCGCGTTTTCACGTTAATGATACTGACTTTGAAAGCCAAAGATACTCCACTGACGCACTTCGACGATTTTTCATGATGCTACGAGAGTACGTAATTTTTTTTTCTATTATTAACTTCATTAATAACACGTTAACCTTAATATTCGGTACACCCGATTTCAGCCATGGTCAAAGGACAACAGGCATGGCAATGTACAAGGCCTACCAACAAACTGGAGAAAAACAAGCAGACTTGTCTATATATCGAGCTATGGGGATAATGTAACCCGAAAGTGGGTTTATCCATCATTGATATGGACTGAGAGGATAATAATGAGCCTCGGAGCTTCTTGTATGACTATATGTCGCAAAAACGAGCAACTGAGGTAAACCCTTCGACGGAAATGGCATCTCTCTCTCTCTCTGTGGTGGTGATAATAATAAAGTAAGTCGTGTCTTCGCATCCCACCGTATCTGCTCTTATTGAATCATCAATCATGGATTGTTCAGGGTGGATGGAGCTTTTCCCTACCCCGATCTTCTTCGTCTTCTCTTCTCCGAGCGAGTGATACCAAGTTACAAATAAGGATGGACGCGAGATAGGTGATCAATTTCCTGGAATCGTTATCTAAAATTTTAGAGGCTCGAGCCATATTTCCTAGCCCCATATTCCTTTTTTGAATCGAGCTTTTTTCAAAGTTTTCATTAAATTAAAATGTGTTGTTTCAGTGCCACAAAATATTCGTACAGTGGTTTTAAAATTGAATCAATGGAATCAAAAAAACCCAAATTCAATAGGCTATCGATCTTATTTTTTCTGCTAACTTAGCATCAAAGAGATCAATTTCCTTTTGCTACTGTTTAATCAAGCAATTGCATTTTCAACTCCGAGATTTTCTCTTTTTTTTCCCCCGTAAAACACTTTACGACGTCTTGTTTTTATTTTCGGAATTTCCGTTTCCGTTTTCGAATTTCTATTCGACGCTTATACGTGAAGTGGAAGAGAACGAAGCTCCATCGAAAGTAGAGAAGCTCGCACATGTTTACGCAATACCGTTACCGCATCACGAGCAGCTAGAATTCTCCGCTCGGTTTCCCATCTTCTCTTCTCACTCCGGGTACCGATGTCGTCCCGATGAGTTGGGGTTCTTGCACCCGGCGGCACATGAACACGCGGCCTCGCGGTTCCCACCCCCGCAAATCCTGGCGCAAGGTTGCGGAGTTTTCTCTCACTTTGCTCTCACCCCTGCCGCACCTTATTCTCCTCTCCCTCTTCATCCCTTTCCGTTGCTACAGGAATTCTAGCGGGCACCTAGATCCCGAGCTCCAGAAACTCGAGTGCCTTTGCTCTTTCGTCGGTACACCTCCATGCTCGCGAATGCAATTCAGTCGTTGGAAAGTCCATCAATCAGGCACAGCCCAGGCGCTTTAAAACCAGTCACTTCCTCCCCACTGGCGGAAAGAGCGAAACAACGCACTTCCCCGCAGTGGGATCTCTAAATACAACTGGCATACACAGCCCACACTGATTACAAATCTTGAACCTTCCATATATCGCTTGTCGGTCTACTCAATCACATTCCACAATCAGTAAGTTCAGTGATATCATTGTTTTTTCTAATCAAGTTTATTATTATCGTGTGCTCAGGGAATTTTCATGGGCGTATAGTTCGTTAACAAGAATATTTGGAAAATTTGTGTAGTCTAGTCATTTATTTTGAAATCGTGTAAAATAAAAATAAAAATGTTATGTACGTGGAATGAAATTAAAGATAACTTATATTAAATACACGACTTTATATTTATATAAGTAATATGAATTTTGTTACGAATTTTTCATAATTGTATATCAATTTTACGTTACAGTGTCTTAGAAAATTTTCTATACTCCTTTTTTCAAACGAGCTTTTGAGATTGTGCAGTAATTCGACCTAAAATTTGTTTAACAGTGTAAGTTTTTAAATTTTTTCCTCACGAATTGTAATAATGGGTTTTTCAGAGGTAATCAAGTATTTAACCATTACATCCAATTGTTTATGCGTTTCGTATCGCTGACGTCGAATCCGAGTATCGATCGGAGGAGGAGCTTGCAGAAGGAGAGTTTATCTAGAGCGGGCGTAAAAGTCCGTCATGCAAGACTTGTTTCGGTAAAAGTTTCCCGGCTACTCTGTGGTACATTTTCCGTTTCCGTTCTTCAGTTTTGCCCGGTCTCTTTTTCCCTACCTCCCCGTCCATTCAACCGACCTACATAGAATATTACATTTCGGGTTTGTGCGTTCTGATCTTCGCTGGAAGTTGAAATATCTTTCTCGGAGCCAAAAGTTACGATGCCTCTCTCGCATATGACAAAATTGAGACGTTCCGCATGCGGTCGAACAAAGGGCGCCCGTTTTCCTCGCCACCGCCAGCCACCAATAGGAGCTTTTTCTCGGCCCGAAGAATTCCGCCATCCCTCACCTATCCCTACTTTACTTTTTGTGAGTTATAGCGTGCCTGAAGTTTGTTCGACGAAGCTAAAACGATACGTTATGCCACAGCAGTTTGCCTCGAAGACTTGCCCACTTTGCTATACGCGCGCTGATATTTATAGGATCAACGGGGTGCTCTTACGTGTCGAAGCTAAACTGATCTGCAGTTTCACGCTTTGCCCGTATATCGGAATCTACATTTTTAATAAACATATCCCTATATTATATTTTTCTTTAATTTTAATTTTCCAATACCTGAATTTACGTACCAATGTACCCTATGTGTATTTTTGTAGAGCTTGCAGCAATTTTATCCTTAATATTTTCCATATGGTTCCCCAATGAGAACCATGGGAAAAATAAATTATTAATAAATGAGCACATCACAATATTTTTCAGAAGAGCAATTTTCCTAATATGTTCATTGATAATTCAGGAAATTGTTCGATGTATAAGATTTTTAACTGGAAAAGCTGCTGGGTCGATAAAGGACTAATGTTAATTCATCTGCGTGCGAAGTAGAATTTTGTATAACAAATAGATACATTACAATATTTACCAGAAGAGCAATTTTCCCAATATTTTCAATATTGACGATTCAGAAAATTGTTCGATGTATAAGATTTTTGTTTTAACTGGAAAGCTGCTGGGCCGATAAAGGACTAATATTAATGGGTCTACGTGCGAAGTAGAGTTTTGTATACTTTTCATATATCAATTGGATACACCTGGAGCTTGGAGTTCTCTCAAGAATGCTCCAGTATTCCAGCGAGAACTCGAAGTTCATACTCCTAAAAAAGCTAATCGTTGCTGTACTTCCTCGTAAAATATCCAATATGCGTTTTATGAGTAAAAGAAGCCTGCCGAGTGGAGCAGTAAGCCTGAGTTTCGTTGGGAAACCAGCAGCAGCTATACTCTGTCTGTTGCTGTATCCATGGGGGTTCAAGGGTAGCTCCTCGCATCGGGAATACGATGTCGGTCCGTGCTGTGGGTAGATCACCAAGACTACGTCGCTGAAAAAGCACGTCCTGCACAGAGCTGACATAAAATTCTTGATGAAAAACTTAAGCAGACCTCCACGTCCGTTGTCTTATCTTTAAATTCATTTATTCTGCCTTGGTGTACATAAACTTCAAAGTAAAAAAAAAAAAAAAAAGAAATATAAATTATAGATCGCCATAAAACGAATATAAAAAAAAGGGAGAGCTCGCATGTTTGATTAGAATGGCACTGTTATTTCGGATCGGCTCGGTGAACAAATGATAATTACAAATGATAATTCAACGAAAGCTCAGAAAATAAGAAGCTTCAACGTCTTCCAGGCAAAATGTAATGTTTTTTTTTTCTCCCTCTCTCCTTATTTCACTCTCCTTAACTCATATCTCCACTCCGTTCAATTCAAAGTCTTATTGCTTCTGCAATCCTCCTAATTTCTTTCTCACTGACTCAACTCCTCTCGTAGATGTTTCAAAAGTCTCGACTCGTTCGCGGCAGGTTCAAAGGATATTTTTGTGTCCCGAGGGTCTTTCCGCCCAAAGGTCGCCTTTCGTGATAGACTCGACGACAAAAAGTGAAAGTAGGATAGAGGAAGAGAAGCGGCGAGGGAAAATAAAATAGGAATGAACGTCCCCGAGCGAAATCGAGTGTCGCCGAGGAGGGAAATCATGTCAAAGAAACCTTTGCGAGATTCTAAGGGCTAGCGTGCATCAAGTGAATGATTTATTTGATTGAATTAGCGTGATTTATTTCTCCTTCTTTTTACCATCCTATTTCACTGAGGCGCAGAATTAAATCTTCCTCAACAGTCTGTACTGTCACTTTGCTGATCAAAATCAATTATTGCTATCGAATTTTTGCGTTCCACTTTGCAACGTGTTTCCTCATATTAAATATAATACATAAATACGAAGTTACTCCATTTTTTATTACAAAATATAAAAAATAGGGACATATTTCGTGCAGACAATTGATTTATTTTCCCAATGTGGATTTTCAACCGTGCAATTTATTCTGTAATTTTGTCGCATCTTCCTAAATATTCTACACTGTGAAAAAAAAAATCTACTTAAAATTTAATGTGCATTCACTGGAAGTATTTATGCACAAACTGGCATTCTAAGTTTATTATAAAAGTGCAATGTCAAATTTATTTTTGCTACAGTAATTTAAATAAATGCACTTAATTTAACTGTCAAAGTACTCAAATTTAATTGACGATTTTATGGAAAAAAAAAATCCAGTCTTTTGTGATAGCGAAAGCCGCTGGAGAAATTAAATTTTTGAATTTCGTTTTTTCCAATGATTGCAGTATTGTTCGGCGAGCACGTCAGTCAGACAGTCACGTTTTACGCCTGACACGACAAAACTGTTCAGTACTATTAGCGTATTAAAGTCGAGGGAGGGATTTCACGGGCATGGGGCTGAAAACCAGCCCTCGGAGCAACGGCGAGTAAAGAAGTACCCTTCCAGCCAAAAAGACCGGGGCGAGTGTGTTCCCTTTAATTAATCCAAATTAGCCGTCGTGTTTCGTTTCCCTACCTCGGCAAATACATCGCGCGCAAAATGTCCTAATCTGCGAAACGTTCGAGGGCTCACCAACCCGGAAGACCGTGCGAATTTTATGGGGCGTGAGTCGAAAGCCCGGGCTAGCGTCGGTGATTCCGGAAAAGCCAGTGGCACTGGCTAGCGCTACCGAAAAGAGGTTAACGGCGAGGCTGCGGGGTGAAAGCGACGAAGCTTAGCATTATTCGACATCAGAGCTTTCGGCCATTCCGAAATGTGAGCGTTTTTCGAAAATATTCGTAATTCAAAATATAATACATGTGAAAATTATTAATAACATTCCAGCGCAATAAATTATAGAGTCCCGACAAAAGTTACAATTGGTCGGACACGTTTTCAATTGGAAACATGGTCGGGAATTGTTTTCCCAATCAGATAAGTGAATGTTACGAGGAAATATAACTTTGGTGAAAGTGCTCTCTAAATGCATGAATTTCGGGAACATCCTGCACACAGTTTTGAACCATACCCTCGATTTCACCCATGTAAATTTTCGTGACTCATTCTCCGTGTCTCGTCCTAGGTTATATAAATGGAATAGCTGCAGTGCATGGTCACGCAAGCTTAAAATATTCGCTTTACAATGTGAATACGTCTGGCGCACAGTGCGTGGCTACTCGTTTTCACGCTTGCCGAACAGGATAACGAATGTTGTCAGCTTTCACATGCACCTACTATCACACACAAATCCATGGGAATAGTGAATACATCGTTGGATTCCGTTTGAAAAAAAAATATATATATATATATATATGTATATATTTCGCTCGCCCACGTTTTATTCACTTGTACACGACAAACTCTACCTGCAACAATTGCAAAAACGTTGAGTGTGGACTTGCAGTTTTGACCCATTACGATATTGCTAATCAGCTCTGAATCCATCGATCTATAATTACTGATATTCGCCTCTAAAAAGTTGGCGACGATTTTATATCGAAATTTAATGCTAGCCATTGTTGCTTTTTTATTCGTCCTGTAAATGGTCCTTGTTTCATAAATAACAGTTTTTTCAAAATGGATATCAAAAAATTGGAAAAAAAAAAAACAATAAAAATTTTTTGAAAATGGAGTCAATCGTTTCATAATTGAATGCTGATATCACTATCAACTATACTGTACCAATTATGATAATGAAGGATAAATTGATCGGTATTGGAACGTGAAAATTTCTGAAAGTCAACAACAAACCGTAACTTCAATCGACGAGGCTAGTATTTAGAAAAATTGATTTCTATTTCAGGGAAATCATGCAGGAATGATGATGAAAAAGAGAATTTTTTAAATTAAGCGGCTACTAAACAATTTATTTGTTTCCCAACTATAAATTCACTCGAGTCCATAATCAAGGGTTGGAATATTTCGATCGCAATATACAATGTAATTAGTGAAATAGCGGAGGTATTTGGGACGTGGTGAAGCGAGCGGAACGAAAGAAAGAGCTTTCACTGAGCTTAGATATGCAGATAATACATTTTCACCCTTTAAGTCTTACGCTCGCGTTCTCTATGCGCTTCGGTACGTTTCTCTTGGGTAACCAACTCTGCTGTTTTCTAGATGCCCGTGAGCGCGGAACTCTCAGTGCTTGACTCTCGGCGCTCTCAGCTTCGCTCACCATCTCGCACTAATCCTCCCCTTTATTACGGTTGTTCATCTTTATCATCCCTTAAGGCCACCTCGCTCTCTCGCTGCTGGCTGGATGTTTCGTGAGCCTCGCCTGGATTAAATCTCCCGAGCTCTCGCTACCGTACCAGGGAGGGCTTAAACAGACAACGGAATCATGAAATAACGTGTATCATCACTGCTCCCCGTCGTGCTCATCTACCTTCACTGGAATTCGAGCGATATTAACAACAACGGTGAAATATCGTACAGTACTTTCCGCGGATTATCCGAACAAATTCGGTTCGTGTCTTATGATTCATGCAAGAGCTAATTCTGTAATTGAGAAAATGAGATAGAACCGCGAAACCGTACTAAAAAAAGCATTTTTTTTAGTACCAATGGAATTTTTGTTGGCTCAATCCATTCGTGACGTTAGTTACAGCTCATTTAAAAAAATTCGCGATGAATGTGCGTTATAATTAAACGATGGAGCTTCAATAAAATTCACGTAATTCGTAATGCAAAGAGCGAGTTGCGAATACGCTAGTGGCAATTTTTTCCTCGCCTTCTTTTGGTCAGTGCCGAGTATTCTGAACTGATAACGTCAACAAAAAAATGTCATGAAATGGAAGCTCCCTCTACACTGTAAAAAAAAAAGAACGGAAGGTTGTTTCCATAAACTCGTAAATTTGTATTACAAATGTAACGTACTTGAGATTCTGTTTGTGATATACAATTAAGCTAATTTTGCAATTAAACTAACGTCCATCAACAAAAAAATCCTTTGACAGTAAAAATGAACCAAATTATTAAAATTACTGTAAATTTGGAACGAATTTATGAATCAAGACTTGTCCGGTATTAACGCACATTACGTTTAAAAATAAAAAAACCCAAGAAAATTCCTATAAATCTGAATGTACACCGCTGAACGGTGACGCTCTATGTATGATGTATACTCCAAGATAAATCCACGAGGTACGAGATCACGTCTTGCGGAAGTGAGAAAGGAGGTCGGGGCAAGGGGGTGGGGTGGGTGGGGAGCATTTCTCCAAAGTTCGAGGGAAGTTATCCGCACGCGAGCCATTTCTCGCGTACAGAGGCCGTACCTAACCCAAATACAAATCTCGCCGGTCGGTGGGAGCTAAGCGCAAGACGTGGCGGTCGGGGTATTAAATTATGTCATAGTGGGGCGTAGACAGTCCAGGAAGTTAAGTTGTTTATATTTATCCTGGGCTCCGGGGTGTGCAGCGCGCTCCTTCACCTTCGTGCGAGGAAACGCTCGCTTCTGGTCGTTGTGACATTGCACTTGTGGGAGTGGTTTTCTCCCGACGTACTTTCGCCTTGGCTGGAGAGACTAGCACCACCACCACCGTGACTCTTGGGGTGCTTGCGAATTGCCACTCCCCACAGCGAAACTCAGGCTCCTAAGCTTCTCTTCCCGACGCTTACAAACTTTCTACTTAGAGCTTTTTACCAAGTTGTAATTTTTAGTATTTGTCGCGGGCTTCCGTATATTATCCGGACGTCAGAGATACATACCGCAACGCGGCCGTTCTCACAGACCCACTTATTGCAACCCCGTCGTCTCTTTCTTCAGCTCAACTTCCTCTTCCCTCCATCCCCAACATTCTCTCTCATTCTTTCGAGTTAAACTTTATTAAAATGAATTACGTGTTTCCATGGCAGGCAGATCGATCGTTCCGCATGTAATGAATCCCCATTGCGAAGGGGATGCAAAGTTTCGACGCCACGTTTCCACGTACAGTTGATTAAGGGATGCCCATCGACCTTAAGTAACATTCTTCACATAAAGGGCTTCGTTTTGTACGATTGAAAACAAGTACTTCTTACTTATGGCACGTTGAAAAGCATGCTTTTTGTTTGGACTTGTTTGCAGACATGGTCATTCGTCATTTCACTATTTATGGGTTTAATATCGTTGAATATTCTTATTTAATTACAGGGGGTTCGACCACTGGCTCGATCAACTGTACCTTCAGCCGTGTCCGGTTATCCACTTATCCCATTCGTTTTCCAACTGGTATCCCAATCCTCGTTCATTGTAACTGTGTGTCTGTAGCCTTATTCCCAATCAACATTTCACCCAAACCCTGTGTCTACTCCGAATTTACCGTTGCCGGTACAACCAGCCTCGTGCGGTGTTTGCTCATCCGCGGAAAATAATCCACACACGGAGACGTTAATGAGATTTAAAAATAATGGTGATTGCCTGCATTACTCAAACCGCACATGTGCCCGATCCACGTGTGTGTGTGTACTTTTGCACATCTGCCTGCTTACTTCCACGTGTTTTCCGTTTAACTGCCCGGTGTACTGCTATTTCCGGTTCCTACAGCGAGTTACATAGTTTTGGTCGAGATTCCTAACTATCATTGTTTCCGGAAACTGTGAATTCACCATCGCTGGTTGGGAAATTAAGGACCAGCTAATAACACAAACTGGAGAACCAAAAAAAAAATTACTTTGTACAATGAATTCTCTTTAATTATCACACATAGTGAAAAAAAAATCTAAATATAAATGAAAAGGAAGTTGCGTTAGTACGTAAAACTAGTTTCCTGTGGTTAGAAAACAAGGTGACACCCTGAAGAGGAAAACTCGTTACACTGTTATGATAATCATTGTACTTTCGCCATTTTCTTCTTCACCCTGTTATCAACCTAAACCACTTGTTCGCGGATGTTGTATTTAAATGAAATACTTGTAATTCTTAGCTCACTGGAAGTTGTGGTATACGTTTTCGCAGTGAAGAGTTCATTGAATTTTCACGCCGCCATTTAATCAGTTAAGGGACGGTAATTAATTGCGTGCTACGAAATGACCCGAGGAACGAAGTGAGCCGCGGTTTAACTGAAACGCCTGTTTTTACTTTCACTTGGGTCGCCGCGCAAGTTTTCTAAGGGTTCGGTGGTGCAGAGCCGCGATGACGAGCGCGGGGGGTTGCGAGGGGTTAATAAATACGGAAAGTTGTTGCGGCGCACACAAAGTAGACTCGAGGATGTTTTTCATGGGGCGCGTTGACATGGGCCACGTCAGCCCTGAATAGGGGCTGCCCTGGGATATGAGAGTACTCTTTGCTCTCCACTCTCGAGAGTCCGACTTGCTAATGAACAACGGCTATTAAATACCCCGCGCGTTTCTCACCGAGCACTGCTCTGGGACGTCCCGTTGCCTCACACGATTCCTCCTCATTTAATTACGGCTTTTACTTTGTAAAATGACGTTGAATGTCTGCGAGAAAATCAAGACTGAAATTTCATCACACGAAATCATGGGTGTCAAGAATGTTTATCAACATTTCACTTGACAAATGAAACGATAGTCGCGCGTGTCACTTAATCCTGCGCCTTTTTTGCCCCCGATGCATTTCTATGTGCCTTTTTCGAAATCACTTCCGTTTATCACTCTAAAAAAAGGCAACAGGCTTTAAGTTTTGGTGCCAAAGAAAAATTGGAAGATCAATAAAGCGAGAGGATCAATGATAACTGCTCCGCCGACACGGCGGATATGAGCGAACAGCTTCCGCCGACATTTGGTACAAATGACTGCTATTATTTACAGCTCACCGCGTTATCTATTGTTTTCCCTGGAGACGAAGAGCGAGAGGGAGAAGGTGTGAATCCATGTATTCAAATCCAAAACGTGGCTGTGATGGTGAGCAACGAACAGACTGCGAATGTCAGTCGCACGTATTATCAGAGGGCAGCTTTTGCGCCCAACACGTACTCGAGTGGATATTGTTGTACAGGTCTCGGTATTTGGAAATCAGAATCCCGGATACGGGCAAGGTATCGCACGGGGATCGTTTGCTTGGCGTATCTCGAAATGATCTACAGGGTCGGGGACAACTCCTCGCCACCTGGTGTGCTCCTAAAACGAACTAACTGCAGGTCCACGAGTAACCTTCCTATCCGACGAAACTTTACGCACGTGTTTGTTGATACATGTGCCGGAGAACGGCGATACTTACAAACCGTGAACGTTATTAGGACCATATTTCATGAGGCCCGGGAGCCCATAACTCACGAAAATATTGATCTTTTCCTGGGCAAACTTGCTCTCAAAAAACGACAAAGAGAAATGTATGAATAGCGTAAGCACCTTTTTGCTTGTCAAGAGTGTGGAAACATCTAAAAAGCGGGACACTATAGAATTTACGATATTGGTTTTATTATAAAACCGGCGAAGGCTCGTACGCGATATTTTAATAACGGACACAGTTCAATGTGTAGCTTGAACGAGAATAAATTAGGTGGAGAGCCGAGGTGGAGTTATGAGTCGATGTAACGAATGCCAGGCCATTTTTCAAGCGATACTACCATGAATTGGGGTCAATAATTAACGTTTTGTGCGATAGAAAAGAAACATGGGCGACTAAAAAAAAATATGGACGTTCAGATAACCGGGATTAGAGATAGGAGAGTTTCATCCCGCTACTGTATAAGCCACTGGTACAAAAAAAATGAAAAAAAAAATTGACACAAACCTGAGCTACCGGGTATGTAAAATTCATGGTGCTATGTGGGCTGTTCATCTGAGTCTCACGGCAATTTCAGCGATTCCCAATACGAATCGAACCTCAGACCTGCTGTGGTCTTCGTGAAGATTTCAGCGAAAAGTGCGCTGGACCCCGATATTTTAATAACAGGCAGTGTTAAATAATAAGAGATAAGAGAGTTTCATCTCGCTACGGTATAAGGCACCAGTACAAAAAAAAAAAAAAATGAACTAGATTGACACAAACCTGAGTTGCCGGGTGTGTAAAATTCATGGTGCCATGTGGGTTGTTCATCTGAGTCCCATGGCAATTTCAGAGATTCGCAATAGGAATCGAACCTCAGACCTGCTGTGGTCTTCGTGAAGATTTCAGCGAAAAGTGCGCTGGACCACGATATTTTAATAACAGGCAGTGTTAAATAATAAGAGATAAGAGAGTTTCATCTCGCTATGGTATAAGGCACCAGTAAAAAAAAATGAACTAGATTGACACAAACCTGAGTTACCGGGTGTGTAAAATTCATGGTGCTATGTGGGCTGTTCATCTGAGTCCCACGGCAATTTCAGAGCAGTGTGTGCTCGATTCGCAATACGAATCGAACGTCAGACCCGGTGTGGTCCTCGTGAAGGTCTTAGGGAAACGTGCGCTGAGCCACGTACGCACAGGTGCTTTCTCTTGCCATTCTAGGCATTCCCGATAAGCTCGTACAGCCAGTTGAGAATAGGGCGAAGGAGGAGGGCGAGAGGGAAGCATAGAAAATCTTCGCGTGATACACGATTCCCAATATAACAAGGCTAGCGGGTGGGAATTCGGGGTGTGTAGTTGGAAACTGGAATACGGGGGCGGAAGAAGGCGGAGAAGTGAGAGGCGAGTTTAAAACGCGGGAGGAGTTGGTTATTCCATGCTGAGCGCAAAAGCACCGACGGAATGCCGCCCCGGGAATAGGGGAAGGCCAGGAGCATTTTATGCATACCGAATGCACCAGCCCATCCCGATGCATCGCATGCATGGACAATTGATTTATAGCCGAAATAAATTGTCCTTCTTTTCGATAGATAGAACATTCTCCCGGCGTTCGACGCAGTCATTGCTCAGTCCATCTCGTTTCTCCTTTTTCTTCAGAATTTCACCTCACTATCTCCAATTCCATTATTCTACGTGCAGCTGTGGCACTGCTCTTCATGCCCCATAGACAGCAGACTGTTTTTATCAAAGACAAAACCTTGCAAATGCTTTCTTCACCCTTCCATCAGTTGAACTTCAACGTTGTCATTTGTGCCAATCCTAATTTCTTGTTATTTTTGTGTTTCAGGTATGTGACAGTAATTATTACACCCATTGCCATTGATCCCAAGGGATACACGTAAGTTTGTAATATCAAAGTATGATCAATTGAACGATACCAAATTCCGCCACATTGAGACATTTGAGATGATTTTCAAGGGTTTCAAAGATCAGGATTATTTTTAAGGTACAACTAACTTTTGAATAACGCTGATATTTAGTTACAGGGAAAGTTGAAACAACAAAGTTCGAAGATTTGAGAAATCCAAGTCGTTTTATTTCACGAGTAGGAATTGCAGCGCCCCTTACAGCTCGACTCTTTGATGTCATCCATAAATTTTCTAAAGACTTCTCGTTTATTCCGCGACGTTGCGGAAGTGTCTGAAAGTCCAAGCGCGCTGGAGTCTTCGATTTGGCGTATACATGAGGGTAAACAGCGATTCGTGCTTCGGAGGAAATCCCAAGAGTCTTTGGGATTAATGGCGTCCCAGTTTGGGGCGCGTCCGCCATCGGGGCTGAAGTAGGAAGATGCTGCTTGGTGCACCAGGATGTGCTATAGGTTAGGTACCGACGCTCCCAGCGCTACAGTCCGCCGGTGTGCAGTCTCCGTAGATAAAGCGAGCGGGATTCGAGGGCAAAAGTTAGCCTCGATCGTAGGCAAGAGCGATTGTAACGTATATTAAAATTCCAATATCCAGACTTCGCCGGATAACTTCTACCGTATATCATGAGAAAGCTCCGGGGCTATGCTTTGCTGCTTTATACCCACTACCACTTCTACTCCTACCACTACTACTACCAACTACTATACATACCCACTAAACGACCCAATACCCATCCACTGTCCTTGGAGCACGATGGTCCACCTCCTCACCCGATGAATTTCTTCTTCAATACTGATCCATATATGTATACTAGTGGCTCGCTATAATTTCTAGGGCCTTATTTAAACCCCCTAATTTTCTATCCACTGTTGAACATTTCAATGTGCAATTTCATTTCATTCACTGTGACGAGTAATATGAAAATGACAAAACTTCTGTAGTTATTTCCCGAAATTTCAGAAATACGACCAAATTTGGAGGTGAAATTTGGGGAAGACATGAAAAATATGAAATCCCAGTATTTTGTTAACAGTAAATATTATTATTCTCCTAGTGATATGATTTTAAATGATTTTTTTAGTTTATGTTGGGATGCTCTTGCGTGGCAGTCGAGTGGTTTGTTATGTCGATAAATATATTTTTCTTGCATGTCGTGTGATTTCCTTTCCTGAGACTTTCACTGTCGAATTTATTATTTCGTCGAGTTGTTGTTTTCCCAAAACCTATTGGACTCTGCGGAGCCTGGGCACATGACTCTCCATGGCTTTCATGGTTTCTGTACTTCTTGCGTCGATTAAATAAGACTGTTGATCTATAGTCGCGGGGCGTAATGTCACACATACTTTCCAAGGTAAAGGAAACTCGAGTAATCGATTCGTTTAAGGATAGTCTCACCCTTCGACACCGTTCCTGGGCAATCGTTTGCCCAGAGCCGGGTAGACCCAGATAGAATTAAGGGCTAAAGTGACACAATGGTGGTGTGTGTGACAAGAAAACTATCGGGCACTAGCAACTCTGCAATTTCAGTATGTTCGCCCGGTACACTATTCGAGTTTTCACAATAGATGGAAGATAGCTAGATCTTTTCTTTGCTGTGTGTGTGTGTGTGTGTGTGTGTGTGTTTTTTTCTTCTTCTTCCTCCGCCGAGCCGTAGGAGTATCCCACCGATAGATTTATCGTGGTTTTCCTGCTCCGTGCCTCAACCTCGCCGGTCCTCCTTTTATTTCCTTTCGTTGGTGGATATCTGCAATCTATACGCCTGCTCCAACTCTATTTCTTGTTCTCTTCACCTCCACGATTTTCTCCTATCACCCTTCCTCAGTCCGTCCCTTCGAGCACGGTCCAGCCTCCCATTCCCGCTCCTCTCTAACTGACCTCTCTGTCTCTTCCTCATTCCCGCGCTTTCCAATCCCCCAAAATCCAAGGGCTTACTCCCCACGGTCAAAGAGATCTATAGAATTGACAACTTCCAAGCTTTTCTATACGTTTCTTTGCGTCTACCGAATTTTCTCGAGCTTTTCCCGTAGCCAGCCCTTCAGAACGAGGCAGACAGTGAAGGGAGAAGAGAATGAAACTAACTCGAATCTACTTCACTGTACTATCCTCCTTGATTTATTCCCAAACTTTCTCTCGTACGTGTCTCTGACTCGACGAAAAGATATCGTGTGACGGACCTATCCAGATAAACTCTCATTCGCCCTATGTTTTATTGATTTTTCTTCCCTTTTGTTTGAATATAAGCCCTAAGGTTTTTCGTAGAATTAATGGACCTCGGAGAAAAAGATACAAACACGCTATAATAATATTATCGTATCCAAAGATTTAATTTTGTTCTCGTGTTCTCTTTGCCTACCGTTTCGAACAGCAGCCCTGAGATACCCATCATAATCCAAAAGAATTTATGATATCATAATTGAGAACTTATCATATTCAGTTGCAACTATATCTGGTCAATCGTAACGTGAATTGAGTTGCATAATTCAACATCTTCCGGATACCTCGTCGACGACCAAATTTTCATGAAAAATTAAGTCCTGCGCGGTACGTGGTTGTTTTAATGGGGTTTTTTGTGATAAAATTTGTGCGACGCAAACTTATCATTGATTTATAATTAGAGCTACTTTGTTTCGAACCAAATCATTGGACCCAGTGCTTAATTGATCGAGAACAAACCCACCAATAGCTTCAACAACGGCGCCGAAAAGTGTCTTTTTGTTCCCCGATACATTATTTAGCACTATACGCGATTTAAACTCCGTAGCAAACGTTTCCCGAGGGAATATCTCTCCGGCACTTGGTGCCCGAGGCATAACCAGACGCATTTCGCACTTGTGCGGTGAAATTCTATGTCATTTCCTTTATATTACCAGAAGCTCTGTTTCATATTTGCCAGTTTCTCCAACTATGTAACATTGTTTTATCTCCCTCTCTCTCTCTTCTGTTTCCCATAAGACCTCCAGCCTACCCCTGCTCAACTATCTCTCGCGGGTGGCAACCTCTCACTTCTTAATTACTCGTACGCCACACGCCACGTAATTATTGCCAGAGGATGTTGGCCCGCCCTTCCCCTTCCCCTAAGCAACTATTGTAGGAAATGCGAATGCTGGCTTCGGGCACCAGGAACACCAGCAGAAACACACTGTCTTAGTGGGTTGCGATGCCCGTTCAGTTTTCCTCTACCTCCTCTCTACATTCTCCTAACCCGTGTTATGCACCAACAGTTCAGACTGCGTTTAATCAACTGAGCATCGCACTCCAATTGTGCGGCTTGGGCTTGGTGCTAGGGACTCAACCGTCGACACCGATGAAACTCTGTACCATACCATCCTCGTACCACCCTCCTGTTTCTGTTGCTTCACTGATGCAGTGCTGCTACCACTGTTGCTCGAGTAGGCGGTAGTCAACTGTACATTGCCGGTTGGTTCCTCCGCAATTGCCAGCAGTGTGCTCCCGAGATGGATTAAACTTTTGCCGTGCGCCTATGTATAGACGTCTGCATTAATGTAGACAGGTACCACTAGTCCATGTGCGCAACACTATAATTATACGTACGTGCGGGCTTTCCGAATTAATTATGCAGATCTGTGAAAACAACTGTGTGTGTGTGTGTGTGTGTCGTCACGGGCTCTGGTAATACAAGCATTCGGGGTACTTTGAAACACACGCAACCCTTTCAACACTTTTCACAATGATTTTGGAAAAATAAAGATTCTTTTCCAACCTAATCATCTCGTTGCTCATCATCGTCATCGTCGTCGGTCTTAACATTGGATCCCTGAAAACACTGCTTCCCAACATTTTTACTGTGACTCGAACAAAGCGTTGTTTTTCCCTTTCTGATTTCACAATTCACAGTTCTGACTTCCGGTTCAGTTAATACAATGTTGCTTAATGATTAACATCTTCGATTGATATAATTAATGGAAAGTAATGTTGATGCTTGTTGACATTTTTGTTATGTTCAATGAGTTTTCTTGTTTTCATCACCGTTAGAATATCAATAACTCGACGGGGTATTGAATACGTCGTTTTATTGAACGTCACGTACGCAAACTACTCTTTCACTTATCGCGACGGTTTAAAACGTGTTCTCCGAGCCTTTTGGCACGGCTTAACCATTTTCCATTGACAAGGTTGCTCGCCATTTTGGGGTTTTAATTATCGGTCGCTTAGAATCTTGGAACAATGGAGTTCGAGTTTCCCTTTATTTTCATCTCGTCCCCCGCTACACTTCTCTTCTTTTCACAAGCACAACATCGATGGGTATTATAATCTCACAATTTTCTCTGGTAAGCCAGGAATATACGCGCGGTTTATTCGGAAGCCGAGTTTCATATGCATACGTGCGTCGTTCCGTGTACAGCTTCAAAGCTCTCTCGCCCATGTTTCCCTGATATTTATAGCGAACGTACATCAAGGTGGAATAGAATATCAGCTTTTAACTTTAGAAGAAAAAAAATAGAATAAAATTAAAAAATCGGCCTGTATCGGAAAAATCACGTTTTCGAAAACATCGAAAATTCAACGGAGCATGGAATGATAAATTGATCAATGAAAAACCGTGATCGATTTAGTAACTTCTCCTGCCCACGTACACTCACCTATCAGCTAATTGACTTTGATTGATATTCTATTTTTTTATGGTCGCTCGTGGGAGGTAATAAATAATAATCCAACGTGCTTTAATTTTTGTCGATCAATGCCATTATTGCTTTCGTTTCGTGTTGCGGAGCAGCGGAGAGAGAGAGAGTTCATGATTCCTTGACAACGCCCCCGCACGGTCTTTATTCCTTTGACGTCAATTGCAGCCAGCAAGGTGCGAGAAAAATATATGGGGACTTATGACGAGGGTGCGATACTGTTTGTGCAGTAACTTTTCTTCCGTTTCTACGTAATCTTTCGCTTTTTTCCAGTTAGTGCCTTGCTACCGTCCACAGGTATAGAGGATCACACAGGTGGCGGTCAGAAGCATCACTTCTCGCACCCCGTGCCCCCGTTTAGCAGTTGTTTCTCTTTGTCGAGCTTCAAGGGATGCCGCCACCCCTTGCGTTCACCTTCTAGTGACAGGATCCAGATTTATGTTACACAATTTGTTTTTCTGCTAGAAAATTACGCTACGAATTCAATTATTACACTGACAAAAGAGTTTATTCACCTTTTGCAATGAAATTAGAGTGAATCAAAAATAGTATAATGAATTTTTGCAGTAAAATCAAAAGGAATGATAAAAATACCTGTGCCAAAAATAAATTAAATTAACTTTCAAGCACATTTTTTTTTTTTTTTTACAGTGTGTTAATTAATTATTTGGGCGAATTCAACAATTAAAAACGGTTTGATTGCGTGTATTTAGGTATTATTAAAATTGCCCGGTTGAATATTGTCACGGTTAACTATGGAGAAAGTAAAATTTCGCCAATTTTTTTGCTCTCGTCTGTCTTCCAGCGCACCAGACAAATTCCACACAGCAGCACGAGCACCACGAACTCAATCGGACCCTTGTTAACCCCAGCTGCTGTTATTGCGGATATTGAAGTATTGGTTCCGTTTCTCTCCCTCCCTGGAAAGTTTACGCCCACGTATACCGTATGGATTCCACGCTTGATTCTCTGGTCCTCTGTCGAAACTTCGTTACTCATATCCTTCGTCACTTTCCAACTATCCTTCTCGACTTTCACAAATTCTAGGCGCTTCCTATTTCCTCTCTTTATTATTAAAAATCCATGGTTAGTCGTATAGTCCATGGGTTAATACAAAATTCTATGGTTCACGTCGAAAACTCCTTGAAAATCCCATTCAAAAATTCGTACACGTTTTTCTCAAGCAATTTATTATTGAATTACCGGTGAAATGGTGAAAAAATCGAGCCTTGAGACGACTTTGGTGGAATGCTCGACGTTCACGTAAGCTTTTTACATCATTTCACGCAAGCTTATTTTCCATTCGAAATTGTTCAATGAATTGAGTGGTCGGACAAAGATAGCACTTCCCGGAATTAATGAAAAGCTCTGTTCATTCGCATTTTTCCAAAGCGGACCAAGAGAGAGGGAGCTTACGGTGAGTTGCGCGTGGATCGAATGAAAAAATAAAGTCACCCGGGTAAATAGTGACTAATAGCATCGAAGAGATGCAGGAAGGAGCAAGCAGACCGAAGCTTGTAAGCGGTATCGAGTATTCAGAGACAGGCGCACGAATCGGCGAGTGCACCAGTTATCGCAGAGTGAAAAGAAAGTGGGAAAAAAAAAAAAAAAGAAAAAATACGTCGGGCTTGCTGTCATCGTCACGCTCTCGCGTCACGTCGAGAAGCACGCATCTGCCGAATGAGAAGCTGCTACTGTGCAACAAGAAGGTGAAGAGAAAGCGGGAGGGAAATAAGAAAAGAAGAGGGAGAGCAAGAATTGCAAGCAGAAAGCGGCGAGGTGGGATAATAAAAAGAGGAGGACGAGCGAGGAAAAAATAAAATAGAAACGACCCTCATGAATGGAATGGAGAAAAGCACGGAGAAATGGAAAGAAGGCTGGATAGCGAGTACTCACGTTTCCTCAGCAACATGTGCCGGGTCTGATGGTAGGATGCGCATATCTCTTCATGGAAAACATATCAAAGACTCTGATAATGGTACCGCACCGCGTATATCATCTTAAAATAGTCTATTTATCGAATGAGATTGCATTACCCACGAGTGCATCATTCCTGTGGGCAAATGAAAGTAGCCTTCGCTCAGCTGAGGGAAAAATGCACCCTGAAGTAACCGAAATACGGATGATCAACGTACGATATCAGGCCTGTAAATATTTGTATGCATCATTGCATTTGTTACGAAAATATATTGATACCAGCAGGTCTTATTTATTGCTTTATTTTTTGAATTAGTTTTGAAGTTTATTCATCAGTACAGTTCGTAACCTTCCTGTTCTTCGTCATCGTCTTCAGTTGGTCCCAGTGCATTAAATCCAAATTTAAACACTCTCAACCTTCGGGACAATTTATTATTTTTTGACTAACCATCATCTCTTCCGGGATGCCGAAGATCACAACAATGCCGAAATAGTCCAATCAATATTTACCATTCACCCAATTGAATATATATTACAATATATTTTGCCGTTTCGACGTTGACGTTAACTCTCACACTCGAGACGACATTTCGTTTTCCACCGGTGTCATCTTCCACTTAAACCTTGCCTTTCTCGAACTCCATCTCTTCTCCCACATTCCCATCTTCCGTACTCGAAGAAATTCCTCTCGAATCCAACCGGATCGCATTAAAACAAATGCGAAAGTTGGCGCCGGGATCGTCGCTGTTAGAGACAAGAACAAGGCCCTTCGGAAAGGTGTGCAACGAAGGATAAACGTGGCGTGCCCAAGGAAATTGCATTCCCCGCATCAATCTCTGTCGAGGTGTGCGGCGAGGTATGATGCTGTCGTTCCCGCCGCCGGCAAAGCTTCCTCCGCTCACTGGATGTTCCCGCGTTTACCGGGGCATTGGAATTTTTCAATATACCTATACGCCCCCCCCCCTTCCCCCCCGGAATAGAAGGGCGAGCAACCATTTCGCTTTTGTTTCAGATAATTACGAACGAAGACGAAGGCTCGATGTAAGGTAGACAAGGAAGTGCCTGTATTGAACGGAGAGGAACGCGATGCTGCTGCTGTTGCGCGATATCGAACGTATAAATGCAATTCTCTTCACATCCATCGGTCGGGTTGGAGGGATGTACTCGTATCTCGTACTGTACATACCAAAATTCCCGTACATTGAAGCTGACTGGCCTATCTCTCTTCCGAACACGTTCCCTCTCTTCAGCTTCACCGTTGGGACTTGTTACCGCACGTACAACGCGCCCGCAGTGGAATTCTTCACATTCTCAAAGGATCCCGAAGAAAATGTTCTTCGGCATATCGCTCGCCGAAAAGTCAAATTCTCCACCGATAAAAAGCGAAATAGTTGCAATTTTTCGAGTTTAAATCCTTCGTCGAGGGGTTAATGGGTTTTCCTTCATTAAAGTCATGTGACGTTTACCTGAATTTTCATATTGGCTAAGGTGGGACGAAGAGGGACACTTCAAAATTTGAAGAAGAAACAAAGTCAATGAAAGTTAAAGGGTTAAAAGCAGTTGGCACTTTGGGGTTGGTTGTAAAGCCATTTTTTTCCTTATGTGTTCCACTTTGCCTGCATTTTATGCAACGATTCTATCATAAATTATTTGATATCGGTATTATAATATTAAAAAATCGTTTGGCATTTGGGTAATGCCAATCTATGAAGTGGTTGCCTCTTAATATTTGATAAATGTCGAGAAATACGATGGGCCATTGGTGTAGGTGAGATGGAATAGGTAAATAATAGCGTTCTACGTTCAGGTGCACCTGCGCTCTTGGCGAAAACGGGAAAAGCGACATTTTTCCGCATTGGAGTAGAGCCCGGTATCTGGAAGGTTCACACCGAGCCTTCCAGAGGCATTTGTAGCTGCACACCGGGTTGGGGTGCTGATGCATATATAGAGTCGCGGAGGTTAACGAGCATGAATATTCCCTACGACATATCCACTGGTGTCGGTGCGACTACGATCGCTTAAGCCGTTAGAGCTGCTCTCCGCTCCAGGGAAACGAATAAAACGAGGTCGGGAGGTACACTCGGTAGGCGGCACGTCGGCGTATATAGTTCCTGTACAAAGTTGGAATACAGAGAGAAGTACAGCGAAGAACAGGAGAACGAAAAAAGAGCGAACAAAAAATAAAACAAACAAACGAGAGAGGCGACGGTAAAAGAGAGGAAAAATCTCGACTGAAGCCGCCGCGGGAAGCGAAAAAACGTATAATAAAGCAGAAAAGGATTGGAATAGAAAAGAGAACAATTCGGATCTTGCTTACGCGAGGCGTGGCGCCAAAACAGCGCGCCAGGGAAATTAAAAGGGCACACTGCCGTGAATAGGTAAACGTGCGCGATATAAAGATTCTATAGCGGTTTCACTGTTTGTAGTATACCATACATTGTCATTTGTGATAAGAACAGGCCCTTTTCAGGCCAACAATTATCACGCGCTTAAAGTCACGCCACAAGCACCGATGATTTTTTTCATAAATCTGACTGTTCCAAAAAAACGTACCACAATACTACAACATTTTCCCGCTATTAACTGCATTTGTGGAAAATCTTTTCCCAACTTCCGGTAGGAAAATAATGCTTCGATTAAATCACACTTCAATTCAGCGCTCCTAAGGTCTATAAATTTTTTAAATCACCGTTAAGGACGTCCAAAAAAGAATCAGTTACCAAAATATTTTGCTTAACGTATTCCAATTTTATTGCCACCACAAATAGCAGCAGGTTACTTACATAAAACAGTTAATTTTCACCAAGCACCCCCAAAGTTTCATGCCGATTTCAAATCACCCTGTATAAACATATGGTGCTTTTGTCACCCTATACATAAACAGTGTGTGTGCATGTGCCTCTTCTGGTCGAACGAACGTGTGCAATATGCCTCCCGGGTTATACGTATAAGAGCGTAAGTGTGTAAACCCGTGGTGCTGGAAAGTAGAATAGAAATAGAGAAAGAGGGAATATGAGTGCGAGTTCAATATCGGCACGTACACAGTTTGTTCTTATTGTAATGTGTCGCCACGATTATTGAAGAGCGTACGAGGGGCGAAGAGCACCCTCTCTCTCTCTTTCTCTTTTTCTGCTTCTGCCAAAGAAAAGAAAAAGAGGATCAAGAGAGAAAAGCAGGGTGCGACTGTTAGAGAAGGTGGAGGGAAAGTCTGGTGGATCGTGCACGCCTCACGGGCGTGCTGCTTGCCGTTTGTACAGCGTCGGAGTTATTGGCTATGTTTCTTCTTAACGCCATCCAATATCAAAGTTAATATTGCCGCCAACAACTCCTTGAGCCCGGTTCGTGTCATTAGGCTGGTAGAAGCTCACCCTCCCCGGGGTATGACTCTCCTCCTCTCCACTACTCAGGGGTGACCCTTCTCCTCCCTCTTCACATCACCTCACGCCATTCCTCGCCCAAAATCTCGCAGCTCTCACTCCGGATCAATGGCAACCGCGAGCAGTTTATCGGCAAAGCCTGTGGGCTCCGAGTCGCGATAAAGTTGCTGGACCCGATGGATCGTTCCATCCAGTGTTACCACCCATTGAATCTCCCTTCGCCGATTTTTCTTTTGTCATGTATGAACGTCTTTCTACAGCGGAGAGCAAGTCCGATGTCGAGAGAGAGAGAGAGAGAGAGAGAGCCCAAAGCCCGGTGAGCTTATGCAGCAAAAGCCGCCCTGAGCTTTTACAGGAATCGTTCTACGTTTTTCCAGGCCTCATTCGGATGGGCATCTTGTTTCACCTGATTTCTTAAATTTTGTACCTAATTACACGTTGAAATCGTGATACTGATATTAAGCTTCGTGTAGATCAATAAAATTTATAATCTCGTCGAAAAGATATTCGAAAAATGGCACGGAATTATTTGCACAGGAAAACGTATCGTAGTCTCGATGCAATCTAGAATCTTTATCAATAAATTAAAAATCATTTTTGTTAACTGTGTAAAAAGTATATTATCAATTAATCCTAATTTTGATCACCTGCTATTGAAGGTACAGATAAATATTGATTCTTCAGGATTGTTTTAGTTTGAAAAAAGGAGAGTATTCACTAAAAGCTGTATTATAGTAGTAACATCTCGAGGGTATATTTATAGTTCGGAACATACGGATACAGAAGAGAGAATTCTCTACATGAAAGTCCCGGCTGCTGATTTGGCGAATTGCGATTGCGCTGCTGCTGGGGCCATAGAAATTCCGCGTCTATACCATTACAGTTCTGTATATCTCGAGCTCGTTGTAACCACAACCTTACCCCGACAGGATAGTATTGCTTCAAGCTGCTCTCGTGCTTTCTTTCTCACAAAGCATAACGCAATGCAAACATTGCGCTGGCTCGTATACTATTACGTGTACACTTTGCTATCGCTGTGTTAGTTAGATATTTTTCTGAATACGGACTGAAATAGCATCGCATCTTCCACGTTTCTTTTCGCGTCTTAAGTTCTATCATCTATGGAAAAACCACCGGCAGCTCTTTCGCCCCAGTTCAAGAGCCGAGCCGGATGAACGTGGTTTTTGCCGACCTCGAACTTCGTTACTTCTTGGGCAACGTCCAACTGGTCGATTTACTTCTTTTCATTCTTTCCATTTTCTAAGAAAAATATATTTACCGTTCTGCTATGCAACGTTAGATTCGCTTCTCCTTCAGAAATGAACCGATGGCATAGCAAAAAGAGTTTGAGTTGCAGTTTTGTTTTCTTTCTTTTTTCAAATTGGATATGGACTGTCGCAATTTCTGTGGATGATATACGAATATATAGTTTAATCAACTCCCAAGCCGGAAATAATTTGTCTAATCAAAGTCAGTTTTCACGTGTCCACGTCAACGTGTTTTGCGATGAAAATAAAATGTGGATCGTGGAAATTACGAAACTTGTCTTTGCGCAGATGAATTTGAGCGCTTGGAGAATGGCGATTGGTTCGGGGGTAAAAATTGATTCTCGGCATGATATTTTATACGAAAAAGGAAAGTTTCGTGGAGGGAGAGACCGACGTACGTTTGGGAAGTCGTTTTGGAGCCATCTGTGAAGAATGTGGACTTATCCGTGATCGAGGAGTTCAAGAACGTGTCGGAGACGTTTGCAGGTGATTTGGAGCTACGAATGCCAAATCCGGTTTCGATGTCAACAGTTTCCCCCTCTTTCCGTCTTCGGGATTCATCCCTTCGCTCCTCATCTTCTTCGTTCCCTTGAATTTCTCCTTGTCGCTGTTTTACTCTCACCACGCTTTTCACACACCGCATATCCATCGTAATATCAGTCTTTTCTCCCTGTCTAGTCAGTACAAAGTCCTTCCACCTTTTTCGCCAATTTGCCACCTACGAACGCTATAAATTTATAGCTGATTATAATTTTATCTCGGAACGTATAAATATCACAGTTTTACTAATTTTTTTCTTCAAGTCTTCAAATTTTTTAATAATTTTTTTGATATCACTAATCCCTGGTGTAATAATTTTGGTAAAGGGTTGTAAATTGTCGTGCACAAGTTCTTGTTTTAACATCTTGTTTAACAAAATCTTGTACGTTACTCGTCTGTTAAATGTTATCTTAATTGGCGTGATAGCAACACTCAGGCTTGTGAGAAAAAGTTTTATCGCACTAGTATCCTAAAGTACAATTAATGCACGAGCGTAGAAAATCTTATTCTCGTATTTACGTGATATTTGCAGATTTTTATGGCCCTTTTCTACAGCTATTTCTCGTTCTGTGATGTTTTTCGACCTCCGGGTCCTACGAAAACAGGATACGGTGGATGGTTGCTGTTGTGGTGCCGTCACCGCATTGACCCAGTTCCGAGCGGGGCAGGGCCTCCGCCCGTTTCCCGAATTGTATAACGTCTCGTGTACGTGAAACTTTCGATATACGGCGGTGCTCCGAAATTCGCGACTTTTCAGAGATTAGTTTGTAAAATGCGCTTCCAAGTTGCTTGCGGGATTGCGAAAAACTTTCCGGAGAATTATCGTTTCCGATTCGCGAGTGGTTCCGTTTCTTTTTCCTTTCCGCTTCGCCCGTCTCACCCGTTCATTCAAAGTTCACCTTGTTTTTGTATAAATCTCTTTACGCTCCAGTCTCACATCACGATTTAATTCTTACTCTTACAAAAAACAAAAAAGCCATTAAAAATATGATAGAATAAGAATGCCTACGATTAAGGCGCGGGGTCAAAATAACGAATGACCAAAATAGCGAATAGCTAAAAAATATCGAGTTTCTTAATGGCGGCCATTGTACATTCGCACGGTTATTATTTTGGGATTCTCTATTTTAGCCATTCGCCGTTTTCGTTATTCGCTATTTTAACCCCCACTCGCTTGGGAGTATTTTGTATTAATTAAAAATATGATAAAATAGGAAGGCTCATGATTCCGCTGATATTAATTATTATTCGAACTCGAGAATATCGCGAAACTACCGGACCACCGAACAAAACGTCTGCGTGCAAGTGTTAAGGATGTATGAAGAAAGTTTTGTGAGGCCGTTGTGCTCGGGAGGCGATGTGGAGTCGCATATATTATTTGTTCGAACAAGTGGAAGACACTGCGCCGGACAAACTGAAGAGGCGGTTTTACCACTGTGCTGGTATTATATAGAGTACCCTGGAATAGCTGGGGGCGTATTGTTCGACTGCGGTATACTAGAAAAGTAGAGAAGAACTGCAGTCCTTGTAAATCCCGAGCGGGGGTACGTAGCATGGTGGAAAAGTTGTTTGGTGGGGGGAGAGAGCAATCGCCCTCTTAGACGGCGATATTTTTCCCTCGCGAACTCTTAAAATCTTACAGTAGCCAGTGGCGACCCGACGGATTGTCATCCAACTATAGACTAAGTTCTTCCACGGCCAGTGGCCTTTTTTCTACAGCCACGGTCTAGTACCAAGGTGACGTGCCCTAGCTCCGCCATCCTCGTTCACCATGGCTGCGTTTCTCCTTCACCCTCTCAAACTTGCCGCGGTAATAATTTCCGAAAAAAAAAAGGACGAAAAAAAAAAACGATAGTGACTAAGGGATAGATGAGAAGAAACAGAAGGAAAGGAGGGACAAACGCGTCTGAAGAAACTTGGGGCCATTGGGGGGTTCCATTAAGAGGGGTGCGTGAACGTGGCAGTCCCGAAACTTTCCACTTTTTCCCCCAAACTCCTGCCTACGCTACGCTCTCTTCCTCGCATTTCTTTTTTCCTTCTTCATCGCTCTCTCTCTCTCTTTCGCTTAGTGAATGGAGTGAAGCATGTTTTGTTGACGCGTTTCGAATTTCGGAGTTTGACAGTTACACAATGTCCACATGAATCAAGATAATTCATACATTGAGCAATGATTGTTTTTTCAATCTACGCTTCCATCATAGAGATAAAATTTCTTTGAATCGCCCTTATATAGAGAAAAAAAAAAATGTTTGAAAAAATGTATAAATTGGTTGGCCTCTTTATAAAAATGAGTATTCAAGCGGAAGTCATTTGAAATATAACGAGATAATCTTGGAAGGAATAAGGATAACACGAAAGACACGTGCTCGCGCCTAACCGAATTCTCGGCAGTCGAAAGTGCTCTTTTCCCGAAGGCGGTCTGGTCGTTATTAGGAAAACGATGGAGGCTTTCCAGGCCGCTTCTAGAGCGTCTGAGTTACGGGGCAATTATGCCACAGGGGTAATACCCGTACATCAGGACTTTATGGGGACGAGGATACTGCGCGGAGCCTCGGGTCCAGTTCTTCCTGCTTCTCCGCTCTGCTTCACACAAGCATTACATCTTTTTCTAGCATTCTTATGCTCTCCCCGTTTTCTATACCGCTCCTTTTTTACACTCCACCAGTCTCGCCTTGAAAAGCCCTCGTTTTCTTCGGAGCCCTTTTCTCTCGGCCGTTTCCGTCCACCGTGCAGACACATTGCGTAGCTGTTCGGCCGTTAAAAGAAACGTGAATTGGTGTGTGGCGATCGTCGTCTAATGAATAAATCATCGGTCGGGCTCCGGTGAATCGATGGGTCAAAGAGCACTTTCCAATCGACAACTGCGTCCACTGGAAGGTTGACTGAAAGGATAACCGGTAAATCTTCCGGTACGTCAGTCCTCGACGATTCTATGGCTCCCAATTTCTTGACCCTTCTGCACTGAAGTATATACAGTGCAGTTTGAAGCAATGCCAAAGCTTCTCTGGTAGACTTCCAAGTGCCTCCAGCAATAATCGATACGCCAGCTTCAATCGTGCGCGTAAGATAGATTTGCGATTCAACATTCTTCGCTCCAATCCCTCTTGGATATTTAATGTCTTGCGCACCAATGTTCATCGCAAACATACTTCGTTTTCTCCTTTTTTTTCTTTTTTTTTGTTCTTTAAAATTCTTGTTCTATTTTTCACTTTTCTGTGTGCATTGAATTGAAACTTTGCAGAGATGGAATTGTTTAAAATCTCTCTTGCGCGCTCGCGCACGCCGCATATTGTCCGGGGTATACATATATACGTGAGTCGCCTTGGAGCTGTATTCTCGAGACGCAACGGTTCGCTCGGCTAAGTTTCAATGAAACCCTGTCTCCCTCTTTCTCTTACTTCGAGTCTGGGTCTTGCTCTTCTGCGATCGAGTTCAATCGTCGTTAAAAACGAACAATCGAGCGCAACGGGAAATACCCCGAAGCTGCGTTTCTCCTCACCAGCCGATGAAGAAGGAAACTCAGTAGGAATCCGGAAAAGACCGAGAACAGAGAGTAAAGAAAACCGACAGACGAAAGGAGAAAAGGGAAAAAGGAGGAACTTCTTCCAGCAGCTCAATCTATTGTTTTCCTCGATTTAAAAAAAAATCATTCTTTCCCTGCGTTCATTATTCGCTTATCGTTGGTTTTGTCCCACTTCCGATTGAATTTCTCGGATCGCGAATCGCGGTGTCTCTCTCTTTGCAACTTTTTCTGTAGGACAAAAAGCAACATTAATGCGTGGACACTTAGAACATATGCTGAGTGTGGTCATCCCAATTGTAAAAAATGAATACAGACAATTCGGCAACTTGTAATGACACTGGGGTAACTGATGGAAACTGACCTAGGGTATCTCATACTTCAGGTTCTCTAGGCTGGAACCTGAAGACCGAAAGAGGATCTTTATCACAGTGAAAAGGTTCGAAACGGTCGTTTTCGGAAATGGAAGACTTGAAAATGATGATGAAGAAAAAATTCGACATGTTAGAGAACAAAAAAAGTTCTCTAACATATCAAACGTCTTTCTTCACCATCGTTTTCAAGTCCTGTATATTTTTGAGTAATTCTGAAGAAGTGGCTTTGGTCAGTGGGAAAAGCAATATATTCTAACGTGTTATTATTCCCAGCCGTTTTTATTCACAAATAAAAAATTGCTGTTCCTCTAGTTGTGCATGAAGGTGTTAACCATTGTGTCAAATTCCAGCAGGTAAAATCGTGAAAATACGCTGAATCGTTGTTGATTCCTTTTTCCTAAAACCCATACTGATATCAGCTTCGGTATTGTCCTTGCCTATACTTAAATATTTTCAGGCAGCGAATCGAGAAGCTCACGATAGTTTCACAAACTGTTGAATCTTTTTCCAGCTGGAACAGTATCTACTCGGCTCTCAATAGACTTCAGGGTTTTGATAGACAGCTCCAGAAAGATACAAGCTACGACAGTAAATGTTCATGGTACTCAGCAATACCTTGAGCACTTTAGATCCACCTTGAGGGTAGAGAAAGCACCTGGAAAGCTCACACTTACCTATCGTGACGTCAATCCTTACGTACCTCTCCTCTAGGAAACTCGAGACCAGCTCGACTAGGTTTTACGTACATATAAGATGTGTCACACGGGACCTCGAGAGCTCGGAGCACGAGAGTAAGTTGTTATCGTTATCACGGCCAGATAACTCGTTCAAGTTGCATTGGAGGAACGATCCCAAGTTGGCGACAAAAGCCACGGCAGTGATTCATCACCCAACTCTAAGTTCTGTTAAGATAAAGCGCAAGCTCTGTTCCTACTTTCTCACCACCATCACACACCTTTCGTCTCACCAGCCCTCTCGTCTTTTCTGTACCTCTACAACTTCCTTCCTCACTTTCGCAGCGCAGCGTGCTCAAACGCCGTGCATTTTTCTGCTCCCACTTCGTTTACTATGCCGTTTTTTCATTCTCTTTTTTTTTTTTTTTTTTTTCCTCTTCAGCAAGGTCGAATACAGCCGTCTCTGTGGTACCGCTTTTTCAACGTCATCATCTCGCGACGTTTCATTCTTATCGCACTTTGCATTTGACTTACCTCACCATTTCTGGCTTTCCGCCCTCCCGTTCTTCTTCTTCTTTCTTCTCCACGATACGAGCTCTTTTCTTCGCTAGATTTCTATACCAGTTAACTGAGGGAACTTTCCTGAAGAGCGTTAACTCATATCGTTTTCGAGAGGAATTACTTACCTTATCTCCACCCTCGTTCGATAAGTTCTCACCTGAAATTCGTCATTACGTATCATAACTTTCTCGATAAACTTACTCTAGGATCAATACCCTGAAGATCACCGCGTAGACAACTGAAAATTCATCGTGCAGGTCATATCTTTACCCAGTTCTCCATTTTCTCCCTTCAAGTCCCAAAAATCATCCTGAAATGTTGCTTACAGGGAAACCACGAAAATCTGGGCGGAACAGACGACCTTATTTTTCAATGAGTTTCTACTGTGTGATAAATATTTCAATAAATCAGAAAAACCGCAGGAGTTAAAACGCAAAATGGAATTAATTCATTAATTTTTTGATGTTACTTACTTTTTTTGTTATATCGTTTACGTAACATTTTTCAATTGACGATGTCATTACTTTCGATGTATGGAGTAGAGTTAAATATGATACTAAGATTTTCAGGGTGCAGCGCCGGTCCTCGGAGCGATGCTTAACTTTTCTTGAGCTGGTCGTATACCGTTCATTCTCCGCATATAATCCTGATGAATGTGAATTAGACTTCTCAGTCCTCGAGGTTCTTCGTCGTCTCTTCGTCGAGCTGCTCGGTCGTGGCCTTAGTTTGCCCCGATGCTCCTTCAAGATTATGCAGATCTTGACGTTTTCAGTACCTCTTCGCTCTTGCTCTCCTTCTTTTCCGTCACACAATTTTGATCAGCAGCTGCATGAGGCACCGCGGTTCATTCTGTATTAGCATAAAATGGAGGGACCAAAGAAAAAAACGAAATTCTCTGAGATAAATTATAATAATCAAAGCAGTTAGCAAAGTGATCGAAGCCTTTAAGCAGTCAATTAAAAAACGCAATTAATTAACACGGAATCTTTAATCAGTCTTTGTATTGCATGTATAATTGGCCAAAGAACAGCTCATGGAGTCGAAGAATTAATTAAAAATTCGCAGTCTAATGACTTCGTCCTGATAGAAATGCCCGGTAGCAACAGCCGAGAAAAATCCAAAGGGTAAGAGGAAACATGGATCAAGAGCGATAGGGAGGGAGATTACCGATCGCCTAGTAATTAGTGATCCGCGTCTCTCAGACCCTACGAAATGAATGGAAAAGAATATGCAAGAAGACAGGAGATGAAGAAAACTGCAAGGACAAGGGGCCGCTGCTGCTGTCGAGAAGTTTTACGCCGGTAAGGATGTCTCTCGAGGAAAAAAGACAGTGGAAGAAAACGAAAAAGAAAAAGCATATTCCTTGTAATAGGGAATCGGCGACACGAGCAGATGCCGGAACGACTCTCGAGGCCAAAGACAGATGTCAAGCCGTTACGTGAGCTTCCGCTAACTACGTAATTACATCATTCGTTCCATTGGACCTCGTTGAAGCACAAGCTTAGTTTATCTTCCTATTACCGGTACACTTTCCGTCCTAGTCAGATTCACCACTGCCAGTTATCCAACGGCGTCTCCGATTCTCGTGTCCTCACAGTCATCACGTGTCCACTGCGCTAAAATTACCAAATATCTAGCATGGTATTGCTGACGTACTCGACTACCGACATTATGCTGGTGCTGCGGGTTCTCTCAACCCCATGTGCACTGACCGAACAGAAACTGCCAAATACCCGACACTGAAGTGCCCGGCAAAGCGCCCATTATGCAGCTGCCAGTTGCTCTTCAGCACCGAATAACTGTCCAATTGTCCTTTGAAGTATCCTTAAGCGAAGGCAGGTAATCGGAAGTAATTCTGCAGTTAATCATCGAAAAATTTTCAAGAATACGTGACGATCTTTGTATTATCGGCCTTGCCCATTGAATTTGCCTTCCAAGGGCCTGAATTCACTTTTTTATGTCTAATATCATTTTTTGAAGTCTTGAGTAATAAGAAATGATCACTTACCAGGTGGTCTACTTCACATGGTATCTTCAGATCAAACCTATCGATCAAGGTTGAATTAACAGCCTTGAATAACTCGAAAATACTGACCGAAAATTTTGAATCCCTGGTCGTAATTTTGCTGGCGATTTTGTCGATTCGGTGCTGGCCGGGTTCCAGGAATCGAAAATGTCGTGTGTCTTCTTCCTCTATGTATTCGGACGCCCTCCGGGGTTTCCGGGCTATGTCGAATCGAGTGTGGATCGGCAGTGGCGCTCGGGCAACGCTGCGTCGGCTCGTGTAATCTATCAGTTGGACGGAGCGATTGCCGCCAGTGATTTGGCTGCCTCGGGCGATCTTCTCGACACGAGTACTCTCACGCAGTTGGGCGGCAAACTCCAACGTTTGTCCACACGAGGGTAGGGGTCAGTCGTGTAACGCGACGGGAGCTCATTGCTGCCTTTGCATTGGGCAGCCTGCATTGTCGATGTTCTCTCGTCTCCAACCTTCACACCCTTGCCACGTAACTTTGCCTAAGCTATTGTAGGTCCACCTTTACGTCCTCAGGGTCTTCGCTGGTCATCACCGATAATTTTGCGGCGCTCACTCGGTGAGGACATTATGTAACAGTGAAATTATGACACGATGAAATATCACGGACGTTTGATGACACAACAAAACATCAGAAGGACACAACATCACAATATTTTTTAATTACTTATATTATAATCAATTATATTCGAAGAGACAGTCGAACTGTTCACCGGAGTTTCTGTTGTCGCGATGTTCTTCTATTATAATATTCGTCAGATTAAATTGGAATTATCGATTATTTAATGCAGCGGACTAAGTCGATTAGGTTGAAGTGATGGGATGAAATTGTAATAAACGTGAAAGAGAAACAACACGAAGAAGGAGGTACGTGGCAATTGCGACGACAATTGTAATTCATTGACAGAGGTGCGCGGTTAATTCATCGAAATGGGAGAACAATTAGCATCTCTGGGGTAGTTGACGGGGGTTGGGCAGACACTATTGGAGAACCGATAGAAACCATCGTTCACGTGTGTCATTCTCTGGGAATTCGGTGGGTGTGAGCGAGATGGAGTGACTTGCGAATTAATTAATTAGGAAATCTCAATCGGATAGTGGTTGAGCGGAGACGGGCGAGCGGGTGTGCATCATGTACAAACCCAGCGGCGAGAGAACGTCACGACACAGTGGTTGTACATACATCGACGCTCGTTATCTCGTTCGGAATCGATTTGTCAAAATAGCAACCCGTATCCTGACGTCTTCCTCTATTATCCAGAGCTTTCTTATCACTCAATATCAGCTGGACGGAAAACTTTCTACCTCTAAAAACAACGTGTTAGAAATCAACGTGGTCCAACTAAGCCACTTTGTGTCGTGAACATTAACCACGGTTCGGGGTGAAGGCTATACAAAACAAAGATGATCCGCGAATTAGCACAACGATGAGGAGATTTGACTATTCAAGTGTCCGAGATTTCGGGCTTAGTTAGGTATACCCGAGAAGTACAGTGAGAGAGGCTAAATCCGGAGGGCGCCTACGGCACACTAGTGGTTACACTTTGAGGGAAGTGTCCTGAAGTGGAGAACACCAGGCTATAGCAGGCGATATGGTGGAGAGTAGTGTACGTAGGCGCAACGGGTTAACGTCGAGCACCGCACGGGGCGTGCAGTGTCTCGCCGGTCGAGCAGTAATTAGGCGGGCTAATCACCGCCGGCCACGTTATCTTAATGGCTCCCCGTTATGCCTTGACATCACAACACCCCGATGCCGTCTCTGTATACCTGGGCCGCTGGGGTTTAATTGCTCCGATGGGTCCGTGCTCTGCGAAGCTCCGCTGTGTGTTCAGGCTATGCAGGTATCTCAACGGCATGAGATATCATGGAGGATGATGTCGATGCGCGTGTGGGGATACGTACTGCTACGAGAGGATCCATTGTTCTCTGTCTGAGTTACTGCATTCGATGGAAAGGTTGTGTGCTGATCAACTTAGCAACAATAACCAATTGGTCACAACCATTCCTAGGTTCCCCATCCTGTGTACCCCCATCAATGATCGAAGATTTGCAAACGCACGGAGCATCACAGCAAGAGCTTTCCCATGGTCAGCACACATAGCATTCGTGTAATGGCTAATAATGTCCGATTTAGTGGAATGATTTCCAGAATATCATATGAGTTATAGTTGGGGAAGATGCAACATTCTCTCGTATAGGCTTCATCAACGTATGCCCATCAGCAAAGCCGATGGTGATAGGCATTGTGTAATTCTACTATGGCCGGGAGGCAAACAAGATGGCGCGCAATGGAACTCACAAACTGTTGCTATTGATGCTCTCACCAGTGTTGGAGAATAATTATGGTGACAACGTCCATTCAGAATCGCCGAACCATCTGGATGAGCGTGAGCTGGTACGGATATGAGAACCCATTGTCCTTCGTCCGAGTTACTGCATTCGACAGAAAGGTTGTGTGCTAATCAACTTAGCAATGATAACCAATTGGTCACAACGATTCCTAGTTTCCCATCATGTATAGCCCATTAATGAGGCTTTGCATGATCAAACACATAGCGTTCTTCATGTAACTGCTAATAATGTCCGATTCAGTTCGATTTAGAGAACATCATGTGAGTTACAGTGTTGGGAGATGCAACATTCTCATCAAAGCAGATGCTGCTCGGTTTGTTTTGTCGCTTTCGTATAGGCTTCATCAACGTATGCCCATCAGCAAAGCCGATGGTGATAGCCATTGTGTCGTTCTAGTTTGGCTTGGAGGCGAACAAGATGGCGCGGAATGGAACTCACAAACTGTTGCTATTGACGCTCTTGCCAGTGTTGGAGAATAATTATGACGATAACGTCCATTCAGAATCGTCGAACTACCTGGACCATTATTATCTACGTGCATCTGTAAATTCTAATGCAGCGTTGTACAGAGACAATATTCATTGAAAGCGAGCACTAAGTAAAAAGCCTGGTACCGGTTACCATGAAGAAACGTCTATTCATTTTTAGTCCATACGATAATTTTGTTACAGTTATATTGACTACGGAGGCGACATGCGACCACTTTGACTACGACAATAAGAATTCATTCAACAACGCTTGATTTGTTTTTTTGAGTGTAACCATTCCAGATTCCACCGTACTCGTTTTCCAGTTCACTTTGAAATCCGCATGTTCACTAAAACCTTAGAGCACCTAAGAGTCCTGAGTGTCTCAACTTGACCCAAGTTCTAACTAGCTCCGGTTTTTCCTACTTTCCTTTTTACCATACTCCATACACGATGCGAAAGTGGAAATGGTCGCATAAACTTGAAACAAATACTGTCCCTTTATAGGTGCCCGCGAACGAAACTGGATTTTAGAAAAACGAAACTTACGATGATAAACTTGTGAGTGGTTTTACTTTTTACGCCAAATTACTGAAATTTTCATAAGTTCAGTGTACATCAGTCCCAACTGGGTGGGTTTGGATTTTAATGGTAAACAGGCACTAGGTCGCATTCACGTTGTAGAAAAACGGGGAACCTCGTCGTCGTCTCGACGTGGTGAACTCTAACATCCAGATGCTCTTACTTCGATCTCTTTTCCGGGTTCCTCTTTGGCGTGGTCTTGGCGGCAGCGGCTACCACCCACAGTGGAGAGGACGGAGTGGCTTTGCTTGGATTCTCGCGCTCGGTGCAGTCAGACCGACGACTGGCTATGCATCCAATCCCATTTCCCATTTCAACTTTTCTCATCTCTAACAGCACGGTGGGTCCCTCGGCGGTATGAGCTTCCGAAGGGTGCCTGTGAAACCGGAGGTAGAAGTTAAATACCGTTACCGTAATGTTCAATCATTATTTCAGCTATTAAAATAGCTGAAAGAGGGAGAAAGAGGCGCGGAATGAGAGAGGGAGAGGGGGGAAAAGGCGCACATTCAGCAGTTCGACTGCTTCTGTAAACGCTCCAATGCTCCGCTTCCTTCTTCGGCCAAGTCGAAAGTAAAACTCGAGGGAAGCTACCCCTCCGCAAGCACATCAGCTAGACGACAGACAATCTACTCTTCTATTGTTTTTCTTGGACTCCGGCCGGCGCGCATAAATTCACGAATTAATCCACGACAGCGGTGATTAGTCGTTAGAGAAATTGGAACGAAGCACTAAAAACACCTGACATTTTTTTTTGCAACGACATTGCAAAAATGGTTGTCGATTGTGAAGATAGATTCCCAGACTTTTGTGGGATTATTTATTTACAAAATGTATTTATTTGTAAAACGTAATTTTTGCCTACTTATTACATGCTGTGGCAATCTTGAGTGGTGCAATGCTGTAATGGCGTGATTCTGATAGGTAAAATGGCGAGCACGAAACCTTTTTGCACAGCATATGTCGCGCAGGGAACCTTGTGACTTATTGCATGGGTTTTGTTGCTAATAATACTTTCCTCACTTCGTTCTATCGTTTTTAATGCAAATATTCATTACTGTCGTATATTAATCCTAGGTCGGAATTCTTAGTGAAATCATGAAAATATTGTTCAATTAAACCGTGTCACGTGAATCTCCGCTAACTACATGGGTCGTATTTAATCACAATGTTGGAACACGCAGCCCTATATGAGTTCGTGATACGATCGCTGTGACTTACTTCAACCTGCAGTTAACGATTAATGTCTACTCGAAAAGCCGCGACAGCTTTACATTATCAGATACCGCGAAATATATGAGACAAGTGAAAGCTCATTACGCGTGGCTAAAATGGGTTACCATTTTTTACTGTTTTATGCAACTGTTAGCAATACTTCTATCTTCATTGGCACAATGCTTTTTGGTTCACAAAATTACCGAAGCTTTTCCAATAAACACACAAATGAAATTACTCAAAATGACCCAAAAAAAATGTAGAAACCGCAGCTTAGCAAACGAATTATTGAGAGAACAGTTTTCCAACTCTGTACATTAAAATCGAAACTTCTGGGGTGTAGTTGAAGTTGACCTGGAGGCTCCTGTGCTGTTGAAAGCCAAAGGGTATGTTGGAGTTAATGCACAGGGCAAACGTTGATACGGATATAGCGGTATCGTGGTTGAGTGTGTCTATATATGTATATCGTTTGCTAAAACCCGATATGGTCGGGAGATCCCGAAGTCCCTTGGGTAATGATAAAACGGCTACTGGCCTTCCATATCAGTCGACTGGCCGGTGGCCTCGTTGGACATGCTATTTCGCAGAGGGTGCCGAAATAACAACTCGTCCACCGTGGGAAAATCGGGCCTCGACGATTTGCCACTCGTGACTCGAGTTTCATCTTTCCGCTTATTTATAATTATATGCGAAAATAATTATTCTGTAAAAAATATATATTTTAGAAATGACAAATCTTTGAAAACTACAATTATTAATAAATGTGCTTTAAAAAATCGGTTTTTTGTGGGTCTATGAAAATATTCATTCGCAAGGTTTCCATCAAATTTAAAAAAATGGGAAAGTCAGATTATTGAATCGTATTTTTTTTGAGTCCAAAATAGTTTTTTTGACTCCTCGAAAATAAAAAAAAAACGGCAGACGTAAAAATTTTGCAACTGGCAAAACGAGCTAAAAAGCGTGAAGATTTTTTTTAATCATAGTGGAAATAATAATATAATGAAAGCGGCCGTGGGTACGCACGCTCTCGGTATTAGTCGCGACGATGCGCCGGTCCCCTGTTAATATTCATAAAACGGCCTGCCACGTGGTATTTTATATTTTATCATATACGCGAGAGGTTATGATAGCGAGTGGCCCACGAACGAGCGAGCGAGCGAGCGAGTTCGTAGTGCATGGTGCGACCAGATATTATGAAAATTAAATTCTGGACTCTAAATTTTACAGAATTATTACGAAGCGTCAAGCCGTCACGCCTAGCGGTTTTTAAAATGGGCCATTGTATAGTGTGACGTAGAATTTCAGGCTCTACTTTCTTTTTTCACTCGAATGAAAACTCTGAGTGAAAAAAATATATATATACACATATATATATGGATTAATTTATTTATCATGAATGCCTATCACTCCATCAATTTATGAGTACTCTGAGATTTTTAAAGCACTGTATAACTATGAGATAATTTAGCGGTAGACTGTCGTATGCATCAATTTTCAGTATATATACAAGCTACGTTAAATCGTTATTTCGCCCTCGGCAATAAAGTTTAATTGAGCCCCTGTTGCGTATAAAAGCTTGTTAGAGCTTTTATCGAAGAGAAGTAAATTTAATACTCATACCGGGGGCGATTATCCGGTCACTATCGGGGAGTTATTCTTTTCATTATGCTGTGGCTGCATAACTTTCGAACAACACCCTGGATGAACACATGTCATTTGCCACATCGAAACCGCCAACGAAATAATCATTTTTATTCAGGCCTTATCGAAACTCGATTGTCCTATAATCATTCTTCACTCCGTATTAAATGATTTATAATTAAAAATCCCTCGCTGCTTTATTGCAACCAAGACCAATATTTGAATAAATTATATTCCCTAATACACTGTTCAAAATCAAAATTTCCACTATTTTTTTTTAAAGCTGAAAAATAAAAAAAATAAATAAAAATGATGAAATTATTTATATTTACATGAAAAACATATGAGTAATGAAATAGATACATCTCTTTGTAAAATATATCGCTTCGTCCGTCGCAGTAGCATAATGAAGTCGGAAATTTCGTAGGAGTTTGAGGATGCCTGTATTTCCGAAGTAGTATCGTAAAACCAGCGTTGTCGCCCTAACGTTAAATTGAACTAGAAATAGCAGTGAGGTGAAAGTTGTGTTCGTTCTGAAATAGCAGCCACTGTTTCGACCGAGGCTTAACGTTGGCTCTTACAAGGGTACTTGGATAGGAGTGAAAGTTTCAGTTGGGTGTGTGTCAGTGCCAGATTCAATGCCGGCTAGTTTTTTCGCTCTGTTTTACTACTACTACACCGGCTGATGTGCTGGCCCATTACGTTTGCACCGGATTCCCTCTATACCGTTCCTGAAACTTAATTGCATTTACTTGTAACCGTTCTATATATCGCCCGGGACTCGAGAGCAATATCAAGTTTGTTTTTTGGTTCCGCGACAAATTGCTCGGGATGTGGGCGAGCGTGCTCCGCTCGAAAGGACCGCAGTTCGGTTTGGCATTTTTGTGTTCGAAATGTTTAAAACTTTTTCAAATAAAAAAAAAAAAAAACAGGATAAGCGACGAATAAATTTGAAGTTTTGAAGATGAATATTCATTCCTAAATGGGGCTACATTCGTAAATAAGGTTACAATTGGAGTTGGTTAGTTGGTGGTTAAGTTAATCCTGGACGATCAACAGAAATTGGAAGCTATGGATTTGTATTCGAGATTCCAGAAAGTTTTTTGCGAAGAGGAAGCTGAAATTGATGAACACCCTCGGAGAGGCTGATTCATTAAATCAGAATAGTAATAAGGAAGAAATGTGCAAAGCTCTAATTTCCTTCGGTCTATTTTTTTCTTTTTCTGATTTCATTCGCTTGATTCTCGATGAATACGACATCAGACCGATATAGCACTGTGCAAACTCGCTCTTCGTAACTCAACTTCGTCCGAGAGTCGTTGAACATCGGGTAACTATGAATGATTAATTTTCGTCTATTAAGCGATTCACCCTCTTCCGTCTCGTGATGCAGACTTTACTAAAACTTCAATTCATTAAGTTTGGCGTTTCGTGGCGCAGAAATGGGTTGATAGGAAGTGAGGTCGCGAGTGAAAGGGGAAAGCGAATAAAGCTCGTCAGTGAGTTAAGGCTGCGTGATGTGCCATGCAGTTCAACGCTTGATCCTTTGGCTGATTTTTTTTTCCCCGCCACTGGGCAAAACCATAAACTCCTCTTTGTCATCCCTGTATACAATAAATTTTCTTATATCATTTGATATTTATATTAATATATTATTTGATATTTCATTTAGTGTTGATCGAAGGGCATCGAATCTCGAATACGATCCACCTGCAAACACACGGAAAGACAAATCAAATAAAAACTGCGATATATTCGTTAGAAATTGCCAGGAAATTCTCATACCCCATGACTACCATTTCACCAGAACATTTTCACTTTATTCGCCAACTTTTTGTGCATACAGAATTTCCACTCGTGGAAATGTTACTGTCGCAAATTTTTTCACTCAGTTCTTTCATGACAATTTCACCAGTTTCACACTTTCCGGAACAACGTTTTTTTTTTTTCTTTGCTTTCAGTTTACTTTTCGCTCGCTGTATTTCGTTTTATCGCTTTCTTATTCTTTTCTGTTTATGCTTTGACCAGTTCTAATATACTATGTGTGTGTGTGTGTGTGGGTATGCACTGTTTGAAAGAGTACAAACTCCTGGATCTATCTATCTTAGTGCAAGAGTATATATTCTTCTCTCGTAGAATTGGAGGAGAACTTTTCTCCAACAGGGGCCTCGTATTTTCGACTTAGGTTCAACTTTATCTCCGGAAGAACGGTGAAAATGGAAGTAGCGTCTGTGAGCGTTGTTCTCGCTCGCTCTCTTGATAAACAACAAAGCTCTTTGTTACCTCGCAAAGTGTTCTTCGTGAGAACACAATACAGGTGCTTTAAGCCTCCTTCCATCTCATCTTTCCCATTGTTTTTGTCTCTTGTAATTATGCTCGTACGCAAATTTCTTCTTTTCTTGGATAAACTTAAAGTTTATCTCAAGTGAGTTAAAGGATTAAAGTAAATGAGTGAGACGTTTCGCTTTCTTATTCGTACTCTGCGAATTTTTTTGTAAAAAAAAAAACAGGAAAACTTTCTAAAGAGTCATTTCATGATGATGTTGATTAATTCTCAAAGAATTGAAGTGTCAATTTGCAAAATTTTCGTTCAGCTACCATTTTTTTTTCCCTTCGTTTTCTAGTATATAGGGCAGGAAAAAGTATTCTCATCCTATGTACTTTGTATGTATGTACTTCGCTGCTTTTCATGTCAGGCTAATATTAAAAGAAGAACGATAAGGTTAGAAAATCCAATTTTCCTGTTACAGTATAACACGTGTGCATAATAGCGTGAATATAAATTTCAAGCTGTATTTTGCTCTATTTGTAGAAAACTCGGGGTAACCTCGGGTTTTACCTCCACCTGCACTTAAGTGCATGTAATGCTGACTGTGGATGCCTTCGGCCTTCAATTTTGCAAGAGAATTGTGGCAAGAGAAGGGACACATAAATTCTTCGTGCTATCTCCGTGCTCATTATAATTTTATCTACGCTCCATTTGATTTATTTCAAAAGTTCAGCGAAACTTTGAGTCTTTCGTTGCCCCTTGTCCTCGTGGACATCGTCTTCATCTTTCTCTTCTTCTTATTCTTCTCCATCTCCGTGCCCCTCCATAAATAGCGGAAGATTGCATTAACGTTTCGGTGGTAGTGGAGCCTCTTCTGGTGCGTCTAGATCAACAGAAGTTATGTGGAAGAACGAATTCAATTGTATGTGCGATCGCGATAGTAGTCGTGGAAGTAGCCTCGCGGGCTCCTGGAAATTGCGTATTGGTGCGTGAATTTCGAAAGTTTAGACTACTCCACAAACGTATAGCCCTGAACTTCTCGGTGGCTGTTGGCGAAAATAATATTTATTCGATTCCCGGAAGCACGAGCGCGAAAATGCAATACGATTCTGTTCACCTACAAAGTTTTCCAGTTAAAACTGTTCCGACCTCCCGCAAGAAGTGAGAACTTTTGAGTGTGCACGCGAAATAACAGCATGTTTCACATCCGCCCACCTTTGACTTGACTATTCATATCAGTTCCATTTGGATCCGACAATTCGGACGTCTGGCTCCTTCAATTAATTTTTTTTTTTTTTTTTTTTTTAATTGCCCCTCTCATTTCTCACGAATTTCCTGCGGAAAACCTTGCGCTGCTGGAAATTTGGGTTCTCGTCCAACTGGAAGATGTTTAATCGGACAGATCACGAAGTGTATGTGCCTTATCGAAACTATAGCGTATCAATTATAATTGATAGAGTGGAGTTGAGCCAGGGCGTCGATCCGTGAGCCACGAAGGAAGCGGTTATGAGGGTCTCGTAACTGTGAGATCAGACTGGGGCTTTTGTCGGGAACGAATTAACCCCATTAACGAAATCGTCTAATTCCCGGTGTTAAACCCTCGGGGAACCCTAGCGCTCGTCGGTCTGACCTGATTGGCGCTCGTTTCCCTGGAATCCAGTCGAGCACCGGTCGTGCAGTACGAAAACTCGTAGTTCAACTACAACAGGATATATACAGGGTGAAGTGAAGAGAGAAGTGCCCCTTGCCTCTGACTGGACTGCCGGTGGAAATCAGTGAAGCGATTATGCGATGGCGGAGATGGGGCTAAGGGAGTTAGTGGGAGAGGGTTGTAAAGTGAACGGTACAGCAAATGGTACCGGTGCGACATGAAGTGGGTTTTTATCCGGGCGAATTATCACGGGGCTTGCACACGGATACAAGATCTTTGATTAATCCTTGATTTGATAAAACTGATATGTCAAAGCAACTTTTTGATAAGGTCCGCATCGTTTGATAACTTCACCGGAAAATTCCGGATTAGTGTACTGATTATCCGGGATATAGAACGATTCTTCTCCGTCGCCTGGCTTCTTCCTGATGACCTGTTTTGACATTTTCGCCATTATTGCGCGCTCCGCCAGCGCACAGTGGATAATTAACTTCGTCTGCCCTCGTAAATCTAACATGTTTTCCCAGTTCTCGCCACTTCTACCCCGCATTCTTCGCTGCTCTCTCCTTTCCATCTCCTCGTATTTGGCTCTTCAGCTTCGCTGATTTTGGACTCGTTTGGGCCAGTGCCCTGACTCATCCAATCTCCTTGTGGACACATGGTTCACTGAGACACGTGACTACGTGTGTGCAGGTCAAGAAAACAAAACTCTTCAAATGAAACGTCTCGAAAAAAATACACCCAAGAGCATTTTCCAATTTCATCCTCAACAATAAGCCACCACGAAGAAATTAGATTTACCAGAGTCTCAAACATTATCGTCAGCATAAAAAGAGACCAGGAGAAAATAAGGAGAATGATGCGAGAAAAATCCTTCGCAGGTATATTGTAAAATGTAAATTAATGTAAAGTGCACCGCAATGGAGTAAATAATTTTATCGGCACTTGGATGGCCTTTGCCATAGAATCGTAAAGACATATTAATACTCGTCCAGCAAACTATTCGCTACAGCTCGAAAAAGTGCTGAGGCATCATCGATCGTAACTTGCAGTTACGCAAAGCTGACGTTTTTATCACACACTGGCGAGGTCAGCACAGCAAGCGAGAATCCGACAAGGGTAACCATCGAAAGGCAAACAAGAGCGAGGCAATCTCCCATGCCGTAAAAATCCGCACGACCAGCAGGAACACAAGAAGCGGCGGAGGCAAAAGCCAGTGTCTTTCCGCCGTTGGATACCACTGGTGGCAGTCCATCGACTTTTTCTGGGATGAGGAGATCGTCACACCGTGAGACGCGCGTTTATGCCCCATTTTGCGGCTTCCTCGCCGTTATATCCCCCTCGACCTTTTTGCATATGAACGCGTACCGTTGAAAGAGCCCAAAGCTCACGAATAAACTATATATACTACAATGTAACGCGGTGGGTATGTGAATGGGAATGTTAGTTTCAATATATATATATATATTTATATATATAAAGGAACACGAGGCAAAATGAATCCCAAAATAATATCGCCATGAGCAAAACCACAGGACAGTCTCTCCGAAATATTGACTCATTGATTTCACAGTAATTTGAAATTTGGATTCAATGCCAAGGTCGCGGTCGATGAATTCGATGAAATTAATTGTACCCGCGATTTTTGTAAATAGAAAACAAATTTTAAAAAGTTATTCGGTGAATCAATATTGTATAGGCTATAGATAGAATTGGAAATAGTTAATATTTTTTATGAGTTTCTTTGGTGTTTCAATTTGAAGGTTTGATTGCTTTGAGCATTCAAAATAATGTCAAAAACGTTGAGTTAACATTGATTGGCTTGAATTGAAATGTGCTCTTTTTTTAATCGTGTTGGAGTTTTGTTCGCTTTGCCTTGTAAATTTTTTGCAAATTACTGTTTCATATTGCCCCGTCATTTCATTTTACCTCGTGTTGGCCTACGGCACGGCAACATCCCGAATCTTTGCCAGGATAGCTCACCTGATTCACCCGCGTGAACATTAGAGCCGAGTACCCGGCAGTTATCGTTCCCTTTACTATACAGACAGTGCACACACGGGATCAAATGTATCGGAACGATTTATGCACCTGGCTCGACGCCGTTCCCGACGCGTCCGACGCTCGCACGCATGACCACCTCGGTAACCCGTTTCCTCTATACCACGATGAGGGTGGGCGCTCTACCGATCTATACCGCGTATTCCCTGAAACGTTGAATATCACATTTCAAATATACAGACCCTCACACCCTCGTTCTGCCCTCTCGGAAAGCCATTTTCGGCAGTTTTCAAAACGACAAACAGAATTATGGCAGTAGCGGCGATCCAAACGATGCACTACCGAAAAAAAAAAAAAAAAAAACACCGGATCGAGTGGTCGTTTCGATGACTTGTACAACTAAAACAGCTATTTCTCTTTATTTCTTGTTGTCGTCCTCGAAGAGAATGAAAGGCATTTATTCACGTGTTACGAGGGTGCGTCATTTATCAGCCATTCACATCGACATCATGGTTCTCAGTAGGACTTTCAGCTTTGTGAGAAATTATTGCCCCTTCCATAACAGGGTAAAAGTGCAATAAAACATGTTCGGTTATGTCTATGTTCATAAAAAGCCTCGTTTCGATCCGCATATCGGATAGCGGAATGGACCGCCACAAAATCCTTTGTTGAAACTTCAATTGAACTTCAGGTTAAAGGGTAAAAACTAACGGCCGGATAACAATATCGGTAATTTCTTGATTAAAAAAAATTACAGATACGAAGTGTTAAAGTTGTATTGAAAAATCGGTTGTCCATAACAGGGCAAAAGTGCAATACAACATGTTTGACTATGTCTGTATTCATTTTTAAAAAAACCTCGTTTCGATGCGCCTAACGGATAATGCAATCGACCGCCACAAAATAATCTGTTCAAACTTCAATTGAACATCACGCTGATGAGTAAAAAAGAGCGACCGGATAGCAATCTCGGTACTTACTTGAATTCAAACATTACAGATACGAAGTGTCGATATTGTATAGAAAAATCGGTTGTCTACTGTAATATGGTTTCGATCTTCTGTGCGGAATCACAGAGGAGCTTACAATAACGATGCAGGGGGCCTAGAAATCGGTGCTCTCAATGCGTCCATCGAATGGAGCTTGCCGAAGGGCCATTTAGATAAGGAAGATGAAGCGTCTTGACCGTAGCTGGATATTCTTTCCCTGTCTCGTTCAACGAATTCGCCGATTTCGGGGGCTCTGCGTGGCGTAGTGACAAAGGCAGAAGAAAAAAAAAAGGAAATTCCGAGGGTTATAGTGTAGACAGCTAGCTTGCAGAAGTTGGGAAAAGCTTTCGCGGTTCTCGGGTCTAACCCTTCCTATGAAATTAGGTTCCCCGGTTTTTCAACTCCGCTTTCCACCGAGCCCCTTTTTCCCTCTTCATCCTCGACTTATCCTCTCCTTGTCGCACTTGCCTTTCCGTCGTGTTCGTTTCTTTGATCGGGTGCCGAGACCCGCCACATTATCGCAGGGATCAATATCCCCTCCTCCCTTCCGAATATCCTTTAGTGCTTCCAAGCTGTGGAACTCCCGGCGAAATCTTCCTGCGGGATGAATGTAAGTGAAGCGGCAAGAGCAGAGCTTCTCTTGTCGCAGGAAGGCTGAAGGATTGAGGGCAAAAAGGAGACGGTGAAAGAGTGAGAAAAACCAGCGATATCTGCGGAGAGCAGAGAGTCTGATACATTCATTCCATTTCGGCAAGATATTTGACATCTCCAGTGTCGCCCATGTGTGTGTTTTGGTCGATAGATTTTTTTAATGGATAACAGTATATCTTATTATCGAGAGTGGTGGCTGCCAGTTGTTTGTTATCCCGTGAAAAAGCACCAATATTGCAAGGGACAGTTGAAACAAGTACATTCACAAAAGTGAATCCACCTTCAATTCGCTCAATACCGAATACCCTGTTCCATGGTCTGTTTTACCATTTGTCGCAACACAAGGTTGTCACGCGAAACGATAAAAGGAAGTTGTCGGACTTCATGGGATCGCGTACAAAGACTTTACTGGAGGCATTGTTAATCACGGTAGAATCCGACTAAGTCCACTCGGATTATACTGACCGATTTGTTGCAGTGTCTAACTAGGCTGGACGCTAATTGGATTGGATTGGCCACTTTGCAGAAACTGTTGCAATCTGAACAGCTCGTCGAGGTAGCAGTGGTATATATTATGTATTTACAGTGGTATGTACAGTTTACACGGCTTCATTCGAGACGATATGGCGTGTTCCACGATCTTCTTACGAGAGTAATTGCACATTGTTGTATATTCATTAGTTCTTAACGGTACGCGAAGGATGTTCGCCTGTACAACTGAAGTTCTGGTGAACCTCCTCGGAATGCACTTCAGTCGTTCGGTGTACCATCAACGAATTTATTACACACGCAGGCATCTCGCAACAATGAAGACCTTACGCTCGCGAAAGGTATACACTTTAACCTCGCAAATTCCTTACTGTATCGACAATGAAATTGCAGAAACAGGAAATCCCCCATATTTCTGGGTATCAGTCGTGCCAAGAAGCTTGGCACACTTTACAAATAACTTGGCTCGTGTTTTGACGTACCTTGATCCAGGTTTTGATGTATAAGTGGCTGGTAATTTAACCATGTGACCAAGAAATCGTCAGATAAGATATGTGAACCCATTTTTCAATAACGACGTGAGTGATGACAGTTTTTATTCTTATTTTGTGTATTCTGGGAATCGAGATCGTGTTGGGACTAAGATCGTCAATGAGATAATTCTGGTACCCAGAATTCACACATTGATAGCCGCGAACTTTTATTACCTGGGCATTTAAAGTCTCTTCAAAAAGATACGTGAACCCATCTTTTTATAGCGACATGGGTGATGAGAATTTTGTTAAAAATGTATTCAAGGGATCGAGATCATGTTGGGACTAAGATCGTCAATGAGAGAATTCTGGTACTGAGAATTCGGACATCGATAGTCGCGGACTTTTATTGCCTGGGCATTCACAGTCTCTTCCTCCAAATTCTACAATGTTATTGCAGCGCCGTATAAAACGTGAGAGTTTATGGGTATTTGTAGTCGGGTAGCAACAAATCTACGAATGATCCCTACCTCGAAAACCCTCGCGTATACCGCGTCATGCAAGGCGTAATCGGACTAAACCCACGGGACTTCGGTTACACACTTAATCCTCTACGTAAATACCGTAGAATGCTCGCAGCTTCTCTCGCCATCTCTCTTTCTCTTGGTGGCGCACATAACTCTCGCGTATACTCGGTCTGCGATATGGAACACGCGTTTACCATAAATCTCTGGGTCTCTGTGGAGAGAACGGTCGACTCCGGTAGGAGCACGCTGAAGGCGATAGCGATGGAACGAAAACGAGAGACCTGGCAGCATCAGCAGCAAAATTACTCCTCCACCCTGCAACATCTCTCCCGATAAATCTAGAAACCATCCAAGTACACTTTGCACTGCAATTACACTATTCAAACAAATTTCGAGCGTTATAACCTTGAAGCTATGGAACAATCACACAAACGCACAATCACAGGTGCAGTCGCACCGAAGGGTATGTTATTTTGAACCATGAATTATTCTCGAGCTCCCAGGGGATCATTTCATTTCCGAGCATTTAACATCGATGCATACTTATCAGGGGTTGCCAATCAATGTTTTTTTCGTAATTCTTTATCTCCGTTGCAACAGTTGCTTCGTCTTTGGAAGTCAGACAAAAATGCAGTGTTGAAAACAAAAAATACCCTCCAGTTTTTATTTGGTCCATCTCTACCTATACACCACATTTAGCCTTGGCACTGCCTTGGGGCATTGGTGTGCGTTACCCAGTTTCAATTTCACATTAGCACGTTGTAAAATACTGCAGAGAATACTAACTTCATTATCGAATTGTCGTTACACCTTGTGCAACTGTGTAGCTTGCGTCCATTACCGTATCCACGAGGTTCTTGGCTTCCGTATCGCTTTGCATTAGCCGGAGGCGAAAGTCACGTGAGCAAACAGACGAAATAAAAAAAAAAAAACGAGTAAATGTGTATTATTTTGCTACAAGATGGTTGGCGTTACCCCAACGGGGTTGCCAGGTCCAGCGACTGGCAAAAGTGATGACTGCAACTAAAGTAAAGGGGTTAGTACGGTGCGACTAACAGCAAATACGAGAAGGAGGGTCGCGAGTACGTGTTCTCAGCTGCATGATGTTATATTACCACGTGCCAACGGCCACGGGAAAAGGACAAGGTACCGCACCATGTTAGCAAGAGTTGTAATCCCCCGCTGAGTCCGTCGGCGAGTTAGCTAAAGCTTCGTGTAACTCTTCATTCGCGGGGTTACCTCAAGTTACTCCCAAGCTATGCTGTATTACCGTAACTTACTTTTATCAACTTTTTAACCTGTCCATTGTGCAATCTCTCGCATCCTTAGCACTCTAGTCTCATTAACCCATTCGTTTACTTCAAGCACTCAAACGAGAAATCTATGTTGCAGATTGTGAATAAACACTTTCAGTTCGGTACTGCAGTTTTCTAGTATACATTTTTTCAACACTGTATACTGCTTTTCGCTGCTTTCATGGAATATCACAATCCGCCGAATCAGCAGTTTCTTCTTTTCGAATGCGGAAGATTAAGGGTACGTAGCAAGGTTATTAGGGTGTCTAGTATCGAGAGGTCGGGCTGTTGTACCGGATAATTCTACCAGAGCAGTTGAATCTGCGATGATCTTCCGTGTCTTTGCTGACGTCTCTCTCTCTCTCTCTCTCTCTCTGGTATCTGGAGTCCACTATAGCAGAGTGTTCTGGTATGCTATCATAGCCACCCTGACTTCTACTGGTGTCCTTGCTATGTAGCCCTAACTACCCCTGGTATACCTGTCCTTCTGTATACATGTACTGTAGTTAAACGCTGGGGTGCACCTCGTGCCGTGTCGTACCGTTGCAACCCTATGACGGTTGTATATCAGACCGTAGACGCTGGCCCATTCCCTGGCTTCATACAATAAGCCATTGTTGTCTATCCGGCTTTACGTTTCCCCGTTACCAGACCCTGCCTCCCCTTCTCGTCTCGCGTTGGAGACAAAGCTAGCTCTTGTGTCCGTGCTACCGCCACCTTGTCCGACGCGTTTGTGATACCTTGGAACGTTAGCATCTATCTGGGCTTCCATAGGTATATGTCCGTACACAAAGATCGTTCATAATGCTGGCTTCCGCGCTGGTTATGTGAATATTTAGGTTGTGTGTTCGGATGTTTCTTAGATTCCCACTGCTGCTCCACTTGCTGATTGGCATAATGCGTTTTGTTTGTCGTTAACCAGACAGTTTCCTTGCCTAAATGAATCTCAACTTTTTCGCAATCACAAATTCATTGTCCGTTGCGTTTCCTCAACTTCGCTTTCAGGAAGATAACAAAGGAAATTTTCTTGATTTTTATATGAGAACAATCAAAATGGTGGAAAGTATCGACGAAAGTGCTCGCAAAACAAGACATGCGGAAGTGGTTGGGTGTTCGTACTACGCAGCCAGATTTTCCGAAAACAAACGACTCTCGACGAAGTCTCGTCGGGAGGAAGCCATTCTGTAACAATTGCTGTACAATGAAATATGAATGTCGTTGCAGAGGGTTGGGAACTCATCCAGAAAGGTTAAACCAGGTGGCACTGTGAGGTGCGCTGTGGTTCGGTGGAGTGACGGATCACTCAGCCTATTAATAATTGCAGTCACCGTCCTGCACCTCACGCGTTGATTCCTCGCGTATTCTCATTTCTCACGCGAGTTATAGTTGCGCGCATTTAAGCGAACTCGCTCTCCTGTCGTCACCCACTGCTAATTATTTGTTGCGGCGACGCCGACCCTAACCACCCAGTTATCAACTATGTTGACTGATAACTTCTCGTTTATTTATTTTTAATAACCTCTAAAAAAGTGACTTTTTGATTTTTTGGGATTCGACAGTTCTTACATTCGATTTCTGATCGAGGAATCCAACAAGAAATTTTTCTTTTTCACATACCGATTTTTTTACATCGTTCTCAAGTTTCAAATATCTGTGTCAAAAATTTGTGGTGTCGTTTTGAAAAAAAAAAGGCAAAAAGAATGGGCCTTTGGTCGTTTCAGAGTTGATAGTTTATAGCATTCGACTTTCTATGCAGGTAATTCGACGGATCTATCTAGATAAGCGCAGTGACGTCTCTCGTGTGTAACAATTTCCCGTGCCATGCATGATTTACGAGAGTCACCGGTTGGATCTCGATCTCTCACCGCACCCACTGCTGTGTCTATCTATACATGACATACATACATGTGTATATGTAGATGTGGACGATGCGACGAAAATTTCCGTTTCCCAGGGGTCGCGTGGGAACGACAGCCCTCGGAGGCGAGGACGACAGTGAGATCGAGAAAGGGGTAACACCACGAAAGCTGTGGAGTACCTGAAGCCCCTGTTACAAGCTCAACGAGTGGAGTCTGCAATCATGGAGCGATATTGGCCGACCTAAAAACGAAAAAATACCAGACATGGGCGGAATGGCATCGGTTTCTGGGCAGCCTATAAGATAGACCATTGACTGTAGTCCAAGTGACGATCGTTGAAAGCCCAGCGACTGTGAATCCTCAGTTTACACCTATCTATAGACGAGGCGGTGCAACCCGATGAAGTAGAACCCTCGCCAAGCGGTTAGTCGATAATCGCTTTAGCTAATCTATGAGAGATTTTGCGCCATTCTCAACTGGCTGCCGACATCGTCGTCCCGTTGGGAATTACCGTGCGCCGAGGCAGAGGAAACGGAAACTCTATCGTACTCGTTCGCGTTCCTGATCTTCCAGCCCCACAGCTCATTCTCTGTTCCTCGGAGTCGAGCTTTAAGGGGCCAGGGGATGTGCTTTATCAAGCCGATATCCTCTCGAATGTTTTCCCGCGACTTCCACTAGGGATAATGGATAAAATAAATTTTCCGAGGGAACCAATCGGAGATCTTTCTCCGCGATTCTCTCTCACTTTCGGTGGGTATCTATATCCATCGGTCTCTGCCTCCCATGCCCATGGCCCTATTATAACCCTCGCCAATTGCCGATTCACCGAAGTACAATGTACACGGAACATTCGGATTGCAGGAATCATCGATTTTCTCAAAATTCCACTTCGTACTCTCCGTCCGAACAATGACTTGCTTTTAGCCGAGCTTGCGGTTATCCGAAAGCTCACTGCGTTACATTGTTACATTGTTGCACGTTAGCACAGACTTCACCGACTAATTGTACAGCGTGATATTTCAGCTTAGTTTCAGAACATTGTTGAATAATTTATTCAGGAAATTATGCCACCTCCAAATCTATCCCTTCTCACTTAGTAAATAACTTCACTATCGGGAGGCTTTTGGTTCGCTCCACGGGCACCACCTACTCACTGTTTGACTCTCCCGAGGTCGAACAGCGTGGGATCCGTGATTGTACTAACTCGTCGACCAGCACAACCCATCTCATCCATTTTATGCCCTTGCATTTATTTCGTACTTCGTGTTAATGCGTTTGAACGTTGTAACGAAAATAATTGTTCTTTTGTTTTTCTAAACAATTTTAATCCCGGGGTTCAAAGCCCTTGTTCTCACTTTTTCTACTCTAAATCCGTTTATCTATTTTCTATGTCCTTCACGAGAAAATCCACGTCGATGCGTATGCATTGCTCGTGTTCTCAAATGGTCGACACTAAAAGCTACTCCGATATCCAAGTACTCCAAGTATGTTGACCTCTAAAGTTTTGGAACGACAATGAAGAAAAAAACGTGGCTTTAAGCACTTACGAAAAAAGGGTGTTCCCCAACAATTCTTTCCGAATTGTTTTTTTTTTCCAGGTCTGGGATGAAGGATTGCAAGGGTAAAATCAAAAGTATCGATAGCTTCGACCCTGTTGGTTGCAGTTCTTGTAACGGGCGCTGGGCTGGTACTGCATGGCTCTGGTCGGTAGTGATTGCGAAAGAATAAGGAGTCGGAACGGGTGGAGGAAGAGGGGGAGGGTGGTGGGGCGAGAACAGGGGGGGTTGAACGTTGGCCAGGAATGTAATTAAATGCAGTCTAAGATTTAGTGCTTCTGCCTTGTAGTTATAGAGGTCGGGTGCAGGGTGCAGCGCACGCTGGTTCTCTCGTACCGACCTTAAGCTTATGAAATACAGCGGGTCTTGAAGTTAAGCCTGGACTAAAGCACTTCTTGGAGTATCGCACATTTTCGAAGCATTTTCTACCGAAAATCTTGACGCTGATATTTCTGATGCTTCGCAAGCGGAGGTGAATATTGTACGTACTTGAATTATGTCCTAACACCTCAGACATTGAAATTTTCATTTCATTATCCGCTTCATACTTTCACAAGGGAATATTCAGAAAGTTACTTGAAAAACGACTGAAGTGTGAAACCTGAAAATGTACAATGTCATGGAGGGTTTTTGTCAATGTCATTCTGGGTTCATATCAGGTCATCAAGATCAAGCCTCAGCAAGGAATCCTCAATGGGAAACTTTTTACATTTCCATATTACTTTGTCGCAAGGAAAACCACTCGATTCTGCTTTTCCCAAAAATGTTCACACTCTACTGTGACCCTCTCATTCTCGGTAGTCACAAGGCAATTGTGGAGAAGCAGAGATCCATACTTTTGCTGAAATTTCTGTAGTCAATCGACACTATAAAATAGTGGACCAGGTGGAGAGTTCTGACAGCGATTGATCGTGGTAACCCAATAAGCTGCACCATGCGGTTCGACTACAGTACAGGCTATACGGAGGAGGAAAAGTTTCGCGAGGCCAGTCATAACCATCTCCACACGTGGCTCTACTTACTATAATCCACGGATATTACTCGCAGGTGCCTCCCGGTCTTTCTTCGGCTTGTTCGGGCGACCCGCTTGCATATGAGCTTGAGTGCAGTGCGCAATCGCACGCCCCATGCACGATGTTCACCAAAGTACGACGAGAGAACATTAACAGTTAGCTGCTTCGTCCCAAAAGTTCTAATACGCATTCGTGATCCTCTTCCCCTGTTCTCTCTTCACCTTGCTCACCTTTATCTCACCCGTGGAGGTTGTGAAGCTGGAGCAAGGCGTGTGCGAACTACCTACCTAGCCATGATCTAGGTCGGTAACTGGCGCTCGGGTGGATGAGGGAAGCTGGCTCCGAAAGTGGCCAGTTATACAGTTAGCAGCTGAAATGGGCGAGTAGGTGCGAGAGCCTGACCCTTGCTGATGCTGCTAGCTATATTCACCCATACAAAAACTTACGAACTATGGTTAAGGTGCATGTGGGAAATAGAGCTTTCACTATGGCTGCATGTGAATCGTCCGGAACCTTCTACCTATAATCTAGCTTAGCTCTGCCATGGCTTTGTCCCCTCCTCTTCTCCTTCCCTCTCGAATTCCCTCACGAAACCCCTTCTTTCCAACCCTCGAGATTCTCTCTCTCTCTCTCTCCACTATCCCCTCCGTTTTCCTCTTCCTCTCCAACAAACTCGCTTTCTCACCATCCCGGACCTCGTTGCAGTTTCGCGCATCCGCGTCGCCACATATCATGAAACTTCGCTCGCTATTTACCGGGGCTGCCACTGCTGGTGGGTGCTGCTGCTGCTCCACACCGCGTGTGCCCCGTTAGATTCTGCGTTCACATGCACGAACGGGCTACCCATATTCCAACCACGACCATCACTCGTACACCAACGCCGATGTGTTGTGCTCCTCTACCGACGACGTTGCCTTTCGCCTCTGCCAGAGACACCAACATCCCTGTTGCCGTTTCCTGGCCCCTTCCGACTAAAGGAACACCTGAGAATACGTCCTTCTTCTTCTATCGTCTATACGAACGGAAATTGGATATGTATGGAGGCACACGGACTTATGAGGGTGCTTATGCAACGCCAACAGGCCCTCCTGCTGTATGCTTCTGTCTGCTGCTGCCTGATGCTGCTACTGCTGCTGCTGCTGCTGCTGCTCTCCACCCAGTCTGGACTTTCAGGAGAAGGGCGTTGTTTTCACGACCCAGTTACCGCGATTTATGCAGACACTTTGCGAATTTCCGTAACGATCGTGCACGGCGTACACACGTCATCGGTACGCCCTCTTCCTTTTGCACATTGTTGTCTGACTCATTGATGTACGAGCGCAAGGAAGGTGTGGAATTTATGAAACACATCCGAAGACAATCACGATCGGTGTTTGTTCACAATTATCGATCATAGCGATTCACTGCCTTTTCATAAATGCGCCCTTTGTATCCATGGAAAATTCAACATACTTAGATCACGATTGAATTTTGAACTTTGACTTTCTGAGCATGCTACATTTGCGGTATGTTCAGATCTCATGCAACATCTGTATGCAAACAGAAGGGTTTAATCCTCTTATCATAAAATAGAGGTTCACTTGTGCACATGTACAAGACGCGTTACGAAACTAAACTCCTTCCCCGGGAAACAATTGAGCTTATTTTGGAAAATGTATTTGCACTGGTTTTGCCTCGTTCACAGCGGTCGACGTCATTTGTGTGGCACATGGTATTGCAGTTTCTTGGAATCAGCAATTTCCACGTACATAAGTGGGTGTTGGTGAACAAGTATAAAAGAGGAAATGAAAATATACGTACAAGCTCACAGTTCTCTTCGTACATAATTATAATTCTACAATTACACGTGGGTCGTGGCATGTACCGACATTCATGTTCCGTTGAACGTTCAGCGCTGGTTATTATATACCTGCTGATACAACGGACTCAACGCGTACGTAGCGTAATGCATTTCTTGTATGCACTTTGGGAATTTATGATTGTGTACGTGTGATACAACGGAAATGCAATCAATTTTTTCGCCCCAGCGTTTCAGCCATTCAGTTTTCATGAACGAAAGCTGACGCCTTCGCTCGCAGAAACGTACCCGCGCAATACACGACGCTTGTACGGATCGATACTTCGAAACTAGTTGGAATAGGGATGGCAATGCCACACCACAACCCGCAATTTTCGAATAAAAACTTGGGCAAAGTTCATTAGTGCGAGCCAGGCATTTACGACGTGTACGGTATATGGCTGGTTAGATGACTCTGCTTTGCGCTGGTATTCCTCAATTCTCCACAGTTGTTCGCTCCACTTAAACGTGGAATAATGCTTCAAAAAGAGATTAAAAAGCGGGTGTCAGAAGGTGTTCTTTCATAGTACATTCTGTTAGCTACGATTTTTCTTTTCTTTTTTTTTACTTCCTCTTTGAGTTACGACAGACAGTTTTGGTTTGTCTATCGTTCAAACACTTTTACAAACACTCCTACGAAAACTCTTACAAACACTCTTACGAACATTTTTACAAACACTCTTACAAACACTCTTACAAACACTCTTACAAACACTCTTACAAACACTCTTACAAACACTCTTACAAACACTCTTACAAACACTCTTACAAACACTCTTACGAACACTCTTACAAACACTCTTACAAGAACTCTTAAAAACACTCATATGAACACTTTTACAAACATATTTACAAACACTCTTTCAAACACTTTTACAAATACTCTTACGAACACCCTTAATTTTTCAAGTAGATATTCTCACAGATACTCTCACAGGCATTCAAACGAACGCTCTCACATACGCTCAACAACGGACAAATCGCGGTTTACCCATGGTGCCAGGGTGGATTCCCAGCGAGTTCTATTCAGGCTACACTAATAAAGATAGGTCCATGCACAATAGTGTACGGGGAAGGCAGTTTCTTCTTAAATGGGTGCGAACAAATTATCTCCCTTCAGCCTTTTGATCTCACCTCCTATCTCTGTTGTCATGGCGTAACCTTTGCCTCTGAGCAACCCTTCTCTCCACTTGATACCTATACGCTTTCGGAACGATAGTATCAAATTGCGGTTGAATCTCGTTGAGCCTCGGTTATATTCGTTCGACTTACTCGTACAGAAAACCCTTCCTCCTCTTCTATAACTTTACCGCACTGGATATAACAACTTTCCCTCCGGTATCTATGCACCACGAAAAGTTGATTCGTTTCCCTGACGAAATCACGACGACTGGCGATTTTGACTAGCGAATCATCGCCTATTTCCACGGTTTCCAGCTTCCCTCGTTTCGTTGTTAATTTATCGAAAATTCAACCAAACTGGACGAAGTCCATCTTAAACCGCACCGACAATTTCGATGAGATCAATTATATGGTATACGTAATTGAGATGTGAAAGGTGTTTTCATTTCATAAAAGATAGTCAATCTTTTCTCAGATCCGCTGATACTTCCATTTAATTGCCTTTCATGGTCGTCAATGTTTTCCCTTTTTCTTGCGTGTGTCCATGTGAGTATAGGTAAATGCATCCGTATGGATGCCTCATGTCACGACGGTACGTTAGTGTTTCAGTGTTACCAGTGAAATGTTGAAAGAGCAATTTGGAAAGTTCTCACAGGGCTGACAGGTGTTTTATCACAAGCATAAATCTCCATTGTTTCGGCGTCGAACGACCTTAATGCCTCGCGACGGGTCTCAATGCGTTCCAATGCCAACCTTTCTCACCCAACCTTTTTTCGATCGTTTGCCCTTTATGCAAGCACCTCTGTCCTCGCTCTGTCCTCACTATTCTCTCGCAAATTAATCCTCCGGGTGTGACCATTGTAGTTCGCATTGCTGTTGAATTCTACTGCACGCGGTCACGAGTCAGAAGTTATCCGTACGTTCGAGTCTCAACGGCTGAAATTAATGCCTTTTCGTGGTTTTATCGCTACGAGAATCTGCATAGTTGGCAACATCCACAGAGTCCACCACTTACACGTATCCTAACAACAATTGCAATCTCTTAATCACTGCCAATTATTTCTCAACTGCTGTCCAAGCTACTGGACGTTCCTGTAAAGGGTTGGAACTCAGAACAAAATAAAATCATGAGCGACAGAATTACAGGCAAATCAATAAATTCCTTTTACACGAATAAAAAAAAAATTTTTTGTTCGATAGTTTAGGCAACTGAACGCCGAATTCTTTCATTTTTGCTATATAAATTTTTCTCTGTCGTTCTTAATGTTAAAGTAAAAAAATAAACTTTTTACTAACGTTTCTTGCCCGCAATTTCTCTTCGTTTCCTGTTTTTGTGGCATAAATATTTTTTTAATGATATTTCAGGGCGCCATTTTTATTTTTTAACTGTCAGACGATCAATGGCATTAATATTTGGATTAGCAATATTAGCTTTATCCATTTCACACCGAGACATGTCCGCAGGATCTCAAGTCCTCCGCTCGCGTGTTAAGGAAGCGCGCGTGGCACGTTCTCAGCGAGAGAATGAGGCTCTTCGCGTTTAAGACGAGATAGTATTCCGTTAATGCTTTCAGAATGGACTAGCACTACTAGGTACAATCTTTTTACGGTCCCATCATGCACTGCTCGTAATTGTCGACTGTATGCTTGCCTGGATTTTATTCACTATACTTCCACTACCAGTTTACCGGTTGGCTCTCGACCGTCGTGCTGCGACTTTTACCTCGCAGTTTTATAGCTTTGCTTCTTCTTTTACACGACATGAAGCCCAGATTTCGTGTTGATTTGGAATTAAAAAATTTATTGAGAATAGAGTATATACAAAAATTTCTTTTTACCACCGATTTCTTCTCGCGCAGGAACAAAAAGTATCAGGGCGGAGTCTTGAATGGAGTTCCTCATCCTGGCCGGAATCTCGCTAGAGCCCAGATTCCGTCCGAGATTGTCGTTCCGACTGCTCAAAGTGTCCAGGACGTAATTTGCGACCCACTGATACAAAATATTCATAATTTACAAAAATGGTATTCGAAATAATGATCAGTATAACATTCACACTCCAATTAACAATAGTAGAGTAATATTATTTACGTGAAGATGAATTTTTCAAATAGTTTAACTATAATTACAAAACTTCCAGGATATTTTATTGTCCACGACTTGAAATAAACGATTCCAATTTAAAAATGAGACAGAAATGTATTTTCTCATTAACATCATTAGCCATTTACTTTCGAAAATGCTTATCTTCGTGTATGATTTATGAAATTTATATTGGACACGCTATATTTTAGTTTTAATCTGAATAAAATATTTCTTAAGAGTGCTTCAGGTGGTACGGAGGCAGGAAAAATAGAAGAGGTTGAAATATCGCTCGGCGAGGCTCATAATCGTAGCGTTTCCACTGTGAAATGGGGCGTACGAGAATCTATACGATGTCGATAGGAAACTACGGCCATGTGCGAAGTGCACGCTCTGTACACGAGGCTGTTTTATGGAATCGGGCGTTAGAAGCGAAGGCTTGAGCGTGACGAAGGCCTGGACATTATTCATAGATGTATGAAGGCAAACGAGCGAGATTTATCGAAATGCCGATGGGGAATAGAGACAACGAGAGGCTGTGCACAATTTATAAAGAATAAAATAAAATATAAGCATTACCTTGCGTTATCTCAACGCTCGTTCGGAGGATTGAATAATTTTGTTCCCCCGTATTTTTCATATTAAAAAATTCAACATTCAAGAGGTGTCGGGATTGGAACATGAGATTTTCATCACCCACGAATAATCTTCTGTGTGGGAGGGTGCGAACGGAAGTGAAAATGAGAGCGAAAGCTGCACTGCAGTCACGTGACTAGAACCATCCATTTTGTGAACGGATGAAGGGGCGAAGTGGAAATCCTGGTTCGGGGATGTCGAGTATCGGGACTTCTGCCGCTACTCAAGAGTCCGCTCCGCGCTCAAACGAATAGTATAAAGATAGTATTACGAAAATCTTTAAATAGCATAATAAATCAAAGTATTTTCAGTTGAGTCTCTGATGTGTTTTCGAAAAATATTGAGAATTAAGCGAATTTGAAAGAATGAAAATTCTTAACGTATTTAATACTCGAGTATTTAATACTTGCAAATATAATTAATATTGAGTCACTTGTGAATTAATGAAATTATAACAATAATAGGTATTATTGTTATTATTATTGTGTTATTAATATTGAGCAAAGACAAAAGTAATCAATTAACATAAATAAAAATTGCTAACATTATTTTGTGTTACCCTGTGGACCACTACCGATTTATATTATGCACCGGAGACATAATCTCAGCTTTCGGACTCCTTGTTCTTTTTTTTTTTTTGTTATGACGACTGATATTTGCTGTGAACGTCGGTTACGTCCTGCGTATTGTGTCGGTACACTATATTGCGTCCCGTATATTCGGTATATCGTGCTGATAACGTCATATACTGGATTCTGTAGTCCTCGCTCGCTCTCAACTGGCAACCGAATAGCATCGCTCGCCACGTCGGCGTGTATCGTTCGGAGTTAACATGTAGTTGGAGATTTCACGGTTCGCTTAACCCAAAAGTAAGAGCCTCCAATTGAAGGACTGATATTTCGTGGTATTCAGCTAAGTGGAAAAAGCCCCCAAAAATTGAGAATCCCTATATATAAATATACTGTATTAACGGAAACATATTATATTTTCCGAAACTGAAAAAAATCTTTGAAATGCACTTGAAATTAATTAAATAAAAATCTCTTATCGCTCGTCAATTTTTTGAGCACAACTCTCAAAAAAATCTGCTCGAAATTAAATTCCCAGGTACTAAAAGTAGATTATTCATAAATTGGCATACTAAATTGCATAGATTTAAGTGCAATTAAAAATTAATGTATGATATAAGAATTTTTATACTTTATTTTAATTTTAGAGTAAAAGTTCTTTAATTTTGCTAGAAAAGTACATTAATGCTATATTACAATCGTACGTTACATCTAATTTACCAGTTTATGAATTAAAAATTGCAATCTTTTCCGACAGTGCAGGAATTTCTGTGGATGTACATGATTATTCGATGTGTGGTAATGGTGTACATAGCTGATACGGGAAAGCAGCTGCAGTTGTTGTACAAGCCTCCAGAATTAATTATTCGCCTAGTTCGTGTCCGCGTAGGTTCGCAGAATATGTACCGTATTTCCATGATCTGTGTTTCGCTATCTCGTGAATAATTATTATTCGTTCGGGAACATTCATAAAAATTCCATTAAACAAGAGCACAATGAACGAGTTCTTGGCCGCGCTTTATTCTAGCGGTGTCCAAGTACAATGCCGCGTGTTAGATACGGCGATAAACATATTCATCTCCCTCTATGTGCACACGGGATTACATCGCATCACTGAAATTCAAATGTAACATCCAACAAAGCGTTATTGACGCAATGTCGACAACACATTTTTCTTCAATTAACGATTGCAAAGGACAAAAGGCTACCACTTTTTTTTTCTACTCGCGATAAATTTCACTGCGGTATTCATCGATTTTCAATATTACATTGTTATCGTAATTTCCATAAAATTGATTCTACAAATATCGCCAAATAGTATAACAAAAAAGTAGGAAAAAAAATAGAGGAAAAAGATCGTTACCAATCATTCGTTCATAGTGAATAGCTAATTCGAAAAACGATTCTGGTGAAAGGCATTTATGAAATTACTGAAATTGAAATGTAACATCCAACAAAATATTATTGATACGATGTCGACTGCACTTTTTTCTTTAATCAACGATTGCAAAGGATAAAAAGTTACCTTTTTTCAACTTGTAAAAAATAACTTGTAATAAAAATGATTTCACTAAAATAAGTAGAAAGAAAAAATATTTCTATGCCCAACAGAGAAATAATATCACAACCAATCATTCGTTCGAAATGAACAGCAAATTCGAAAAACGAGCCCCATGAAACCCATCCATCAAATTATCCTTTCGCCAATCGAAGCTTCATTTTTTTTCCGCGTATGCATTAAAACGTAATTGAAGTGCTTTAAAAAAAAAAAAAAAACAAGCGGTGGACAAAATGTGTATAATGTTGCACTCGTCGAGTGGCAAGGTGTCGTCCGTGTGCGTACTTTGCAAGCGGACCACGTGTTTTTGTCGGGCGCCTGCAGCGTTAAAATTGCACTACAGTTATCCTTAATCCATAGAATATAGCGCGTTTCGCACGCTGCATCATAAACCCTTATAGGTAGTCATAAAAAGATATGCCGGATAAAAAAAGGATATCTGGTTTGCTCTCCTAACTGCCGTTTTCTTTTTTGTTACCTTTTTTTTTTTTTTTTTTATTTTTACTCTTGTTCTCTCGGAACTTAATGTGCACTAAACGTGAACGATTCATGTGGGATACTTGGGCACTGCTGTCGGTGCTCCGGTGTGTACTACCTATTCCCTCGGTTAGCGCAAAAGCGTCGTCCACTGGCTTACGTTACGAATAGAAATGGAACGAGCGGGAAAGAGAGACGGAACATTATGCCAGTGGCCAGGTACATATCTGTCTACCTATATACCACGATACTATATCTACTATACTGCACTTGCACTGCGCTGGCGAGCTCTCGATTTATACGCGGAGACCGGTTTACCTTCGCCCTTTGGAGCCCTTCGCCCAGTGTGCTCGACCAGCCCGTCCGCCTGCTCGCGAGCAAATTGCGCATCACGATTCAGATAAGCCCAGCGCTCCGGGAGCAGCCATAGCCCCCCCCCCGCAACCTACGAAAATTTATTCGAATTTTGTTCTCGCTACTCGCGCATCCCGTCACACACTGTACCGTGTATGTGTTCCCAGCTCGGGCCAACACTCTTCCCTCAACCCAACCAGTATGTCCCCCGGCACTAGCGTCCCCTCTAGCAATGGCCACCGGCAACGAATAAACAAGCTTTTGCGGCCAGCGATGCCTCGTTTTACCGTGTATATATGGGCCATTCCACCTGGCTTCCAATTGGATCTCAACCTTCCGATTGGATTCCCCATTTTTTATGTCATTGACATTCATTTAAGAAGCTGTGATTTATTTTTATTTATTTAGTTTTTATGCATTTTTAATTGTACATGATTTTTTTATTAATTATTGAAGGATAAATTGTTTGAAGATGATGGAAAAAGGCCGGAAAATGTTTTTTTTTTACAAATTGACAAGATATTGGGCATTTTTTTTAGCGAAAAAAGTGAAAAATAAAGGATTTGGTTACCGGGTATTTTTATTTACCAAAAATGGGTTTTCTGTATTTTTGCAAGCTGTGAAAATGTGGTGGAAAAAAATTGTAGGCGGAAATGTGTTAATAATTGAAGGGTCAAGGGTCAGAACCAGGTCGAAACCAAGTGGAATGGCCCATACGCTCTACACATCTCCGTTCGCGAGCACACGAGACGCTTTTGAAAAACGTGTCCTTCCGGGCACGCCAGCAGCAATTCACCCGGTAATGTTCCAGCGACAATTCATTGCTCGAATGGCCCCGAGCCTCGCCTTGCCTTGCCAAACGTATAGCCACAGCGAGCGTTCTGTGGCAATTCTTAGTTGTGCCACGGGAAATGCACAAATCTTGTGTGCACGCTGTTATTATAGCATATATATTCCAGTGACACTCCGTGGCCTGGTACTTTTTTTTCTTTTTCTTTTCTAACTGGTACAAAATTAAGTACTCTTCTTGCCCTCTTCTTTCCCGACTTTAATACGCCAATTTTTTTAATGAGTTTTTACCGTTAGCCCGCGGCTCAGTTTCTCTGGGCGAACCCAAGAAATGTGCCTCGCCGAGTGTGACTTTGATATATTTTTGCAAAGATACATTTAAATTTATCTCTCTGTGTTATAAAAAGATTTCGCCGTTTTTCTTTTCAATAATCGAGTGCCATTTTATGAGATCCCACAGAACTCTGTTGGTTTTTTTTTTAAGTACTTCGAGAGTGAGAATATTTTTCTGATTATTTTTCGTATTGTGATCCGGAAAACACTGTTTTGATGACTTTTGCTAAGTCTCATACTTTTTGCAGTTACACTGCACGTCGTTTAAGCGAAACAATTTTTTTAAAGGGCTTTAAAGCAGAGACAAGTGTATAAAATTTTATAAACATTCTGGCATCTGAGATATGGATCTTTCAAAGTATGAGCTTTAAAAAGAAATTGCTTCCCGTAAATTGTAGGCAATGTAACTGTCGAGAAAATGAGATCTGGGAAAGTGAATCCTTGGAGGAGTTTATCCTGGACCACACGCAGAGTGCAAGACTGATGAATCTAGTTCCAACGCAACCAGGTGACCCAAAAAACCCTTCAGGTTCATCCCGAAAGGGGAAATTATTATTTTTTAATTCTTCGTGGAAAAAACTACCCGAGAAGAAGAAAAAAATCTTCACTGAAAGGAAGAAGCCTTATACTGAAAAAAAAAAAGTCTTGATTGACTCATCGCCCTTAAAATTAATTCTGAAAATCTGTCATTTGTCAGAAAATCGAAGCCATGTATAAATAAACCCTCGACTACTCGAGGACAAAAAAAAACTTCACTGATACAAAAAGTTGTCCTTGTACAAAAAAAAAAGGTCTTCATTGACCCATCCCCGTTAAGACTGATTCAGGAAAAAGTGACGTTTGTGAGAAAATCGAAGGCTTTCCAAATCATCGATAGTGAAGAAGTAAGGTATACATAAACCCACCCGACTACCCGAGAAAGAATGACAAAGAAGTAATACCCTGACGTACCTTGTACGGTGGCGAAGTAAAGAGAGAGAGAGAGAGAAGGCTGGGAGAAAGAGGCATACAGAAGTACATACACCTGAGTACTGCGAGCCATAAGAGATTTCCCGTGAGGGTGCAACATCGTCCGTTGGTTTCTGATTTCCGCAAAACGAGAAAGGGACCCGGATAAAAGTTGTAGAGAGCGAATAAGGGCGTCCGTAGTGTCGGGGCGAGGCAATACACAGATACATACAGAAAATCCGAGGTACGAGGGGATACAAGTGGGAAGATCGTCTGTTTCTCTTGCTGCGGGAAGCAACTTCGCTTCTTTCGCCGCAGCCACAGTTCGCCAAAGGCGATACATCTCTGGGCTGGAATACATAGCGAGAAGAGAGACGGAAGTCGTCGCGACGCGACGGGCAGCGAATGGAGATCAGAGGAAAAGCAACAACGATGACTCGATCCCCCTTGGGATACCATTTACAATTCTCTCGTTTTACAGAAGCACGTGACTGTAATCGATGCCACTTCAAACCAGAATCTTGTCGACGTCTGACGAGTCGCAAAGCCACTGGAAAAGCCCGAGAAATGAGCTCAGATTGATTTACGACCAAATGAACAGTCGATCCTCACGCTCATAAAAATATCTTCCATTCACCGTAGCTAATCGCACCAACATTGCAATTCTCTCACCAATTTTCTCAACGACTTCACGCTGAAGAACTACTTTAAAGAAAAACGAACAGCAGCGCAACGTTGCGAAAACGGAATATTTATTGGCCCGCTATCGATTTATTCGCAAGACAAAACAGCTTTGATTCTCTCCAATCTAATTTCACTTCAATTATCACACCGAGCGGAGAGGAATTGGATTTTCCTGCAAAGTGGACCTGCAAAAACCCTATTTTCTCACCTCGTGAAGCGAAGTTGCGAAAAATATTTAAGGTACAATTACTAAACACTTCAGGAAGCCCTTTTGTAGAATCGGGTAAAGAAAAATGACTGCTCGAATAAAACGTGAAATTAAGATAAAATTCTGCTGCATATAAATTCGTTACAAATGTCGTAAATTTAATTTTCGCAGGTTAAATTGCATTTCCTCCGCGTGTTTAGTAAAAAAATTAAACAGTATATGAATTTTCCAAATATTCTTTACAGTGTACGGCTTTTCGTCTTTTCATATTATCAAAGTGTAACAATGTATTATGCCAACGTGGACGTAGAGTGTGAACATGGACGTGGGGTAGCAAAAGCAATGACAACATACTTCAGCAAGCTATCATATTCCGAACATTCCAAATTCATAGGATTTGCCGTCGTGCGTGAGACAGTATGTGTATGGGTTGTTGGAATATTGGACACAAGCTGTTCCGGCGGCCTCATAACTTGTCCTCAGTCTGCAAGGTAGCAACACACCTTACCTGCATGAATATTTTACCGTAGACAAAACACGAATCTAACCAATATGTCCTAGACTCTCTCGACGCCTCGAAAATTCTCCCGCAACTTATGATTCCATATTTTTGTACGCAAGCGAATTCGAGTTGGGTTTAAGTTTCAGGTGAGGTTGAGGCACAGATACCTTGCACTGTAATAAAAGCAGCAAAAAAAAAAAATTCCTTTTGGGCTGCACATAAAATTGAACACCAATTTCAGGAGGATTTTTTACCTTTTTTCCATCAGTAGATAGAAAATAAATAAAATCACCCACCAACGAAAAAATGATGTTTAGATCCTTTGCTGGGTATTTACCGAACGCTATATTAATTTTTATTTCAAGTCGTGAAAATTGGCTAGAGAAAAAATAAATGGTGCATTGTAAACAAATGTACTTGAAATATAATGCAAAAGTACTGGAATTTTTCGTTTATTAACTGGTATACTGAATTATATACAATTAATCAGTAAGTTTAATACTTTACTTTAATTTTAGTACAAAATTACTTTGATTATGTATTACAATGTGTATGAAATTTAGTTTACCAGTTTATGAATAAAAACTTGGAACTTTTTTAAACACTGTATCATTGCAACTGATTCGAGTAATCCCAAACTTTTTTTGTTGGCTCACGTTGGATATAACGTCTGTACTTTAGCGTTGCACAACTCTACCGGAAACCGAGCTTCTTTCCGCAACTACACGAGAATAAAATTCTATGTAATCTAATGACAACTCACTCAGGAAAGACTTATACCGGATCGCATAGCAGCTTATGCCTCGACCGCATAACAATTCGCCCAGAATACGGCTTTCAAGAACATCTCCAGCATACGATGAATCCACCGCATTACAACTCTCCAGGAGAACAACTCTCCGGAAAAAAAATTTCAAGGGTCGTTGTAATCTGGCAGACCTGTAAAGCACCGACGTTATAACTTATATCGCCCAGAGAGTTGTACTTCAGGGGAGTTAAAACCTGTTAGAGCTTTAATGTGTATTCGAGTGTGCGTGTTTCGAGAGCAAAGCCACGCTGGAGATATTTCCGGGAATTTGTATTCTGGTAGAGTTTACGCTGCTCCAACCGACTAACTTGGCTGGGTCAAACAATTTTTCGGTTTACCCGACAAAACTCGTTAATTCTGATACCCAATTCATCGGTCGCCGACTAATTGATTTGTTGGCCCAACCAGCTACTTCATCGACCCACCTAATTTAACCCTTTCGAGGCTATCCGACCAATTCTTTTTCATTTCTCACCCCATTGGAAGTTAGTTAAATGGCAAACTATTGCAATCCACTAAAAATCCACTCCTGGATTTTATCGTGAAACCACAATGACTTTTGACCAAAATTTGTGGACCGCAATGAAATTTGGTGAGTGTCTTCAGCATCGTAATCCACGTGATCCACAAAAGTCCACCGAAAATCGACCCCTGGACTTAATCCTGAAACCACAACAAGTTTTTTAACAAATCTGTGGACCGCACTAAAATTTGGTCCCTTCCGCCTCGAAATCTTGATTATTAAAATGCATAAAAATTTCAGTAAGAACGTTGTCTTGTGGCAGATTTATACGCGATAAATCCTCTCGTGGCAAGTGGACTTGTCTTCCCGTTGACGGATATTATTCAGTATGTACATTAATGCTCCCCATTTTCAGTCCATCTTATCCGGTGAATTATTTTTAGCCGAGTGCTCGAGGGACTTGACGTATGAGAGGCGTTTAGATATATTCGTGTTGGTATCCATGTGTACACGAGACCGTGGTAGAGATAACAAGAGTCTGTAGTCGCGTTTTTAATTAAAGATTTATGATCTCTTCGCGGAAAACTTGTTATTGGGTAATTATTCCGGCGGGCGCTGGGAAAGTCTACTTAGCCTGCACTTGCCGTGCTGTGCCGGTGCTATTGGTGTGGTGCTGGTGCACGAGTGGGTACTTGAATACACTGACGACGACGACGACGACGACGACGTCAAGCAGGGTTGGTTGCTTCTGGGCTTGGTTTCCCATGGCAAAGGCTGCGCGAGAAGAGGAGCCCCCACCGTTGTCAAAGAACTCTCCACGTTCGGGATTTCATTTCGAACTACCTCTCAGCCCCAACCGCTATTACCGCTGGCGCGCCCGTTCTTACGCCTAGGCGCTGCTTAACATCCCTTGCTAAACTTTAAATTGGTATAGCGCGTTTAAGAGTGTTGATGATACCCTCTTCCTCCGCCCCTCCTCCTTCTGATCCCGGTGTCCCGGGTGGCGCGATCTCCGGCTAACTTCTTAACACACTATACCGTCTCACTCTCATCTCCATCTCTCCAGATTTTCTCTGGCTCGCTTCGCTAAAAATCCTGCACACGATCGAACTTCGGCCTGTACTCACACGAAACTTCCATTGTGTACTCTTTGATTTTTTTCTAGGCTCTGTCGCCTTGCGGAAAAACGTTTTTGACGGAAGTCGATAAATTCAATATGTCAGATTTTCAAAAGTGACCATTTTATTTAACGTCTCATTTATCTCCGGACGTTTTTCTACGTCGAGGTAAACTGCACTTTTGAAAAATAAAAATGAAAAATACGTGGTTCCATTTTTTAAAAGTGGGATTGATCTTGATGTAGCCTCAGCGCCTCCACCGATTACAAAAATACGGTGGTCCAGTATCACGGCCTCCTCGGACACTCAAACTTTTGTCTGAAACATTTTTGGATATGATCAATATTTTGAGTGCTTTTGCCCTGTTACACTTTATATGCATCACCCTGTATAAACGCTGAGTTGGTGACAATTTAAACCCCACATTTTTGACAGTGCAACAGCGATTAGCGAAGTAGGTTTCGTTGATCAATTCGCCAATCAATAGGTGGCAAAAAAATGGTCAATATTTCAGTGCTGCATTGACTTATCGTTTGAAGATCAATAAGTAATAATCGTTAATATAACAAAAGTCGTTGCAAACGGTATTAGACATTTGACCGGTTAATCCTGAATTGTTTAATGCAATTGTAATACCGGAAGACTACGTTCATGATATTACATTGGCTTCCCTTGCGCCCAACGAATCCCGAAAGCAAAATAAAATAACAAAGAGGAGGAAAGAGGTGTAAATTATCGCATGGATTCCGAAAGCTGTTTCGCCCCACAAATGTGTGCGCTCAAGGCAGCGCCGCGAGGGGAAGTTTCGGGGGCAGAAAAATGGTACGAGATTTTATCTGTTAATTGCACGCCCTAAATCCTCGGGGAGGACATTACGAGGACACGTATACCCGATACTCCTACCGAAGCTAAAGGCAGCCAGAAAGTCCGTGCTACATAAATAAGGTGACTATAATTACTTTTAAATCGCCACGAGCATCGGAGTAGCTTCCTTTCTTCTATTTAGACGCTTTTTGCCGGTCTCCTCTGCACTGAACCTATATCGACAAGTGCCTCCACCTCGTGCACCATACACACGTAATCTCGTGCTTCGTAAATGTGCTCTACAAGTATAATTTAATCGTACATAGAGAGAAGAGAGGTGTCGGAGAAAACAAGGCATGAGAAACATACAAATGTGAAGATGCATTTGGAATAATGTTTATTTATAGTGGAAAACTGAAACGGAAACAGCGTCCGCGCTAAAGTGACTTTTTAATCATGTACAAATTGAATACAATTATAAATAATAATAACGGTAGGAATTTCGTAATTTGGATTATGCTCCAGTTATTCAATTCGCAATCAAGAGGAAAAGAATTTGAACCTGTTCTATTAGACATCTTTTTGTCCAAGTCTCGCGGTTGTAAAAGAAAAAAAGGCGGAGGGATGAGAGAACACAGCTCGAGCGTTTCTGGGCTCTTGCCGAGTCTGCTATGTCATGGCCTAAAATTAAATCGTCGTCCTTCACCCCCTACCGGCGGAGGAACGCAAAACGTGACCGGAAATCCTGCACACGCGGCTCCTGGCGCTGCTGCTGCTGCTGCTGCTACTGCTGGTGTGGTTGTGGCGGCGTCGGTGAGAGGTCTGTTTTCAAAGTTTCCTGGAGGTCTCGGCCTCGCCAACTTTCGTATTCGCCGCCGCGTTAATATTCGCACGCCACAACCCGGGCGCGCCTTCCGTCTTTCCGCACCGCGCGTCCTTTCTCTGCCCAGCAGGCCCTCCCATTTACTAATACCACTGCGTGCTCCTGACAGTAGTGTCTGCCCATGGTTTGTCCATACTTACCAAGAAAATATTTTCGCAGCTATTGCACTGCGCGGTCGAACTACGTCGTACAAATTTGTCCGCTTAATTTGTCTTTCCCACAAGTTACTTAACAGTTGAAAACTTTTTATGAGATTTCTCGCTTGACTTGTCGGAGAAATTGGCTAAACTGACGGAGTGGCTACCGTCACGAGATCGCTAAAATGGCGGAGCGAGTCACAAGGTGCCTAAAATGGCGGAGGGACTACGTTCACGGAGTCGCTAAAGTCGCGAAATGGCTCAAGTCACAGAGTCACTGAAATGGCGGAGTGGCTACGTTCACGGAGGTGCTAAATTCGCAAAATTGCTAATACCAGGGAGTGACGGAAATCGCGACACGACTAAGGCCACGAGGTAGCTAAAATCACGGAGAGACTAAGATCGCGGAGTGGTTACAATTACGGAGCGACTAAAGTCACGGGGTGGTTGAAATTAGACATAACCTAAGATACATACATAATAACTTGTACTCTCGAGACCATTTTTCCAATATCTGAAATTTACTCATTTGACGTTTCCGCACAGACTCTTCGAGGCATTAACGAAAGCCATCCAATAACCTCAAATACGAGGGTCATAATTGCCAGTCAGATATTACACAACTTCTTTCGCCGCGATAATTTTCCTTCCCGGGTGATTCCAGTTAATTTCGGTCCATCTTTTACTGCCACGGTTTATCCTGAGTTTTGTCATGGTAATTTTCGTTGTAATGAAGGTCTGGTGGTGAGTTTGCAGAGAGAGAGAGAGAGAGAGAGAGAGAGAGAGAGAGAGAGAGAGAGAGACGAGGAAGAGTCTGAAAGTAAGCAGCGGCGTGTAGGATAGATTCTGCAGCTTTCCAAGAGAACCAGCGCGCATCACAGTGGTTAGGCACACGGCCAACCAGCGGAGCAGTTCAACGAACCCTCGAAGCTCAGTGTGCGGGTTGCGCACACACAACCCCTTTCATTCCTTCGCCCGGCCGACCCAGAACTCTCTCTCTCTCTCTCTCTCCCACCGTGCTTTTCCCCGATCCGCCATCGAACTCCTGCCCAGTCATTTCCCCGCATCCGGAACCATTCACGACCTTCCTCATCCCAATTCCCCATCGAGAGCACACAACGGGACCCACAGCCCCACGCAATCGTATATCGCACACCGAATTCAACCACCGCGGGACTCTCAAACTCTACAATCCCCGTCAATCGTCCACCTCTCATCCCTATCGCGTACTCGTGAACCCTGTGAAAACCTCCGGGTCTCCGCTACACTTGCAAAGTATACAACATTTATATTTTCCTTTTATATCAGCCTCCAATTTTAATACTCATCGTTTATGCTAACTCAAAGAGTCGAAACAACAATTTTGCGAATAAACAATTACTTCGGTTGCTAATCAAATTGATCGGGCACCGGAAAGTAATGCGCGATTGCAGCACCGGTGAAAAGTAATTGCGTAACGGTAATAATTTTGTTACCGTAATGAATTCCAACGCCGAATATGGGGGAGTTATTTCGTTGTAGCAAGGAAATTTTTGCTGTACAAACTACGAGTTTTGTCCTCTGTACCACTTGTCAATATTCGATCGATTGATGATTATAAGTACGTAATTTCAATATTTCAACAATTATATAAGGTAAGGTGTGACAAAGTGGGACACTAACAACACTTTTTTCGCGATAAAGTCATTTTTTCCCTTGTGTCCCATTTCGACCCACCTTACCCTATTTCCCAATTAACGAGAACAGGAATTACTAAAGAGAGGACCGAGGGGTGATTCTCGGTATCGATAAATACAAAAAAATCATTGATGAACCGACAACGTATCGATGGATTAGTTAGACAGCTCTCAATGATTCCAGGTTTCTCTATTATATACATATAGCCGAGATAACAGCTCGTATAAACTATATATGTATGTGTATTCAACAGATGACGGTAGGTACTGCCCATTCCGTCATCCGTTATGCATCGAAAGTACAGAGCTAGGGACAAACGAATGAGAGTAAAATATACAACGGCTGGGGAAGCACTGGAGACCACTTTTTTTTTTTTTCAAACTACCATTCGATTTATGGCACATGATGGTACCATTTCTGTAACACGCATTACCCCATTTACATGTAGATATGGCACGTGAATGCAACTCGCACCACGAGAGTGTCAGCGTGTAGACAGTCTTCTATTTCCCCCCCTCTCTCTCTCTTTCTCTCTCTCCTCCACCGCCCACTCGTTATTGTACACTCGCCAAGCATATCTACGTACACACCCGCGACCTATGCACTTTGCATGATTGGTTTTTCTGAAAGTCTGCTTATCGGGCCCCCACACGAGTCCCAGAAGCAAAGTTGAAACACGATTTTTCTACCCCGCATACTTCGAAACGTCATTCCTACTGACAAAAAAAAAAGAAGTATTGTGAAGCATACATTGCGTAACACGAAATCTTTAAATTATTGTTCTGGACCGTTTTTTTTTTTTTTGAGGGTGTTTGTCATTTTACTTATTTTTGTGAACCTACGAAATGTTTCGTAAGAAGTTCCAATAATTTTCCTTTTATGAGTGAATGTGTAACGAGGTGTCAATTATATGTTGATAAAATTTCATATTTCCCTTAGAAGTGGATATTGTGAAAAACCAAATATTCGTGTTGTGGCTCGGATGAGTGACCATTTGGGATGCTCGGATCGATCGATGATCAAATTCAATATCATAAATTATCACGCATGAAATATTTATTCAGTGAGCGAGTTTATTCAGAACAGGAAATTTGAAAAGCTCAAAATAATTGAGAAGTTGTGAATAGGAGATTGTGTCGGGGTTTTAGGGTCCGTGGGACCGCTAATAATGCGATGCACGCGGTGGTATATCGAGCCAAACTGCGAGCAGTTCAAGTAGGTCACGTTCGTGCACATCTGCAGTTTGGCGATTTTCGGAAATTTTCAAATAGTCTTTGCAAGTATTAATTAAACCTGTGACATTACGTTTTCTTTCGCTTTTACAATTACCTTAACTCAGTTTCATCGATTAAAGTGACTTTGTGAGTAATGGAAAAAAAAGTACCATCATTTAGCTAAAGTTTTTCCAAGACCCTTCAATTTCTTTGACGTGTCGTTGAAATCTGCATTTCGACAAAATATCAAATTCGCCGAAGAATTTATTCTATAAATTTTCTAATACAATTACTGAAAGTGGAGGGAAAGACTGAGTTAAATTATTGTAACTCCCAGAGTATACTAATTCTCTTTCTTCCGGGCTGTTAAAATAGAGGAATTGGGGAAAAATGGAAAAACCATGAATTCACGAAACCTCGCTGGAGAATCTCCTTGGCCGAGACATATTTCTCATCTCGTCTCCTCGGCTGAGACGTATTTCTCATCTCGTCTCGTCGAGCGAAGCGAGAATATCTCTATTTCAAGACGAGAAAATTTTCCGTCACGTTCTGCCGCTGTCGGTATACGTAATTTCGGTGGGAATATAATTGAAAAATAATAGTTGCTGAAACGATATTACGTGGGATAATCGTAAATGAGGGATGCACAGCTGGAGTCGAGCCGTGTATCAATATTCATTTTTTCTGGATCCCGTGACTGCTTTTATGTACATATATATTCATATATGTATATATATAGCGTATAACTATGTGAGAAGGCCCATACATTGCACGAGACTCGGGCAAACGTGAGCGGGTGTGCAATTTGCTAGGAACGCGGAGCGCCACAGTAGAGGGATATTTATTATCACCCACGCGTTTAATTAATGCGCGAGCACGACGGGTATTCATAGATTATCCGTATACGATGAGAAGGCGAACGACGCACCTGAGCGGGAGTTAAATACTTTACGGGCACAGTTTTTGGCTGGTGAATCAAGGTGAATTTTTTGTCGTCATTGTTATTTCACTTTACCGTGTGTTTGCTTAGTTCGTGTGATTGTAGTTTTCCACTACACTCTGCCAAATGCACCGAGAAAAACGATTTCATTGACACCAATGAAATGAGAGGATTGATTTTCATTTCTAACCTCACTTTTTTGTCGTTTCCCGTTCTCCTGAACGAACGGCTTCGCGTTTCGAGGTGCCAGAAGCTTATGATATTTCTGCCATTCTTCCGCGTGTTCTCTCAAAATTTGAGCTTTTTCTGCCGAGTACTTTAGGAGAAAAACGGTTTCAAAATTTTGAGGTGGAGAAAGTGCCACTGCCTGAAATCATGAATAGAACGTACTAGGCTTACATGCACATTTCTTTGAAGTTCAATGAAGAAGATCATTAATTGATTCAAATTAATGTTTCTTTGATTCAACATCACTACTTTTCATTGTGTTTTCAGTTTCATTGGCATCGATTTTCATAAATCGATGAAACTTTTTCTCTCGTCGTCGCGCTAATATCGACGTCATATTGTGCATAACTCTGCGACCAGCAAAATAATTATATTCAAACTGACGTTTCCATACTGACATTCCGGCTCTTAATTTAAAATATCAATTTTTCACGCATTCCCATATAATTCATATACATTATTATTTCACTATAATACAATTAACGACGCTCACTGAATATTCGCATTTACAGCATATCACGGAACGTATGTGGTGCGAAGTAGGAAACAGGAACAAAGACGAGAGTTTCATGGCGAGCCATAAATTCCGGATATCAATTCGAATAGTGAGAATCGTGAGAAGAGTCCCTAGCAGAACTACTTCGTGTGTCTCTGCGTCCCTGGCTTCCTCCTATTCCTCGGTTACCTATATTTCAACGCACACACCGAACGAATATAATGGGACGATAAATAATGATTATTGCGGTCGCGGGGATTCCAGACTAATGTATGCTTGGCGAGCTGACTCATTTCACGCTGTCCCATGTTCCATTACATTTTCTACCACCTACCCCAAGAGCGCACTCAATGGTGCAAAAATATTGCGGTGTGTACGTCGACGATAATTGCGTTTCATCGGCAACGAGCGCCTCGTACCGATTTCCGCAATATTGTGCGAATTATCCTGGCCGCTAATCCCCGATTCGTTCATTATACGCTTCGAGTGAAAGAGCCATCACCCATCGGAATTAGAATACCGTCGATGCACTGAAAAAAATTATTCGCTCCATGAGAGAGAATTGGCTGAGCCAATAAACCAACGGTTACGAAAATCAATCAGTTGGTTGGCGCGACAAATCAGTTGGTCACACGTAAAAAAATTCATTCAGCAACCAAATTTTTAGATAAGATCAACTATTTCGGTTGCATCCATTTTTAAATCCGTAATTCCATGGTATCCAATAACGATTTCACGATCGTAAATCAACGACAAATTCATCCGAATTGCTGTCGGGGATCTTGAAAATTCAATGGCTCTTCGATTGGAGGTCTTTCGTAATTTTGCGCAAGGTTTTTTAAGGTCAAACTTGAAAATATCCGAGTTTCAGATGCCAACATCATTATGACGTTTTATAAATTTGTACGTAATTCTGCTTCAAGGACTTCGGTAAAGAAAATTCTGCAATCAAATGATGGGCAGTGTAATTGTGAAGAGAATGAGGCCTAGAAAAGCCGAATCCACCGGTTGGTTGATGAAGTGATTAAAAAATTCTTCAGGGTCACCCGGAAGTGAGGGATTCGTTCCAAATTTTTTACGTTGGTGAGGAGGAGAGTAATTCTTACAAAAAGGACACACACTTTTTCGACTCCCTTGAAGAAATAACTGGTCATTAGCGTACTTTTGTTTTCCTTTACTCAGAATCCTTTATAAATTATTCATTACAAGAAGCTACCGAAAGAGACAGTGACAATGGCTGTATCCATTTGGTTGAGAGTAGCGAACGTGGCGAGAATGATGGTAAATTGTGGAATATATAAAGGGAATAAGGGCACACACTATGGCAGCAATATTACAACCCACGTCCTCGTCCTCTTCGGCCGAGGTCTTCCCCATTTCAGGTTCCTCCGGTTCTCAGGGGCGAATGGTGAGAGCGTTAGCCCGGCAAAGAATATCGTTTCATTTTCCTAAGATATGGCCGACCGTACATCCGCGTTGGCGTATAACAATGAAACGTCTTCTCGGGCAGAGGCGTGTATGTGTGGAGAGGTCTGAAGATGGAGAGAAAGTACGAAAGCTGGTGAAGTCGGAGCGAGGAAAAGCTAGAGAATGAGCGGCGGTACATAGAGAAGCAGGGGCGGAGGGTAGTGTGCTCGAAAGATAATTAAAATACCTCGAGTGCCGCCTCTTCACAGCTTCCTACCTCCCACTCGCTATAGTACAAATTCCTATAGAAAAAATGATTACGTTATTATAATAACGTGTATATTGTGCTACAAGGGTCGAAAGCCGGCGATTCCGGAGGGAGCTGCCAATTTTTTTTTATGCCCTCGACACATATGCACATTCTGTGAATTTATCAATCAAATCAAACGAGTCTTTTTTTTATTGAAAAAAAAAAAGTTTACATTTCTTTAGCAAAAAAGCAACATTTATGTTGACACCTTTTTTTGTATGATTTGGAATTTTGATGATTATTTTTCCTGTCCAATTTGCACAAAATTTAACGTAAATCTGTGAATACATTTTTTTAAGTTTCATTTTTTTTACACGACATTAAGGTTATAATTTTTTTTTTTTTTATAATGTAAAATTGAAATGTTAGCCACATCGCCCGTTCCTTGGACTGAATTCATCAATGACAACCACTAATCGTGAATTCGCGTGGAAAATTGCAAGATGTTTCAGAATTCAGCGAGTTGAAATGTTTGCAGACCGTTGAAAAATAATTGAATCTGGAATGAAATAGTAACCACGTTTCAATGGGGGAAAATGTGTTGGCGAAAAAGAAGAGATGGTGGAATGATACGATCGATAGAGGAGAGTTGGTGGAAGCGAGGAAAAAAAAAAAGAAAAAAGAAAAAAACAGGTATCGAAGGTCATTCATTATCGGGGCTTTAGCGTAGGTGATCACTCGGGTCGCACATGGAAACATTTTAGTGGCGATTTCGAGGTGGGACTGCTGAGCTATCGAATCGCCAAAAAAAAAAAAAAAAAAAAACGGAGTGTGAGGTTTAAGCCGGTAAATGAGAGGTTTAGATAGATAAAATTGAGCGCGCTGAATGTGCTCGTTTTTTCGCAGATTTCACAAATTTCCATTGAACTTTATTTTCCGGAGTACCGTGCCCTCGATCGTGCATGCTTGCATTTAATAATTAACAAGAAGAGCGAATACTCCTCTCAACTAAAATGAGTCAGGTCCACAAGTATCTCAGCGAGAGGTTTGCAGCTAACCCGACGCGAAAACTATTAGAATTACGGTGCTCGTGGATGAGAGAATGAGAGAGAGAGAGAGAAAGAGCAAAGTTGCAGCCCTTTCACGTCGAGCTTTTGCTGTACTCAGGCTCGGTACGGTGCGAAAGCTCGCCAACTGGTCGACAGTACCCGCCAGTAATAAGCAATAACACTAAATCACTCAGCCCATAGCTGCATGCACTACCGCAGGCTATATTAGATTACGCAGGTACATTTTCTGCCAGCTCTAACTCTCCGTTAGATTCATCAACGTGCTTCAGTCTTGTAGAGACAAAGCAAAGCTGCGGTCGTTTTGAGCTTCGCACAATTCCTTCTTTTCTCCGAACATTGTGAGCATGTTACTCTCCCAGGGAAAGCAGAACCTTTATCAATTAATTCAGCGATCCAATCATACTAATCTAAATGTGTGTAAGAAAATCCGCCCCAATTTCACCTGGGACTGACCCTCGACCTGTCAAATCTAGTCTTTGATTTTTTTAGTTCATTGCTCCAACTCTAAAAGGGTAGCAAATTTTTTAATTACTTTCTCCAGATTATTTTGTTACTTACCACTATTCAAAAAAATAAAAAACAGTGTTGACTGCAATATGAAAATTGGATTGTTCTTTGTGATGACACGAGGTCGGATGTGTTTTCGAATGTGTGTCCAATGATGTCCAATAGAAAATTCCCCAAAAGCGATTACGGCTTGACGACTAGATCGCAGTGTGAAATTTTAGATATCGCTTGTACGAAAATTCTTTTAAGGGGAAGTCGAGGGTTGCCGGTGTACTGATTATTTCATAGGACTAGCTCGTGAGGGTATCGGGCGAAGCCGGCGTAGGACGGCCCGAGACGAGCCATAAATCACCTTAGAGCCGTAAAATAGAGAAACCGATCGATCCTAAAGTCTCGGTTCTCGAGCAAACTACAGAAAGTGGCTTGACGGAAGTGGGATAAGGACGCGCGAACGATAAATCACTATCGATGCACTCGGGGATCGAATGAATCCCCGAGACTGACGCGTTGAAATGTAGCCCCAGCACTTTCTCACTCACTTTTCGCTATACACTTCTCACCTTGTTGCTATATACTCCTCCGTTCGCTCTCTTCGAAGGGAATTTAACTTGTGATCGCTCGAATTCAACACGACGGTAATAAAGACGGGTTGCACGGTGATAAGTCACCCTTGTCGGGGCTTGTTCATTTCTTAAAACGACCGTGATACCATCAATGGTCCGCCCGGGGTCTTATTTCCACCTGGATGGTAATTAGCATTAGCCCTTTTCATTCCGATGAATGAAGAATGCCAACACGACACTTCGAGAACTTTACGTGAACGTTTCTCGTCGCCATTGTTACTTCAAAACCCGAATTCCAAACGTTCTTCAACCCTTTGACCTCATCTTCACCCCGCCTTCAACTTTTACCTCTTTCCGCGCGGACTTCTGAATAATACTAATATTTTTGTTATTTCCTCACGTTTAGAGGTAGAGCCTCAATTTCCTGTCTACTATGCTAATCAATTACTCGGTTCTCCAGGCAATTCCGCAGCTTTTCCCCGTTAACCGTGTCGATGGACGAGGAAAGGAAATAATTCCTTCTTCGCTATTTCAATTTGATCGGCTACATCTTCCTCGGGTACCTGGTATAATGTTCTTACAACAAAACTTACAGTCCATTGTACTTTAATTATCCCTTCGGAATACTCGCGCAATGCGTATCTGTCGAGGAAGTAGTACCGGTGGCAAATGATATTACATCGTAAAAAGTAAGTGTGAAAAGATAGGAACAAGCTGGGAAATGTACATTTCCTTGGAGATAACTCAGGGAAGATTAACTGAGTGCTCGAGATTTTTCTTCAGGGGTACTAACGCGCCCAAAGAGGGTAGCTGGGGATCCAAAGCCAGGGCGTACGTATCGCAGTGGTGGGAGAATCTTGACTGCATTCAACTGGCGAGTGTCGACCGGCCGGCGCGGTCTGCGCAACGTAATATTAATATGTCCTTTAGGCGAGTGTACCCTCTGAGAGAGAAGAGACAATGGAGAAGATTGTGTTGAATGCAGTAATCAGAGGGCAGACCGAGTCTCCAGGGGCTCGACTAGTTCTACTCGGCCCTCTCAGCTGCTTTCCACTGATGTGTTGCGCTGCGGAGCCTCCCGGTTGCTCTTCCTCCCCTTTACTTCACTGTGCCGTAGCTGCACAGTACCTTCCATTCCCTACTCGGTTTACTCCACTCTGTATACCCGATCTTCCTCTACTCTCATTACTCCACGGGCTTCTGAAGGAACATTGTTACAGGAGACAGCGGGCCAACGCCAACAGACGAGACCAGATAGCTCGGTTGCTGATGTACCTGCACTACGACAGCCGACATGACCAACAAAACTTCACTATCTGCAACCCTTTCATCCACCGAAATCTTCGTGCACACCGATTACCTAAAATCCCACCGTTACCGCACATATTCCACACCCCATAGCCTCAAGATTCATCTCTAACACGTGAACTGCGTCATGGTGTCTCGTCGTGATCGTTTCGTGGTCCGGATGAGGAACGAAGATTTTCTTGGCAACGGAAATGTCGTCTCTTTTAAAAGTGCACATTACGGAAAATACTTCTCATAATTAATCAACTCCGTGACGGGAATAGAAGAGATCACAGCTTTTTTTATATCCTTGTTGGCTTGATTATGTCAAGTGCATAGGGCACACAGTATATAAGTTCAATGCAAGTTATTCATTAATTCTCCGCGAGTCCGTAATAATTTAATTAAAATCATTTCTGGCAGAGTGAAGTCTTGAAAACTGTTGAAAGTGCAATTAGGAATTCACTTCCGGGAATAACATTCCCCGATCGGCAAAAGTTTTTTTCTATGCAGCGAACCTAACTCATGAGGTACCCCACTTTTTCACCCTTCAGGACTTTGTTTCCTTTTTTTTTTCTGAACTATTGTGAATGTTTTACCAGTGAAATTATGCCCAAGGAAGTATGAGGGTTGCAGGATCGCTCAAACTTTGTCCTGGTAACCGCAGTCCTCCTCGTAAGCAGCAGTTCCGACGACTGGTCGTACTTCGAGAAAGCCGAGCGTCGCAAGCCTAGTGCACCGTAGCTGGAGGTGTTAGGCCAAATTAATTATCGTGGAACTCGGCACTAACCTCGTGCCACCCTCTCTGCGTAGGAATGTTCCGTGGAATTAATCAAGACTCAAGATTCTAGAGGCAAGGCCCTGTGACGAATCCTGGCCGAGGCGTTCATTCACTCGACTCCGACGACGGCAAACGCCAGCGATGACACCGACCAGTCTGATATTATACCGAGAATGAATACCCATCCTTCTTTGTCAGCGCGCGCGGGCCGCACTCTCTTCTCGCTAATTAGACGATAGAGTGTTCCATTGAATTAATTAGTGAGAATCTAGGAATTCAACCTCTTTCACTGCATTCGCCTTCTCCTATTCCCGTGAGACTGCTTCTGATTCCACCTCAAGGATTTCTTATTATTTGACTCCGAACGTTGACTTATATGTGGTTCCGTTGATACGTACAATGTCAAAAAAAAAACTGCTTGAAAATTGAAGTTCTAAGTTAGTGCACATGAAAATGATTTCGATGTTATTGGAATAACGGTAGCCTTGCGTAATTGAAATTTAATGGACGTACGTCAAATATTAAAGTCAAGTATTTTAAGGAGAGGCGGATTAAGTAGACACTTCTATCCACTCTCTTAAAAACGTGAGTGCCTAAAAAAGTGCTGACAACCATTCGGTGGATCATAAATCATAACTTGGTAAGTCGTAAACCATCGGCAATGGGCATAAATGTTTATTTACTTGTAAATGCTCGGTGAATGGCACTTCTATTTTATACTCTATTTTAATAGCGCGCGGATAGAACGCTGCAGGGCTCGTTTCGATTCAAAGGGCATTAACTAGGGCATTATCGAGATTTTGTTTGGCGCATAGAAGGAAGGCATTAAATTAACCCTTTCCACTTTTACTGAAGATTTCATCTCGTGTCAAACGAACATCAGAGTAAGAGAAAATCATATTTTTTTTTTCGCCAATATGTATTTCAAATGGCCTGTAAAAATTAATACATAAATCCAAATTATATGACATTTTCTTTAAAAAAATGTAATTCAAATTTACGTACACGGATTAAAATTAATTCGAATTTACGAACGTGGATTAAAATGAATTCGGATTTACGGACACGGATCAAAATTAATTCGGATTTACGGATTAAATGGACACTTGTATCCGCGTTTTTTGAAAAACTCGAGTGCAAACTGGAAAGTTGCCGGTAACCGTTCGGTAAATAATAAACCATCGGCGGCATACATGTTTATTTACTTGTAATCGTTCAGTGAATGGCACTTCTATTTTATACTCTTTGTTTTAATAGCGTTGAATCGCGGGCGCGCGGATAGAACACCGCTGGGTTCGTTTCGATTCAAGGCTTAACGCGCTATCGAGATTTTGTTTCGTTGGGTGGTCCACTGTCCGGCATTGCAACAGAACGAGCAAGCGACCGGTCGATCGCCCAAAGCCCGAAGCACTCTCACGATCCAGTTAGGCAATGCGAAAACATGCAAGCAAGGGGCAGTAGAGGGTGCTTGCACAAGAGGATTTGCACAGCACGTGCGCTTGCCGAAAAAACGTGGGAGAAGCCGCTTCGTTTCTGCGCGAAAACCTCCCTCGTCCTGGGAAAAAGTGATGATGGACCATTGTTCTATTTTCAAGCCTGTCAAAAGCCCGATGGCTTGTTACTTGTTGCTTATAGCCTGTCAATCAAGTGCCCGCTGTTCTCGGACCGTCATTCATTCCTTCGTTCACCTGCGGAGATGAACCAAAGCCTCTTCGATTGCCGCACGACGACGCGTTAAGCACAAAGTGATAAATCCGCCGTTCTATCGATTTCTTTCTTTTTTTTTTCACTAACTTGCACTGCGAGGCAAATAAATCTTTCAATCCGGCTTAAGGGTGTCCGCAAAATCGCTTCTATTTTATTTGGGAAGTTCATTTTATTCGCACGAAAGTAGCGATATATTTTTGTTAAGATAAAAACGAACGACGTTTGTTGAAGTCGTGATGAAAAATTGCAAGCACACTTTGTGCTGCGAGATTTTTTTAAATGATATCGAATGGTCTGTTGTCATTTTGGGTATGCTAATCATTGGCCAGTGACCAAAAAATTGGAGCCTTTCCATTAGGGGGTAATTAGGTAATTAGCGCATGACTCTACGTGACGCTGAGAGCACACTGCCTGGAGGGAAGCTGTCGGGCAGTAGGGATTTCCGCGCCATTCCCTTTGTTACCGTCTGCACGATCGCGTTTTAATCCTCTTTGTAAATTTGTGATTTATCGACGCGATTTTGGCTCCGCTGTTGTGGCACGGCGGCCGCTTCGCGTGTTGCTTCGCACGATTAATTGGAGGCTGGAATCTGAAAAGTGATTACAGTTTTGGGGCGTCGAAGAAGTGCTAAGAGGATTTCGAAACACAAGCCTCGAATCCGTGAGCCTGTGTGGGGCGTTTTTGTTTGGCTCCGGCGACCGAGACTTAGACACGGAAATTATTTCCTCGAAGCCGCAATAAAAGTCAGAACAATTATTTTGCTTCTTCATGGATGAAGCTTTGTTTTGGTATAAAATAAAATAAAAATTATTCGCAGTTTTCACATCGGGTTACCGAAAAGTGTCCAAAACTTTAAAAAAAAAAGTGATTTAAAATAAAATGTCTGTATGTATGTGTACAGGAGTTCGAAATTTGGATCACGTATATCATAAGAACAATTGAATCGATTAAGCTAAAATTTGGCAAACAATTAAATGCCATTTTTTTTACTAAATTCACGCAGAAATTTGGATTTGATAGATTCTGGAATCGTCAAAAAAATTTCGTTATTCCTTTAAAAATTGAAAAAAATTTCAATGACGATATATAAATTATTCAGTGGAGATCGATACATATTATGTAATATAATGTAATATAATCGTCTGAATATTCAGTATATTTATATTTTGCCTCCTTTTATGTTCTAGGTAAGTGATCTACGGACTGGATTTCATTCTGCCACGATTATGTCTTTTGGAAGCATTGATGAATGTCTGGGGTCCCACAGCACTATCGGTAAGTGTAAGTCGACGATACAGCAACAGAAATGCGGTAGGCAAGTTCACTTTGCAATTAATGGTCCGCGTTAGAACTGAGAATTGAATAGGTAATTGTATTGGGATATTGTGTTGACTGCCGAGTGGCTCCCCGTCCAACTTTCCCTAATCCCAAGAGCTTCGGCCTAGCTTAATACTATTCATCTGGTGGGATGATGGTGACGGTGGAATGGAGGTGCGGGTAGTGAACATAGATCCGTTGGCTGTACATCACGCACCTGCAAAGCAAGCAAAAGTAAAGTGGAACGCTAGAGCGAAAAAATAGCTTTATCACCAAACCCAAAGTGTATTTTTACTCCCATTGGCCAAGAAAATCAAACCCAATAGTCGATTTTGGGGTTTTATTAATTTTTTTTCAAATTCCAAGGCAAAATGGGACATTTTCTCGGATATTTTGACATTCAGCATAAAAAAATTACGTTCGTAGCAAAATTTTGATTTAGTTAGTTTCATTTTTTATAGCTTGAAACACTCAAAATGATTTTGAAACAAACCCTAGTAACTTTGAAAAAACGTGAAATTCAAGTGCAAAACTCTAGCAGCGTTTTGCCGCCTCGGTCGGTATGGTAGGTCGGTAAATTTATTTGTGTCGGCTCTTGGTACATTTGAGATCCTGAAAATCTCACTGATGAATACGTAATAACCTCGACAGCTGGAAATATCGTAACAATGTAGTACAAAAAGAGAAATAGGGCAAAACAATGAAAAGGAATAAACAAATAATAATAGGGAAAACAGAAACAAGGCATTAAGGTGCAAAAAAACCGAGGGAAAAATAAAAAAGAAGGTGAAACCAGAGACTAGAAAACTGAATTGTAATTAACGAAGATGGAAGGCTCATCGGAAAAAAAAAAAAAAAAAAAATACAGCTCAGACCGGTTATCGCTGAATCTTCTCGCAGAGCAATCTGGCGGTATTGTCCCAAAAAATTAAGGGACGAAGGGCACGTCACTCCGGTTATCGACAAATTGCTTCATAACTTTTTATTTCCCCAATTATTTGATATATGACAGTGATGAATGTAAAAGATATGATTTCCGGCCAAACGACAATTTACTTATTTTTTACCCTTAGCCCTTAGCCCAAGGGAAAAATTTATTATTCAAAAGGTCGTTGAAAAAAAAACTGTACCTACATGATTTACCACAGATTACTACAGAGGCCTCAAAATCTCGAGAAATGCTGTGAAATCTGTGATAGGTGAGGGGATACAAATTATGAAAAGTATGAGGAGAAAGGGAATATCCGAAGGGCTCTGCCGTACCGACGGAGCTTCCAGTGTTCTGCGAATGCAGGCGAGTACGGGCAGCTTGAACCTAGTCGAGGGTTGCCACGGGGCTGGCTGTGGAAGGGCGGCCAGGCCAGGAAGGAGAGGAGGAGCCCTCTCCCGCGTACGCGGTACGGTTTTGAAGAGGAAAGAGTAGGAGAACTGGGAGAGTAAGAGAGAGAGAAGCGAGTGGTTGGTGCATTATTGATCCCAGTGTGTGCGGACTGGGCAAAAAGAGGAGGCTCTGGCTAGGCTCGAGGAAGAGAGGGGTTGATGTAGCCCGGACCAACGGCAACGCTACTGATAGAGATGTGCAGATAGTAATGAGAGCAGACGTATTAGAAATGCGTTCCGCTCGTAACAGACTGCGTGTCATTAAACTGAGCCTCTGACTGACTCAAGATTCTCAAAGTCCCGATAAATGGTCTTGATAATTGTCTTTGCTTCTTCCTGCAACTACCGAAGATCCTTAAAAAAATTCTGTTTCATCTTTAAAAGGAAAGCAACGTTACTTATTCCTCAAAAAATTGTGATTCCTCTTCAAAAAGATCTTTTGCAAATTATATACTAAATACAAATTAATTTTTCTTAATAATTTTAATGAGGTAAACGTAAATATGTATAAAACAAGAAGAAAGTTGATACAAGGTCGGAGAAGAATTGTCGACGGACTATCAATAGCATCGCGCACCCTAGTGGCCTAATAAATTAGGAGACGGCCAGCCCCAATTTTGAAATAAATAAATCAACATTGAGCGTATGGGACTTCAACGGCAGCGTGATTTACGTGGCAGTTATAATAAATGCCTCAAATAAAGCTTATAACAAATGCCTCAAGTTATTTCACAAATCATGTATCACTGCAACGTGTAACTACTGTCAAAACCACGTGTTCGCTAAGTCAGCTAAATTTCGTGTTGTATTTTAAATATAAATACAGTTCTGAATAACGTTTGCTTACATGTCTAAAAATAACCGATTCGTGGCATTGATTTCGCATATCTATTCACATTTCGACATATCATTCGTACTTGACTACATTTCTCATCAACTTCACTCGCCTTCTGTACACCGTTAAAAAAAATTGCATTTAAATTTAATACATATGATACGAAATTTTCAATACGTATTTCGCGTGGATTAAATTCCCGACAAGTACATGAATGTTAATCACGCTCATTAATTGCATTGTACGATATCTGTAAATGGTTATCAACTAAACTTGGGTTGTAAATTGTGTTCCACTTTTAGCAGTGTATGATTTTTTGTGGGCTTAGCGGATTCAGCGGGTTACGAGTGTTGTGAGAGCAAGTAGTGCGAAAAAAGATCAACAGACTCTAGGGGAAACGCTTAGACCCTCAGTAGAAGAACCATTAGGTACGTCGCTGCATACATCACACAGGCTGAGCTACGTACACTAACGGGTTACATATTTTCCAGTGCACTGTGTGGAGCTGTGAAGTGAAAGAGAGAAACAGAGAGGCGCGGCAGAATGAAGAGTGCTCGTTTTGCGGCAGAGCCGCCGGGTGACAGTGTGAAAGGTATTGCGCCGGGACAGCGCGACAGGTGAAACGTAGCAAGGCTGATGCCATTGCAGTGCAATGATGCTGCTAACCACGCCGCGCCTCTTGTGTCAAGAGCAAAGAGGCCTAATGAATGGCTCGACTTTTTCGTGTGGGGTTAAACTGTGTTGCTCCGAGGCCGCATTTGTACTGCGAATGATACTAGCCCCGTTCTCACCATTTACCTTAATGCTGCAGTGTCCAAGGACAAAAAAAAGGGTGTTGCGAATTGTGTCAGCAGTTGTAATGTCAGACACCTTACATGCTCTACTTAACATATCCCATTTATTTCGAATGGAACCAATGAGCACCTTACATGCTTTGCTTGAAATATCCCATTTATAGCCATTATCATTTATCTGGGATTGACCTAAACACTTAAATCCTAGGTGATTACCTTAAAGTTCTTATAGTTTCACATTTGCTTAAAAAAGTATGCTCTCATGTCACCCTTCTCAGGATTCCCTCGTATTTTTGGTTTGAATGTTCAAAATGCAATCTTAATATCCTAAATCCTATGCAATATTTCATTTAGACATCTTTTTTTTTCTCTCTCTCTCTCTCTCTCGAATAATATGGGAGTCCCTATGTCAAAAAATGCCGTATTTCCTGACCAGTAGATTGACCCATTCGCTCCAAACCAGAAAAACATACTTTTTGATAAATAATAAAAATAATAACAATAATATCCAGTATAATTCACTGCACCGGTGGCAACGCGTGTTGCGAGAACCAGAAAAATTCTCGTTCCGCCCGGCGGAGAGTGAGCGCGCTTATTTATAAAACTTCCGGAACTATATATCTCGAGCAAATTAAAAACAACAGATGGTTCCTCCCGGACAGCGGCGTATCCCGTCACAGAGCACATTGTGCTTCAGGTGTAGCATTTCTGGAAGGCATAGAGCGAAGCCACGAGCGAGTTGCCCCGGTACATTAAATAGCCAAGCACGGATACAGATGCCCTCCCGAGTAAAAACAACATTACCCTAAATCGGGGTAATTAGTGAACGGGCATCGGGTAGCACGGTGAAAAAGCTGGCGAATCCTACGTGAAGGAATGCTGGTAGGTGAGAGACAGGGTCTAGAAGTCTCGAAGCACAGTCCACAGTCTCAGTGGCAAATGTTTCGCGAACTAACTGCGCCTCCGCTTTCCCTCTTTCCTCGGTTTCTCTTTCTCAGACACACTTCCACCTGCAGCTGTATTTATTTTTATGACTCTTTCCCAGAAAGCCTCGCTTCCACCGCTCCTCGTGGCTCCTCTTTTCGAGAATTACAACACGAGCTCACTGGTCCCGTTGCTTCTGCGGTCTTCGCCGTTCCCACGGACCACGATCTTTACTCATGAAAATACCAGCTTCAACCCTTTCATGCGGTTAATTCTGCTAATTAAATAATGCAACCATTATTGTTGATATTGCTGACAGGACCCGTCGCCGCGGTGGAGGTAACTTCATCAGGCGCACACCAAAAATATTACATTCATATCCTGACGTGATTTTTTTCACTTTTTGAAAGTAATAAATACCTGTTTTAATGTCACTGGGGTAAACAGCGAAATGCAGGCGCAATTTTATGTGGACCATGCGAAAAAATATACAAAATATGCCTCTTTTTATCCATGTTATGGAAAAATTAAATTTAACTTTGGAACTCACGTGAAAGGTGTGAAAATACACCGGACGATATTCAAACTGCCCGCCCAAAGTAGAAATCTGTATTATCGACTCACGATCACAACGGTCATTTAGTTCAACAGTCTCACGATGTGTGCAGGCTGGTTGTGGCCTCAGTTGCTCGCTGGCTTTCACACAGAACGGTAAGGCAGCGCTTGTGGTGAAAATTCGCCTACCCTGAAGTTCCCCTTAGGATTTTGTATGAGTGTGCAAGTGAGTGACTTTTTTACGTCACATTTATCAAATGTAACTTCTTATTATTATTATTATTATTATCCAATCTGACACACACTCCATTGCTATTTTTTTTCAAATAAATAAAAAAATGTATTATTACATATTTGACGCAATAAATATTGCGTTGTTAACTCAACGACTCAAACTGACTGGCATAAATCTACATTTTCGATTGTCAGATAGTTGTAATTCGAAATCACTGCTAGAACGTCGATATTTCAAAGACTACATTATATTGCAGGGACGTACAGCGCCGTACTATCGGCATCAGCAACGACTGATGTTCATTAGTGGTTTGAGTAACCCACTCTACGCTTCGCGTAACTGCTTTCGACGGGAACAGGCGTGTTAACCTTCCACCCTCTGTACAGCCCGGGACTACAGCAGTTATATGTGCACACAGGGTTCTAGCTGCTCGATATAAACGCGAGTGGCAGCAATCAGGGGATTGATTACGAACGATTAGCGGGTCAGGTAGTGCCGGTGCTAGTCGCGGCTGCTAGCCCGGAGATTACAATGTGCCAATTATTGCCGCGCCCGCGTTTTATAGACCTATTATTAAGGAGGCCCTATTCCACCGATAGGATTACAGGCCGACATTCCCGGCGGGCCGATGATTGGAAATCATCGGAAGCTCGGCCAGACGTCTGCAGGTCGAGTGTTCGATTCCTCGATTGTAGGTCTCTTCAAGGTGTCCCAAATCGTTAACCCAGAGACATTCGAATGGTTAAGCCAGGTTTCATTTGAAAAAACCTTTTCGTCGCACATTTTTGTTTGTTTCTGGTGCAACTGGGCGCGCCGTTTTCACGAAGGTACATCAAAATAGAGCTAAGCTCTCGTGACTTTCTAATCCCATTTCTCCGTCGGCTTTAAAGCTCCTATCTATTAAACTCCCGGCAAAGTCAGCATATCTTATTCAACATTTTTACATTCATCTTATCCACTACCGCGACACCCGTAATGGCTATCCGTTATTCGATTCCCGTTTGATTATGCTAACGATCCATTTCCTGAAACGACGGATCCTCTCAGCTTCTCTCCTTATTCAATTTCCCTCTAGCTCTCTTTCAGTCTGTTGATGCGCCTAGCACGGTGCCGTCTCCATCTCGACTCTGCTTCTCTGGGGATCCGATGACTACGCTCATTACCAGAAACGTGACGAGCTTGCGCTTCCTTATACCCGAAGCCCCGAGCTTGTGTGGCTCAGAAGTCGTACGGAGAGGCCGTAGTCAGACAGAGGAGGAACTGAAAGCCGCAGGGCTAATCTATCAAAAGCGATATCTTATCGAAAGAGGGCTCGCCGAACCTGCACAGAGACATCTTATCGCTAGCGTTGCCAAGGAATTTGCTCAGGGTCTAGAGGCGGGAGATACCAAAGCCAGGCCGCGCATAATATTCCGACTGCAGGCTAACCCAGAGGTGGAGCCATATTCTTGGTAACTCACAGAGCCGAGAAGAACGGCTCACCGGTGACTCGTAAAATCGTAAATCGAGGCTTTACGCTTACCTATTCATACCACCATCGAAATCAGCCACCGGAAACCGTAAATGAGATTGCGACATGAGATAATGCCTGCTGTCGGGTTTAAACCCGCATTATCTTTTTCTCCGCGCTAATGTCGTGAAGTTAGTCGAGTTATTTCGATACAGAGCTTCACCACAGTGCAAGATAATAAACCTAGTAGGTCATTTCGTTCCTGAAAATTGCGGGCGGTTTTAATCGTAATTGGAAGCCAAGTACAAACCCAACTGCCGGAATTATGTATAACCTGACATACGTAACTGGGTATGTCAAGCCCTGGTACTGAGCTGGTAATGTCCAAAATTTTTATTTATTTTTTTTTCATTCAGAATCCCATCAAAGTGATTCCAAATAGCATAACTTTCAAGGCCTTAAATGAATAGTTACACAGTTGACAGCTCAATAGTGATAATGGTGAAAATTGAGCTCATCTGTCCGCTAAACACAATTCCGGCTTTTTTGCTTATAAGGAATCATTAATCCTGTCGGAGGACGTTGAAGTGAGCGAGAAGAATATAGCGAGAGGTCGGAAGATAAGTATATAAGGCAGAGGCGTTGGGCGCAAAGCCCTCCAATTCCCGCTCATGAATTACTGCTTATCTTGGGCGCAACGTGATCCACGCGGTCCATTATCATGCTAATTCATGATTACCTGTCCGCTCGCCCCTCTTCGTGGCATCGTCGTAGCAACCCCCAGACCCGCACATATAGTATCTGCTTTAGCCAGCAGCACGTTAACTGGCCTCTCGCCCACTGTGGAACCACTATGCTCGCTGGTTATGTTAAATTAGGATTGATGCGCGGTTGGTGCGCTCATCTCTTGATACGAGCAAGCAAACGAGCAGCCCCTACAGTCACGGCCACACGAGAAACACCGCACAATTTGAATTCTTCCTCGAGCCGCCGTATAATTATGTACTTATAATAACATAATTACACCGAGACAACAATTCATTAAAATCCATCTTTAGCGAAGAATGCGAAAACTCATTTTATATTATATATTCCCTCGTCCGGAATATATCGAAGGGAAATATTTATGGGATACGCGGTCTAACAACACCCGACATCATGGCGAAAATCAATTTTGAATAATGTATCGACGCTAACGACGATAACAGCAAAATAAAACGCTGCGTCAATCGATAATTCAATTAGCTTGGATTTAATCAGGCATGACAAACACGAAATGTCTCGCGTAGTATCTCTTTTTTTTTTACTCTAGCATTGTAAGAATAACTAGACACAAGTCATGAATATATGAATGTCATTTTCCGGCGCGGTGATTGGTGACATTAGCACAGGAAAATACCGGAAATCCTTTTGCTCGCGAATTTTCCACTGGACAATCAGACTCGACGTTTTTTTTTTTTCTTTCTTCAACGTATCGAATTTTGGTCTTCAGCATTGTTTTCAAATGTTCGACGCTCAAATGAATGAAGCCCTTTGAACGCTTTTTATGATGAGCGAAACTGCGTTCACGAATTCAACGAATTTGCCATTGATCATCGGCACTACGTCCAGACGTCGCTCCGGTATTCGAGATATTCCAATGATTCTTTTAATTAAAGTTCGGATATAGGCTGCTCATGGAATATTCTCACTTTTCCGATATGTTCTCACGTTTTCCGTCGCCGAGTTGCTGGCGGAACGCCAAGGCCCTTGGCGGGAAAACGGACCGGGCCGCTTATCGAAGTGCAAATTGAATATTCCCGATCACGGCCGGTGATTCCTTCTCATCTCCTTTTTCCCTATCCCATCAACAAAATTAGCGCGCTTCGCTGGCTTTCATAATCGTGTGCGACGATGAGAAAAGTGGAAAATACGCGGAATATGATCTGAAATATTTCGGCTATGGGGGTTTTTTGTCCGCGCATTTCAAAGTATCTTCGGAAGAGCGAGGAGATTGAGCTGGATTTTACCCAAGCTGGGACGTAACCGGCTATCGAAACGGTATCGTCGGAATACCAAATGGCACGAGGCGAGGTACGCGGATACTGTTACGTACCTGCAAAAACTCTTTGAAATACTAGCCAAATTATACAGTGAGCCTTTTTCTCTTGACGAGATACACGAGGTATTTAGTCAAGCCAAAACACTATGACTGCACCTGTCATCGGGCGTCGACCGAGGTATGACGGTAAAAACTCCGGTTGCGTTCCGCGCGGAGCCGCTTTTCGCGCTACACGATCCAAACGTTTCATTCCGGTGGAAGTTTTCGTCGATAAAAAGAGCTGGGGAAATCGTCGGTAAAACAAACCCGAATAAAAGGATCCCCAGTGACATCTTTTTGATCTTTCGTGTTTTTCGGTGTCGAGGCAGGTGTCTTCGTAGTTTTTGGGGATTGGGGTTAATCGCTTCATAGTTTTCACTGTCCAGGCTAATTGCGACTTAATTTCCTGTGTCTGTTACTGATTACGAAACTGCGACAAACGTCAATAATATCAGGAAAAACAAAAGTTCGATTTAGAATGCTCGGGCGTTCCGGGTTAAATATTTTCGGGTAGGGTACAAGATAACACGTGACTAAACAAGCGAATTTCAAAATAATGAACCTCTGAATCTAGATTGGTCGTCATTCTGAAATTCGCTATTTTGACATTCCATAGATAATCGTTCATATGATCTGATTTGAAGTGGATTAGTTTGATGAATCGATCATTGATCCATTACAGATATGGATATTTTTGCACGGTATTCGATGTTGATGTCTTACCAATTTTATCAATCAGACTTATCGATTGGTCTACTTGGACCTGAACCAAATGCGAACGAATCGGTGAAAGAGTTGAAAAGTCGAGTGGAACGAGGGGAAAAGGGTGTTCGGTATTCTGTTGGGCTAGGCAGTGCTCACAGAATAAGAAAATATTTTATATCGCAGCCCATCTGCGGGATGTGCGACTGGTGGTACGGAAGGTGCTGTGGAAGGAGAGAAAATAATTTAAATTTCTGCGCTAGCCTCGAGGGGCCTACGTTCTCAAGCTCCCAGCGAGATGCAGCATGCAATCTGAGGAAACGAGCGTGAAAATGCAATATTCGAATGCAAAAGGGCCATCCGATCCGTCTTAACGTCACCTACATTCGTCGAAGTTAAGTTGGCTTCATCGTACCTCTCGGATCTATGTATATTCGGCATAAGGGAGCGAGCAAATAAGGTCGGCGACGTTCTATGTAATCTGACAATTTCTCGTAGGTATCTGTCACATATACGCATCGCTATTCTGCCAGGTTACATACACGCCGCGACTTTGGACTGCAGATACGTCAGAATTTCCGGCGACTCTTGCGGAATTTATCTCCGGGAGCTTGCGTTCCTCTTCCAACACATTCGGATTTACGTTTAGCACTATTTCGCGACGTGGGTCGAACTTTATTGCACTCATCCGCCATTGCAGCTGTCCTGAATTCCGAATCACGTTGAAGTAGTTCTTGAAAGTAGGTGGCTGGCGAATCGTTTTCTTGGTATTCCAAGATCGCAATTCGATTAAATCTCCGAGAGCTCACAATTTTCGGTGTATCGCTCGCGTTGAACCACAAAATTAAACATTTTTATAAACCCAACATCGACAAATGGATGGGGTTCGTGCTTGAAAAATGTGGCAATACGGATCTGATTTTCAACTTCACAACTAAAAGTCAATTCAACTTATAAGAATGTTCATTTTTTTTGTGTTTGCTCAGTGATATTGGTATTATTATTCGATTGACATAAAATCAATCAACCATTCTAAACAAGACTAAAAAAATGATCGATAATTCAAACTTACATCACAATTACCCCATTTTTCCCCTATTTCAAATGTAATAAGGGTTCTTACCTGAAATTTGAATGTTTGTTGATGTAGTGTTAGATAGGCCAAAGTGGGACACATTTAAAAAAATGTGGGTCAAAGTGCAAAGGGCAAAGTCACTTTCCCGAAATTCTAAAATGTCCGATTTATTGCTTCAAACACTCAAAATAGTTTTAATAGCGTTGACTTTCAAAAAATTCGGTTGAATTGTATTGAACAAATTTGTTTTTAAAAAAATGTCGGAGTGTCCCACTTTGCTCACATTTTCTCTCTGAAATGACTGTCCCACTTGCCCCACCTCACCCTACATACCGTGAGCACTCAACTATAAACGGCGCTATTAGATGGGCTCTCGAAAACCATGGACCATCGTTTTCCAGAAAATCCATTGTCATGGATAATAATGAGAATGAAAAACCGAAAACTGTGCGAACCATCGTCGAAGCTGGACGAAAAAGTGCAACAAAGAGGATATGAAAGGGCCTGTAGGAATGGAGAATTCGATAGCATGCGCTCAGAACAAGTGCGCTCAGTGTGCACGGAAGAAAGAAGAGATGGAAATCGCTTGGGCTCTGCGCTTCTGGCAGAGACGACAAATCAAATTTTCGCCCAGGCTCCACGAGGGGTTAGTGGCTCCCATCCTCTCGACGCATTTTCCATGCTGGTTGAAATAGCGAGGGTGGAGTGGGCCATTGTTGCTTTTTATATGCAAAGCAGGGTTAAATTATAGCAAGAGAAAGGAGCATTGGTAGCAGAACTATGTATATATAGCGGAATAATGAAGGCAGTAGTAGAAGAGGATGGATTCTATGGTCAGAGTTTCTCCGTCCGTTCGTCCGGACAGACCAAGCGCCCGACCATTGTAGTACTTACTGACCGGAAGCATCATTGTACCCTCTCTCGACCTGCTCTCCTCTGTACTGCTTCCTCTGTTTATCTCGTTTTCTCTCGCACAACCGGCCGATGTGCCTCTCCCTATAACACTTTTCCTACCTCGCCACTTCAAACTTGTAGTACAGTCTCAATTTAAATATATTTTTCATGTTCCCTCATAAGCCCTGCTTCAAACTAGAAAATTTGCAACCTGTGTGACCGGCACTGGGTCAGTCCTGAAGAGCATGGAGACGACCCATACACGAATCCGACTGAAGTAGCTGCTGGTCTTTTACTTGTTGGACATTTACCGGAAAAAAGTAAACAGACTGATCCAACTGAGTCCAAATGTCTTGGGCTCACTGCTGAGCTAAACTCACAAGTACTTGAAACGCAACAAGGTGATTTGAGATATTAACCCACATTCTACAGTGCTCACGATGGATAGAAAAATTGAATTTCAAGGAATTAAAAAAATTTTAACTTACACTTTTCGTACCTGAGTGAAACATGATTTCACATTCCCAGCATTAAAATCTTGATACGTGTCGGAAAGTACTGAAAAATAAATAAAAAACCTAGCGGCATTGCCATTTTACCATTTTTGAGTAGCTATCGTAAGCGATGACCCGATTTATGTACTGTCATTGTGACCCTCGTTATTTTTGGAAACTAACCGGTTCGTTTCAGTCAGTATCAGTGTACGGTTAAATATTTCAGTCAATCAGTGATCGCCCACTGATATCGGACACACGTCTAATGCTGTACGAGACATCAGCGACGGACCTTTCGGTGCTTTCGATGTCCGATATCGGTTGGTATTGCCGTGTAATTGGATTGATTTGGCGTTCGGTAATTCACTCCGAACAGGCATTCTCTATTCGCGTACACTGCTTGGCCTTCACGTGCAATACATGTATTTCCTCCCTTAGTCATTCACCCGTAACCAGGTACACACCGTTGCATAAGAGCACCGACACGTAGACACGGTGTATCTGCAACTGGTATCACTCTATGCTCGTGTTGTCACTTTCGTTATTATAATCAACAATGGAATTTACCATAATTTGGTATTCCATCAACGCTTTCATCATTGCCGACGGCAACTCACTCATTTTGGGATTGGTCGACTCTCCGGAATTGACGTGACCAAGAACGATTGTGACATTTGTGTAATACACCGGAAACTGGTCGCATTGCTGTGATGCGCCGAGATCAATTTTTTGAAAGCTAGCGAATTTGATTTACCTTCGAGGTATTTAATTTACTTTGAGGCAACCAGAACCAGCAGAGAGCAAAAATGTTTACGGGGTATGAGAGTCAACGTTCCTGAGTAAAATTCTCTTTCAGCCGTCAACAAAAATTTCATTGCACTTGCACGCATAGCCGCATATTGATTTGCGTGTCAACTGCTAAACAGAACAACGTTTTTCTGTATTTTCATACTTACACAACAGAATCTTAGTGAAAAGTGTAGTCGCCTTTATGGACTAGGTTTCTCCTGTGCAAACGCAATACGGTAATGTATTAGAATGAGTGACTACGTCAACACAGTAAGCGGGTCGCTAAGAATGGAATGAAAAAAGTTGGCGAACGTAAAAACGTGAAGACATTCGCTGATCAGACCTCAATGACGTAAAAATGAAGAAATGGAACCTGAAAAAACTGACATTAGAATATTTTTATCAATATCCTCGTAGATCTTCCGCTAATGGAAAGTCCAAAATTTGTTATAAATGTTAATAACAAAAATAATCCTCGTACCTCACGAATAGTGTCCATTTTCCCGGATTCTAATGGCTTCTCTAGCAGCTGCACGTGTTGAGGACTACTCTCGTGATAGTGGAACAAGCATCAACGCATGCTGAGTGCGGTTCGTCCCTTTGATCATCGTAATTATTCTCGCCAAAATGGACGCGTCACGCTTACCTGACTTCAACTACGACAAGTCATGGGTGAAATTAATTAACCGCGATCCTGAGAATGTCGCTCTTTCCCTCTCTCCCTCTCTTCTCCTTTGTTCCACTCTTCCGCATGATCCCCTGGTCGAAGCTTCAATTGGTCTGAAGAGTTACGGTTATCATATCACGATCCACGAAGAAGAAAAATCGTTTTGTTTGCTATATCGTACATAGACTTCCATTCCTCCAAAGACCAAAGAGTTACTTTATAGGTTATGTTTTCCTTCAGTGTCTCGGAGACGATTGCTTTGAAATTGATAGAAAAAGGTTCATTGGTTTAAAGAAATGTTTCCTTGACTCAGTGTCACTGCTTTTCATTGAATTTGCGATTTCCATGATTCAACGAAACTATTTCTGTCGTGTACGGTGAGAGACAGCGGAACTCGCCGGTGCTTCCTACAGCAGTCGATAATTGTGATTCGTCCCGTAGTTTCCCCGATTCTCTCGAGATGGCGCGCTGGTGGTGTGAGATTCCAGTGGCGGGAAATTTGAATTTGCATCATCGTGAGGCCGTTTTCAAAGAACGATATTCACTAGACCTTGACGTAGTACTTCGATATCGACTCGGTATTGTAGAGTAGTACTGGAATTGAAATGTTATCTATATTTTCAAGGTTTTAGGGACTCAAATAGTTAGTTAGTAACCAGCTAACCACTTTTGCGCAAGAATATGGCACTTTTTGTCATCTTATTCGCCATTTTTTTGCACCACTTGGATTTTTGACGACAGGCATGGAGGCAATTGATGCCTGACCTATATATATATTACATAATGAGCCCTTACATTCACGGCGTGCGTGATAGCACGAAAAATATTCATCTCACATATGTATTCGAGTATCTTTGATGGTATGGTACAGTGAGTTTAATCTTATACGATGTATACGATACCACGTTTGTTATTTCTTGTATATGCCGCGTCGAGTTGCGATTCGGCAGTGGCAGCACCAAAAAAAAAAAAAATAGCAAACAAAAAAGTTGTGCTCGGAAGACAAAAAAGAAGTAACCGACAGCGAGAAAAGAAAAATTGGCCAGAGGGAAGGACTTTGGTCACGTGAAAAGTCCAATAGCTGATGACCACTCTCCGACGATTGGAAATGCGAACTCGCTAGTTTACAATACGGACACAAGCTCACCATGTGCGTGCATTGGACGCATACAATGACACATGGAGAGCGGTGACGAATTATTCCGGACAGTACGAAGCAGATGATCTGCATTGTACATTTTCGCATAGATACCGAAAATGCCATCCTATGTGTGTTTGGATTTAATCCTGTAATATATATTGAAATTTCGAATTGATTGCCGGCTATAATCCCACATGAAATGCCAGCGACCATCACTTACATGCTACACGTATTTTTCGTATAATTCCGTCGAGAGATTTTTTTTTTAATACATCGATCGATTCATTTCTAAAATCAATAGATCATAGATTTTTTTAAACGGTCCGTCCCACCCTTCCTGCTATCATAATCAATCTACACATTACTAAGCTAAACTAACAATCTGACAAATTTTGTAGTATTTATGCCCTGTGATTGCTTAGCAATATATCTTGCCGCAACAAAAAATGTTTTCTGAATGCACTCAATTAATGAATATGTATCTATAATAATATTGAACTGAGATTTTGTGCTTCGTGAAAACTAGTTTTTCCGCGTCTCGCATTTCCGTCGGTATGGTAGGTAAATATACTTGCTTTGGGATACTATGGAATCACTTTTGAGGCATTTCGCAGCAAAGAACTTTATGAAACTACATTTCAGCAGTTACAACATAAAGTCAAACTTTAATTTTCACTTTACCTTGGTATTTTCCTATCAAAGTGAATGATTATGTGAGCACGTCAAAGAGCAAAGCATCAAACATCAGTCTCCTAATTTTCATAACCATCGATAATGGTGCAACTCGTGCAGAGCGGGGAACATCACAGAATTTTGGTTCGTTAGTTATAATTATGCCGCAAAGTAGACGGACATAAATGCGGGAGGAAACGGGAACATAAAAAATATCGATTTATTGGATAACTCAAAGTTATGACCACCGGATTTGCGAGTGGTCAAACGAATACATCGCAGAAAAAGCTTCAATGGAAACTGAATCTTTGAATACGTGGATTACGTCGACAGTTGCCATATTCCATATACCGAAATATATTCATTGCATTTATTTTTTGGATCCATAATGTGAAAAACATTTTTTAGTGTCACATAAAAGCCTTTGATTTTTCCCTGCAGACAGTTAGGAGTCATAATACGGCATACATATCGATTTTTTCGTTGAAAAGCAACTAGCATTAATTTGTAAATTAACAGAAAATATATTAGAAACAACATTTTTTTGCCCTGGTGTCAATCAACTTACAAAATTATAATAGAATTATAATATAATCACAAAATTATAATATAATCACAATAATAGAAAAACAGTTTTAACTTTTGTCCAATGATCAAAATCTGATGCTTGTTTTGAGTTTGCAGTTAATGCAAAGTGGTTACAAAGCCGAGAGCTTGATACAGAGGAACTCCTTTCTCAATCAGCGCCTAAAAGGATCTTGTCGACGATTGAATAAGGATGTACTCGATCAAGTATGTGCGTCAGTGCTCACATCTCGCGTCGAGCAATGCTTCGTTAATGGATTTCGTGTCTATGTACACAAAGCGCCGTTACTCGGTAAAGTTAAGGATCGATAGAGACCGTGATAGTCGAAGGATGTAGGAATCAGTCGGTAAATGCGGAACGAGGGAGGCATGCAAAAATCAAATATAATAGAATGGATCTGTAAAAACACGCTCGAACAGACTATACACAGATATTTATCTATTTATTATGAAAATGCATAATTTTATATTTTATTATTATCTGGATTGGTCTGAATCAGTTCAGACGTTCGAATCCAGCGAAAAGTCCATTCAAATTCGGATCCAGTTAGAAGTCCATTCAAATTCGGATCCAGCTAAACCGACATCCAGGCTTTTCTAAATGGTTCGCTTGGTCCGGATGTCTTGGATGATTCTGATACCCAATAAAGTAGTAGCCCGATATTCACAACTACTTCATTCGAAACAAGGCTAAAGTTTTGTTTTGCTTTTTTTTTTTTCTTCTTTCTATCCCATGGCCTCTAATACATATGCAGTTACATTATGCGGAAACCAGAAATGTCGCTGTAGCACACCTAGGAAATTTCTCACAATTCATAACGAGCACAGAGTGAAGAGACACGATGGGTAGGATGCAAAGCCCTGAAGGGCTGTATAACAGAGTTAATGAGGGGTGGTTGGTACCCAGGCTATTCTGCTGCGTTTCACGTAGCGCTTTCATATTTGCATTACCAGGTACGACTGTTATGACGATGATATTATCTTTGGTGTTGGCCTCTCTGTTTCGCTCCCTTCGCCCGCTGCACATGCTAAAATTGTACATACGTAAATTTATATGCATTTTGCTTGTATAATAAATGTCTCACTGAAGTTTCGTAATTCAGAGGTGGACGCTATCCTCGACTCTCGCATTAACCGTATATATGGATATTTATATTTTCATATATCTCACTATTTCTCATTATGTTGTCCTGGTCCAAGTAAATGGAAAAGTCTCCTAGTTCTGGTTGCGAGTTTGGGATTAGAATGGTCCACGTTAATTCAAGTCTTTGTTTTCGATTATTCAAGAGATTGGTCCTGCCTATCAACAGTTTTTAGTCTGACCTTGTGTGATTCAAATTCATAAAGATATCGTTTTGCTTATAAACGAATAATATCTCGAAGTGTCGAGGGATTATGCACATATCCCTTTGACTGACCCGATGCGTTAGCTTTAATTAATTACGCAGTCTAGGTTTATACTATGTGATACTTCTGCACCTGGTAGCAGGATAGTACGGTACGAATAGCAAATCAGGATATTTTGTACGAAGCCAATACCGTGCATCACCATTGGAAATAATGTACTTTGTGTGTATATTCATAAAGCGTATCAACCAATCTACATACACGATACACCTCCGTAAAGCTACACGAAATTGTGCAAATATCATATCCAGCCCATCGCGATGTCGTGGTACACATGATCTGTCGGATTAGCTCTAGCATTATTTTTAAGCTATATCGCATCGCGAAATTCCCACGCGATAAAACACGGCTGATTGGGATTTACTGATCAAATGAGCCGTAACCGTAACGAAACGGATATGAATCTTGCCAACCAATGACCAACGACTGTCGACCAAATAATAGATTTTTTTTTGTAGGAACGTTAATAAACTTACGAACCATGGTCGATGAAGTTGACAATCAACCGGAAATTGGTACAGTAAATTTGAAAAAATAGACGGTGTACTTTCAGCTCCGGAATTTTTGATTTAGAAACATCAGCCGGTACTGAAAAAAAAGGATGAATCCGAAATCAAGGTGGTGAGAGGATATCTCCATCGCATCCTTCTCGGCAGACCATCAACCATCAAGCCGAAGACTTGGCCAGTTGCTTCGGTGGAAGATAGGTGTTAGGTAGTGTGGAGAATCGGTACGACGAGAGAAACTGGGAGACAGAAGAACCATGGTGGGTTTCGTGCTGCTGTCCGGGCATTCAAGCGTACCCCACACGATTGCTCTGTGATGGTTTTTCCTGTTTATCGAAGGTAAACTGACGGTGTGCTGCTGCGGCATCGCTTTATCGTCAAAGAGTGAAAAGCAGCTCATCCACTCTACCTCCACCCGCCCCCCCCTTCTTGTCTCCGCCGCTTTTGCTTCTGGTTCTGTGACCACCCCCTTTTCCAACCCCTTCACAATCTCCCACCCCATTTTACCGTGCTCTGTCTATCTTTGTTTCTGTGACCCTCACCCTTTTACATTCTTGGTTCCCACTCTCCACATTGTGCACAATACAATCAACAAGATAAATGGATTTACTTGATCCTTTTTACTTTACTGAAATCTGGTGTTCGCACTATGAAGTTGTGTCAATTCGATTAATGGCGTAATTATTTCTTCAAATCTGAAACTTTCGCCCTAAGAATTTTATCCGTAAATGAATCTGTACTTATTCATCTACCTCAATGAACCACACGTTTCATATTGCGTGGGAATCAACAGAAATAAATAAGACTTCATCCAGAGATAGATAGTTACGACGGTTATAGATTATATTGCTGCGTGTAGATCAACATCGTGTACCAGAAGCTCTTCGCAAGCTCGAATTTCTGCAAGCATCGCGTATTCCGTTATAGCGTTTGTCGGGTATAGTAATCACTCTCACCACCGGCAGATCCACGGCATCGGAGCGATCGTCTTACACAGTTTACAGGACACTGCGTTCGTGTCGAACTTGAGCTGATGGGTACTAACGTTGCTTCTCCTCTTCATCTTCCTCCCCTGTGGATTTTCGTACGTAGACGTAGAGTCGTGAGGCGAATTTGACGTTCTATGCTTCCACCCCACGGATCTGTACACCATAAGCGAACCCTACCTGTTCCTCTTCCACCTTCTTCGGCAACAGCTGCACGTGGTGAGTGTCGGCAGAAATCCGCTCTATCGTTCCGGAAGCTGCAGAAATTCCATGATGCAAATATTGACATCTATCCTCTCTCTCTCTCTACGCTCAGGATACACACTATCTGGCTATCATCGGTGGTGGCATTAGCAACAAGGCTTTCGAACCAGCAACGAAACACATCCGTACATCCCAATAGATACTAATAGAGGCTCTTTGTCAATATCTCACCGTGAACATGTATATAAGTGTAATATCCATAGATATATGCATGTACGTTATACATATATATACATAGAGAAAATCGTGCATAGAGAAGCAGGCAGGATGAACGGAGTCTACTCAGGGTGTAGACCCTCGTTCCCCCCATATTCTCTCTTGCATATCCGACACTGCACAGTAATTGCATCTCGCGCAACATCATCGTCCTTCCTACTAAAATGTTGTCCATATAGCGCTCACTATTCCCATTTCCTGCACTTCAACAGTATGCCCCTCTACAACCCTTGTAACCATCATCGTCCCTCGAGAATCGAGAAACGGAGATAACCTATAACGTTTCTGTACGCCCCGAACGATCAATCCTTGCCGGCAACACTGCCGAATAGTAGCCGTGTACGAGGCATAGAAAGCAATCCTCCCTCCTATCGCCACCTGCTATCTCGCTATATTCATCATTCACCGACAGCCCGCTACTTCTCTCTTAAGACAGTTATCGTGCGACAGTCCCGATGAAAAACGAAAAAATTTCGTGGATTATAAACTCCATGCCGAACAACACCCACGTATAAAAAACTTTTGGCTGAGATTGTAACTGCTGCCAACCATAGAAACAGAAACGGAATTCAAGACTCACTGGAACGCTCATACTTTTAAGCCAATTCTGTGGATGGGAGCTTTAGAGGGTGAGAAAATATTCCTTCACGTCATTAATCTCACTTGCGTCCAACCCTTTATTGGTAAATGAGAGCAAGAAATAAGGCGTATGTTAAAATGGCGTCCGAAGTTACATGGAGAATATTGATTGCCGCAGAAATGAGGCGAAACACCTTTTTTTTTTCAATTTGTTATTACGAGATCGAGTGAGCGAAAATATTGCCTAACTCGGGGTTAACACTTTGACTTTTTCACCGGGCGAATAATAAATCGGCTTTGTTTCGATTTTTTTTTTTTTTTTTTCATGTGGTTAATAGTTGACTTGTGAAGATTTATTTCAAGGTGTTATCGCACGTAGTATTTCGTATCCAAGAGCCCCGGCAACCCACTTGGGGTCAGGTCACCCGGCAGTTATTCTATTTAACCGTTAACCTGGAATTTCGTAGTGCTGTAGTACTACGAGTGTTGTGCTCTTGTGGAACCTGAAATCGCGATCCCACTTGAACGCAAAACTGCACCCTCTCGTCTGTTCTCCGCCGAGTCGTGTTCTCGCGTATATAATGTGCAGCGCGGTAGTGGATTGCACGAGATGCAGCATTCTGCCGAGGACGGGGCATACCGCACCCACTGCGGCAAAGCTAAAGGTTCTCCACGTTCGGAAAGAGAGTAATTCACGTGCCCATTTACCTTCAACGCTATTACTTCTTGCGGTGATAAAAGAGAGCGAGAGCCCTCGGCAACAAGAGCTAGTAACGAGTGAACATATTAACTCACTGATAAGAATTTATTAATTGTTTTCACCATTATATCGCATCAGAAGCTCGTGAATCATGAAACACTTGGTAATCCGGCAAAAAAACCCCATGGAAATGATTAAGGGATTGTCATATTGCATTTTGTTTCCTGATTTTACTATAATTAAAAAAAAAAACCCATAACTATCGTTCAATTTATTATTATTGTCAAGATTAAGTCTGAATTTTTGTAATTCGTTTCGTTCATCACAGATGACCCCATAGAGTACAGTGAAATATATACTCCAGTGTATGGGGCACGAGCGAAATACTCGCAAGGGGGAGCCGGAAAGTTATACGAGGCTTGTCGTCGACACGCGCATCGATATTCGGAGCACGGCATAAATAAAGGCGGGGGTGAGCATCAGCCCCCGAGCTACGGATTCCGCGAGCATCGGAGCATCACCGGCAATATAGCAGTACAAGCAGCGGAGGCAACGCGAGAGAGGGATATTGTGGCAGCAGAAGCTGTGGCATATCCATACGCCCGTGAGCGGATACAACCACCGAACGCGAAACCCTCCGTCTCACCTACACGTTACACACAACCCCGAACTCTTCTCTTCCACCGTTGGTCCATCCTCTCGCATCTGTAAAAAGGCACCGAACACGCTCAGTAATTCCGGCCGATTTTTCCTTTTTGACTTTTTAATGAAAGACCGCCCCTCCAGCTGCTTCGCTTGCGCGAAAAAAACAAAAAGAAAAAAAAGACATGCAATGGGAATAAAAAAACGCTCTGTCGTAATCTGACAAAGGAGTGAGGTGGTTTTAAGTAAAGGGAAACATTAATCTAAGCGTGTGCGAGCAAGGGATTGGGGCTGGACGCCGGCCGGGCTGGGAAAGAGGGTGCCTTCTGTGAGTGACGCCTGTTAAACCACCCCCAACATAACCACCTCACTGGGTCCTTGTATCAACCCCTCTCTCTCTCTCTCTCGTTTTCTCTCTGCCTTTTTTTTTCGTACGGTCACACTTCGCATCCCGGACTCACTCTGTGCTTTTCCCTACCCTTCCGACAAACCACCTGCTATTATCAATGCACGACGTTCGCCAACCGCTCGACTACTGATTCTCGTTTCTCGTACCCTCTTTTTACACCGTGATTTCACGAGCCAGGGGAAAAAAAAACGGCTTTGAGGTACTACGGGGTATAGGAAATCAGTTGGCAAGACCCAAAATTGATATGGAAATTTTACATTTTTGCTTCCTATGAGAGTGTGTGTGTGAGTGTGTGTGGGTGTGTGAGGCTTAAAAATTTCAATCACGTATAAGTGAAGAAACGTTCAACCTTTTTTTGTAATTTTTTTTTTTTTTTTTTTCATTGTAGCTTATAAAATTTATTTTTATTTTTCAGGTAAGACTGACGTTCTGGAATCACCAAAGTTTCTCTAATGCCTATGAACGAGTCGGTGAGTATGGTAAAACATTTCACATTGCGTGCGTCGGCAAAGTTATGCCAGTTCCATAGACGCCCATCGCAGATTCTCTTTGCTCCGATTTTCTTTGGATATCGATTAACGATTACGAGATTTGCGGAATTATCCATAGTCGCGTCTCGATTATCGGACGTGGCGTCGATGTCGAGGCAACATTATTTTAATACTCGACAATTCATCCATGGATGGATCGCCCAAACGGCGAAAAATCCTAAATTCTTTTTTTTTTATTTTTTTTTTGGAAATTATATGTGTGCGGATCAAGCGTGTCATCGAACTCGACGGTTGTTACTTTGCCGATCGTGTTGATAAAGTAACAACATGATTTATAAAGTTTGTGCTTTGCCCGCGACGTTCCCAGAAATGGGGCGTGGCGGTGAGAGCGTGCTGGCAACTTCCATGGTTATTTCCTCGTCGATTTCGCACCGCATTGCACGATATACCGGGAGAAATGCCAGAGAGAATTGCTTGAGGTCAATTAATAGAGTTAACACGATAGAAGCGAGCACATCCCGCGGAACACCTGCCTTATGGGATTTACAAATTTTCAATTCCAAGTCAATTATTCCCCATTCTGTTTCATTGGACTTTCCGATGATTCGATACTTAAGAGGGATGCGATACTGGGAGGAATTCCGTCGTCCAATGCAATTTCAGCAAATCTTTTGGTTAAATAGTACAGCGTTACGTTATTTGCCAGTTTAACGAATCTTTTTGCTGGGCTACCAATTTGTGTTGCTAAGCTGGCAAATAACCCAATGCTATCACTGTTGCAGCTAAAGATTTGCTGACCCAGTAGAAACATATATAAGCATAGATGTAAAACCATAAGTAAACCTCGGTGGAAGCAACATGGTAACGTATCATTAATACCAAGAACAGCAAAGCAGGTTAAAACGATTATTACGTAGTTTTGGTCAATTCAATTTTTATCGAGTACACCACAACTTTTTGTTGACGCCTCAGACAAAGATCCAATGGTAACGTTAAACTCGTGGAATCAAATGTTCACGGTTGATGAACCCAGAGATCGTCTTTCGTTGTATAGATCACGTGTCTTATAACCTCAACACGGCAAAGATGAAAAACCATAAGGTAAACCTCAGTTGAAGCAACATTATTATCTAGTCTTGTTCGATTCAATCCAATGTATTTTTATCGAGTACAATACGACTTTTTGTTGACGCCTCAGGAAAAGATCCAATGGCAACGTTAAACTCGTGGAATCAAGTGTTCCCCGTTGATGAACCTAGAGATCGTCTTTCGTTGTATAGATCACGTGTCTCGCAACCTCAATGCGGCATAGATGTAAAACCGTGCAGTACACCTCGAGTGAAGCAACATGGTAACGTAGCATCAGCACCAAGAACGGCAAAGCGGTTGTAAAGGCAAGGGGTATTTAGGGAATGGGTACGACACTCGAGTCGTGGAGGCTTTCTCACTCCATCGACTATCTACGGTGGCTTGCGAGCTAGATAGGGACAGGCAGCCAGGCAAGCACAAGCTCGCGTGTCTAGACCGGAAGTGGTTCTCGTGCAAGGCGTGGCTCCTTGATATACACCCACCTTCTATCGCACGCAGCGACCGAGAGTATCCGTCTTCGTATACACGGTATACTATGCATCTCTGTCTTTACCTCTCTCCCTTTCTCATTCATGTCCTCTTCACCGTTCTTATCGCTCTTGGCTATCAGCGGATATCATGAATTGATCTGGTTCCCTAGCGACACTACGGACTTTCCGATAGGGAATAAAAGTCAGTGGACACACTGAGATACGTTTTTATTTTCCTTCGAAATTATCTATATTTCAGAAACAACCAACCTTCGGTCTCTTCGCAATTGAAAGCTCCTGTCACAAGTTTTGTGTCACGTGCAACGGCTGATGTGTCAATAAATTCCATAGTGTGCAATGATTTTCACATATTCAAGGTAAGTGATCTGTTTCATGATTTTTGAAAACGTTTCCATTTCTTTTTAAGACGCTTTTCAAACCCTGAAGATCCTAAACAACCTAAACCACCTGCTGAACTGCTTTAATGAAATTTTATCACTTTACTCAATGAACTGGTAAATAAATACTCAATTATCTTGAATGCCATGGGAAAAGAGAGGGTGCAATTCGTGTAGATGGGGTTGCGAAAAATGAAAGGGGTAGAAGGGACAACTACGCATTTCTACGCATTTTCAGATTCCTCTTACTAATTATGAACGTGTGGTATAATTGTTATGCATCCGATGGAGGAAGCGTGAAAGTCTCTCTCTCTTTCTCTCCCTCTTTCATTTCTTCCCTCTCTGTTGCCACCCCCTCACGCTCCCCCTCTCGCCACCATTCGAACACAATGCAGGACTGGGTAGAAAAATATATACGTTGAAAACACCCACAAACAGGTGCTGCAGACATGAGCCGGAAAGTTGAAGGATATGTGAGCGCTGGAGGTTTCTATTCGCTGGCCGGTATCCTGCAATTGGACGACCTCGGGAACATACCACGCGACCTATCGCGGGTTTGGCCTTTCGTTCCGAAGCTGCGCGCGTGACGTACCTCTTCCTTCGTTTTTCCCCCGGTCTTTTCCCTTTTTCTCACTCCTCTCTCTCTCGCTCTCAGCTATCGGCTCTCGTCTGGTCTCTCTGACTTTCCAATCCTGTTTCTGGCTCACTGCCGCGGGCTGGTACAACTACCAGCCGGAAACGGCAGGAAACGAGGAGACTGGGATTGACAGGCGAGAATAAAAGTCGTGGTGGGTTAGAGCGATAAGCGACGACGAGGAAAACCCCCCGACGCCCCCGCCCCAGCGGCGCCTCCTTATCCCCGCCTGTCAAGAAGTGTTAGGTTTCAGTTGCAGACAATAATCTTGTTATTCACTAAAAACTTGAGTATTCATATTTTCACCTCCCGCTCGATATTGTTTTCATCTGCGCTGTCATTCGTTTGTCCGATAAAACTTGTGTGCTCGACATTTGTGTTTTTCTGTTTCGTTAATCAAACTTTTGAAACAGCATCAAAATGAACCTGGTCGCATGCTTATATCCAATACTTTCAATCGTATAGAAAATCAACCCTCGGCGCTGAAGCGAATCTCGTTACCAACCCCTTCTTTTCAATTCTGCTGCACAAAACGATTTTGCTGAAGTGTCTGGAGTACTTGGCTTTTTTTTTACGTGATATTACAGTGTTGGGAACAATAATTTTGTTATTCTACTAAAAATTTGAGTATACATTTTTTTCATCCCCTCTTCGATATTGTTCCCATCTGCATTGTCATTTGTATTTTCCTATTTCAACAATCAAAGGTTTGTAAAATGGAGCACATAAAAATAAACATTTCCGGATACTCATATAAATATATTCCCAATTTTATGGAAAATCAGTGCTTACCGCTGAAGCGAATCTAGGTAACAACCCTTTTTGTTTCAACTCAACAGCACGAAACGGTATTTCTGAAGTGTCTGGAGCACTGGGCTTATTACACGTAATAATACAGTGCATATTACACGCGAATGTGTGTGGAGTCGAAAAGATACGAGCCCTTCAATTCATAAGTAGAGGAGAGTACGGAAATAGCCCCTGTATTTAGAGAGAAGTATTAAGTATTAAGTGAAACGACAAAGCTCGGTCGGACAGTAGTAGCAGCAAAGCACCAACATCACCACCCGCGTCTACTACTGTCACAAGCAGAAACACCACCGCTAACACCCACCGACAGCCAACACCAGCTTCAGCAGCAACGTGACGCCCGGGAACGGACGACGAGATTACATTACGTCGGGATACCCTACTTTGTGGGATCCTGAAATGCACTTAAACTCATTTGTGTCTGGAACTCCTGTGTTCCTTTTTTTCCCCTCCCTCTCTCTCTCTTCACTTTCAAACACATTGTCTCTCTCGCACTTTCTCGTTATCCTCGCCCACCGGATTCTCTCTTTTTCTCCGCCGTCCGCTATTTGCAGACCGTCTTTGCTTTATCTTTCTCTCGAGCTTTCGCCCATCCACTCTCCTCCACCCGGTGTGTCTCTCTCGACTACGAACCCTCAACCAGACCGACCGAGAGCTTGTTCAAAATCTTCTTGATGTGCATATAACACTGTTAAGGCTTTGGGTGACATCTTCGTCAGCTTTCATTTTCAAATTTCTCGATGACGTCATGTCTGCTCAAAAAATACTTCCACAGTCACTGCGGAATCGATAAATACAGTCGATGCAATGGATCTTTCAGTTATTCGAAAATAACATAGTATATATTTCCAGGTTATTAATGCAATTAACCTTTTGGACCTAATTGACGAAATTACAGACAAAAATGAAAAAGAAATTCATCGTTTTAACATATATTAAGTATTGAAGCACTCGATCGCATTAATTTATTGAAATAAAAAATTAAAAACAGAAATAATGAATGTTAACAATACGTTCCTTGTCATATTTCTTCTCGAGGGTGAGCCATTCTCTTCAGCATTCACGAAGCATTTTATTTTAGAGCGAAATTGTAACGTAACTGTCGACTTAGGAAAGAAAACTTTTTTATTTTTTATTAATGAATTGATTGATGGAATAAAAAAGGACGTACGGTTTTATGGGTAGCTTGGCAATGGGTATTGCGGCTCTTCATGATCCGATTTGCAAACATTGCGTGCCACGAGGTCTTCTGCAGACAGCGGATCCTTCGGGAAAATTTCAATATATTACTGCGTCGGGGTGGGGGAGGGTTTAGGGCAAAGAGGGCCCAGACTTCTTGGTTGGCGAAGGCGGCGGAGATACGATGGCGACCGCCAATCTTGGAATCGATCTCCGCATAATGTTTCTTTCAAAAGACGCGAGACGCCAGCGCGTTATTGCCGCTCCCGGCATTTCATTTTGAGCTCTCGCGCCACTGGCTTCCCGCAATTTGAGCTTGTACTCCATTTGCATTGCAAAGATGACATTTTTTACCTTATTTTTTATTTTTTTTTTTTTTTTTTTTCCAAGTTACCCTCGCTCCGAACTATCATTAACCCTTGGTTCTGCGAAAACTTCGCTGAGGACGTTTATATTAAATGCACCGCTGCCGAGACACTGGCTTACCTGTTTTACTTTTTCGTTTGTTTTTTTTTTCAGCCAAATTTGCATCCATTCACATTTATATTGGACACTGAACGCTCACAAAGTAATCGACAATATAATTACACCGAAATTGCTCCGATTCTTTTGCATAATTCGAGATATACAGACATACTCACGATTGAATTAATGCTCATGAAATCTTTTGCCTCGAATGCCCAATTTATTAATGGTAGCATTTATGAAAATATACATAGTGGAGGAGGATAATGCTCGAAGTAACAATGTCAATAAAATAAAATCACGATAACACGTTTCGGGGAGTTCGGGGAATTCTATTCAATAATTATTGATCGGCACGTCAGTGTTGGAGGATACGAAATGACGGATGGAGGGATGAAGGTAGAACAAAAAGATTTGATTGCAGTGAAACACATTGTAACCAGGATTCGCAAGACAATGGGAGAGAGAGCATGCATGCGAAAATGCAGCATATGAAAATGGGCTGGTACACATTTTTCAATCCGCAGAGAAGTGTGAGGGCTTTTGTTGGAAAGCTGGGCCTGGCAATTTTCCCGGCGACGCTGTCACGTTAAATTTATACAATTAAATCCCCCGCTTCTCCGTTCATGGCCGCGCCAGATAATTAGAGAAATAATTGTTATGGGGTAGAATAATTTAAAAATAATTGCACTCGTCAGCAGCGCATGGCCTGCCCTCTCATCGATGTTCTCTGCTTTTTGTTTGAAAGTCAAAAAAAGACACGAAAAAAAAAAAAAAAAAGAAAATGACGTGGTCCGTGCCATCGGCCAAACGAAACACGCTTTAATTTTTTAACTTTTTTTTATTTTATTTTTATTTAATCTCGTTACTCGTGGGTCCGAACAGCATAACCTTTTCAGTCGGCAGTCACGAGTGCGCGTTGATTATAGAGCTGCTAATTTTCGAGCACGAGTCTCTCTCTCTCTCTCGTCGTGATTTCCCCATCGTGCAATGTAATCTCTTCGTGAGCTCTTTCCCTCGCGTATATGCAGCCCTCTAAACGAGCACCGTTTGTGACTCGAAACTGCAACCCAGAGTCGGCACACAAAATAAAATAAAATAGCTATGCCACGTAGCACAGCGCTAACTTTGTACATTGCGCGAATAAATTCTCCGCTCTTCCTCACCAGTTCTATCCTCCACGCCCTAGAAATATATGCAAAAGCCTTTGAGGACGCAGTATAATAGCCACGCCGTATATTCCCTTTGCTCTTTCACTGAATACTTCTGACGGACATTTTTTGACGATTAAAAAACTTTGAAAAACATTCATTTGTGAAATATGTGCTAAAAGCGCTAAAAACGGGAAAAACATTTTTTCCCTCACATGGGTAGTCATACATCGCACAAGGCTAAATAACGTGAAACACATACATTCACAACTCAAACTGTCATCGACCATCGAATAAAGGATAGAAATTCAAACAGGCAATTAACATGAAACGAAAAATCAATTAATCACCTCAACATCATTGATCGAAGATTGTACAATACTTAAAATTAAGTCTCGCCGAGTGCGGATCTTTTTTATCCGTTAATCAAAAATATACAATGACATTAAATTCGTTCGTCGACATTTTTTTTTTTTCTCTCTGAAAGAAATTCATTTAAATATAATGTAACAATGCAATTAAAAAACGAGGTAAATTACGGACAAGGTCTCACGAGAATTCTCGGAATGTACATAATATAATCGGCGAGTGACGTACTTCACAGAGCATGATAAATCGAACACAATCAATAAGTTATTTCGACGTGGTCTTCAATATTCGATGCTCTGCGTCGAGGTATCCCAGGTTACTGAAGTTTTCTAATGTCAACTAAAGCTGGTTGAAGGGGACCAAATGCGTCAATCGTGCGATATATTTGACCCGGGTTCAACCAGCTAAGCTTGACATTAACGTATGCCTTGTGTTCCTTTCGGTGGATCATCGAGGCGTACGTGTTACGATGCTGAGGATGTTGGCCCTCTGGACCATGAGCTGTGATCTGGAAGTCTTGTGATTGCTTCAAGGTGTCTTCGTTGATTTGGAGGTAAAAGCTGAGCGATCGACAGGCGACAATGTTGAAGACGGAAGCATCACAAATCGCACTAAATCGCATTCACGTGTTGTACATACCTATCGATAACACTTGACAGTGTTTACTGTTCGTCATCGCCGGGGGTGAGATTTTCCCTTCACCGAATCGTCATCTTTACACTCAAAGCTACATTGATCAATCGTAATCACACTACGTTTACATCCAAAGGATCAGTTCGATTCACAACTCTAGGCTACATTGATCTCCCTCAATCAGACTCCATCAGCATCCAATGGGTTAACCCGAGTACACATGAATTACACGTCACTGAATACTGCGACATTTTCACCAGAATCGTATCGTTTCGGATTTTTTAAAAATCGTCAAACGTCTTCATTCCCGATTTTCAATAAATCGATTGATGTTCAGTGGAGGTTGACAATGAACTTGATGATTGATTTATCTTTTGATGTTAATCGCGACTATGAAATTCGTGATCACTCAACCGAGCTAACTGACCGACGATTTTTTGAACGACAAGTCAACAAATTTTTTCTTTTATATCGTACGCATGTGGTTCGATTAATGACGAGATATGTTGATGCAATGTTTCCTGAGTTTCGCGATGTCGATTTTTGAACGTCAGTCGAAGGAAGTGAAAATTCCGTCGATCAGTCAGCAATGGTAACGCGTGTTTTCTTCGGAGGTGAGAACCGAGCGAAGCGGTAGGCTTAAAGCCCGGTTGAATCGGTCGCGCGAGCGCGCGGCCATTAAGGGTGTCATTGTGCGCGAAGGTATTGACAGGAAGAGAGGCATTAAGGCGTTAACAATGGGGCGCACCCTTTCTCTACTACCCTCCGATATCAACTGTGGAGTCTCGAACGCCCCAAATTCTGTGGAGCTTCGTCTGCCGCCCTCTCTGCTACCCCTACCCTTATCACACGCTCTATTTTCCTCGCTCTCTCGGTCTCCCTTACCCCCCGCACGTACTCGAGCCCTTCCGCAGCCCCTTTCCCCCCGAGATTCGCCAAAGGGTTCACATGCCCGTGACATCTTCGTGCCAAGAAAATATTCAAATTGCCCAAGGTACTTCCTACCCTTCGTTCTTTGGCCCTCGAGGGCTTTCGCAGGCTTTCCCTTTGTCAGAAATAAAAATACCGCCCCCAATGTTGACTATATCGTAATTTTATCCCACACCTTTTCATCCGTTACTTTCCATTCGACTGTCTAAAATCTCAAGCGCCGATTTTCCTTCGGAAAAAGCTTCGTTATCATGATAAATACAGCGAACAAATCATTGATTCGGAATTTAAGAGCCAGAAATCGTGGCTTTTACAGTGAAACATCACTTTCAAACGTTTGCCGTAGAAGCCGCGCTTTTACAGTGAGGAATCAATTCTATTTCGAGAGCGAACGCAGATATGTGAGTAACATGAGACGCGCGCGTTAAATATATCCAGTGAGTGTCGGGAACGGCTGCGGATAGGCGAACACGGATACAGGCACATACCGAACTCGACTACGGTGTCCGACTCCATATCGCCATTTATATTGGCTTTTATTCATTTTCGAGTGTTCCCGCGCGTCGATATCGATAGCAAGCGACGATTATGGATGCTGGGCTATAAAAAGTCGAGCTTGCGACATGCGTCATCAGCGGGCGTTTGATACGGTGTCTCGGAAACGTCGGAAATATCGTGTACAAGAATCTTGATATTCATTCACACGTCGTTATTGATTAGATTCCATTGAGAGCCCCCGTCACTGCTTTACCGATGTCGTTAAATATTGATAACCGCTATCAATGCGACACAGTGTGTCGTTCGTCAAAAATGATTCAAGACATGATGTGATCGTACCTCCAGTTCACATGAGGAAACTCACCCAATCAGAAGCCACAGAGACGCGACGATGACGATGAATTACCACGTAGACCAGTCGACGAACGTTGTCCGCTCGAATCATTGCAGCACTCTCACCACCGCAACTTCAATTCGCACTGATTTCAAAAATCACTATCGACACTTTATCGCAACGAATTGTTAAGGGATTAATCGATACGCAATTGAACCCGACACTTGGGCTGACGAGTATGCGAGTACTCCGCATACTTGTCTGCTCGCTCCTTCATCTCGTACTTCAGTCTTCACTCTGAACTCTCTTGAATCTAAGTTTTCCTTCTTTCGCTATTCGCATCAGCAGCTTACTCTCCCTTTCTCTCTCTCTCTCGCTCGAAAAGAAGAAAAACGACGAAAAATAAAAGAATAAACGCTGCGGAGATCTCGCTCGCTCTCTTCAGAGCGACGGAGGAGAAGCAGGATGAAGAGTTTATTTCCGTACGACGCACTCACCGCGTCGAGAGCGTCGCGACGACGCATACCGACGATGACGAAGCCGAAGACGAAGAGGACCGCACGTCTCAACGAACTACGACGACAACGACGACGAAGACTTCCAACCACGCTTTTCCACCCCGGAACACCCGTATCCTACTCGACCTGACATTGAACGTCGTGTGCCTCGCCTCCTGACTTCCACCGTCCGAGCTTCGGCTTCTTCTCCCTCCCTTCCGGCCCCCTCATATTCGCGTACTCGCTCCACACTCGATCCGATATTTTCGATTCTCGCGCAATCGCACCGAGCCCGTTTATCGCGTATTTTTAGGCAAAATTATGCAAGCCTCCTCTTCTTCTTCCTCCGCCGAAGACGGGAAACGACCTTAACCACCAGCAGCACAATGTTCCACGCTCTCGCTACTATTTCGACTCGTGAAATTAGCAATTGATCTTCGGTCAATATTCCGATTGAAATGAATATCGCCTCGATCCAATCGCAATCCAAATTCCCCTGGCCATTTACCAAGAGTCTCCTGGATCATTGAATTCTTTTTGTCCTCCGGGAAACCCAAAGTTTCAATGTACTCCGAGCGAACGACTTTTTCCATTTTCAAAGATTCGGGTCGGAAATAATTGATTTCGATATTCTCGTGACATACTTTTTTTAACGCACGTGAAATATATCAATTCATTCGAATCAATTAGGGTTTATTAAAATTTCGATATAAGTCAAATTATCAAAAAAAAATTTCTTAAAGAAGACCAAAAATTAGGGCGTAAATAATGATGAAATTTTTAATAGGTCAATGGTTGAAAAAAATGGAAAAAAAATTGTCCGAAAGAAATATATCACGTGTGATTCGAGGGAGAAATTGAAGGGACACCGAAAAGGGAACGCGACTCCTGTCCCTCGCACATCTCGGGTGAAGCGACGTAAAGCGATGTCCCGTACCGAGTTCCGTCGGATTGGAGTGTTCTCCCAGTTTGCGTCGACGATGCCCACCGCGGCGCGTTAGTTTCTCGGGTGCTTCGCTAGCTGACGGTATTTTTGTCGTTGGACGATAGCGACGACTGCGACGAAGAAGAGGACGGATGTCGTATGAGAGGGCGTCTACCGAGCGGCCTATATGCGGAGCACGGATCTCTTTTGACCTATCGTTCTATATATTCGGTCGTTCTCTATCCTACGGACTTATCATATTATTTTTGTAGGCCGAAATCGCGCGGAAATTAATCATTGCGTATGACATTTCAGCGTGGACATTCGCTGAGGAGGAGAATTTTTTTTTTTCAACTCTCTAACGCGAACACGAAAAGTGTGTGAGTTATTGAAACAAAAAATTGCCAATAGATCGAGTTAAATTTTAATCGCGACGAGCAATGCTTTTTTTTTCTCATCAACGACGAAGAGCGCGGAAAAATGGAAAGCGGATAATTGTTATTCGATGGCGCGGGCGAAAAAAAGAAGAAAAAAAAAATGCAGAGTCGAGATGAGAAAAAGCTTTCGCAAGGAGCCATGATCTCGGGGGACAAGAAAATAAGAGGCCGAATACATCCCGCTCCGTTTAATTTCTCATCTTAACAAGAAAAGTTAAGGCAAGTTAACGAGGTTAACGGGCAAATTAGATTCACGGTAAAGCAACCCGGGCTGCATTAAGAATTTAGAGGGGCTCTCTCCCTCCTACCCCTTCTCACGGCTTCTTGTTCTTCGCGAGATAAAAAAAAAAGGAAAGAGGGAAAAAAAGCAGCGAGGAGAAAGCTCAAAGTCTTTATGAGTGTGAAAAGAATGTTTCCCCTCGGACTCACCGAAGAAGCGAAGTAATATTGCTTCTTATCGCATTATCTGACAGATGAAAGAAAACTTATCGTCCTCTTGTTCGAGATACGATGGACGAAATTATGTATGTCTATGTATTTCGCCCCGGGTCCCTTCGAATTAGCCGTCAGATATTGCCTCAACTTTCTCGGTTAGTCGACGACTCGGTGACGACGTGTACGACACGCCTTCGCTCCTTTCAGCCCGGAGTAACTTAAATTCCCCTGGACTGCATTACCTCGCCTTCTGCGCGACTACATGAGATCGTAAAAGAGACGATGGCGCGAATGAAAACGAGAGAATGGAGTGTAAGGATACCGTGCGCTCGTGCTCCAGGATCACCTCTGGGATTTCTGTGCACCGCTCGTTCCCGGGATGTGCCAAAGCCCCGGAGCTACTTTCGCCTCGTGAAATAACCCAAGCTCAAGAACCAAGTGCTGAGAACGATCTATCGCGAACGTTTTGCACCCACTCTTCTACATCCCTTGTATCACTCGCCCCAGAAACGGGTAAATGGAATGAACAAAAATTGGCCTCTTGATCCTCGGAGATCAGATCGAATTCGGCACGAAACTGTCGTTTGATCCTCAAAATGAATTCGAAATTGGAGAGTGACGTTCAAACGAAATTGGAAAACGAATTCTCAACTGTCTCGAAATAAATATCGCAGACGTGAACGTCAAGTGTTTGGGGGATGTTTGAAATTTGTTCAGTCATCGGATAGAACAGATTCTGGACATGAAATAAAAGTGTTTGACACTAATTTCCTTGATGACGTGGACAGGATCGTGGACGTTTGTAGGAATTCACTTCTCTGCCTTTGAGTCTGCTTGGTACGAGTTAAAATGCAGTGAATAGAGACTCTGATTGTAGATACATCGGTGCCATTGTTGGTTCAACAAAGGACCAAGGCTGACCGCGATGCATATACTGATAACTTATGATGCTTTGCCATGAAGCAAAGCCCCACACGATTTTCCTATATTTTTCTCCTTTGTGCGACTCAACGACCGCGTAATTTTGTATCGAAGTCAAGCAGTCATGGATAAAATTTTTATCCCAAAAAAAGTGAAGTCCCCTCGGTGCCCTTTTTCCACTTCATTGTATCGAAGCGTCGGATTTCGGGGGTGATGAAAATTCGCTCGAATTTCCCGCGTGTAAAGGGGATAACGAGTAGACGAGCTTGATCTCTCGATCGAGTTTTCACTCGCGAAATTGAATTTCTGACGTTTTCCACGAGCGTGCAGAGTTTCCCATCATCGCTATCAAAGTGCCAATGACGTAACAGCGAAAAACTAATTTATCGTTGATATCGGAAACCCGATAGACTATCGAATTCAGGGAGTCTCCTATTTTCCCAAATAATGTCAACGAAAATCCCGACGTTCGTGGAACACTGGTCGAGAGAATTTCCAGAGAAATTTCGTACACGCACGAGGAGACAGTCAAATTTCAGACACGTTGCCAAGTCCCTGAGGAAATTTCTTTCATTTCGCGAGGACGTGTCTCCTGTAATACGTCGACGGATGTTGCGAAATAAGTTTTGACGACTGTCGACGTGAAAATTCGTCGTCACGGAAACTATCGAGAATGTTAAAGTGAAAACCGGCTGACTGAACTCTGCCTCGATTCTCGAAATTCTTCAGGAATCCACTGTTCACCTTCCGTTCGAAAAATCAACTCGTGCGCATCGCGACGAATCGCAATCTTATCCCTGATCTTGATTTTCTCACGCTCTGTTAGCCTAAAGTATCTATCTCCGGAGTCTGTCTGTACGCAAAGTGAGCTATGCTATCGACTGCGAGCCAGGCAACGACGAAGTACGACTATGTACCGTAACCCCGCAGCCGTAACTGCCGATGATCCGTTAAAGGGGAAATCGTTTCGAAGGTATTATCGACAGTAGTGACAAGTCGGAAGCGGACGTACGTACAAACGGAAGTACAGAACCCTGTCGACTGGTCCTGCAATCGAGGACGACGCAAGAAAGTGCGAAGACGCAATAGTCCTGAAGGGCTTTGGTGGATGTGAATTGCTGAAGAGCGAATCGAAGTTGAGGGAGATGAAGCGATAGCGAGATTAGAAGTGCTGAAGGAAAACGAAGATACAATTATCGCAAAGGATGGCAAAAGAGGAAGCGCGAGAGAGAGAAAGAGCCAAGCGGCACCGAGCGCCGAGCGTCCGACTAAAACGTGAACGTACTACTGGGTGGGCGTCCGGGCCCGCACTGTGCAGCCGACGGCGAGCGTCGCGAGGCTTCCCCGCGCCGCAGGGGTGTGCACCACCCTCACCGCGAGGGTGGGAGTTCGCGCTCGCGCTCCAGCGACGCCTGCGCCACCGACACGACCCTTAGAGAACGTACCAACCCAGTGCTGCTCCCCGAAACCCGCCGGGCAGCATACTACCTCGGTCCGTGATGCACACCCTCGCCCCTCGCACACTGTAACGACCATCGTGCAGTCTCTCTCTCTTTCTTGCTCTCTCTCAGTCGCTCTTTTGCCTGCGTGACTTCTTTATAGAATATTTTTGTGACGTTTTGTCGCAAATTTCATAAGGGTAGGTGTCGCGGTTAAATGATTATTGAGTTAAGGGAGGTTTTTAAAACCCTTCAAGATGTTTTGGAATATCCAACCCTGATGACAGGCTTGTGGCAAATAATGCAGTCTGAATTTTCGACACCATCGCACCTTCGACGAGATAAAATGGACATTTCTATTGCTTAATTTGTAATTACACGGAGAATGGACGTAATCTGATTTTCTTTTCATATTCTCATCTTCGCGTTATTGGAACTTTTACGTAATTTCGTATCTTCGTTGATTTCGGTAAACACAACGTATACGAATCAATAGTACACAGAGTGAAATCATTAAGGGTGATCAATTTTAGATAAAAGGTTAATTCTCGAGTACAAGATGACGTTAAATTGCCCCATCGTTTCATAAAAATAGAAACTTTAATCTGGATTGGTTGCACGAAATATATAAAACGTATTTACCTTATTTTTTCTGTCATGGTTGAAGGAGATTCTATGCTTCCATGCTGAGCTTCCGACATTTACATGTCGTGGTTAGAGGTGGTCTAATCAGTGTCAAGTTTTCCGAGGTTTTAACCTCGATAGATGGTGCATATAGGTCAGCATTCGTGTAGACCAATGTGAGGGTATTTAACGGGAAACGATAATATCTTACTTTCAGGGTTCTCACTCGCTCTCTTGACCCGCGATCGTTCCCGAAGCAATATACACGTGAATTAAAATTTTATGTAAATCACATGCAATTATGTTGCGAGGGTGTGTTATGCGAGGCGATCCGGATAAGGATCCCCCGACACGCCATGTCTCGCGTTGCGGTTCGCTTATGTGAAACTGCTTATGTACAGATACTCTAAAGTGTCACCTGTCACGGTCGATTACGCGATAAGAATTTCAGCAATAAAAGTATCAACTTCCGACGATCAATTACGACAGGGGGCGTAATAAGCGCGCTCCGATATCCATCACGGGGTACGACGGAACAATGTCGGATACATATTTATATCGTATACCCTGGATTTCCTTGATTGATTGCACCGCGCTAATTGACATGTGATGGAGGTACGATTAATCGGTCGTTTTTCGCCACTTCCGCCTCAATTGCCGTGGACGAGGGAGATTCCGAGTTACACGAGATTTCGTCAGCACTTAAACTTCTGTCGTTTCAATAAACATCCCGTCTCGAGGATTTGGATACGTTAATGATGATAAATAATGTTTGCCTTGCACCGAGTTCGTTCAATAAATATTTACCGAATTTTCGGGCCATCAATTATGAAAGCTTCGCGAACAATTTTCGTTCCATTTTACGACGATTATAATCAAGCTTCGCTGGCATTAATGTTCCAAACTTTATCCCTCTCTCGTTTTTTTTTTTTTTTCCATCTACCTCATCCGTGAACTCGTCGAAGCTGCAAAACAACGTTTCCTGTGAAAAATAGTGAATGAGTGAGAGGAGCAAAAAAAACACACACACACATAGCCTGTAAAGTAGAATGAGAATAATTAAATACGTCCAGTATACGGCGGAGAGAAGGAGGGCCTGGTGGTCGTCCTTCATCACCGTCGTCGCTGCCTAACGAGTCGATTCAATTGTTCGTTCATGGAAAAGTACTCGACGAAACTTCAAGCTCTAACGAAAGCACCCTTAATTTTCGTTCACATGCTGCTACTGCCGCTCTGCGGTTGGGTGGGACCTTGCATGCATCGAATTCGTTTGCCCAATCCCCTTCCCCTCCCTCTCCCTCACCATCTCTTCTGCGTTAGAGCGATGGTAGTTGACGTAACGAAATGAACCAGTTGTTAAAGTACCGCATACCCGTAAAATGGCGCTTGAACACGTTTCAAATCGCAATCTTTCACAACCCCCGAAGAAGCGAACACTTGGATTCCAAAATATGCTGAAGTACAGAAGCATCTTGAAGAGATGAATCGGTGAATAACAATCTACTTGGGTTCCGTTATCATTGACCTGCCTTGAGGCCCTTCGGCTTTTTCTAAGCTCAGAGGCAAATAGTCGCAAGGGATGTAAGATTGGAGGGTGGAAAACAGCTACGCAAGCCGTATGTTGGGGTAGGTTTCCCTTTGTTGCCGAAATGTTCATCATATTCAGTGACTAAGTAACCCCATCTGATCATGAGACAAATAACTAATTAAGATCCGACTTTTCTGAACTCACGAACTTCCATTAATCATTTTTTTAAAGCGCCATTTAATAGACGTTTTAAAAAAGGGGTGCTAAGTACACTTTGATAAATAATTTACCATACACCTCAAAGTAATTGACTGAAATCTTGACAGATTTGGAATCCTGACCCAAAAAATACCACAGCTGTCAAAAAATGTCCTCGTCAGATTTGAATTTCTGATTCTATCGCGTGAATTCCAAAACAAATGGAAAGCTTGGTTTTCATATTGAGGTGCACAGATAGAAGTCTGATACCGTCGATCGATCAAGGAGTATCAAATTACTACATTCCTCAAGCGATACCCTTTAAGACACAGAGGCAAGTTACGAGGGCGCACCAACGGCCCTGTGGTGCGATACTGCACACCATCCTGTAAGTTATAATGCCCGAGAAATCTAGGCACCCCGGAGGAAAGGAGAAATCACATGGAGGTCAGAATTCACAAAGGACGGAGAGAGAAGGCTACCCTTTAACTCAGGTCAATAAGGCATTACTTGGCAACGCACCCTTTTCCACGTTCCTCCCTCTGCTGTGTATTCCGCTTGAACTGAGTGGTATTTGTAAGCCAGCCAGCGAGCCACACCATCAGCAGTACGAATTCTTGATAGAGGGTCTCAAAAATAGTATGTACTCAGGAAGAGCAGTGACATACTTGAAGAGGTTACGAAAAGCCCCTCCAAAAATGACATATCAGGTGACATCTAAGAATCGACTTGTCAATCACGATATCCTTAACCCACTTAATACGTGATGAGAAAGTAAAAATGTAGACCGGACAATTGGCATGCGTCAATTATGATCAACATGATCAACGTCGAAGCAAACACAGAATGACTCAACGTTTACACTCTTGTGTCCATTGTTAACATTCAGCTAAGCCTTAAGCTCGTCCTGGAACCAATTCCACGAGCTTGAGAGTCACAAGGTCGCAAGAAGAAGGAATGTGGTTTAAGGCGCATGTGAATTCTGAACCGAAATACCATCTACCCTTCCATATAGGCCATTGGGTCTGGCAATAAAGCCCTCGAGCCCTCGGTCGATAAAAAGCTATGAAATTTGTAAATTCCGGTAGCCTCTGAGAGACAGAGTCGCGAGTGGAGAGGAGAGGAGGGCGTGCCAGGATTGGCGCGGCGCGATACCCACAGCACACACCGTCCTATAAGTAATGACTCGAGAAATCTGGGCAGCCCAGCTCGAAGGAGAAATCACACAGAGCTCGGGAACTCGGAAAGTACAGAGACTACCCTTTAACTCAGGTCGATAAGGCATTACTTGGCAACGCCAAGTAACGCCATACCTTTTGCACGTTACTCCCTCTGCTCTCTATCTCGGTTGGACTACGCGGTGGTGGTATTGGTAGGGCAGCCGGCAAGCAGCACCGGCACCGGCATTACGGACGTGATTCGAGACCCTCGGTATGGATTTAGAGGCGGCAAGCCCGCGAGCTAGCGAACAAGCAGTCAAGGGTGCAAGGGACAAGGCGAGGTTATAGGCGAGCTGCGCTGAGGAGAGCAAGCGGCCGACGTCAAGCTGCCTAACTGCTTGGCTTGCTGCTTCGCTGATGTACACACCCTTGCGCGAAATCAGGTGCGGGCTTGCGATGTGTTCTGGTGTGGTCTGATATAGGGATAGGCTTGTCGTATGTAGGTATCACGGGGAGTTAGGTAGACATAGGTATGTAAGTACGTGGGTTGAAGGGAAGACGGGGCGAGGGTGGCGCCGCGCTGGCCCCGAGGATCTAGAAAGCTCTTCCGTCTCTACAACCTCAACTTGGCTGTCTGACTAGCGTGATTAACTAAGTGATTGAAGCCCCACCCTGCTGCTCCGTGTGATGCTGTCTACCGCTACTCGTTAACCGAAAGACTATAGTCAGCTTTCGCCTTCTAAATGCCTTCGTGCTCCTCAGATCAATATTTCGATACACTTCACATCGATTTCACTTTAATCGTTGGAACTTGCTAAACCGTTTTTAATCCCGAAGACTTCTCGCTTTGCAACGGGAGAAAACGACCGACGGGTTGACAAATGGGGTGGGTTGATTTTGTTCTTGTTTGACTTCAATGAAATAGTGCAATTCAATTTTAGAGAGAATGTTTCATTGCCTGTAAAGAAAGCTTTACTTAGGCATGCAACGAGAGAACGGTTTCATTGTTTTGAAGAAAAGTTTTCGGTTATGAGGAGAAACGGTTTCCTTGATTCGGTGAAAAGATATTCTTGGTTGCAGCAAGTGCTGGGAATTCCGTCAATGTTAAACACCTTCAGGGCTGTCTTTCTCGCACCTAACCTTACTTTTTCTTGTTTTTCGGTTCTCCGAAAGAAACGGCTACGAGTTTTGAGGAGCCTGTACTTGGGCCCTTTTGTGCCGCACTTGAGGACCTTCTCTCAAAATTTGAGCTTTGTCTGCCGAGTGGTTTGGGAAAAAGTGGGTCTCAAAATTTTGAGGTGGAGTGAGCAAATGTCGATGCTTTTTTAATGAAATCAATGGAAAGATTGAAACTCAAGTATTTCTTTTCATTGGCCAATGTTTCCCTGAATCAATGAAACATTTTCTCTCGGTCTGATTTCCAATTTTGCCTTCCTTATTTGTCGATATCTTTTTTAATCAGTATAACGCAAAACGATAAAGGTTAAAAAATTGTTCGTATCAATGGAATACCTCAACAGTGCAGTGACTGCGGATTTCCATTTCTTTTTTTTTTGTGTTCGCTGTATTGTCGACCGAACTCCCACTGACCCAGGTATATCGTTTTACGTTTGGGCTGTAAGCGGCAGCGAAAAAAATCTGCCTCCGTTGGAAAAATAGTACCTCCTGTTTTCGGCAGAAACGCATGGGGCTAGTACACACGCTGGAATTTTCCGGGTAAACATCCACGCGGAATTTATTCGCTTTCGCCGACTCCGCACACTGTCCCACACATACACACATACAGCGACACACCAGCGCGCATACAGGGACGACAGATAGCCCGGCATTTTTTTTCGAATGTCCCTGGCATACTATACCTCCACTCGATTATCGAGTCAAAGCCAGTAACTCGCAGACGTGATGCGAAACATCCGCAACTAGTCGTGACTGTGCTGACTTTGCGGTAGACCAGTTTATACATCTCAATACGGAATATCGATACGTTTCGTTAGTCCCGATATACGTTCACTTTTGTCAACAATTTTCTTTTTTTTTCCCCTGAATGTATGGCGCCAATTTGTTTATTCACTTATTTTGCATCCTACGTATTTTATACTCGCGAGAATGACCACGAAAAGAATGAAAATTCATATAAATAATTTGAGAATCACCATTTCGGCGCAACGAGTTTTTCCGATTACTCTATACGCTAGAGATAGTTAGAGTAGACTGAGGAAAAAAAAATTAAATTGAAAGAACTGAATATTTAAAAAAATTCTGTACCATTGATGAAGAAAAAAATATTTTTTTTTGTGGGAATAAAATATTCGATAGAAGAAACGAAATATTTCATTGGATACACTAATTATGCACTTGATAATTGAGACACGGAATCCGGTTTAATTGCTTCGATTAATTGATAACATAGACGTGATAGAATTTTTTTTAATCACGGCAATTAATAATTGTATGCAATCAATTGTATTGAGTGAAATGCTGAATTCCAATATTTCGAAAAAAAATGTCATTCACTCAAGCGAGTGCGGAAAATGAGCCGTCGATTCCATTCAACACAATCATTTTTCCGAACATGGTGCCAAAAAAATGACAGTCGAATCAATTAAACATTTGGTACTTAAATTTTTTAATTTCTTCCCTTCAAATACGCTTGTTATTTATGGCCGCTTGGTATGTAGGCGAAACACGAAATATATGCTTATTAAAGCTCATACCCGTTCTATAGATGCCGCAAGACTTTATCTAATATCAACGCAAATGCTACGGTTTTGTATGCTAATTGGCTCATATCCATACATATGCTTCGGTACGCGAACAGAAGCAACATCGCGAGTTTCCCCAGTCGAGGGCCTTAAATAGATAGACTCACCGACGGAGCATGCAGAGTCCCAGCGAGTCGGAGAAAGATAAGCACATGCACAGAGAGAGAGAGAGAGAGAGAGCAAGAAGAGAGCCCGTGGAGTTAGGACGAGACGCGAAGAAGAACACAAACATGCCACCGACTTCTGAGGGATGAGAGCTCGCCGATTTATGTCCACGTTACGTATAACCGGGCTTGTCTCAACAGTTTATTCCTTTGTTACCCGCTACCCCCAACCAAAGAGCTTCTACTTGTTTGGCTTGATGTTACCGCTCTGCATGTACACGTCCCTCTTCTACCTGCATATATCCAACCGTGTTTCAACTCTGACTCACAAGTCCTTTCCTCTATCTTCGAACAGAACCAAGCATAATGTTACCTAGCGCTTCACCCAGAGAACATACTCCGAAAAGATATATCGTCGTTACCCTGCACAAGTTCAAAGAGCTGGTAAACACACTCAAAATATATAAATTCTCACGAAATAGTTCACAAAATGAGGTAAAGTAGTGGACAAAGTCAAAGAGTCAAATCAATGATTAATTTCTAATTCCCTTTCAGCAAATATCGTTTTCTTAATACATAGAGGTTCAAATGTTACAAAATGTTATGTTCACGGCCAACGTAAAGTTCGATAAACAAACAGTTGTATTTCTGTTACAAAGAATACCGTGAAGATCAATGCAGCATCTTTTTTTTACACCGGAAGTTACGAGTGCGCAGACGCCTCGAGGGCCGTCGCTCGGCTCTCACCTTGCTCTCACTTTAGTGAGAGAGAAAGAGAGAGAGCAACATGGCTTCTTAGCTGGATAAAATAATAACTAAACAGACAATTATTAGCGAACTTGATATTCTCGACTTTCGTAACACTTCAAAAGCCAAGGTGGGAGCAAGATGAGAACAAGGCGTGAGTAAGGTGAGAGCTGACTGAAAACATTTTTGGCGCATGCGCATTCGCAATTTTCGGAGTTCCCTATGGCAAACATAGACAATTTTTCAAAAAATTATAGCAGTACAAACAAGTTCATTGAACGAATCCCATTTTATTGTTTGCACCTTTTGACCAACAAATGAACAGGTCAAGGATGAAAAAAAAAACTATTTTTCCCCTTGAACTTTGTTTTCACACGAGGTCGTCTTTTTGAGATAAATGTTTCGAAAAAACAAATGGCCGAAAAACATTACAGCAGCATAAAAAAATTCATTCGATGAATTTACTTTTATTGCTTGCAAATTAAATACAAATGTATCAACAATTGCAATGAACACGTTAAGCATGAACTAAACTCTTTTTCCCCTTACACTTTGTTTTCAACCCAGTCCGTTTTTTTGAAATTTATGATTCGAAAAAATAAGTGGCCGAATTCATGGAGAATATCCCTTACACGTAATACCCCAGTATACGGGGCGTACTGTCGCCCAGTAGCAGAAAACCAAGCGTCAGCGTAAAGTTGGCTCATTTTACATCCCAATAAAACGGTATTAGCAGTGGCGAAATAAATACTCCCCGCGCGTGCTCGGGTTGTTTGCGCCGACGATACCGGGAGCTTTATCCCTCCTCCCGCGCGCTTCCGGAATATGTGTATGTGTGTTTCCCGATTAAAGCAGACGTGGCGCTCCGTTCTGACTGCCGCTCCGTGAAATCGCCGTTCACAAACAAAGAATCAACGTGATTCCGAAATTCTCATGGATTTCGGGAGATAAACCTACATCTAAATCTTTTTCGCAATCCACCCGGTATTTACCTCTCCAGATTGTACCGACCTACAAAATCGTATTTCATCGCGATAAACAACACGATTTTTTTTTTTCACTTTTACTAAAAACTAACATTTATTCATTCACAAATTAAAATAGTAAAAAATAAAAAATATTTGAACGTGTACCCACTAAACAAACAGTGTAAACAAAGTTATATTTACAAAACCTGAATAATTTAATTCAACATATTTACAGCCTCAGTAAAGACCCAAACTAAACAAAAAAGAAAAAAAAAATTAGAAAAACAAAAATAAAATTTCTCTCAATTTATACATAAAAAAATTATTTTCATTTGCAAATCAAGAATTTAAAGCTTAATTACTTTGGAATAGCGGTCTCTTGGTTTATTTCTCGTGTCAGATCTTACGATTGTGATCGAATAGCTCGCGAAGGTATTAACTAGGGAAGGTAGTAACCGGTAAAACGTACGAGGATCGTAATTTATAGAGAGGTACGTCCGGTACAGTTAAGGGACTGTCAGGGCCCGGCTGCTGGCCTCTCAATCCCTCTCGCGTCGCGCCGCACTCCACGTCGCTGTAGACCTCGTCAAGCGTCTGACCATACAGCGCCTTTACTACTTGCAGTTACAGTGGCTGCTCGTTGTCGACTTGTCTGTCGTCCCTGGTGCTGCCTAGTCGTGCGATTTTTCTCTCTATCTGTCTCACTCGGTGTTCGTCGAGATTTTCAGTTTGTTTTTTTTTTTCTTTCCTTTCTTTTTCGTCATCCGCGAGAATGGCCAGTGCACTGATAAAAGGGCCCATAAAATCCGAACCATAACGGTCGTAACTAATTTGATGAGTCTTCCGCTCGAGAGCCACTAACTACGCGTGTGCACACACGTTTCTTCTTCTCACTGTTACTCGCGTACTTCTTTAATACTCTCCTCTCATTGATCCTCCCTGCCAACTTCGGTATTAAACTTGCGATAATACGAGTTTCGGCCTCTCGTGCTTTTAGTCTTTGATTTACGAGAGCTTCGGAATTCGAGTGACTTTCAGTGCAAGTGTTATGTTCGCGTTAAATAAATCTACACTGTTTGTGATTTCTCAGTGGACTGTAATAAATGTTTTTAAAAAGCCATCATTCGTTAACTACTTAAAATCGGTAAAACTAAAGCTCTTTAAAAGTGCCCTTAGAAGTGAAATTCGCATTTTACGGTTCAAAGAGTCAACATCATAACAAATTTCAGTACAATTTTTTAACTTCGAATTTTGCGCTAAGAGAACTCGTGATAATTATTGTTAATCAAACAGCCACCATTGTTAATCAATGTTCGGGCCATGTGGTCATATTTATATTTACAATTCAGTGAAATTATGCCAACAATGAAAAAGACTAATGTGTACATGAAAATTACCTCATGGACTTATAATTAACTGTCCTCACTTAATAATTCTCAATTATTGCATCGAATCTCTCCGCTTCTCTTCGATCAGCGAATATGCGTTTCCAATGAAATATTTTTATTAAATTCAGCATTACTTCACTAGTGAAAAGATAAATTTAATCGATGATTCAAATGTCCTGAGTAATAAAATCTGCAAGAAAAATGATATATCAAAGTGTAAAATCTAAAAAATCGGCAATAAAAAAAATTTAATTGCAAATAAAAATGTGTGGGTGTGTTTCGAGGCAAAAAATCTGCAAATAAGAATTGTGGACCTTGAAGGTAGTATTGAAACTTATGGTTCTACCGCACCGTTCGACAAATAGTTACGTCGTAGCTTTCTGACTCTTTTCAGGTGAAAAAATATATAGTACATAATTTAGAATTGCGGAAAAAAAAAGAAAAAAAAAATGTGGACGTGTTCCGAGAGTAGCGTCTGTTAAGGGCTCGGGTCGCGCGTGCCGATTCCTCGCCTCGCCTAACTTGGACACTCGTCATTGCTCTTTCTCTCGGTTCTCATTATAATAAAGTGGATGAAAAGCCGGAGGGTGACAGGGAAAATCGGCGCCAGGGCGTTGGGCAAAGTGAGGCAAAGCGGAGGAGGATGAAAAAGTGGCGAAAGGTGGAAGGTGGAAGGGACGGAGAAGAAGTTACTGAGAGGAGACGAGAGACTGTCTAGAACCAGCTGCCGTCGACGATCTCTTGCGTCACGCTGACGTGACGGAACAGGAGGAATAAGTAAAAGAGACTTGACGCTGGAATGAGACGAGCGGAGGAGAAGAAAAATCAGCGATGGGTGAAGGAAAAAAGCGGTTGGGAATTGAGAGAAGAGGAAAGAGGTGGTGAAGAAGGGGGGTCTGAAATAGTGACAGGAAATTTTGTAACGCGGGCAAACTCGAGGGTATGAAGTGGCGGAAGGGAAGAAAAATCGGCGAGCAATCGTGAGGCAGAAAAAAAACAAGTAGTGAAAATGAAAAATGTGAGCAAGGTTATAATGAAGAGGTGGAAGTTGGATGCAGCTTTGAATATATTGGGAAAAAAAAAATCAAAAAAATCTTTATATTTATGGAGTGTAATTTTACGTTGCGATTACGACAATAGAATTTTTTTTTTCTACGGTGGAAATCTCCACCCTTTCGCTTGATGAATATGAAAAAATATTATGTGAGAAAGAGCTCCGACGGAGTTAATTAAAAAACAAAAACAAAAAAAAAGAAGAAATTTAGTAGTACGCTATTTATGTGCGTGCAGCGACGGACGATGTCGCACTGAAAGCCGATCGGTGCCTAGACTCCGCATCCTTCCCGCGTTCTCCGGCTCACCCCCAGCCGACGCCTACCGGATGGTGCGCAAACTCTGCTTTTCGGTACCCACCGTTCTAGTAGCACCGTTATATTCAAACTGCACAGGGATCTCCCCACACAAACAAACCCCGTCGCCATGATGTAATGTCTTTGTGACTCGTTTGCAACTAAAACGTACTGGAATTTTGTCCTCATGCTTTCGCGCTTTTTTTTTACACAGATACCATTACAAAAATACTTGCTTGATTAAAAAACGCTTGAAAAGTAGAACTTTGCAAATTGCTTCCTCATTATTCTCGGCTTTTTACAAATCGATTTTGGCTTCCTCATAAAGGAAGCTTTTCAAAAGGCCAAAAAAAAGCTCCTGCGTTTAAACAGTTCGAATTCAGTACAATTAATGAAAAATGTTTCCAATTTTTTTTTTTAGTGGAAAAAAATTGAATTTTGGTTTATGTTTAATTTGCTATGCTATGCTATTTTTTTTTTTTTAGTGGAAAAAAAATTGAATTTTGGTTTATGTTTAATTTGCTATGAAAATATGCTGAAATAAAACTGGTATTGATTTGGTTTTTGTGTGTTTAACAATTGGCAATATTTTCGTGGAAACGGAAACAGCTAAAATCGTAGAAGTAACAGACAGAAATTATTTACTTTTGAAGAAACACATACAGGAGCCGTGACATCTTTGTCTGGCTGTCAGGGAATACGTCCGTCTGGCAGTCATCATGCTCTGGTGCTCTGCTCAGTTCTGATCTGGTATCTCGTGGTCTATCGTGGGTGTAGCTGCTGGTAGCTTTTCCAGTCCAAATGTCCGAACCAGAGACTCGGATGTACGTGGTTTTTGCGACGCAAGCCCAGTCACAGAAGCACGACGTGTATACCCACCCGCGCTAAAAGCATGACGAGTGACAAAAACGTGTACGCGTATCCGCCGCTGAGCTTGTGACTGGTGAGACAGTTTGATACTACTCGTATTTCTAGTTAGCTACATTACAGTGATATATACTTTTTCGAGTGGACATAATCCAGGAATTTGAAGATGAGTGCTGTGTCACCTGCATCTTGTGTTCGGTTGTTTAGACAGTTTGGATTTTCTCATTATTTCTCTCGGAATCAACGGTGGGCAAAAAATAAAATCCTGGAAAAAAAACACACTCCGTTAATTATAGTAATTATTGTAATCATTTTTAAGGATACTTTTCACCGGATTCAATGGAAAAAGAAATTCAGGGAGAAAAATAGTCTCGTTAATTATTATAATTGTTAGGGCAATTTACGGGGATATTTTGGGGCGGAATTCGATATTTCAACTCTCGATCGATATTTCGACAACTAACGGGCGGTTCGTAACGCTCCCCCCACGGATCACCGGTCACTTGAAAAATCAATATTCTGGCGCACGCGTCGGCTGCTCTCGCGTCTCCCGTATCTTTCCCTTCCATTAGGCAAAGGGACGAGTGGTTATCTCACTCTTTCGTCGAGATTATATTCGTTCTCAATTACATTTCGCTCATTTGCAGTCTGTCTTCAATATTTATTATAAATTTAAATAATTCTTCATACCAAAGTAACACCGGAAGCCACCCTCTATCAATTTTTCCAAATTTCCAAAAAACACGATTTTTCTCATATTCACATATTTCAGAAATTTGAAATTGCCATTACGATTGAAAATTCATTATTTATTTTTTTCTGACTTTTTCACTTGATTCTATGAACAATGAAAATAATTTTTCATGATGCGACGATTTTTATTCCTGAATTATCTTATTTTTTTGAAATGTGAATGTCAAAAAATATTAATACCAGTTTCACGCAGGAAATCAGAAAAATTAATAAAACTAATTTTTTTAATACAAAGCTTATTATCGGAAATTAAATAAATTGCAATGTTACGGGGGTCCTTAGCGAAAACAAACGTGGGCGGAAGTGGAGAACAAGTAGCAGAGGAGTAGCTCGAGAAACTCACTCGCATGCGTGATGTTCCGTCGTGATCCATTTGTCTGTGGTTCACTCGCTCCATCAACAAGGCCACCTCGAGAGTCCAGCGCGTGCAAGCGCTAGTCTTGTTTTTCCAACTTTTTCTTGCTTCCTCTTGGGACGAGGGACGTAAAAAGGATAACGTGTAGCAAGAAACAGAGGGCGAACCAAGTCGACGGGTTGTTGTCATATGAGAATGAGATACGAGTCGTGACCAATAAACGGGATAAACTGAGACGTTCTGTCGCCCAGGGAAAAGACACGTTTTCGTCGTCCTGAATAATTCAAGCCTGAATCAACATTTATTGACTTTAACTTGAAATATTTATTGTTTCTTCACAAATATATATATTTCCCCACAACATTTCCACCGAATTGGCAAAGTGGGGGAATTAGAAGCATTAGATATCGATACGCGACTAATAAGTTCATGGGTTCACGATATTTTATCAAAATTTTCATCGTCATCGTTTTATCGGTGCTGTTATTGATTGCCAGGAACGTTCATGGGAAACAAGTTCAGTTTGGTGACAAATTTGACATAATAACACAAAATTATTTCAGACACACTGTATATTATTCATTATAACGTCGTAATAATAATTTCCCAATACCATTTTCAATAGCCAAACAATTATAGGCGTATTATTAATAATTAATGCATGCATAATTGCAGTATTAATTCCAGTGTGCTTAAAATTGTCTAACCCTTCGAGAAAAAGAGGCAGGAAAAAAATGTACCGTGGGGTTCACGTGGATATGCATATTTTCGCTAATACCCACATTCCACTTTTTCCTGGCGGTGAACAATTAAAACAAATCTTTAATTAAGTGAGCTTCGTATTACTAATAATGCTCCAATAATTGCTGTTCGTTATGCTTCTACCCGAGCACCTTTATCAAGCTCCTTCGGATGTAAACATACTTTAAACATTTCTAATTATTAAGCAAAACCTAAAATTTCGGTATTTATGCAATAATTACGAAAATTTCACCGAATTATAATTTAAAAAAAAACTAGAACACAGAACCACATTCCCATTAAATAACAGAGCGACTTGAAAAGTGATTAGCAATACGAACATCAGCATTGCGTCAAATTTGACATCGGACGTCCCGTACGTTGATGGGAATCTTTTTGAATCGCCGCAAGAAACGTTTACGTCGGGATATATTTTGCAAAAGGCAATTGGAAATGCGAGAGCTTGCGAAGTGTAGGTGCAGCGGGGGAGCGTAGAGTTTTATTTTGGCCATCGGTGGTGGCTACTGTACCGATGGTGGTGGGGCTCTGTGTGGCACTGTAGTAACCAAGATTTACATTTTTCCACGGAAATAGGTTTTGCGATAAAAGGATTTGGAATAAAATTCAGCTCTGGGAGTTAGTGTACACCCTGGAATAGGCGTGAGTGTGTATGTGTGTGTGTGGGCGATGGCTGTACGTACCTACGCGCCAGGGGTATTTTGATTTAGTAGTCGTTCGAGAGTTGGCAAGCTCTTTGGAGAATCGCCAACATTTTTATGTTATTCCCTCTCGGCCTTCGTCCCTTTCCCATTCCCAGCACTCTCACTCTGTCGTTATTCCATTCCCTGTTCGCCTCATTCTCGCATTTTGTCCCTGGCCCTTCGTCTCTCACTTGCAAGGATCATGGGGGAAAAAAGCTCTCTGTAAAAAAAAAGCCCCCGTAAAAACGCCCCCGGATAAGGCCCGAAAATGTTATTTTCCATGGAGGCTGTTTTACTTTTTTTATTAAAAAAAAAAATGTACCCTGTTAAAGAGACGCAATTGGCAGGAAAAATTAGCGTCATTAAAACGTGTCGAGGCTGTGACGGAAATAGAGATCGCAGCTGAAAGTGTCGTTACCACGTGGAACTGCTGCTCGTACTCCGATTGCATCCCGTTGACGTTTCAATGCACTGCAGATATTCGATGCTCCGAGCGTACAAATCATCCTGCGCTCGGACGAAAAATAAAAAGAGTCGCGTCAGCTTTTGATTTTTCGATACAATTACACTGTCCTTCTTGCCGGGCACGAAACGCTGAGCATCGGTATGCAGTTACAGCAGTATTTTGTCACTGGCCGGGGAATGTGTATTAGTACGCTGCGCCCGGCTAACGAACGTTTTGCTTTTGCTAACGAACCTCTCGCTCGGCCCTTTCTCATTTTATCTTTTTCGCCCTCGGTCATTTTGCTCCACGTCCGATGTCCGTATCAAGGGATTTACCTGACGTTTTGAACAATGCATCGTTTTGCACGTATTAAAAATGAGAATTTACCGCGCGCACATAATTATTATTTACTTTAGTACTGTGTTCAAAATATTTCACGTTATTCTCCGTCACGAGTGGAAGAGGCGGAAAATTGTTTATTACTTTTGACGTTCCAGTGAGATGCGAAATTACGGTATTTTCCACTGTGAAAATAACGAAATTTAATATCACAAATTGTTCTCTCCTCGTGGAGGTTGCTTTGATTTCGGGAGAAGACAACATTTTCACGGATTTTCGTGTCGAAAAATTTTAATCGGTCGCGTAAAATGTGAAAAGTACCGGCAATTTTTAATCACAAAACGGTGCACTAAATTTACTGTACAAGTTTGATGTCATATTTATTTCAGTCTAAGTTATTACCGCGAATAATAATACACATTAAAAGGCGAACTTTGTCGGAAATATTCGCAGGATTAATTAAATCCACTTTTTCCTGTATTATTTTGTGTACTTTCGGAAATATCGATGGCATGAAAGTCAAGTGAATTATTGTCGTTTAAGGAAAATACTATTTCCGGTGAAAATGGAGTTTCGTAAGGATTCTGTAAGGATTAATTAGCCACGACAATGAGGATCTCAGTGCTCGAGACATTTGGCATTTCTAAGAGGTCCTGATTATTCTCGAACTCGTAAGACGAATAGCGAGGCAATCAACATTCACAAGTATCTGTGTGTCGTGTCGTGGAAGCTCTCGAGTCGATACGTACGGGCGACAGAGAATTATAGCCAGCGCTGGTAACAGCATCACGTATTGAAACTCTTACTAACGATTGACTCACCGCCGCTGCTACAGATTGCGTTACAGACGCGGACTGAATTCATCCAAGTGCATCCGAGTCTCGACTGCCTACTCCATCTCTCGATTCCTTCGGTTAATTAACTTCCGTTTGTATATTCCCTCTGTCTCCGAGCTCGTGCACCTCTTGCTTGCGCTCTTTCAGTCAAAGTTTTACTAAGTCCTTCGTTACGACGGAAGTGCGCTTGAAATAAGAGACGAAAGGGCGACGAGAACGAAACTCGTTGCAAGCGATGCACTTTATAGGGGTCCCCGAGAAAATTTATAAACGTTGAACCCGCGTTTCCTGCGCACAACTCCGGGGAGTGTTCATCCCCGATTTTCTGTACTTCTTTCGTCTGTTCGGAATATAAATGAGCCCTTATCGCTCTGTTGAATCAAGGATTATTAATTCCCGTTTCAATGATGATAATAGTATTGGGGAGGGGGCAGAATTTATGCTACTTTTGACTTTGTCGCCACTTTGCCTGATAATCTCATCGGAAAATCAAATGATCTCTCGTTTCATGTGTACCATGGAATCCCGTGCAATCCACGGCTATGCTGTACGATGGAATTCACCGGGGTATACGTATACACGTATGTGCATATGTGTTCCCCGGGAAATTCCACTGTGGGTAGGTAAACCGCACGTGCGTTTCCTCTGTTATAACTTATTGTAATACGAAAGGGTGGAAGGTACGAAGCATACGAATAGCGGCTGGGCACGTTCGTGGAAATGTAAATTTTCCGGAAAGTTCTTGGCGCTTGTGCAGGAGCAAACCTTACGAGGGCGGAATGGAAGCTTTCGTCAGTTTCTCTTGCTGTAAGACGATACACCGTACAGCCCCGGAAAAAGAGGATATTCCCCGAGACGGGAACGGGTACTTGAAATATCTCTACATTATAAAAATATTTCCCGGCACTGCTACCACTGGGTGAAGAATGGAAGGGCTTCTTCAGGCTTCCCGGGTTCTTCAGGGTGGATTTTTAGATTCCTTGCATCGATATCAGTCCTGGTCCCCTGGCTGACACGAGACACGCCTCATAATATTACACGAATCCCCGGAAAAAAATATCGCAAGTTTTAAAAGAGTAAAACAAAACAAAAAAAAGGAACGTTTAAAAGACAAAGTTTTTGAAACTATTTTGAGTATTTGAAGCAATAAATCGGACGTTTCCGAATTTGGGAAAGTACACTTTGCACTTTGAGCGACAATTTTGTTTTGGACGCTTAAAATCGAGTCTTTAGGTAGAAAAAAAAGTAGAAATATACTGGAGATGATTTTCCGTTAACAGCTATTTCTTCGTCTATTATAATGTAAGACTTGCTTATATCTCATCCGATTTCAATGGAACACTTGTTTTCTTTATTTTGTCTCAACGTTCAAGAAGATCTTGATTATCATGCCTTGAAATGCTGGAAAAATGTGCTCCTTTTTTCCCGAGAACATGGCTACTTTTAAGAGGACTTAAAATTGAAAAAAGTAGAGAAGTAGATATTTCCGCTCTTAAAGAAAAATAAGGGGAATGGATCGCTGAACGAATGTTGTGCACGTCGACTCTTAACTTTCATCTTGAGAGTCCACGATGGTCGTTCATAAGCCATCCAAGCGGATTATTGAAAAAATTAAATGTTTTGAACTCGAGATACTCTGTTGACGTCGTGGCTCCCGGAGGAAAACAATTCTTTCTGCCGCGATATTCATCCTTTGCCGTACTTTCGAGTTTCTTGCGGACTCGCCTCGCCTCAGATACGCGAGAAAAATACGGCCCGGAAAAATTCGTCAAACAAATTTGAAAAACATACAAAAACTTCGAAGATGAAGAGCAACTGGTCTGGAAGATCGAGTCTTCGTATTTGATCCACAGACGAACCCTTTGGCACTTTTCTTAATTCACTGGAAACGGTACAATTTTTTTTTATCTCGAGATCAGGAGCAGGGAATAAAGTATGAACAACCCCATAGAAATTTTCAATGCAAAAATTAAAATAAATAATATTTTGATTGTAGTTGTATGAAATCTGGAAAAAGAACCTGAAGAGAGAGTTCTCCTCGACGAAAAGTCGTCTTTGTTGGGGTTTTTCCTTTCGGTTTTTTTTTTTTTTCGACAGTACCATTTCTGCCTACCCCATAAAGTGCTGTTTTAGTATACCAGACGCAAAATAATAAGCAAATAAGTAACATACTTGCAGAATGAATCTCCAGAATGTCTGAAAATGTCTCAATTGCTCAAAGGGACGTGAGATCATTGCCTCGATCGTTTTTTCTATGTGCAAAGCTGTTCAACGCGAACACGAAAACGAACTGAGCCATGTGGGTTTTCCAGAAATGGGCAAAGCGAGGAAAAGGCGTGGTGAAGATCGAAGGGATATAACGAATTTCCCAATGAAACTCTTCTCAATTCACTTATCGACTGCCGATACTCGCGCTGGCGAAACATCTCCGCACATCTGCCTCTGAGTTAGCCTTATTTTTCTATGGAATTAAGAGACCACCTGCGTTCACCGTCGATACTCCGAAGGTGTGTCTAGAGAAAGGGTACCGTGGCAACCCATCGACTTAATGGATGTAAAGTTCGCATCCCCCGGAGCATGAGGATCAGAGACCGAGCAGCATCTCAAGGCCATCCGATATAATCGATCTTTGTTGTCCGTGCGCACACAAAGTGACAATTATAAATCGAATACCTTTTTTTGTCGATAGTTGACCATTTTTTAGATCAATCTAAAATTTTCCCATGGTTTTATGAACTCTCTTCAACAAGATAAACTATTTTTTTAAAACTACCTTCTAATCATACAATCATCTCTAAGTTCAGTTGAAAAGTTCTAAGTTAAGTTAAAACGTAGTTCAGAAAAATTAAGTGTTCTACCTAGCGGACATCCGGAATGACATAATCACGTTATTCCATTTGTTTTTTTTTTTTTTGTTTCTTCTTCATGATCTCTCAATTTGTAGTACATCATTTTTTCAACAAAAATCTTCATGACATTTGCGCGTGATAACAAAACGTTGCATTTCCAAGGTAAGAGAAGATAAAGTGATGGGGATTCCCATTGATTCGCGAGTGATTCAATCGCAATCAATTCGTTTACCTCTGCAATGATGTCGAACTCTCATGGCTGACGATGTTACAGAAAGGGGTTGTCGATTAAGAGTGAAAGAATCGCCAGAATTAATTGCTGTTCGACAACGAGCGATGATCACTCGCTTGTCGGTTGGCCATGTGTAAAAACGAGTAGACTAGAGATGTGATTATATAAGGGTTTGCTGTTGATAGATGAGGCGGTGGTCCTGCCGCGAGGAGGGAAAAGAAACTGCGGAAAGCGGGGATAGCGGCGGTGAAGGGACATGGGCTTTCCGAGCGAGGCTCGCCAGTATCCGCCGGCTGCGACACCGGCGGATACTGGCCGACCCAGCTTTCCTCCACACCCTGACGATGGAGCCGGCGAGAATTCAGTACCAGCACGACCAGAGCGAATAAAGAAAAATAAGATTGATGCACCTCGGTAAATTGCCAGAGAACAGGCAACACGTGCGCCGCACCAACGCCCAACTCGGCTCGTGAGATTGCATAAATCTATCAAATTTTTTCAAAAGCAAAAACCAGCCAAATCTTGAGAGGCTTGGCGCATAAGCATTCGATATTCATACTGCGAGAAACGCATCTGGGAGATCGATCGCTGTCACATCAAAATGGCGAATCGAAACAGTTGATACCTTTTTGTCGTTAGATGTTGGCAATATGGATCGGTGCTTTTGGGCAACAAGGAAAACCGTACGAAATGACCGAAAAATTTGATTACTAATATGCACTGTTTGATGCTGGGACAAAAATATTTTTGTATACAACCAGCTGAGAAGGACAGGGACGGAAACAGAATCAGAAACAGAAACAGGGACAGAAACAGAGACAGAAACAGGAACAGAAGCAGAAACAGAAACAAGGACAGGGACAGGGACAGGAACAGAAACAAGGAGCGGGAAAGGGACAGGGACAGGCAGAGAGGCATAGACAGAGGCAAAGACAGAAAGGCGGTCTCTTCCAAAGAAAAATAAGATCGTTTCGTCGCTCGCGCTATCGCGATAGTCCTGCAGTGCACCACGACGTTTCGCCCATAGTGTCGTCCTCGTTTCTCCCTGACTAGCACTCTCGGAACGGGATAAAAAACGAGCGAAGAGAGGCCATGGGAAGGGAGCTAAAAAGGCAAGCAACAAAAAGTCACAGGAGATAACTGCTGTATTAAGATTCCTAATCTAAATGAACGTTCTCGTTCCGGGTCCTTCTCTCTTTCTGCCGCGACGAGAAGCCAGCATTGCGCGGTTTATCCGGCTCCGGAGACAGCTCTCCGCTCTTTTTAAACGGCTTGAAGACATTTTCGCAAAGTGAGTTTCTTTCTAGCGGAAACGCAGCCGAGCAACTCACCAGAAGCACCGGATGATCTCGAAAAGCCAATCTTTTTCGTTGCTGCTGATGTGGAGAAAATGGGGAAAATGAGTGAATCACAAGAGAATTTTCACGAGAATACGCACCGCCCTCGTTCCAATTTATTTAATCGCTCCTTTTATTTATTATATCGTTGCTAAAGGAATAACGAAAAAACAAAAATACAAAAACAAAAGAAAACAAAAATGAGAATATGGGCTACCTTTCCCGCAGTTAATACGACTCTTCGTGAGCTTTATCTGGCGTCGATAACGGCGCTTGCCAGACTTCCCAACGCGAATAACCAGCCAGCATTGTTCTCCTCTCCAAAACTGGTTCAAAGTCATAATTTATATTGCTATTTTAGCATTGGATATTGTTAATTCCAGCGACATCCATTACCACCCTAGATACATCACAGGACAAGTGCATAACTTATACAATCCTCTTGTTAATGCACTGCTATTTCACTTCCTCCGCGCCCAAATATTTCATCACTTCAACGTTCAACGGCGATACTATTTCAAATTAACGATACCATTCAACAAATCATGCACTTTCAATTCCATTAACTATTAAACCAAAGGCATTGACGAATGAGCCAATAGTTCAATGAATGAACAATTCTCGATTGGTCCCTGCAACGTTTATGAACCGCCCACGCAGCCCTCCACTTCCGCGTGACGCAATGTGACGTCCACCAGCTGTTTCGACCCGAATCGCAATGTCTCTTCCCACGTGTAACAATTTTCAAGCCTCGCACCTGTCCAACCGCTTTCCATACACACAACTCTTCATCCCCTTGGACAGTGTACCAGCAAACAATTGGGCGAACAGAGGGACGGTCCATTTCGCGATTCATCGGAGCAGTACACCTCCGTCACTCTCGGTGAACGTCGAGCTGCTTCATCGACGCAGCGGATAACACATGCACGCCAATTAAAATCCCGATTCGCACAACTTTAATTTTCTCCGCAGTTGCGGAGGTAAAATTCTCCCGCTTGCTTTCTCGATATCTCTCCTGCCGGGTTTTTTTTTTTTTTTTTTTTTTTCATACGCTTTTACGCCTTTTGCTTTGTGTATCGCATCCTACTGTTGCTTCCTGTACATAGACACGGTATAGAATTTCCCCATCACTTTTCACACGGCGCGACTGTGTTCGCACACCGACTCGATACTCACCCTTTGCCCGATGCGGTAGGCAAATAGAATCTGCGTGACGAAATTAATTACTTTTTCCTCGGAATGAAATAGTTAACGGGATCGCGCAGTTGTATTTCGCGGACGAACGACGGCAATCTGTACACGTCGATGATGCGTCCCGCGCAACATTCACTCCCTCTCTCTCTCTCTCTCTCTCTCTTTCGGTCATGTCCATTTTGGCCATCGCGTTCTATGAAATGAAAATCGCGCGCGATGTCGACACTCTTCGAAACGCGGATCGCGCGCAACTGGAAAATCCGGCAGTTTCATGAATACAAATAAATGCAAGTAATGCGGACAATAAATATAGTGGTTACACGATTTTAGGAGCGGCACATTTTTAATTACCACTATTCATCAGCGGCGGATTGTGATACGGTGACTTACGGGGTTACAATATTAAATTTCGCTATCCGCCGCTCGGCCCATTTACCGAATGCATTTTCGGCCCGAGGATTTAATTAACTGTATAGATAAAACATCGACGGTCAATCTGAGTGGACAATATTATTTATATTACCCGGGCAAGCGGAGAAAATATCTGGGGAATGCAGAGCTTGATTGGAAAGCGGTCCGAGTTAGGAATTACACATTTAGCCCACTGCCCAAAACTGATTTGTTCACTCGAACGAATCCAATGAGCATAGGATTACTATATTATTTTGTAACCACAAAATTAACTTCGGGAATTTGATGATCCGGGAAATCAAGCTTCTGACGAAAGAATCAAGGGTTTGTTCGACCTTTTGTTCATTGCAGTAACATCTCTACTTGATATTATCGGTATTACGTGGACCCAGCGTTAAGGTATTTTTGTACATATCGATTAATCCATAAAAACCCAAAACACGAGATACTGGAAATCGTCAGGTATTTACAAAAAAAAAGGAAGTGTATCAATGCAAAAACCCGCCAAGTTGGCAATAATTTTTCTCCAGCAACTTTTCCAGCGGCATCGCGTTCCCTATTATTCCTGAAGCGATTCTCACGTCTAAGCAGAAGCGAGGACATTAAACCGTGGCCATGAGAACAATTTCCAGGGAGTGGTGTACGAGGTTTCCAGGACGGTGAGGGCCTTGGCAATAAAATCCAACTCAAGGAAAACTGTACGGAGAGTAGCGCCTGGAAATTGGAAGAAAAAGAAGTTATTCGGTGTTGGAGTTGGACTGTGTGTCCCGAGGAGACGCTCTAATGCGGATACAATGGCCGACAGTTGTTCCCGACGTTGGATCGCACTACACCGACAACAAACCTTCTTCCTCTTTCATTTGTTCATCTTTTTATCCTACGAGAGGTCTCCTGTTTGCCGTACACCTTTTTACACAGCTATTTCTTACCGAGTTAAATCACGGCTGTTGAAACAGTCAGCTGCAACGGAGCGTTTTTTTCGTTTTTTTATTCTCTGTAGTAAAATATAAAAGAGTACACGTAGTTAGTATTCACTATATAACACATCGACAAAGTGAAGTTGACTGACCGAGCACAAAAGTGTTCGAAGAAATTTGTACAAGCTCATCAGCTCCACTGGCTCGGTATTCACTGTTGGCTACGTGTTGTACATTGACGATGGTATACTTTTGCAGTGGCAGGCAAGAGTCGTTAGCCACGAGGCAACAGAAGCAACGAGGAGTAGCGAAAGTCGGCTACGAAACAGGAACGAGCTGCTGTTGGTGCTACTGCTGCCACCACCACAGACTCCGCCGGTTTAATTATGAGAAACGAGCCACCGGGGAACGCGCTTTAATTGGCAACCTTGGATACAAGCCCTACTCTCCTCTATATCTCGCCCTCTGCTAAACAACTGATGGTATCGCCACAGGACTGTATACACCACTCTCAATTCTACTATTGCTTTGTACTCTCACCAAATTACTATTGATTCTGGGTGCTGTAGTTAAGTATACGTACATCAACAGGATTGTCCTACGATCGTTTTATAGTGTTGGAACAGAGCCGTTCGGAATAGAAACGAATGGTCTAGTCTGATGAATCCAAAGAACATCAAAAGGGTGTCTGGCCGCTGTATTATTCAGCATCCCGATTTCATTGCAACGCAATGCAAATTAAGTTCAATGTGAAATAAGGCATTCCGGTGGGTACTAGGGGGCTGTGCCCCCACCCTCCTGGGTATTGAGCCCTGGACCCTTTTGTTCTGCTTTATGGAAAGTGCCAAAATATCGTAAGTTTCATTAATGGATAGACAAAAATAATTCTACGGTTGGGGACCATGAGGGAGTTAAAAAAAAATTCGGATACTGGGGCCCTTAGGGCATTTCCAAACCCATGTAGAAAAATATATATGTAACATATATGTTTTATCTACATATTCATGCCTTAAAGACTTGTATATGTTGAATATATTTTGCATATATGTGTGTGTGCTAAATTATATGTAAAATATATACCATATACATTTGATGTCAAAACGTTCTGTGTATAGAATACATTGTGCATATATTTTTGCATGTGGGAAATCTTGAATCGTGAAGGATATTTATGTGATACAGAGGTACAGGATTTAAAAAAAAATGTAGTTGAAGTGTCACAATGTTCAAGATTTTCCTTCCACAGAGACACTTCATTTTCATCGTGGATTGTGATTTCGAGATATCGATAATTGGCGAGTTTCATAAGGTAGATTTTTTATTTTGAAATACGGCAACGAAAAGCAATGTAGTTAGGGGAACGTTTTCAAGAATCTTGGTATTTCCGAGAGATACCAGCCATAGGCGAGGTTACGAGCTAGTGTAAAAGTGTACGAGCTGCGGTTTTCCGCATAGCTGCGAGAAATAGCGCGCATTCAATGTTGAAAATAGAATAGAGAGGGTTGGATCGGGCGGCGGTGGCTGCGCCTGCAATGGCAACAACATTTTCACTCACAAATAGCGTCTCGGAGCCATACAGAACGTCATTCGCTAGATCCTAATGACGTAGTCGGCTTTACCACGTACGCCAGGGATAACCGTAATGGTTTTATACGTTTCACTTATACCAACCAGCCGCGCATTCCCTCCTTCCATTTGTCCAGACGTTCCGCTTTCTTCCCTTACTTTCTTTTCTTCTTTCCTCGAGCTTGATTTAAGGGCATTGTATCCGAGTTCTGACTCCCTCCGTTCACCGCTCATCTACTATACCCACCAGCATCAGACGTCTCTAGGTACCAAGATGAAATTTTCACAAAAACGAATGGAATATCCTCTTGAACTATTTCGACCATTCGTATCAAACTGTCGTCTTAAATCATATCTCTATTCTCGCTATCATTAAACACATTCGCATTGGTTCAGGTTTCGCGCGTTCAAGCATTGGCCGTATATCTATATAGAGTATATATGGGGCATTTCACGACAAATTCGACAGTTTTGAAGGATTTATGAGCGAAAAACCGAAACAGAGGTACTTTTGAACCGGTGATTAAAAAAATCTCAAAATCTTCCTGAAGCCGTTTTATGATGAATACTAAAACATATTAAAAAATTATGAAAAAAAAATGACGCCGATTTTTCTTATATCGCGTAAGATGGAACAAACTGGGACACATAAGAAAAAAATGGCTTTCTCACGAAACCTGACGTGTATTGTCAGTGCTTTTCACCCAGAAACTCGATCGTAAATGGTTGATTTTGAGGTTCGGCAAAATCGAAATTACCGATTATAATTTCGATATGTTGGACCCATTGGAATTTGTGTTTTACCACATCATCATGTAAGCTTTTCGAAGCGTTTTGTTTTTTCCTGTACCCGAGATACATCGTCACTGGAGAAGCGCTTAACCTTGTCTGGTGTTTCGCAACGACGTGCCTTCGAATCGCTAATTAATATCATCAGTAAAATATTGCCCGTGTTATACTTTGGAAGCTTCGCGTTGGATAACTGAAGATAAAAATTGCCGTAGCAGAAGTCGCCCGAGCAGAAGGTATTAATTAATATCCGGGGGGTGGGAAAAGGAAAGATCCAGCGGAGCAATAAAGAGGGATATACGTTCGCCTCGTCGGTCGGTGGACGTGATCCGCCGCCAACCCCACAACGGGAGGCCCGGGAACCGTCCCGGATGAGTTATGGCCGATAATTATTTGAAGGCTGAGAACAAAGCACTGGAGGGTTGTACATCGGGCCTCAGTGGCCTGGCTGGAATCTGAGAGGGATAGATAGAGTGGTGTCGGTCGCGAAACTCGCGGGAAGCTAGCCGCAGCAGCAACACAGTCGAGCAGCCAAGAAACGAGAGCCTTCTGGACGTGTAAGGCACGTAAATGATAACGGAGAACACAGTCTGCGCAGGCAGACGATAAAACTCTTAATTGCCCCCTTGTTGCTTCCCACTCTCTCGTGTACCATCCCCTGCTCACTTTGCCGTTACGTTGCCGCCCGTTTCCTCCATCTTTCCAGCTTGACACCCTTAAGAGCACCCACTCGTCCAATTTTTTTTAAAAATCATATTTTCATCCATTTTGAATTCGTCGGCGAGTTATAACTGCAGTTGCAGTTTTCAAAAATGCACTTTCGAAAAAAAAACGCGACGGCTTCGGCCATATCAAAAATATTTGAGATCCGACTTTAATATTTTAAAGAAAATTGAATTATTTATTCAGAAACAGTGACGGATTATGTACAATTTTATTTCCAGAAAATCGAGATTTAATGTTTCGTTTCCCAAGCGAAAAATCGTTTTTATTGATTAGTAACAGCATATCCTATTTATTTGATTTTTTAAATGATTGTTTTAAGTAAAATGATCTCGAGATCAACATTTTTCTGTTGTTGGATGACTTTTTACTTGTCATTGTGCGATAAAAAACTAGGAAATAATTATTTTTTTCCTTGACGATATCCTGACGGTTAAATTTTCGTAATTTGCATTGCATCACGATTATCACTGTTCTATGAAGTTTGGAAAGTTCCGTGGAGTACGGAATATCGTTGATTACAATTCTTGATGCAATTCTGCGCGATGGCGAGAGGGGACTAAAAGAAAGTTGATATGCGGGAAGATAAGGAAGCGGAGGTCGGAATGTACCTGACGCCCCGTTGGCCCTCGAGCACTCGCACCGGTGCGCCACGGTGCAAAGTTTCGTGGTCTTCGGAAATGTAAGGGATTATGCAATGCTCCAACGCTGCTGCTGCTGCTGCTGCTGCTGTTGGATGAAAGTCCACGACGGGACTTGCGTATACGGAAACTGAAGCGCCAGACAGAGTTCCATGCCGATGGCACACGGTGGCACAGTGCTTTGAATTGCAAAATAATTCAGTTCAAAGGCGTAAAGTACTTGTGCTGGCCCGTTCGCGGAAAAAACGAAAGGGGAAAAAGAGATTCATGTTTAGCCCCTCAAATGCCATGGCATAACACTCGAGTCGTCCAGACAAAAAATAAATTTAGACAGAGATATTTTTTTTTCAATACCCGAGGTAAATTCTTGTTCGTGTGGAAAGACGAGCTTGACATTTTTTTTTTCTAAAACTGATGAAAGAGTTTTAGCATTTTTGCAATTTCGAACATTCGATAGACTGACTAAAATATAAGTAAATCAGATTTACTAATTGGGTATATGAATTTCATATTAATATACTTTGATTTTAATTAAAAAATAGTATAAGAATTCTATAATATTGTAATTTGGAAATTACAATACGTGAGTATTGCAATTTATTTAGAACAACGTATTGGCCGATTAAATAATTTGTTTCAATTAAAAATTCAGTGTATACATAAAATTGTTAATTTTTTTTTTCAGTTCAATATAAATGACACGTTTTAATCGAGCTGCTATGTATCGATTCATCGATCACTTGTTATTCCTTAATTATATGCACTTCCTGTTTGCTAGAAGTGCATTAATTCTGAAATACAACGAAAAACGAAATGCACCCATTTCGAGAAGAAACTCAAATTGTAACTTCACCTCAAAACATAACCTCAATTTCATCTAATTCATTAAGATGCGTGCATACTTTTGTATCCTTTTCCTCCCATTTTTTGCCAGGTGAAATTGCGCTTTCATTAATCGTATACGTAGTCTAGAACGTATAGCAAATTCGAGCAGTGTTCGAATATGCGTTATACCATAACGTTCGTACCGGGCTGCTTGTATCGATTGTAACGGGATTTCATGTGGGATATTACGCTGTCTAGGACTGTCGATTGAGGATTACTAAACGTTAAGCTGATCAGTGCCCGCATAATTGGAAATGTCTGACTAAATCCCGCGAGGCGGTGTATCCCCTCAGCGAGCTTTCATAAGCTTCTATCTCATTTCTGTTCCTATCGAATACGCTCTATCGCAGCTGTTGAGCAGCATTGCCCAAGTTATTACTCGATTTTCGTATGTTACATGTATCGATAAGATACTCCATGTATGTGTCAGCTTTGGGATTGAATTACGAATTTCTCGACCAGCTTTTGAGACTTCAAAACACGGATGAACTCTTCAGGATCTTCAGTGTTCAATACAAGGTGAAGAACAAAACAAAAAAAAATGGTTGTCAGTCATAAAAGTCGAAGCCAATTAAAGAGGCCCCAATTTTATCGAAAAAGAATTTTCTTCACTTCTGGTGCACGCTTCACGTGCAGAAAAGTCCATTTTTCCACCTTGGGGATTAAAGTTTCGTGCGATACTCGTGCAGAAAAATTTTTGTCGCACTAGTATCGTAATATGCAATCGCTGCACTTATCAGCTCTGCTGGCAATCAATCTGACGTCACATTTTTATTGTTTTTTTTATTATTTAATGTATCATGCACACCAAATTTTGCTCTTCTTCATGTTCTCCATACTTTTCGCTTTTTACAATCCCACCTCTGTAAAGAAATTATGGTAATCGGGTTTGAGCTTCTCTTTCATTGTCGTGAGAATCTCAAAAACAAAGAATGTAATGATGACACAAAGCTTCCTCCATGAGGAAGCGAAATGAGGAAGTTTTTACGAAAAATAAGGGAGGCTAGTTACTACGTGAGACTGATGAAGTTGAAAACTCCCGACGAATGAAAGTACGTATGCAGCTCACGTCTTATCCGCCCTCAGTGCAGGCCCCTTCACCCCTCGCTGGTTCTCTTCAGCTTCTGGCTGCAGAGTTCCTCGAGGCCACGACTGGAAATACTGGACTGACTGCAAGCGGACACGTCAAGTTCATCTTCGAGTTCGTCAGGATAATAGAGAAGGCTACACTTAAAAAAAAATTTTTTTTAATCACTGGAAACTGGAAATTTTTCTGAATTGACATCCTGTATCTCATTATTTTCATTTATTCCGCTAGTAAAATGAAAAACAATACTTTCGATACTGTTTATGTTGAGTAAATTGCAATTAATAATACAATTTCATTTTTGTAGTAATTGTAACATCAGATATGTTTTTTACTACATTTTGTTTTCCGATTGAACCGATTCCTGTTCAACGATCCTGAAGAGAAATAACATTGCCATTTTTTGAATTTACTAATCCACTTATTTTCTAGCCACAGCGTGAACCAGTATCCGAATAATATGAGCCAAGCTTGTTTTCTATATAACGTGGTCCATAAAATATCGCATGTCCTTTTATTTCTTCGTGCATGTCGAGCATTCGATCCGAGGAACATAAAATAGGTTTTCCCACAGCGCACGGCTCCCTTCGCTTACTTCCAATGCAATGCATGCCCTGTGCACTAAAAGTAAGTTCTTACCATTCCCCGTAGGCGAGGTGTCATTTTTATAGCTCGGAATTGGGTTGCGGTTGAGAAGCGACCCAGAAAAATGTGTACTTTTATGTCACGTTACTTATATCTGTTTCAGATGTATGTGCTAATATATATCTAATACTTATGTTTTCACACTGGGGTATTTTGGGGGAAGGGTTTGACAGGAGGATTGCGAGGACGTGTTGCTGAGCAGTAGTTCATGAAATGATAATGATACACGCGAGAAGCCTATCCAGATCGAGATCTCCCATCCGATGCTGTGTAGTACCTACTGCATATAGTTTATAAATACACCATACATTTTACACGGTCGTAAACATGTTTATAGGTTTCGACGTGTCGTGAAATACACATACTCTCGCGTAGTTGTATCACATTCCGCATGCATATTTATTTGCACATCGGGAACGTGTATTTGTGTGCACACGATGTCGTATTAATATTCAAGAGCCACTGGATCAGATTTTATTCACACCCGCTACTCGTAAATGTGAGAATGAATGCCCCTAGGGAGTGTTATGCAGATGTACCGGAGGGATCTGGATATACTGATACTCTACATCGAACGGACGGCACGATGATGACGAAGCGCTGCTTATCAGAAACATTCGGGTAACCTGCGAAGAATGGTCAGATTATGCGCATATGATGTTGCATTCTTCGTTCTATTTTCACATGTCTTCACTAGGCGTCACTGACTGTTATAAATCATTGCAGGTGAGTAGTACTTTACGACACTAGTGCGACAAAAACTTTTTCTAACCAGTGTGAGTTTGGAGCCCGAGTCGAAGGCGAGTGTTGCAATCACACGAGATCAGAAAATGTTTCTCGCACGGGTTTCGTATACGACTTTATGCCACTAGTGCGAGAAGTGTGACTTCTCGCACGGAGTGGCATGTAATGGCACGAATGTGAAAAAATGCAGTAATGCCAAGTGCTATGAAAATAAATTTACGATATTACAGATTGTTGATTTGATTTTTTCAGTGGTCGGCAATTTTCCCTTGAACAAAAGACGCAGATCACATTTTTATAATTATCATTTTTTTAAAGGAATTTTTTTTCTCTTGAAGCTAGTGATACTCTAGGTTGCCTTAAGTTTATAGGTGAAATGGGGCGAGAAATGTGGAAAATGGGAAAAATTTAATGAAACATATTTTCTTTCGAGCAGACGATGCATCGGTTTAACGCTCACGGTGACATCAGCATCACGCTACGCTCTCGTCTCGAAGCATTGTTCTTCCTTGGCTTTCTCGTCCCTTACTTTTTCTTGTCGACCTCAAGGAGCACACGAAAGCACGAGGGTGGAAGTGAGAAAGCAGTCCAGCTCTCGCCTGGCCGCATCTGACGTACAACGGGATCAAAGGCAAAGGCAGGTACTCGTCGTCGTGCTCCACACATACGGTATTTGGTTGCAACGAGAAGGGGCACCGTCTGGACGAGCTCGGAGCCTCAAGTGGTAGAGCATCGGCGTAAGTCGACCGGACGCGAGGCTGACAAGTGTAGAAAAGAATCGAATGAGTAGGCAAACGAGTAGTGTAGGCACCTCCACTCGAGCATTCCAACCTTGGAAAATCCCGCAATCGAAATGGTTTGAGGGACACCTTTCTCTTTGCAGATTACATGATGTTGAATACGGGGAGACGGAGAGAAAAAAAAATTGGTTGATCCTCATACGCTTCAAACGACTAAGTTGGCTAGAAGACCTGAAGCTACTTTTTATAGTAAGTATAAAATTATTTCTGAGAGAGCAAAGAAAGTATGAGTTAATGAAAAGAGAAAATTGTTAAATTTGTTATAACTATAATGTGTCAAAAGTGTGTTAACGTACTGGCAAGGAGGAATAAAAAATCCCGCAATCGAAATGGTATGGGGGACACCTTTCTCTTTGCAGATTACATGATGTTGGGTACGGAGGGACGGAGAGAAAAAAAAATTGGTTGACCCTCATACGCTTCAAACGACTCAGTTAGCTAGAAATCCTGAAACTATTTTTTATGGTAAGTATAAAATTATTTCTGAGAGAGCAAAGAAAGCAAGAGTTAATGAAAAGAGAAAATTGTTAAATTTGTTATGACTGCAATGTACCGAAAGTGTATTAACCCACTGGCAAGGAGGAATATTGCTAAATGAAACTTATTCATTCATTCCCTCTTTTCATCTGTATATATATATATATATTCTCTCTCTCTATCTTTTCATTGAAAATAGATAGATTAACTAATAGATCACACCAACAGGTTCAACTCAATCTGTAACTCGTTTTGCTGAACCACCATGCCGGAAAACGCAGCTGACTTCGAAGTGGTTCGAGGAGCGAGGTTCCCGTCGAAGCGGTGATCGAGAGTGAAGGCCATTAACAGGAGAGATGGCCCATTCAGTTGGTACCGGCCAATAATTTATCTGATCTCCAGCATCCACGTGTTAGCGAAAAGGGTCTCTAATGGTGGCGATCTCTCGCAATTCCCATCTCCATCTACTGTACCGCCGGAAAACGAAGAGAAAACGTAAAGGGAACCGAGGACAAGAGAAAAACAACATGAAGAATACTTAACGAGTGGGCAAGCTGGAAAGAGGAAGGACAAGAGCAGCAGAAAGGCAAGATGTACGATTGCTCAGGACTTTTGACCGTGTGTGATATTCTTACTCAATTCTTCTCGGTGATTTCAAAGATAGCAGACAGAAATGGAACAGGGAAAACCGAGATTAGCTCTGATGTTGGAATAGTCATCAGAGATAAGACTCTATTTTCACTACGGCTCACATCGTGCCTCTCAACAACTTCAACTCCGGTAGACACGTCGATGTAGATCCTGTTCAGGGTTCTTCCGACTTCACGGAAGCGGAGTGCACCGAAAGAGAAGATTGCATTGACGGCAACGAAATGGATGGATTGACTTTTTGTGTTCATTGATTTCAACGAAGTGTTTTTTGATTGGAATGAAATGTTTTTTTGATTTGAATAAAATGTTTCTTCGTTTTCAATGAAATAGTGCATTTAAATTTCAAGGAGACCGTTTAATTGTCCGTAAAGAAACATTTACTCATAGACCATATAAAACAGAAACAGTTTCGTTGTTTTAATGCAAAATTTTCATTGACTCAAACAAAAATATGTACTTTATGGCAGCAAGTGCGCTAACGGTTATTTATATATATTTTTTCTAATTGGCCAATATTTCCGTGAATCAATGAAAATTTCCAAAATTTCCAATCAATGAAAATTTCCACTTTGCCACTTTCCTCGTGCCTGCATTCGTACTCAGGAAATACACCGTAGCGTTATTTGTACGGGCAATCGGATTTTCCATACGTCATTTTAATCGCCGATTCAATCAATGCCAGACTTCGAGTCTGAGTTCCTTTTGTTTAGGCGCTACTGGACCGTGTTCAGAAGCAGGAGGTTATGCGGCATTGGTACGCATTGGTTCGATTTCGGACATTGGAGACTCCATCCTGATAAGCAAGCTGACTCCTTCCCCATTCATCCTTGAGTGGAGATCCCATCTCCAGTATTGGAAATAACGGCGGTCGATTACAACGCTATTCCATCGGACCCTCTTAGTCAACCAACCTGACAATAGTTCGTCGTGCCTCCTTATTATTGATATATAGCGTGAATAGGTGAAATATAGCTCAATTTAGCCAATAAGATCCAAAATCTATTGATTATTCTAAGAAATCAATCTTCCATAGTATATATAGTTCGAAAACATTTTTTTTTTTTTTCAGTGACTAACGTCAGATAAAATGGTGCTCACTTTTTTTTTGGATAAGCAAAGCTTCGTATACTTGAGTATCATTTTTTTTTCTTCCTAAATTACAAACGAAAATATTAAGAGTAGCTGCGGAAAGCATTTTATTTATCGGATTCATTTTCTCCCGGAGAAAAACAAAAATTAAAGCCATTTCGAAAAATGTACTGCATTAGATTTTTTTTGCTTACTAATTTACAAATAACCACATCATTTAACTGGCAAAATCCAAATGATGGAAATAAAAATATATTTTTAATGTTGGATTGAAGTAACGAATACGCGCGAATAAGAAGCACGTCCTCATATCTTCGTCGACGTGATGCGAATAAGTCGTGGCGATGGGACTTTAAGTGCCACCTCCTCGTCGTTCCTACCCCGTTCATCCTATCGGCCTCTCCAGTTCTCCACCGCCCTCGACGTTCTTTTTTGTCCGGAGTCTTCTACACTCTCGACGCGAATGATATTCGTAGTGCCCTCGAAAATACTTCGGTCCGGGCCACCAGTGGCTCTCGCAGCTCGCCTGAGCCGCAATGATGGCGGAAAAAGCGTGAAAACATCTGGCGGTGCAATAAATGTCAGTCTGAATTCTCGTTGCCAAAAGTTGCCACGACGTCACAATTGTGGTGAAGAAAAAAAAAAAAAGAAAGGTGCTTATCTCGTCCGGAATTGAAAAAGTGTATTTACGATATTACATCACTCGAAAGCACATGACGTAATCGGCAGCCGTATTTTATATAACATGGAACTCGTGAAGAAAAGCCTTTTCACTTCGAAAAAGTGAAATGATTCAAGTTTTTTTCGCTCCACCCGGACATAAACGTACGGTGCGAAAAACGAATGATCACGAACGTTTGATGACGAATCAATATCCATTCTATCAGACGGAAATACCGAGAAACCGATAGCTCCCATTTTCATTTCTCCTATTCTCTTATTCTTTACGCCCCCTTTCCGAACTTCTACCTTCGGAGAAACTTTCACGATTCCTCCCTCACTCGTTTCGCTACATTATACCACTCGCTACTTCCTCCATCGCTCTTGCTACACTCTCTCGGTGGAAGCACCGGCAGCTTCTTCCCTCGGAGTACGATTGATCCTTTTATATGATAATTGCAACGTATTTGCCGGGAAGTCCGTGTATAAACAGGCGACGGACTTTATTGAGGGCCAAGTGCATTGCATTGTATAGAAAGCACCGCGCAGAAACCGATAGATTTTCGATTGCACGGAGCGAACAATGGAAAGACTATTTGCAGCATCCTTTCCATTGTCTCATCCTCCTTTTCTACTTTTACCAATCCCCCATTTCTCCTGCGTTCCTCTCATCCATCCTTCCTTTCTCGTTTGTCTTCTACCTCCATCTATGTCTACATTCCGTCTAGCAGCGTTGTTGTAGTATACGAGCGGTATGTATAACACCCACACACACGTACCGTCGTCTGCTGTCTGTGAGCAAGCTTTTTGGCGCAACCGTACTGCTTTGCGTGGATATAGCTCAGCCAGAGGGTTGCTGAAAGACAGGCTCGATTTCGGTTTGGAAATCATGACTTTGGGCGGAACTGGAGGAACGATCAAAGACCGAATCGGCATAGTATCACGATCTTTCCACCAAGGCTGAAAGCACACGGCAATGCACGGTGCAACTTTCCGGCATTTCTCCCAATCTCGTTGCTGCTATCCATTCTTGAGATTTATTTGATACGGTGAACAACATCTCACGATCCTCTTCCTCCCTCACCGTGACTCTTTCTTTTCAAATGCACTTGTTTGTCATTGTTGTACGACCAATGATTGCCAACAGAAACTCGCGGATTAATGGAAACACATTTTGAACTTTGAACTGCCCTGCAGTGGCAAATAAACGAATAAACGGACCCGTCAACCCACCGAATAACAAACGGTCGATCGGCTTAAAGAAAATTTTGATCTCTTCAAAGTTTATGTATTCGTTTGATTTTCAACCACAAATGTAGTCATTACCATAAAATTTAATGCTCTTTTGTCTTGTTTGTTTGTTTCAGGTACGTGTCATGTTGAATTGAGACTTTTCTGGAATTGATTGGAAACTCGGTAAGCTATCCTATTTACGACAATAGAACTGTACATTTATTAGATGATTCCGCAATTTTTTACATTTGATATAATTAATTCTTTGCCGACATCTAAAAGTTAAAAAAAAAATACGTGTAAGCTGTCCCATACATCACGGAGTGCACTTTCTGAATAAGGTTCTTCAAGATCCTTGGAAACCACATTGTCCGTTTCTATCCTTTCTTCATCTTTGCATCCGAGACTATAATGTCACGTGACATTGCTTCAAAGTCTTGAGGGATCCAAAATCTCGTGCAACCTTGATATTCTTTATGTGTCCTGATGGTCAGCGACACCATTTGGTATAATGCATACTGTAAGCGAACGAGGAGAACGGGGACGATAAAAGCGCATGAAAATATTCATGGACCGTGGGTTTATTCATAGCGCGTTACGCGATATAAACGGTCCCGTGGTTCTCGCAAGCAGGAGAGAGCTCTCGTTCGCGAGAACTCAACCCCTTGGCCACATATAAACACAAATCTACCGACCGCTGTATAACTGCACGATATATACGTCGACCACTTTCACAGTCACTTAGTTTTCAAGTGCACAGGAGAGAGCACTTAAGCACCTCTGACAGTTAAATTCAAACTGCCCTCTCGCGTGGCTCGCCTCGGCTATCATCCGCGAATACTGATCTATGGTAACCTTAAACTCGTGGTACCTCCGACCCTCCAACCCCCAACCTTCTTATCAACTCTGACCGCCCACTCTCCGTTGTCCAATTTACATACAATTGTCCCGGGTTCATTAACCCATACATATTTACTCGCATTTCGAGAACCCACCGGGGGGTTTCACTGATCCTGGGCTATCGTGCGATGTGCACAGCGAAAAGGGTTTCAGATAGTGCAAGAAGAGGCTAGGAGGAACCTCTTCAATATGGGAGCTCGCCAAGCGTTACGACACTTTGGAAATACCAGGAGCCACCCTCGGTGGCGGACTCTCATCCTCGCCCGAGTTATAGCTCTACCTATTAACCCAACTTGAGCTGTGGGGTACATCTGAAACTGTACGAAACACAAGGAGAGTCGAGGTGGCAGTTAAAGCAAGAATTTTAACATCCGACTCTGAGCTCGCTACATATTCGAAAATTAACACGAAATATTTCAGCTTAGGTGTGCAGAAGTCGAGAGAGGGAGAGAGAGTGGATGACCTCATCGTCACCCTCTTCATCTACTCGTGTACAATAAATATATTGTAAGTCCTGTGGCATTTTATATAACTTATAGATACTAGGTGTGATGTTTTTTTTTTTTTTTAATTATTTGACTGTAAAAATATTTGGAAAATTCATACAGAATTTGAAATTTGTACAGTAATTTATACTAAATACGTTCAATGTAATTTTAGTAAGCGCGCAGTAGGAAATGGAATTTAATACACGAAAGAAAGTTAAAATTCAAAATTAAAGTTAGCTTGTATTAACAACATGACTTCATTATGGAATTTAGAAGACTGATACAACTTTTCTAACGAATTCACCGGAATTGGTAATTTTTTAATACCCGTTTCTGCGAACGAGCTTTCTACGCCAAGTAGTAGTTTGATTAACCTCTTTTTAAAACTATGTTTAAGAAAGTTTGTCGAACAGCAAGTTTATATATCGTCTCTAACTTTGCGTCACTTTACTCGTGAGTTATGAGCTGTAAGATCGTTAGCAATTATTTTTTTCTGAAAAGGATAAAATAAAAATGATCAAATTTCCGATTGGGAAAAAGATCACATGATCACTATTGTCGGTATGCTCAGTTGCAATAAAACAATATAAGAAAAACGACGACAGCCGAAGACTGAAGACATACGAGACATTCCTAATTATACCAGGAGTCACGTTCCGCGCCTCGAGTTCACTGATGAGATTACGGTCCCATTGTCAAGTCGACATGGCGGGAGTCTTGAGCTTCGCGCAATTCCCGGATGCTCAGATAATTAAACGCGATGCGGGGGACCATGAACACGATTCGAACGGGACGCAGACGCGACCCATTACGAATATTCTGTTACGGCTATAAAAATTATGGATTTCCTTCCAGAAAAACACATAACTTTAAAAATATTACGACCATCAGGAAAACGAAGAGCAGTGTCTCGTTAATCAACTTCATTCACATTTTTATGTCCCAAGAAAAAGCTCATTTTACGGTTCTAACAATTATTATTTATTTTTTGACTAAGAAAACCACGATCTCAAAATAACGCCGTTAATTCAAGAAATCCCAGAAAAAAATACCTCGGGGGGGGGTATTTTTTTCGCATACCTAATTAAACGTCACTTTACACCGGAAATTCTGTTGTGCACGTATCCGTAAATTGAAAAAAAAAAAAAAAAACGAAAATTGGTGCATTCGTCAGTAGCATCGCGACGATAGGTGGACACGGTTCGCCCATTGGTTAATACAGGTCTGCACGGATGAAATAGCCCGCCACTTTTTATCCCGGGGTCATTCTCTCGTATGTAACGATCTATTCGGGTTCACAGACCCTTCCACTCCATCGTTCATATTTCTGTGGAAAATATGTTTGCGCGATAAAGGCAGAATTGTAAAACAAACGGTAGGCGACCCTAGGGTACGTACCTGCCACCCCGTATTCTCCGGTGCTGCGTCGAAAGGGCCTGTCAAATATTTAACAGCTTTCTAGCGCCCCATCCGAGCTCCGGAGTACGCTAAAAAACGCTCGAAACGTTCATACGTACATACAAACACGTTTACACCTACTCCTTGCTCGGGCAGTAGGGTTTCCTCTTGTGCCAACGGCCAAGAGTTTTCTCCATCGCCATATCCGTGCGTTATTTTCTCTTCCTTCTTCTCCATTCGTAAATGCCTCTGCGTTCCTACACGTTTCTGTTGAGAGGAGGAAACGCGTGTGCGGTACCTATAGCCTTCGTGTCTAACGTCGTTGCTCGCCCCAGTGCGAGCATATTACACGAACGGTTGCAATAAACGTCGATCTAGTACCAACCTCCTGCCCCGCATAACTCTGCAGAGTTGTATATGTAATGTGATATATAGGTGTATGTAAGTGTGTGTGTGTGTGTGTGTGGAAGTATCTCCGAGGATCGTGTGCGCTCGGTATGTGAACTACGCGTACCTCCTTATGCTGGCAACCATTCCCAGAGTGCAAACTCTCGCAAAGAGACATTACGTTTTGACGATCCCTATTCGAGAAACGAGATGGCACGGTAAATAGCTGCAAATTCGTACATTTCCACGCTTAGAGAGAGTATACGACACACGTGGCCTCGTGCTTTCACCCTATATGCTTATTTTCTCTATATGCCCATTTTCAACATGCTAACTCATGATGGAATATAAATGCGTAGCCCCGAAAAATATAGTGCGTTAAAAAAACTTGAGAGAAGTACATTTACAGTTTACCCGTGTAGAAAATTAGTTAGGGCTCCAACTGGGTCCTCTCCAGTTTGCCCCATTTATATTACGGGCCTGGTATGGAAATTTAAGTTGCAGTGTCAACTTCCTCCACCTCGAAAGTTTGAAGGCTGTTTTTTCCGAAACTACTCGGAAGACAGAGCTCAAATTTTGGGGGAATGTGCGGAAGCACGGCACAAGTGGAGTGACCTGGTGGTGTCTGCAAACTCCGAAACGTTTGTTCGAGAGAACCGAAAAACAAAAAAGTGAGGTTAGCGCTGCATCCCTACCTCTTCAACACAGCCCTGCTAGTCTGATTACATTTGAAAACACGCGGGCCTTATGGATTTATCGAAGTAATACATTTTTTTCTTTGTTTACACCATTGTACATTGTTCTCGTGTTCAACCTTAAGTGAGTCAGGACCTAAAAATTTGTGCTTGGGGTTCGCGTATTGAAATTTCGTGCCCTGCATCCACGAGGTGGTGTTATTGGTGACGGTGCTGTCTGCTTGAACATGCGCTTTGATCCTTCGGTGTTGACCAAAGTCTTTCACTGTTTGCGTCACTCTTTAACTCCTGCTGAATATGCCGGTGGTCACACGAACGATATCGTCGTGAAATGTGCCTCAACCACACAAGTACGAACGTAGCAGGGAATGAAATTTATATAAAACTTTCGTAGCAAGCCTCAAATACATATTCCATATGTGTGTGTGTGTGTATGTATATGCGGTATTCACTCGACGTTCTCTGTATCGGTATTTAATCTAAAGCCACAACTTTGTATTCGGGGCAGGTTCGCGCGCGCGACCTATCGAGCGTTCCATTGCTACTCTCGTGTGCGTGTCCGGAACTTACGCTCGAGGATATCGATTTTTCTTTGGCCCGCTTCTCCATTCTCTTCTCTTCATCGTTCTACTCTCATCCCGCCTCCTCCGCTTTCCGCCTCTTCATCCCTATACCGCCGAGCCACAAGCTTGCAAACGCTTGCGGAAACTAAAGTAATCCCATCTACGCCAATCAGCGCGATGGCTGCGTGGCTTTTGGAAATTGCCCGGTGACGACGGCTGACGGGTATCACGCGCGTGTAATGGTCACCGCGCGTGTTATCGACAAACCAATTACACGCTCACGTTTACATTGTCAGTTTTCGTAGATGCACATGAAATGTCGTATACCCAAATTTGTAAGCTTCGTCACAGCTCAGCGAAGGGTACAACGGACCATGCTAACCCTTCATCGTCGATATGTCAACCCATCTTCCATCAATCGCATTTTGCGCCTCTGCCCTGAGATAGAATATGTATCAGAGGTAGAATATGTATTATCCCTCGGTTACCACCAGTTGAGCCACGAGCTTGAAGGGAGAAAAGGGTAACATCCAAGGTATCCAAAGGCACAATGTCCATCATCACCAAATCCAACAAATCCAAGACGATTGAATTCGAGATCTGTACAAAACCCTCTCATCCAAGCATTATTGCCAGTGGCGTTGCTTATGCTTTCGATCAAACTCCTTTTCGATGTCCTTGTCGATTACAACCATTCGAGATAATTTTCGACCACTATTTCTTCATATTTTATGCTCACGTGTCAAATACCATAATTTTCTAGGTCATCAATGGGTTTATTGTTATTTTTTCTTGTTATTTTGGTCAGAGATAATTGTCAAAATTAATTTGCGATTGATAAAAATAATACTAATCGATCAATACATTTATCGGGATATTTATTATCCAAAATTACACTCTCCGATTTGATATATCCTCACCTTGAAGTTTTATACTATTTTTCAATGGCGATGGAGAATAAGTTTTTTCATATTGATGCGGTGAAAGGGGATGAAAAAATATTGTAGGGCCGGAAAATCGTTGAAATTCCCACCGCTGTCAGTCAAGAGGTCAGTGTCTATATTTAAGGGCACGTACACACGAATGAACTCGAGACCAGCATCGGTCACTATCCATTCTCTTTCTTCTTCTTTGCGCAAGGATTTCTCTCCTCTTCTCGCTACACTCACAGCACGTACGGACCCTCTCTGTTTATACCCTCCAAGGAACTAGAGAGAACGAAGAAGAAGAAGAAGAAAAAACGTGTCGGACGAAGTAACGCGGAGGAAGATAGAGGATGAAAAAAAGAAACTCGAGGGTCGTATCCACTCAATCACTCCGGATTACATTCCTGGACGTTCGTGCCTCTTTCACAGTCCAGCAAAGGTCTAACAGTGGTGAACTTGCTGAAATGAACCTGAAAACTCTGCAGACCTTGGCTAACAACTACAACGTGGGTCTCAACTAATTTCACAAACTAATTTTTTGTTTTTTTTCTTCACACTGGCTGTTTAATTACGTACGGAGAGACCAAAAATAGTGTCCATCATGAAGACAGAAAAAAACTCCAATTATAATATACATTTCAATATTTCTCCAACATTTCCGTTAATACAAAACTATGTAACGATGTAATTACTTTAATTTCGCTGCAAACTCACACTCGTCAGAAAAGTTTTACTTACAAATTGTCTTGGTAGTACCAACTTGGTAATGGAACCGCGGCATTCAACGGCAAGAACATATTTAAGCTGTTCATGTATTCAGTAAACGCAAAATTACGTGTATTTGCATGATTCGAAATAACCATTTCATGCAGGTCCCATAATTTCCTGTTCTGCTTAATAACGAAACGAGAGGGTGAACGAAGAAAAATCTGCGATAGTTGAAGGAAGTATCAAGGGTTATTAAGCTCTTCATGTATTCGATAAACACAACATTATGTGTATTTGCATCACTCGGAATAACCGTTTCATGTCTCATAATTTCCTGTTCTGCTTGATGACGAAACAAGAGTGTGAACGCAGAAAAATCTGCGATAGCTGAAGGAAGTATCAAGGGTCGCGGTGCACAGCACTCGTTGATGCCGGTGCTTCCTGTGTTTCAATAACGACCTCGGTAAAAAAAAAGCGCTTTGCCCTTAAAACGCTTTCGCGTTACTCCGTACTGAGAGGGAGAGACGAAGTAACTGGAAGAAAAACGGTTCCCAAAGGCGTAAGCGATGCTTCGTCGTAACTCGATTCTGAAAGAGCGAAAGGCGATAGATACTGCGGAGCGGGGAGGGTGGGTACGAGAAGGAAACTTAGGTCTTCCGGATACATTCAACGCAGCTACGAGCAATCCAGTTTTTTCTCCTTTTATGTACCACTCCGGCCCGAATTTTTACGGTTTTCGAAGCGAGTGGAAAGCCGAGTCGAAAGTTTTAAGACTTTGGAGGGTGGCGCTGGGTACGGAAGCGTAAAAAAACGATCCTTTACACCGAACTACAGCATACTGATATACGGTAAGAATAGATGCCCGTTTTCTATGCTTCCTCTATTTTTAAGGATAAATAAGACGTTTTCGGTGTTCGATCTTTCAAGCATAACATCGTACTTCACCGTGCCTTTTCGAAATGGAACGGGCTAAAATTACTACCGAGAGTAACGCTTCGATAAAACTTTTAATTCGCCACTCAGAGCGAATACATTTTTCGTTCGCGAGGGAATACACCTCACTGAAAACCCTTTTTTCTTCAGCGCTGCAAACCAGGCCATTGCCTTAAATGTTGCTCTTTTACAACTCCCGGTTAAATGTCCAATCATATTAAATGTCCATCGTCAACAATAATGCCAAATTGATAAATTTTGTTGATATTACTTTGCTCACCGGCGACTCAGTGGAAAGTCAGTGATTTGTAAATTATTTTGCGGGTTTAATGTGCATAAACGAGAGGTAGGACAATGATTTCCTACAATGGCCATTGACGGAGGTCCATGTCGATCCTTTACCATGTACAGGGTAGATGCTTTCGAAATTAAAAACTTTTATTTCGCCACTCAGGACGAATTCATTTTTGGTTCGTGAGAAAACACTTTTTTCTTCAGCGCTGCAAACCAGGCGATTGCCGTAAATGTTGCTCTCTTACAACTCCCGGTCAAATGTCCAATCATATTAAATGTCCATCGTCAACAATAATGCCAAATTGATAAATTCCGTTGGTATTACTTTGGTCACCGGCGACTCAGTGGAAAGTCAGTGATTTGTGAATTATTTTGCCGGTTGAACGTGCATAAACGAGAGGTAGGACAATGATTTCCTACAATGGGCATTGACGGAGGTCCATGTCGATCCTTTACCATGTACAGGGTAGATGCTTTCGAAATTAAAAACTTTTATTTCGACACTCAGGACGAATTCATTTTTGGTTCGTGAGAAAACACTTTTTTCTTCAGCGCTGCAAACCAGGCGATTGCCGTAAATGTTGCTCTCTTACAACTCCCGGTCAAATGTCCAATCATATTAAATGTCCATCGTCAACAATAATGCCAAATTGATAAATTCCGTTGGTATTACTTTGGTCACCGGCGACTCAGTGGAAAGTCAGTGATTTGTGAATTATTTTGCCGGTTGAACGTGCATAAACGAGAGGTAGGACAATGATTTCCTACAATGGGCATTGACGGAGGTCCATGTCGATCCTTTACCATGTACAGGGTAGATGCTTTCGAAATTAAAAACTTTTATTTCGCCACTCAGGACGAATTCATTTTTGGTTCGTGAGAAAACACTTTTTTCTTCAGCGCTGCAAACCAGGCGATTGCCGTAAATGTTGCTCTCTTACAACTCCCGGTCAAATGTCCAATCATATTAAATGTCCATCGTCAACAATAATGCCAAATTGATAAATTCCGTTGGTATTACTTTGGTCACCGGCGACTCAGTGGAAAGTCAGTGATTTGTGAATTATTTTGCCGGTTGAACGTGCATAAACGAGAGGTAGGACAATGATTTCCTACAGTGGCCATTGGCGGAGGTCCATGTCGATCCTTTACCATGTACAGAGTAGATGCTTTCGAAATTAAAAACTTTTATTTCGCCACTCAGGACGAATTCATTTTTGGTTCGTGAGAAAACACTTTTTTCTTCAGCGCTGCAAACCAGGCGATTGCCGTAAATGTTGCTCTCTTACAACTCCCGGTCAAATGTCCAATCATATCAAATGTCCATCGTCAACAATAATGCCAAATTGATAAATTCCGTTGGTATTACTTTGGTCACCGGCGACTCAGTGGAAAGTCAGTGATTTGTGAATTATTTTGCCGGTTGAACGTGCATAAACGAGAGGTCGGACAATGATTTCCTACAGTGGCCATTGGCGGAGGTCCATGTCGATCCTTTACCGTGTACAGGGCAGATGCGAGGGAAATCGCTCGGGAACGGTCGCCGTCAATCCTCCCCCCGTTGGCCCTCTCTCCTTCCGGGGTCTCGCGTGATTCGAATGTTCAAGTAACGACGTTCTCTCGACGCCGTGAAGCAATTGATTTCACGTGGCAAAGTTCCAGGCGTGGGCACGACCGAGAAGAGAGTCCTGCAGCCTCGGCTGCCATTCCCGCTCCCCTGTATAGTCACTTTATTCCTTCTCGCTTCCTTTACAACCCACATCTCCATCCTGGACCCGGGGTTTGTTCTCGACGGCGCATGGCCCGGAAATTTCCGTCGGTCCTCCGCAACGTCGACGAAAGCAAATTTGTCATCGCTGCAGTACCCCATCCGCTTCGGCCAATTCCTCCGTGACATTATATAGCCCAGCTCGATCGCTACGGTACGGCGCTACCCGTAAAAATTCTTCCAAACAATTTTCTCCCGTTCATAGCATACTTTATTTTCAGAAGATATCGCGGGCACAACTTTACTTCCAAAGGAGGATCAGTTAAGAAGATAACAGACGTTTATCCGATCGCACTAAAGGGAATAGTCACTGGCCGGTATCACTGAAAAAGGGTCAAGACCGGTCAAGTTCCCCGCTTCGATGTCCAAATTCAAAGCAAACCGTGGGTTCGGAACCCGATGCGCGTTGTTTTGGATTCAAACGCTTTCCTGCGTGATCCACGCTACACTTTTAAAAATGTGGCGTTAAAATTAACACCAATGACTATTGGAACCAAGTAACCAATGTCCGCACAACTTTTGAGAATACGCTAAATTCTGGGCCATGGGAAGCAAGCATACGAACAGAATCCACCGGCGAATCCGGAGGCTGGAATCTTGGAAATTCTGGAATGGTTTACTGGAGGTCGCATGGTTCTAGGCTCGTTATAATTAGCGGCGTGACCTTAATACCGCAGAGTATTCGCAGCTTCCAGGACTTCGACACGCCATTTTTCCTTGGGAATGTTCAATTCCTCCTGAATTTACGTCGCTGGAACAGCCAAAAACACGGAATCCAGTGAGTGGACATTCTGACGCTAATTTTCACGGTAGACGGAAAAAATAGCCCAACAAAAACGACGATCCAATGCTGGAGTTTCGTTTTCCAGGGGTATTTTACGGAATGGGATGAAGCCCCCATTCGGAAGTCATGATTTATGTCCGAAATCTTACCGGGCACCTAAATGGCGTTATATATTATATCTAGATTAATTATACATCTATAAAAAAAGTTTCGAAATAAATTCTGTCACGAGGCGACGTTATGAATATATGCGCTCGAGACTTCCGGCCACGTTTAATATCGTATTATAACTACATTGGAAATGACTATTATTCGAGTCAACAGTTTCACTTTCTTAAATAACTTTCGAGTAAATCGAGCCGCTCTATGACAGTTCTCTCGAAGGCGGAGTGAGTTTTCGCTTTCATAGAAGAATAAGCGAGGAGAAGAACTCTCGGCGAGGGGGTAGCTGCAAATTAATGCATTTTCATTCGGCTTGAATTACCAGATCGCGAGCTCTCGGGAGCTCGAGACGCGGCTAAAATGCCAGTGGCTAAAGAAAATTCATTTCACGAGAATCGCATCTCGTCCGCGCGCGCACAGCCTTCGGCTGTGGCGTGTGGGTCCGTTGCACTTTCACGGCAAGGCTGAGGGTCTTCTCTACCGGGTTTTCCAACTGCGCCATCTTATCACGATTACCACTGCCCGTAACAATATTAATCTAAAACTTTGAACGAAGTTTTGCCTCCGGTCATTTAATTTTCTCCGTGGGCTTTCCCGGGGAAAATGTTGTAGGGAAGGGGCCGGAGTACCGTAACCGCTAGCGAATAAGAGGGCCCCGAAGAGAGGGACGAACGAAGTAAATGCGAAACGTAGGATAAGAGAATGCGAAGAGCCGATGATATGCCAGGTAGGCTCTTCCCCACTACAGCTTAGAGAGTTTGGTCTTATTTGAAGTCGCAACCCTACACAGCTACTTCCTTCCCGTGCTTCCTGCACTCCAAACTCACCCTCGACAACCCCTGTTTCACCCCCGAGGAGCATTTAAAAGTATAATTTGTCAATTTCTTCGGGAAAAACGATAAGGGAGAAATATATTTCGTGCCATTAGATATCCAAAGTGCTTTATACGACACGTATAACATTTTTTTTTTTTTTTCCGAGACACATTTATTTGATTCGTGTTGAACAAAAAAATAGTAAGCAAATTTTACGTGAAAATATATATGGCAGTTTAGGATTAGGCATTCGGTGTTGTAATTAAATTTTTTTATTGGTAAGTGAATATTTTCCGTTGCTATATTTACTATCTTAATTCTTCAGATGTGAAAAAGGGAATGTTGAAAACTCGACGAAATGAACGTGCACGGTGATGAGTCAAAATTGGCGGGGCAACGAGGGCGAACGGCGGCGCTCATATAAAATTCTGTTCAGTCACTCGGTCTCCACAAGCTGCTTAAAGTGCAACTCCTCCACTTCGAGCAAAGGTAAATTACGTTTTTTCGCTGGTCGAACTGCCAATAAGCCAAGACGAACGCTCCGAGAACCAATTTTACTAATTAATGTTTACCCGAAAGCTTTTTCGGGGGCCGGTGAAAAGTTTCCGGTGTTAGTGCGGGCGCGTTCAGCATTTTCCAACTCGCATTCGCTCTTGCCCTATTTATTTTTCCGCAAACACTCTCAACCTTCTTACCCTCTATTTTCTACCGGCGGTAGGCACTCTCCAAAAGTTTCTCCAGCTCGATGATTAATGCTCTCGCGTCGGTTACCAAAAATGTAGGTAGTTTCCACTTTACGCTCGGAAGATAAATATGTACTACCCTACAATTCCCATCCCTTTTTTTCTTTTTTCTTTTTTCTTGCCCATTCCGCACTGTCCGTACAACCCCTCGAAGATCCATTTTATTACGTATACACATCACGATGGATAAAAACATTTCATCCTTTTGTAATCCAACCGTGTTATAAAACTATAAAGTTATCAACGCTCCCTCGCTCGAATATGAGTCGAGAGGTAGTACATAACTTGTCTACGTATAGCTGTAAAACTTTTCCAAAACTCATCCAGCTTTTTTCATCCATCCACTTCCCATGACCTAAAAAAATAAAAATAGCTTTGATGTATTATACACACACACACAGATATAAAATAATAGCTGTGCTGAAAGCATTTCATTAAGCGCTTGTGTTCGTCGAATAATGAGACTGCACAGCGTTTCGCAATCAGGATTAAAAAGACATGATTGTGGAAGGTTAATTGGAAACGAAGACACGTAAGTTCTGGTCCAATTCGTCGAAGACGTAGAGACTATGGTGTACGCTTGTATAGTTATAAAATATAAAGGGGTATCTTAATTTTTATGTTCTTCTTCTATACGAATTTCTTTCTCCGCTTATGGCAAATGTTCGAACTATTATTTTGAATTCTCTTCGAATTCCGCTTTGAATTCCATGAGGAACAGAAAAAAATGTCAGGAAGGATTTCTTGAAGGGCTTCAAATGAACCGGGTCAGGGGGGCCCATAAGGGACTCGGAATAATTAGACTATGAGGACTGGGCAGACAATTCACCCCCGGAGTGCTTGATTGTTGACACAGCAGCGGCCATGGTGACGAAATTTTTTAATAATATGGACAGATTATATTACCAGGCGTTTTATAATGTCTCGCGCGTTTGCAAAGGAATCAAGATGACTTCCTTCACCTGGGAAGTCATCGACACACTTGAAGACAATGGATTACACTTTGTGTTATCAATCGGGTCCATTTCACATCCCTTGAATCACTTAATACACGGGTTATTATGATATGTACGTGTCGGTACGAATTCATGCAATACATTTAATGCCGGATATGAACGTCCCCCGTGTGAGGTACAACCTCCGGAAATCCTTAGGACAATGTAGTACGTACGGTCCACGTGTCCTCGTCGAAATGGAGGCTAGCCTCGGTACCTCGGACGCTGGTGAGTTTCCTCGAAGCCCCGACACGGTCCGCCGGTGGTTCCATACCAAAGATGTTCTTGATCGACCCTCTGGCGGAAATCAGAGATGCAGTGTTATATCGGTGGCCATTCACGTGCGGATATCTCCGTTTCTCTTGCTGTTGGTAGATCCTGAACCTACCAGGATTACGGATACAATTTCAGGAATTAACAGAATGCACTGTAGTTATAGCTGGATTCGGGTCATCGAGACGTGAGACACTGAAGCGTTGGACGCATGCTGATCCCTGTGTATCCACTATAATTCTAGCATCGGTGCTGTGTGCAGGATGCTATGCTTCTACTTGTCTACTCTCCAGCTCCGTTTACCCTTACCCTACCTCAACATCACCACCTAGCATATGCAAAAGCTATAGTGTCGCGGTAACAAGCGTATGGTGATAGGTCGAAGCCGTACGGTGCCCAGTCCTTGGGACAGTGTACGGCGGTAGGTCGAAATCGTACACTGTTCGAAATTCCATGGTGTAAAACATGTCTGGTGTGCACTTTTTGATTTTGTTATCATTATTGTTATCAAAGTGTTGATATTGACACTTTTTCCGATGGGAAAATCGCACGAATGATTTCGCTAAATTTATTCCAGTGTCAACCTCATCAATCAACACTGGAATTAGGACGTTTTCTTAATCCGAAACAACAACAGGTTGCCATTTATTATCGACGTACGTCAATTAGATCACTGCTGCCCAGCGCACGATCGTCCAATATATCCCGATTTTTTTCATCCCCCTCCGCTCAGCGGGAATCATCTCTCGTCTCGCACCCTCGGCAATGAGGTTAGTTCGGGCTCAGAGATGGTATCTAATGGTTCGGTTAGATACTCGGGCATTGACAAATTAATCGCAAGAGCGAACTTCGGTGCGGGTGAAAGGGCGTGGGAAAGCGAGAGGGAGAGATAAAACGGGGACGGGGGGATTGATAAAAGGAAAAGGAAAGTGGAGGGATGTGGTTTTGGGGGAGGAAGAGGGAGAGAGAACGAGCGCGAGAAACGACGCGCCCTTTGAACGTCGTCCTTCCGGACTTGAACCATTTGCTAAGTTTACTGAACCGCACACTCTTCTCCCCTTTCCAACCCCCTTCCGACCTCCCATTTCCTTTAGATTGAACTGGAGAGCTTGATGAGATACGAAAATTCCCTCCCCCCCTACCCTCGTCCCTCCTACACTCCCAGGCATCATAATCGCGACTTTAACAATTTTTCATCCCTCCTTATAATGGGACAGAAGTTATCTGCCGTTGGCCTCTCGCGAGAAAGCTTTATTTTTGCCTGTAATAGAGACACCGGTGATTCGAAATTGGATAGCTGCGAGAAATGGATTCAACGGAATAGACGAGAATAAATATTTGGGAAAATTGATCGGGTCTGGTACACTAGATACAATGTTATACATCGTGTTATGTCTGCATAGAAGAATAGAGGAGCTCGCGTTTGGTAATTCAGGAATGCGATATCGATGGCGCACCGTGTCCTGGCGTACAGAAGTCGTAAATTCACGAGCGATGATATACTGCCCGGCACTCGGGCAGACACACCATTTTTATCTCTTTTCGTCTACGCTTACTACAAACAAAATCTTTACCTTTCCCGTATTCTCGTCGAAAACACACACAGGACCGTTCAGCACGCTTGCCAATTGTTCAAAATCAACAGCGTTCGCCCGGTGAAAAACTGTTGTTTTCCAACTTCGTCTGGAATGTTAACGAATGTATTGAGATACACGCCTTTTTTGTTTATCCCATTTTTATGTGTTTATTCAACGACAGTACATACCACGTTTTATAGGGAAAGCAGTAAAAACAGTAACTGCTTTTTTTAATGTCCCGAAAAAGCGTTACGGTACTTTTGAGAGAGAAATAAAAGGGACCATTGACCGAGTGTCCCAAAAATCTGGAACAGGCATTCGGTCAAAATTTTTCTTTCTTTTTTTTTTTTTCCTGTCATACCGTTTTCATCAAGACCAATTTGATGAACTCTTTTATGAACTTGATGCTGTAAAACCAGTGATTATTGACAACATTCCCGACATTTTTTCGAATGCTTTCCTTTGGAATCCATGTCTTCATCACAATCGCTGGTTCACCCTCACCAAGCCCACATAGTCAACACAAAACATTGATTCGCTAAATTCATGATGTAATACGTCCATTTGAAATGAGTTTGGCGAGCGCCCAAAATCCTCATCACAAAACACTGTGTAGGCAGCTCGCAAACAGGCCTGACAGAGGAAATAGGTCTGCCGTTGGGTTCTGGTGCCTTGCTGGTGGTGCTGCGGCGGGCTGAGCCCACCGGCTTTATTTCCCGATCGATATGACTCGCTTTGCCGCTGCTTGCTCTGCTCTTCCTATCCCCCTGCTGCTCTGCCCCGGAGTACTACTATCATAAGCCTCTATCTCTTGCTTTTTCCACTTCCTCCCCTACTGCACACAATGGAAGGATGTATATGCGCATATAAACGGGTCTTTAAAAATCCTTTTACCTCATTCTCGTCAGTAAATCATTCCATTCTCAATTTTTCCGCGATTTTTAACAAACAACAACCAAAAAAACGTGTCCAATGATTTTTCCACCGTTGGACAGCATATGCCGTATACGTCGGAAGGATTTCAGTAGGGTAGGAGGTAAAAGTACCGGTTTTCGCCACTACGACGGTTTTGCATGGTTTTGAGCGTTCTTCATCGCGCGTTCGCTAAAAAGTGACGATGAAATACCGTTTTATACTTACTTTTGTGTATTCGGATAAAAAATGAGCGAAGAATTTGAGAAATATGAAGTGATGGATTTTTTGACAAGTTCATTCTTACTTTCAGAATTTTTTTTTCTCACACCTTAATCTTTAATAATTTTTTTAAATTGTTGAATGAAAGATGAAAACAGGGCTTTTCATACTTTCTTCTTTCGAACACGGAGAAAGTCAGTATCGTTTGTAATGGGAATTAATATATTCACAAAAGTGACCTCTCCTTCTGTGCCCAATTTCGTTGCATTCCAACGATGCAAACTTTAATATAATTTAACAACGAATTAATGATATCGAAAAAATGTGTCAAATTTTTTTTTTGCCTTTATCGCCAAACAATTCTTTGCTCCCTTCTTTAATCGAGTGGCGATCAAATGTGATCCAGATTTTATTTTCGTAATCAGAGAAAACGTAACAAAATACTTGCTACCATATGTGCAAGTTATTTTGTACGTATAGTCCAGATTTTTTTTTTTTTTTTTTCGGTTTCACACACTTTTATACCCATTGCGTGATCGCGAAACCAGCGATGCCTCTGTTCGCCCACGACATCTATCCTTCGCCAGCAGCTGACCTCGGCGATTGACCCGGTGAAACTGGCGGCCAGTATCAGCAAACAGGAGGCCAGAGGAGCCAACGAACTCGCTCCACTGATCCGCTTCCCCGCGACGAATCTAGGACGCGTCCTTATGCGAGCCCTCGTCCCTCCGCCCGTTTGTTACCTCATCCCCAGTACTCTCAGTACGCGCCGATACCATCTGCTTGATCCCAGGAAATACGTCGAGGATGTTACTGTATCTGCCGAATGTACAATGTACGTGGTGGACGCAGTGAAGTGCAGTGTACAGTTCCCGTCACGATAAATAATATAACGCACGTTCTCGAACAAGAGATGCACACAGGTATCGCGGTGGTCAACGCAGTTACAGAATCCCGTACCATTGTCGCATCGCTATAAATGGTTGTCGGTTGTGCGTCAGAATAACCCACATATTCCCAGATTTATAGATTCACCAGGAAATCCAATTTCACTATCGTAAAGTGGAAAAATACACCCCCGCAAAAAAAAATCTCCAAAGATGATTTTCCGTTCACAGGCGAATTTTTTTCAATCTCGTTTCAAGTCCTTCAAAAAATTTTGGCAATTTTACTGATAACAAAACTTGTGCATGTATGCATCGGTTTTTCTTCAATTGAATCCAACGAACAGAAAAAAAAATTATACGGTAAATTAAGTGAATCGTTCTTCTGGGTGAGATGCCTGGTAAAAAAAATCTTCGAGTTTATTGTTTTCTTCAAGTACACAGGCAAATATGAGCATAGCTGGCATGTACATCAACGCGAGAGATGAGATAACATGAGGATATTTTGGTATGTGCTGCAGAGTCTGTCTTCGGTGACTTTTATGACAAGGGATCACGTCTCTCGATGACAGCGTGAAGCACGACTGATTTGATGACAGCGTGTACAGCACTTCCTTCTATGCACCTGTCCTCCTCATGCCTCGCAAGATGAAGTGCATGCAATACTGATTATACCGCGCATGAAAGCATTCGTATAATATAGAGTTGACGCCCTGCCGTATTTACTCCGTAGTAATTTCGCCTCGGCACACACAAGGGTGTGTTGAAGGCACGTGCATACGCGAGGCTCAAATTGTTTTCGGAAGCTTGATGATTCTATTCTTGAACTGCACCTGATACAACGCACAGATTACACGAGCTGCTTCCATATCTCGGGGACCAAGTAAATTTAGGCCATTTGAATCCGAATTCGTGGTGTCGGTATTGGAAATAAAAGTTTTTCAATGAACCAAACATCGAAACGTGTTGCTTCAAGGCTGTTGCAATTATCATAGCGGACGATTTTGACAAGCGAACAAAATGCATCAATGATTATGGGACCCAAAGACTGCTGGAACTTTAAAATAATTTGTCCTAATTTTGTGAAGTAGATACATGCTAAAAAGCCAATTAACGTCTTAATTTTTTTATCAGACTGAGACATATCGAAGGTCAAGTGGATACTTCCGTTTGCAGCTTCTTCAACATATATATATATATCATATATTTATGATTACACACTTGTGTATGGATAGAATATAGGATATACACAGCTTTCCATGGGCATCGTTAAATCGATACGAATTCGATCCCATTATCCCCGGCGTTTCGTTGGTCGCGCGTTGTGAATGCAGAGCGTCGAACGGATTTCGATTCTGAATTCGGAACCCGCCACCGCGGGTGTTCCACAACGTCACGCGCGTCGATAGTATTGTACTCTGACCACGAATTCCACGCGTGCGTCGCACGTACGGTGCGGGAATAACTTCCGCGTTCGAAATTCGAAGTTCGAAGGGGTGGCTTCGATATCGGAGGGACCATATAGTCCGGGAGGAGAAAGCCTCATTGTCCGCTGGATCAGAGAATGACCCTCTATGATACAGTGCAAACTATCCTAACTTAACGCATGCTTCACGACCACTTAACGAATTAGCCCCAATCCGCCATGGACTCAAATGAATTGTGACCAAAAAAGCGTTCGAATTGCTCACATTGAATGTTTTTTTTTTTTTCTTTTTCCAAAAGACGTCACGGAAAACCAGGAAAAAGTAACTTCACCCTCGACGAAAATCATATACTATTTCTGGACTCACATATAATTTCGTAGGTCAGTGAAACTATTTCTTGCCGTAAAAGCTGAAAATTCGTGCTGTCGGTATTTTGTCAAATGATTTTTCTTCGTACTCATGAACCTTAGAACCATCGCATCTCTTCAGCTTGTAAACAGAACCAGTTGTCGTCTGACACATTCAGACTCAAGACATCCATCGCATCAGTATATTTTGTTCTCTCCAGTACACACTCATACACGTACGTTTCTGGACTGCACCAGTGCCAGAGACCGTAGGCAGCAGACAGGAATCACCAAAGCAGCTTAGAATGTGTCGTTTCGGTGAACGAAAAGCTGCAGAGGTCCCTCAGAAGCGCGCTGTTTGGGTTCAATCGTTTTCGTTTTTCCCCTGCCGTTGTTATCTCTCAAACACTCGTGTATGTGGCTCGTCGGGTTTGTTCTCATGGTCCTGCTGCAACTACGAGTCCTAGATTGCTCTCGTGCAGAGGAAAACGCGTCGAACGTGGAGAATGGCAACCCGAGAGAGCACCGCAAGGAACTTCAAAGGGATGTCTTCGTTTGTGAGGATCCCGAAAATTCGTTCTATTTCACGAGTACGAGTGAGACACTGTTGGGCTATAAGTTCGACGGAAGGACAAAGAGGACAGTGAATCCTGCAGGAATGTCTTGGATAACCGTGTCGTACTGTCCGAAATCGTAAATTGCACAGGAACAAAAACAACAGACATCGAATCTCGTGTTTTTGAGAATTAGTTCATCACGTATAAACTTTCGGATGAGTTACCATTTGAGATCTAGGTTATTTGGGCAGTAAAACGTTCCGAAGTCACGTGCAACGGCGAACACCTCATCCAATCTCATGCTCTGGCATCGATACCATTTTTCCTTCTCGACTAATTCTCTGGAGAACTGATTAACGAGAAAAACCATTTCGAGATGAACCAGTTGAAACATCATCCACGATTGTACCGCATGGCCTCCCATCCAGCACTTCCAATTCTTCAGGTACATGCTATTGTAATGTTTTCGCCGCGTTCACCAGAATGAAATTATACATTCGCAGGATGCCCGGATAGGGAGGAAGTCACTCTGGGAAGTGAGACACTGTGGCAGTGGGTATGGTATTAAGAATAGTGCTCGGATAGGCGGTCATGGACACGGGAACCATTGCGGACAAAGGACAAGTCACTGGATCGGGGACAAAGAGAGAAGAGCAGAGGGAAGAGGACACCGCAAGTCAGCCAGAGCAAGAGTCACCGGACTTGCGTTTATTTGCGTTCCCGTTTGTGTGGCGTCGAGAGCCGCGGGCGCGCGATGCATGTCGGGGTACTGTTTGTTTCGTTGATTTATGAACCATGGCTAGGACAAAACACAACTCGTCGCGGCCCAGCGACCACCTCCCTCAAACTCGTTGTCTCTTCTCTCGTTCACCCTTTTTCCTCGTTTTTATCTCGTCTCTCCGGAGCATGTACCGTCCCATTCTCTATCGCACACCTCGGCCATCCGCTGCCAGTGTTCAGCCGGGCCACCCCCAACAAAATAGAACGACGGCTGCTCTGACGTCACGTGTAACCACGCCTCTCTTCAGCCTCTGCACCCTCTTTTCCCTCTCGGTCCTCGGGCTGTTCACTGGCACGACGACCGTTAGCCCACAGCCCTAGGAACAGCCAGAGAAGAGACCACCCCGTATTCTCCTCCCTTGCCCTGTTACCCTTATCCACCTCTTCGCTTCCCTTGCCCGGTAGTATCGAAGTACTGCACCGCAACCACCCACCAATTCACTTTGTGCAGTTTTATGCATATTCATTCGGCGTCTCTTGTAATAGCCGTGCCCCCCATTAATTTGACCGAACTGGCGAAACATGTAAATCTGATACCGGTTCACCAGGACCCGCGCTATTGTTATGCCAACCGATCTTCCGTACAACTATATGCGACCGAGTCTGTATAGCCTAGCGTATCTCTCCACTGTGTACAACTCCGTTTCGGTACAGTGGACACGAAGCTATAACTAATCACGGTTGAATCAACATGATCGAAAAGATAATGTCAAAATGGGGATGGTCCTTTCCACTTAACTCACGAATCGGATCAAGTAACATGGAAGAAACTGTGTGTTTTTTTTTGCATTAAGACCTAATACCTGGAAGTGCACCGGTATGCAGGTTGTTATACGTAACGTCTAAGTGGCTTGGTTCACCGGACCAATTGAGCGAAACGACTGCGGTGGTCTCCAGTTATTTGGTCGACAAGACTTCTAGGCAGGATTACAGTAGTGTATAAATGGACGAGCCGTGCTCAATGGAACTCGAAACTTTTATTCGGAACCAGAATACTGCCATATGGACGTATCCCACGAATGGTCCAATATCCCATAACTGGACCTTGTCACCATGTCGATGGGTGATTTTATTCACATTGTCCAGATTACAGTGACCACCAGCAGATAATTCGTGGGCACTATTTCATAACAAGATTTTTTTCTTCCTCATGTACGGATTTAAAAATTGATTAGATCGCATTAGGACCTTTCCAATGCTTGAATCACGAATTGTTGCACACGTTTCTCTTTTTTCGTAAATCCAATAAAATCTCATATCTCTCACGCCAAAATGTCACAATCAAATACACTTCAAATATTTCCACGCGAGCAACATTTTTGCGAGAACGAAAAATCCAGCATATTGTGCACTACACGTTTACAATACACGACGTACACACGGCATATGAATCGCATGACAATCGCGGCCTTTGGGAAGCTTCCGTCAAACGGAAGGCCGCGTCGATAGGAATACGAATGTTCGCTTACAAAGAATTTATGTTGGGCCATTCATTCCGAGATGTAGGTACGGATCCTGGGAGATCCTTCGAATACATGATTCGTCATGTATCCGACAAAGCTCAGCCTTAGACTCGCATACCGATCTTTAATTCAATCACTCGCCTATAGTAAACTTTAGCATTTTCATATATTATTGCAAACCCTACATGAAAATTTTAATGAAACATTGCATAACAGAAGAGACGAATGATATCGAATAACGAAGACGATGAAGTGGCGGTTGGGTCAAAGGACTGGAAGGGGGAATGGGTAAAATGGGAGAAGGTAGAACCGACCAACGGACATCGGTTCGCTAAGGTGCCGCGATGGTATGGGAACGGATGAGAACGCCAAGCTTAGAGAATGGGTTAGTTTAACTCGCGCTATTTGAGATAATTGATGTCCCTAATGGTTTCAAATCCCCTGCCGCCGAGCCCATCCCACCGTGGATGCACCATTATAAATTCTACTCTACTCCGGTGCGCTATAACTATAGCTGACCGGGAAGAAGAGGAAAACCAGGAACAAGACCATGAAGCAGACGAGGACAATGGAGATGAGGATGTGGAGGTGAACGTCGCCGGAATCGCATTGGTAACCCTCCGTCTGCTGTCCGAAGGACCCAATGCAATTTCCTTCCAGCTGGACAGAGGCCTGCATTAGCGATACCCGCACGTTCAACAGGGTCGTGAACTTAGTACGAGAAACTATTGACGTGTCTGGCCTTCCTATTCGCCTGGTACCATTCGCTGAAACCATTCTTGTGACAAGCCACGGAGCCAGTTACGAATACGGGAGCTGGGAGCAATGGGCACCGTACCAATGAACAGTTGTAATTGCGATTGACGCGTAACAGTCTGACTAATAAAACCGGAAGAAGCTACGGAGGAGACGGCAAATTTTCATTAACGTTGAAGACCTTTTTGTAATATGTGTACATGGATACTGAAGATAGGAATATGGATGTGCTGATAGCGACCGTGTCGTGAAGAATAAGGCTAATATCAAGATAGGAGAGAAGAAGCTGGTCTACGAAATTTGTTGATCGAAGATATTGCAGCTTGGAAAAAGTGAGTCAGGTTGGAGGAATGCTGAAGAAAACAATGAGCCAAAGTCTCCACTCTTCCCGGTGACGGAAATGCAACGTGTTGACACTTCAAGTTCACTAACCTAATGGACACCGTACCAATGAACAGTTGTAATTGCGATTGACGCGTAACAGTCCGATTAATAAAACCGGAAGAAGCTACGGAGGAGACGGCAAATATTCATTAACGTTGAAGACCTTTTTGTAATATATTTACATGGATACAAAAGATAGGAATATGTATATGCTGATAGCAACCGTGTCGTGAAGAATAAGGCTAATATCAAGATAGGAGAGAAGAAACTGGTCTTCAAAACTTGTTGATCGAAGATATTACAGCTTGGAAAAGGTGACTCAGGGAGGAAGAACAGTGAAGAAAACAATGGGTCTCCACTCTCGCTGGTGACGGAGATTCAACGTGTTAAAGTCAACTCGAAGCATACTCGAGAGATAAGCAATACCCCACAGTTTTTTGCCTCCGTTCTCCTGCTTCCTCTCTTCCTCTCGCGCTCTTCTGGGTGCACAGTCCATGAGGAACAAAGCACCCGGCTCAACTTTTACCCTATAAAGTTTTGAGATAGTCAAGCGCTAACGCGCTTTTGCATGTCTGGGTATCTTCTAACTTGCCTCCCTTCGCATTTTTTTCTTTGGGCTTGTTCGCCGAGTCCGCAGGCTCAAATATGTATGCGAGCATTAAATTTGAACGAAATCACTATAACTCCATCCTCGAGCAAAGCGTTAGACTTGTTCGGGAGGAACGTTAATTCTTTTACTTATTATACTGTACGAGTGTGTAATACGTTCGTTTCAATTCGAACGGATTAACAACACTGTCAAACAATTTTTCAAAAAATTATGTACTGTGTAGTAATTCTTCCTGAACCCGTGTAGGAAATTAAATATACGAAAAAAAAATGAAAATTCAATGTACTCGTGGTAAAATTAAAGTTAACTTGCTGGAAGTTTTTGCGCATAAACTGGTATAAATTTAATTGACGAGTTAACGAACCAAAACTTCCGGTCTTTTCCGGCAATGCACAGATAGTAAAGTGAGTTACACAATTTGTCATCACAACCGAACACTTCTATTGATATCTAGTTAGAATGTCAAGTTCAAAAAAAAATCGGTTCATTATTACGCAGAAAGATCACGAGTAATTACTGAAAAGAATTACAACCCTAAAAACTCGGCCTAACCCTGTTAATACTTTCGTCCACTTTCCTCCCCGCAGCACAATGAAAAAACGATACCGCAAAAGCTCTCTCCATATTTTCCTTTCGCGTAATAATAAATTTTCTCACGGCGTGTCTCTGTATTTCACGAATCATCCGAAGCTGCTTGTGCGGAACATCGATGTAGCGTGTCGGTGGACCATACGCCATATACTACACTTGAGCCCTCAACGGTTTGCTCGGTCAGCCCGGCGGTAAACGACAAATTGGATTACGCCATCGACACCAGCAGCGTGCGCCCGTTCCAGCTAGTGTTCCCCATCTCTCTCTCTCTCCCTTTCTCTCTACAACCGCCAAGTTATAGTGCTGTTGGGTGGAAAAACTATAAGGAAAAATAACAAGAGGATCGGAGAAGCTGATAGCAGCTATACTTCGATTCCCTTATATCTCATACGCTCCGTACATACTGAACGTTCCGAGAGTTTTTCCAAAGCTTTATGAATTCCCGGTTGATATAAAAAGAGGATCTCTCTTCTTCGGCTTCGTCTGATTTAATATCCGCGATTATTCCCATTCAATAGTTCCCGCAGGAGGCATTAAAATTCGTCTTATCATCCCCTATCATTTTTTTTTTCTTCTTCTTCTTCTCTTTATTTCCTTCTTTGTTTTTTGCTCTCGTTCTCTTTCGTCTTTTGGCAACTCGACGCAACGCCACGTTGGAATAAATTTCACGACTCTTCGTCTACGTCTCTTCCCCTCGGATTATATTTACGTCAGTCGTTATGGCGCATCCCCCTTCGCGGCTCTATTAATATTAGATATACATCTGCGGTATAGTTATAACACCTATGCTCAATTGCGTACTCGGTGCTGTTTGCCTGTATTAATGTTCGCGCATTTCAGCCGTCCTCGCGAAATGGTTACGACTAGCCACGCGCATATCGAGCCAACGAGAAACGTGGGACGCATCGCTATGTACCTATACGTACAAATATACCTTTGTATATAGCCAGTGGAAGCGGCGGGTAAGGATGAGAGCTTAATTCCGATGTGCCGTGACGTGCCGTTACTGCTGCTGCAGTGCCACCCCCGGTAGAGTGAGCATTTACGCGTTTACGACGATTTTACGAGCTCGAAATATTGAATGGAATATTTGCATCAGCAGTTTCGGGCTCTTCTAAGCACGCATATAGACGAGGCTATAAGAGGACCCACTGTAACCGCTGATAGCAATCTTATCACGCCATCCCACTTTTCCGACTACCGTATCCGTCCACCTTCTTATACCACTGACGCGCAACATCAAAAATTCAATCAAACCCTGATAGGATTAAAGTCAAGCCTCGGCTTCTCACTTTCTAATTCTACGCCGAGTTAGCGGCCTCGTTAAGGACACATCGGCGCTGCAATCGGGTCACGTACCATCGAGATTCCCAAAAATGTAAATTTCTTCAAAAGGAAACAGGTGTAATTGAAAATTAAATGGGATTGAAGAAGAGATTACTCCTTCGTGTTGACAATGGTCAATGAAAATCTGGTTACCGATCAAATTAATCGGTATACTGTTATTCGTAGGGTTTTACTAGTGAAATTTGTAATTTTTATTCGTTATTGACGAACTGTCGCTCATTTAATTTGTCGATAATTAGTGTTTTTAATGAATCTAAGGGTTTTTCAAAAAATACAACTGGTCAACCCCAAAAAGTTTATCTCTTTGGCAAGTGTAATTTATTTGTGATCGACAGTTTCGTCAGTGAAAATAATTTGCCTGTTTTGAACTTTTTTTATTTGGGAATCTGGTTTTGTGTCTGGAGAAAATTGATGTTGCAACATCTTTGGGAAAAAATTTGACCGGTCTGAATGTCGCAATCAACGATTTGACGACTTGGTGTGAGTTTTTGATTTTTTTTTTCTTTGGAAAAGGATTAAAGTTGATTTTAGTTGTGGGAATATTTTTAATAGGATTTCCAGTTTCCGTTCCGATCCACTACATTTGTCGATATAGTCGCGCAATACAATGGGCATATAGGATATCTCACGACTGGGTAAATTCGAGGAAGGTTAGTTGGAACGGATAAAGAAGAAAAGGAGGAAGTTTAAATATGGAATATGCCGAGGAAGACGACGGAAAGTGCGGACGTAGTGAACCCGGACGAACGGAAATACGATGATAAAATAGCGAATAGCCTCGGATGTTTGGTCTACTGCTTATATATTCCTCGCCGAGGATCGATCATAGAATTTTCCTTTGTACAGTATGCGTATGCTGAAACTTGCCTGGGTATATTCCATTATTTCTGGAAGAGAAAATGTTCGTTAATACCTGTAAAAACAAATTGAATATCGAGTTACGTTAAATCAACTTTTTTCTGGGCACGAAAGTTGATATTGGATTTTCACCAAAACAACCTCAAGAAATTGTGAAAACTTGCACAAATTGGTGCTGTCGAACTTTCACGAAGTGCGATCGCACCAAAATGACGTGAAGGCAGTTAGTACGGGGTTATAGATATTTTTGAAAAAAAAAAAACAAAAAAACCCCTTTGTATTTCATAGTGAAGAAGGTCAAGAGGCAATCGCTGCAGGCTTCGAAGGAAATTCCATTATTTCTGGGAAAGTAAATGTTGGTTAAAACCTATAAAAACAAATTGAATATATGAGTTTAGTCACGTTGCATCAACTTTTTTCTGGACATGAAAAGTTAATATTGGATTTTTAGCAAAACAACCTCAAGAAATTGTGAAAACTTGGTCAAATTTTCACGAGGTACGACTGCACCAAAATTGGATGAAACCAGTTAATACGAGATTATAGATATTTTCGAAAAAAATAAAAACCCCCGTGTATTTTATAGAAAAGAAGGTCAAGAGGCAATCGCTGCAGGTATCGTAGGAAATGAAAAAGAGAATGAGTCGGTGGTGGCTGGGCTTTCCGCGTGCACAAGGACGAGAATGGAGGGCATGCGTTCACTTTGCGTGAAATGGGTTAGTAAGCCTCGGATAACGAGCCCATCGCGCATCTTCACGGTAAAGTAGGAAACAGGATGCTCATAGCTCGTCGATTCACCGGATATATATACTATGCTCTATACATAAAGACACTAGCTGTCCTATGTCCGTGAACCTATGGCTCGCTAGGCATCGTCTCGCTCGGCTCTATCCTCCGGCGCCGGGCTTTCGTACCGGACACATGGAACATATAGAACGGCGCACTCTCGCATAAACGGGATTTAATGGCGAGCGAGGGAGAAGGGTTTTCAGGTGGAGCCGATGTGCAGCAAAGGGTTAGAGTGAGAAGCATAGCTAGGCTATAGTTAATGACACTCTGGTCCATTACAGGCAAACACCCGTTAGACTCTGCGGTACTGAGCACCAAGCACGAGAGACAGAAATAAAGACGAAGATAAAGACAAAGATAAAGGCAGAAATAAAGACGAAGATAAAGACAAAGATAAAGACAAAGATAAAGACAAAGATAAAGACAAAGATAAAGACAAAGATAAAGACAAAGATAAAGACAAAGATAAAGACAAAGATAAAGACAAAGATAAAGACAAAGATAAAGACAAAGATAAAGACAAAGATAAAGACAAAGATAAGACAAAGATAAAGACAAAGATAAAGACAAAGATAAAGACAAAGATAAAGACAAAGATAAAGACAAAGATAAAGACAAAGATAAAGACAAAGATAAAGACAAAGATAAAGACAAAGATAAAGACAAAGATAAAGACAAAGACAAAGATAAAGACAAAGGTAAAGGCAAAGATAAAGACAAAGATAAAGACAAAGATAAAGACAACGACAAAGACAAAGACAAAGACAAAGACAAAAACAAAGACAGAGACATACACAATCACAAACGGAATGCAATGAGGGGCGGGGGTGCCTCTCTCCGCACCGTTGCCTGCTGCGCAGCTACCGGTACAAGTGCTGCGCGGTCGACCTCCGTTTTCACACCACTGCTCCGTTCATCACGCCCCGTTCTTTTCTTATGCACCACGGGTTGCCGGCCACCCTCTTATACTTCTGCCTGGACCAAGGATTTCATTGCGTCACTCCGTTCTCCCTCCGTGATCGAAACCTGCGTCCGTCTTCCATTTCTCCTAACTTTCTCCCACTGCGCTTGGAAGTACGACTTTCCTGTCCTCCCTCTTCAGGTCTCTGTCAGCATTGCGTGCCTCTGCTTCTTCGACCTTGCCAAATCCGACGCCTCTCACTCATGATTAATTTTATAGTCTAAAACGCGACAATGCGACTGGTCGTGAGTGATACGATGGAAGACCCAGAAGAATCATTTACCATGGTTTTGCATTACACGCTTACACGCTTCTATTACAAGCGGAACTTAAATTCTTCCATGCATATACACCAGTCAGAACGGAGAGAATAAATGAACAGATCATGTCACGAAAATTCTTGCCAATATCATTTGGATGTGTGAGGATGGTGAAGAGAGACAGAAACACGCCGTCGTAAAGTTACTGCTGTGGCTGCATACTGCACTGACGTCGAGCTACCTCGTAAAGATACATTTATACTCGGAGCACATCACTTGGAAGGATGTACATGCCAGGCACTCGCCGGGAACGTCAGCATAATCTTTCGCAGAGATCCTTTTACGATGCCGCACGACTTAGTACTTGAGGCACAACGTGGCGTGGGTCCTCGAGAACATGGAGAACGGTGAGAGCCTCGAGAAAGAGCTCGGAGCTTCCATCGCCTCGGAATTGCTCAATTTTACATCAAACGGTGTAAGCCATTGCCATCTGCCCACAAGTACATGATACTCTGAGCCTAGTTCATTCCAATTAGCTAAATTTACGTTTTATTTTTATTTTTCACGGTCATTTACCACCGCAACGAGAGAAAACAGTCCTTCAACTCGTTGGAACAGCGAGGTGCTTGCTGCCACAGCGAAAGCGATTAGCAAATACCGTGATACCGAATTTTCTTGATGTAACAACAAATCTCACTTGCAACGTTAGATTCGCTGACAGAGCCATTCGTGAACTGTAGCAGTTGAGTGAATTTGCTCGGTAGCAAATAACTTGTTGGATTGGCTGATCAAACAAGATCCGCTTTGTTTGTTTCCACAATAACTGCTTGTCTGTTAGGGCTACAATTGGATTGCTCCATGAGCGAAACAAATGGTTGGTACAGTTTAATCCGTCGAACAAATAAATTTTGCTCACTACGATACAAGTTAGAGAGAATGATCTATTGTCCGAATGACATTGAACGGCCCCAAGTTCCAATTGATTGTCCTCTCTGCCTTTTACCTGCTTTCCGTGGTTATCGAATTCCTTGAATTCGATAAACATAACCAATACAGAATAAACACAAATCAAGGTGCACCATAGAAGGGGCCACTGGATCGCAACGATTGCCTCAACGGCCCTTGGAATCTTCCTTATGTATTATGTATCCATATCTCCGTCGAACCGACGCGTATCCACATGCGTGACCCAAGAGGAAGTAATGAGGACATGTTAGCCAGGGTCGAGAAGCACGGATACACTATATGCGTGACCACGAGAGTCAACATTGACGCAAGCCCCACGGCATACGTTACGGTGATTATGGCTGTAACAACACCAACGTCGGACCTTGCCCACCCTTCCTTGATCCTAAAACGCTGCTGGATATCGTTACACGTACTTAGTGAACCCTTGCCACGGTATTCCTTGAACCCTGGTCAGGAGACGTGCCCATGTCTGCCCATTGGCCTGGGGAACACATCAAAGCAATGCGGACGTGCATATTGAATGATACTCGATTGGGATTGCTATTAATTGACACAACAATGTATATATATATAGGCTTGCGACCTGGTTGAAGACTCAAATAGACAGCATATGTGATGACACGTGAATCATGATTGAAAGTGATTTTTGGGATTGGATATCTTTCCAATAATTGGACATGAACAATGCATACAAAATGAACAAAATCATCTGAACTGATAATGTCGACATTTGACAGCACTTCGGAATATCCGAGGGCAAATAGTGTTCTCTATCCGTGAATAACATTCGCTGCGTTACACTCCGAGGTCTTATCTCAAACTCTGTTCCTTGTTCTCCAGTGATTTTGGTATCTAGCTCCTTCGTCATCCTCAATCCCTTTTGGTGTTACAGGCATGACATGCCTTAGCCCATTATACAGCGTTTCCTACTTCCTCCGGTATACGTGTTACCTTGCACACATTATCAGATGCCGGGGACGACGAGAGGACGAGGACGAATACGACGACGACGAGTAATCCAAGCTCGCTTCACCAAGGTCCTCGTCCTCGTGGCATGTAAGGAAACCCCCGGCGCATAATCTGGATCTGACGTGACAAGAAAGCCATCAGAGCCTCGAGTGCCAGGAGAACCACTTTGGTGCTAATTACCATCACGCTAATGCGACTAAATTAACGTATTCCTATTATCGTCCTCGGCATTGATAGGTTTCAAAGCACTTGCGTCTGCGTCATGATATTTAACATTGTAACTTACTCCGTTGTTACATTCGGCGCATTGTGGGTTGAACCAAGACAAGGCAACCCAGGAACAAAGAGTAACAGCTTAACGAGCACTTGAACCGCGATAAAGTTCCGATAAAAGCTCCGGCTAAGATATATCGCCGAGACTTGAAGGGAATGGATTCTCCTCGCGTGATTCTCCGCAAGATGGCGATCTGATCGGCCGCGTCATGACGGTTCCGGTGGGTCAAGGCCAAGTTGCTCTAGTTTCAACGAAAAGTGTAGAGTATAAAGACCAAATTCGCGGCTCAACTGTATTGCAGAGAAGAAACCCCGGCCTCGATCCCGACACGGAAAGACGATCCAGAAGAGCCTCACGAGCTCGTCCAAAGCAGATCGATGAGAAACCGGCCCTTATGACCTGCTTCTGAACTCAACTCCCATCATGGATCGGGCTCTCTGTCTTTATTCTCTCGAGACATTGAAACACTGTTCTACAAACGATGCAGAGCGATGCACAAAATTGCGCGTTTTACAAATGATTACATCAAAAAAACTTATTCAAAGATTGTGGATATACTTGTTCTTCAACGTATCAAATTTGTCTACTCCACCGTCGTTCTTGAGTCGTACATTCATTTTTGTAGTGGTCTTGAAAGAAGTGGGTTTTGTTTGTTTGGGTTTTGGAAGTTTACACCTTCGAATTCTGATCGGGGAAGCCAAAAAAATGGATTTTCCCCATCCATACGTGATCCAATGTGATTCCGTTTTGCTCTTTTACTATCCTAAGTGGACGTGCATAAAACTATGCACATCAGCGAATACACATATATATATATTTTTTTCTTTGCACTTTTTACTTCACTATCCCGTGTATGTCCCAACCACAAGAGCGTCTTTGTGTGAACATCTTTGAATATTCGTGCTCCTCGATGTGGGCCGTCTTGAGTGTCTACTTTGGCATGCGGTCTCCATAGTGTCGTCAAGTGGCCTGCCTCCGCCTTATACTTTATCACCCAGCGCGGCTCCCATCAACGCTGAGTGGAAAATTTAGTAAAGCCTGTACTCCGTAGCATTCGGCTTGCGGGTTACCCTTGGTCTAGACACCGAAACTCGCGCCGCGAGCATACAATAGTTCGGAATAGCATAATGCTATTACAGTCAGACCGCCGTCAAAGGGCTGTTACTCCTCAACATCGTACCACTTGAGAAATAGTATAAATCTATTAGCACGATCAACGATGCAATTTGCGAGGCGAGCTAATAAAACGTCAAGATCGAGTCACTAATTTTATGGCAAATCAATTGATGTTAAATCTAAAATGACCATTTTATGTTAAATAGTTTTGTTTTAAATTACTAAATTGTGACCGATTGTTGCTCAATCTAGTTCTCTTCGTTATAAGAAAAACGTTAATTACCTTGCGACGTTGTACAAGTGAAGATTTTAGCCTCAATGAAGAAGAGACTGAAGAAATCAATTTCTTTTCTTCATTATTTTACGTCTCGTGAACGGACGATTTAATAAATATTCCAAAGAGTGCGCAGCGGTCTCATTTCAAGCGTACGAAGAATTCTCTTTCTCGGCTTCTATCATCTGCGTCGTCTTTCTCTATACCGTCATCTTAATAAAGTGGCACGACTTATCGCGCTCGGTGAAGACCCGTTGCTATTTAGGATGAAGCTGCGTTCGCCATTGTTTCTCTCTCTCTCTTCCCGCCTAACTGTAACTCCACTGGAAAAGGAAACTGTGAGGAATAAAAGCAGGGGCTGTGGAAAACGAGGGTGAGAAAAAAGTGGCGTTGGAGTAGCCGGGCGAAAGAGAATAGGAGATAATTCTCCGCGTAAAGAAACACAACAATGCCGCGACAATGCCACCTCGTTATTGCATTCATTTGTTTCCGCTGTACCGCCTGGTGCGCTACCCTTCCTAGCTCTGTTTTCTCTTTGTCTTTGTCTCCCAGTTTCCTCCGCGACATCCCCATCCTTTTTCATTTCTTCTTTCCTCCGGCGCAACCCTTAGCTCATCGCATTTTCATCTATCCCCGTAGATTCGTGTTCTCCAACACCTTTCAGCGGCATAACCACCCCTCATGGCCAGCTCTTGGACCGTGTCTCTTCACCCTTGCTTACCGTCTCTTTCACTCTCGCAAAGCCCCAACTTATTGAGGCACATTGGGCTTTTTACGACAACGTAAAAACATGAGATAACAGTGTCATCAGTTCACGAATAGAACACTGTATTACAACGACAAAGGCCTGTAGAGCTGGCTCTCTTGCACCTAACCTCACTTCTTGTTTTCCGGTTCTCCTGAAGGAACGACTCGGAATTTCGAGGAGCCATAAGCTTTAGCCCATTTCTGCCATACGTCCGCACATACTCTCAAAATTTGAGCTTTGTCTGCCGAGTAGTTTAGGAATAAACAGGTTTCAAAATCTTGAGGTGGGTAGGAGTGGCGCCACTGTCGCTCAAGTGAAGTCAATGAAAATAATATTTTTGGTTTTAATACACATTTCTTTGGAATTGAAGAAGAAGATTTCGTTAAATCAGAAACGATTTCTTAAAAATCAATGGAAATACTTGATTGGTTCAAATAAATGTTTCTTCGATTCAATGTTTCAGATCATTCAAAGAAATGATACTATTGTAACTCAAATATGTTCTTCCATTGACCTATATTTCCGTGAATCAATGAACCCTTTTCTCTGGGTGGCCAATTCCTTCCACGATTACTTTGTAAAGAACCTGCTGACCACAATGAAATTTGGTGAATGCTTTCTATCCTGAGAATATAGTTTCCGTACAACAATCCAATCGAAAGTCTCCAGCTCTTTCGATATTCCATCTGACATATAATCCATAATAAGATAAATTGATTAATCCTATGATTGCACATATTATAGTTGACACTTTCATGTAGGTAAACGTAGATACGAAAAAATAATAACAATCACTAGAAAAGGTCAACATTGTGAGAATCCTATTTTTGCTTATCAGCAACCAGCAGGTTCATGTGGTATGGCCGCTGTTCCCTCGAGTAAAATGTTAACAATTGAGACTTAGAAAAATCCGAGTTCACGAAAGAACTAGAAGCCCTTCTAGGAAAACTTACTATCATCAGGGCCTGTGAGGAACTTCGCGCGGAGACGCAAACAAACAAACAACTTTTCTGAAATATATATTGTGACGAGGCGTTGCAAAGCGCCTGCACCAAAGTGCTAAGTCGAACACGCTCGAGCTTCAAAGCTCAAGATATAAGAGACCAAGCTTAAAAAATTCTTCGCACCCGAAGAAAATACGAGAAAATAAAATCCTTTCATTACCGACAATTAATAGTTTGCAGGAACTGTCAAAATCACTCGAAATGTCAAGTGAGAGCAACTCGCGCGCAAAAAAAATCTATTGAATAAGTATACAATTCTACAAGGGAGGAAAGTGCACTTTTTTGCCCAGACTTAATATGTTGACGATCGTAGCGTGAAAAAAAAAAGATCATCATACTTAAGACTTTTTACTGTTCATACTATATTATTTTAAACATTGCTTCAATAATTTCATTTTTGCAGGGCAAGGCAACGAAATTGCGCGCGGATCGATAGAGCTGTCAATTTACAAAAGATTTTTCCAAATTTCATATTTCGTCAATCCGCTTGATGCCTCATAAACCCGACGATTGCGATAAAATTTATATTTTCCGTCGAATCAGCGGGAAAAGGGAGCGCGATACAGAGCTACCATTTTACACATCGTGTAATATAATATAATAAAATATGTATGGTCTCTCATTCCACATCCAAGATCGCCAAACGTTTTATGTTTCGTCAGGAAGATTTTATCTGCTTTCAGCGTTTTCTATAGCGCAGCGGTATAAAGATGCAAGCGATATCGGTACCGGTCTTTCATTCTCCGAGCGAGACAAGTACCAACTGCGAAGGGGTGTCGGATTCTTCGTATTTTCATTTCATTTTTTTTTTTTTTTTTTTTCGTCTGTCACGTATCTCCGCTCTTCACGTCTTTCTTTTATCCGGATATAAAACGCCACGAGAGCGAGTGTCATTGCTCAACGTTTTTACAGCGTCATCCCAAAAATCCTGGGCTCCACGTTTCCCGGTGTCCTGGCTCTGAACGTGCTTTTTTTTTCTCCTCTTCCTTCATGAAGCGTGCCTGCCGCATAGCGACGCGGGGAGCGGAAGCTCTCTCTCTCTCTCTCTCTCTCTGTATGTCGTCGAAAATAGCGAAACGTGAGGCTTGACGTAGAGGGCGCAGAGTACAGGATTTGAAGGAAGTTGCCTCGTAAAAGCGTCGTCCTGGTATTCGCAAATGACAAGAGTGCGAGTCTACGTCTCGGCGTTGCACGAAACTGCCTCGAGGTCCTCGACCGTCGCATTTTCGCGAAGCGGCCAATGGCGCCCAGCCCAAACCCTCCCGTCCTATAACCCTTCGTTCTCGTACACTCTTCGTCCATATGTTGGAGGAGCGTGTATCTGCCCCGACGATCAAGCGAACAGAAAACGGGTCAAACTTCACACATTGTTCACGTCATTCCCTTCGGTTCTCCGCAGTGTCACTGGCTCCCTCGTATCTCGAATACGTGAAGGTACCACGGAATCCGCGGTGAATGGCCCGTGCCATATAATATACGCTGTATATAACAGCTTCGAGATCACATGAAACTTATACGACAGACAAGGAATACGCTTTCGCATGCAGTTTGAGACTATCTGCCTCGTCGGTTCAATGGCAGACCGTAAATACTGTTCGCATAAAATAAAAAATATTGGTGTCATAAAAATTTCATCTGGTACGGTTTTCTATGAGAATTTCGGCTGGCAATTTGAAGGTTGAGCAAGAGCGACGGAAACAAATAAAAGTAGAAGTTACACCTTATAAAAAGAAAAAAAATGTTTTTTAATAGACTGTACGCCGAGAGAAAAGTTTTCCTTGGTTCGAGGGAATATTGGCCGATAAAATGAAATACTTGAGTTTCGATACTATCTTTTCATCAATTAAAAAAAATAAAAATAAAACCACCCATTTCCTTAAAATCAATGAAATCAATGAAATCTTCTGTCTCGGTGGAATTTTTTTAAATACCCCAGGTATTTTTTATATCACCGAAATAAAATCTTAGTGAAATGAACTAAATATTAAGCACCGGGTGATGAACAAAAAAATCATTTTCTACGTAACCCTTTTTGATAAATCTGACATTTGTATGTCAAAGGAGTAATCAGGCAGTGGAAATTTTTTATTACAATTTCATATAGATATTTCATAAATTATTCGAGACTCTGGAAGCCAGTTTGGATTATATATCCTTAATCATAAGTTCTTTGAATAATCTCTCGGTGTCTGCCCGGAAGATCTATAGCTACGTATGTATCCTATATCCTAATACGAATGCGTGAGGGAATCCATTTCACAGGCGCCGTCGACTTCGCCACTTTTACTTATTTGCCTCTGCCCCTCCCACAGTCATCTTTATTTCTAGTCTGCCCTCAGTAAATCAAAATAACTCCATTTATCTCGTGACCCAAATCTAATCCTAGCGGAAGTCGGCATTTCGGAACATTTGTTGTTCGAGATTTCGCTAGCTACAGACACACCACCGCGTTCTCCAGTTTCCGCGACTCCCACTGTATGTGTGTGTGTATGTATATAGCTACTTTTCTGCCTCTCCATGCCTCTGCTTTCGCGAATGAACCGCATACCGGCTCGATATCTCTTCGGGCGCAAAAGTAGGGGCGTGGGTGGATTTCACGCGAAGCCATCGGCCCCGATCTAGCGTTCTCCCATTTCGACCGCGCGAATCGGGGGGGCGATGCACGAACGAGTCCCGAAATTGGAATGTCGCGCACGGAAAAAAGATGGTCTCGATAATCGGCTCGATCGTAATAACTTCGCGATGAGATTGAACGGATGAGGAGCGGCTCAAAAAACACATTTGGAAATAAATTTCTTCTTTTTATCTCTCTCCGACCAACCAAAATCGCTGTCCTTGACAATAGGCGTGAAACACACGTTTCATCGGAAAAATTAATTCCTCAAACAAACGTGATGACCCAGTGCAACATCCGGTATTTAGAAATCGGTATTCTCGTTAATCCTGTTGTACATCGAGAGAGAAAAGTTTCATTGATTCACGGAAATCGTTGCCAATTAAACGAAATAGTTGAGTTTCAATACTGCAAAAATTAATTTGTCAAACAAATATGATAACCTGGTGCAACGTCATTAAATCTATATTATGTCTTGGGCGTCAACGAAATCTGTTTCTCTCGGTGTACAACTTAATTTGATTCATTATTAACACTGATATTTATTTGTGAATTTCCAGATATTCATTCTCGAGACTTCTCATCAAATTACTTTTTCACAATTTCTCGAGGGCTCGGCACTTTAAATCTGTTTTCTTAAACGAAGGCAATGATGTCATATCTGAAATTGTTAATTTCTCTCTCTCTCTCGTGAACTTCATTTTCGTCGGGGTGTATAATCGCGTGATAAAGAGATTTAAAAAAAAGAATCAGTTTCAACTCGGGGAGCGGCTCTCGACCGCGGGTGCGTATCCGCGCGGTTTAATTAAGAGTTTAATTTAACCGTTGTCAGTTATAGAGAAAGCTGGAGATGCTGAATGATAGAAGAGCCGCGCGCGAGTAAGCAGATATATTTCGCAGGAGCACCGGCAGCTCAATGAATAATTTATACATCCTAGCGTTCCTTTCCTCAGCCCCGTAACGGTGTGGCGTACAACTGTATAGTTGTATGTTGCATTGGGATGACGGAGTGCGGAAAGGGTAAGCGGGAAGGGCGAGCGGTGCGAAGGCGCTAAGTAGCAGGTGTTGCGGGTGGAATTCGCGCTGTTTACTCAGTGTCAAGCCAACCTCGTTTTATTCGACGTTCCACACACCAACACCTTTACCCCCGATCTATCTCCAGTTTTCCTCCTACCTGGCAATGCTGTGTAGTATGCTAATGAACTCCTACCGCACCCACCCCCCGTCAACTTCCGCATTCGAGACATGGAGGAAACGTCATCACCCTTAGGCTACATTCGGAATGCAGAGGAGAAGGAAATGCATACATCTTTCTGGCACTGATGCTCGCTACTTGCCGAGCGTAACTCGTTCTGCTCGGTGTGTTGGCCCAACGGAACTTCGAGTTACACAACTGGAGATGAGGCAATCAGAACACTCCCCGCCACGCGAATTCACGACGTATTCTCCTTTGGGCAAGTAACAAGCATTCCATCCGACCATGAGATTAGTGATCACTGAATTAGATACTCCTGGTTCATCTAAGTTAATCGGAATAATCATGAAATCGCTATACACATTATCATAGCCTAACCGGAAACGGACATGCGCTTCAAAATCGTGAAATACATTTGCCATTGCTGCGGAATATATTCGACAGAACTTTTAATACAGGATCAATGAATTAAGCGATAACCCATGCCACATTGCTGCGCTTTTCACTACGGTATTTGGGTTAACGCGTTTTCAATTTTCGATTAAAAAGGACCATGACCGATCGCTCGGGACAAACCGCACCGATGCACCGACAGAAGTAAACATACATCAACGGCCACCACCGGAAAGACCCGAGAGAACCACCAAGCCATATATACCATCCACGATATATATATATATACCATAGAAATGCCATAGAGGAGAATAGTTGGCAAGACCATAAAATATGAAGCATAACCCCCATGGCAGGAATGAAATGAGGCTGTTGTACCCGTAGTCCGGGCCAGTCGTAGCCATTACCGAGAGACAATGCTGTTTTTAACAATGCGCGAAACCATTCTGTACTCGGGACACCAGGCAAGGATGCTGCGATGGCTGGAGCTTCGGGGGCGAATGAAGTAGTCCTACTCATCCCCCCCACTGTCCCCCATATCTAACACATCCTCTCTCTAACATCGTGGACTTTATATCTCTCGTGCTCTCTCGCAATATATTCCGGGAGGGGTGTGAATCAAACGGACAAGGGAACGTACTGGCTATCGAGGAGAGGGGAAAGAGTGTGAGTGTTTACGGTACACAATGGCCGGGATATGAAAAAGAAGATGCGGTGTGGCTCACTCCCAAGCCGGTGCCCCACGTACCACCATGATTTATTTTTGTCTGGTGCAAATGCAATATCTCGAACGCACAATATGACTATGATATGCTAAAACGGAAATTCCGCAACAATGGTGCATGCAACATTCCTCACGATGGATGTAAGGTGTACCGCGCTCCGGTTTCTTCGGTCTGTCCAATTTCTTGGACACTTTTTTTTCCGACTCCGTCGCTTTTCGTCACTATTTTCGTGCTGAACGAAAGTGGCTAATTTCGCGGCTGCTCAACGAATAGCCACTTGTGCAATGCGCGTAATTACCTCACTCTCTGCCACTACGAGTTCCAATTTCGGTCCTGGGAAACGTAAGATCCGGTTGTGACTCCTTCCGACGGATTCTCACTGGACACGGACGACTGAACGCAGACTTAAGTCGACATGGTAAAATGCAACACAGCGAAACTTTGACATAGTTTGTGATGGTGAGTTCCGAAAAATTGTAGATCGTTCACGAACAATACGTCACAGGTTGTATTACGCACATCTTGATTATGTATAATCAAGGGAATCATGAGGCTTTTCGCAACAATGCGTTTTACCATTTTTCCAGGGAAGAAAGAAATGACAAAGTTTCAAGTGTGCTGAAAATAAATGAAACTTCGATAAGAGGTGTTATTGAAATAAATGGAGCTCTATCGTGAATCGCTGCAAAAATGATCGGCCAGTTGAGTTCCATTAAACGCTAGAACACCTCTAAAGCGTCAGTAACAATTTTCGAGGTCACAGTATTACCATTTATGATGTTCATTATCATTTATTGCTGTCAGTGGTCCAACAAAATAAAAAGAGAGCTCTCTCGTGCAGTGCAAGTAGGTAGGTAATAATGTCACCGGGATAGAGATAGGAAGGAGCCTCGTGCGGGACACGGGAAGTCCGTAAAAAAGTAAGTGAGAGTGATGTAACGTTATTGGCCGTAAATCATGCCCTAGCGTAGTTTTCTTTCCGTGGCAGGACACGCAGTTTTGATTGAACGTGTAGCTGAAAAACGGAGACACAGAAAATGAAAAAAAAAACGAAAAAAGAAGGAAGGAACGTAAGAGAAGGGTGGGTTTGGAGGGCTAAGGGTGTGCGGGGGGTGGAGGGTCGCACCACGTCTCGCTAATAGAAATACTTCACCCTCAGTCGAGACCTCTGGCCTTTCAGCGCAGCTACTGGTCATTTAGAGTAGGGGGGTTCCACACCCTAGAAATATAAATCATACGTGCAACATCAATTACGCAAAGCGACAACAATGGGGGGAGGCTCGACCCCATCTCAATGAACTGGCCCAAATGTACAAGAAAAAATTCAGCAAGGTTATGGGCTTACCGATACCCAAATAGATGTACATCTATTTAGCCTCGTTCTGTCGTTAACTCGAATCAGATGCACTATCTTGAATTATTTGGTCGGGAATGGCACTAGAACGGACGTGAACACGAAGCCGAATATAATTCGAGGCAGTGCGGTGTGAATACGCCCTCATAACTCTTGGGCTGATTTAGCAAGAGGATGAGAAGGGCATGGGCACATCAGAGGGTAGTGAGCAACTAGGCAAGAGGAGCAAAAGACCGACGTAATTTCGGAGAGTTGCGGTGGCTTTGCCGACCATTGTTCCCGGGTCTCTCGCTCTCCAACGCTGGGCATTCGATGTACCTCGTCCCTAATTCCTCGAGGTTCCTGACCTTAATTGCCCAACCAATTACGAAGATCCAGTGGCCGTTCTTAGCGGTTAACGTATACTGTATGTAGTAATCGAAAACGGTGGTATAGTATCGTTAATAACCTCATGAATAATTCTCTCCGGGTTCCATAGTAATTCAAGTATTTACTTGAAACGAATTTATGGGATCAAAGAATTATCAGTTTGTTGGAAATTTCTAATTACCAATTTTCACCATAGAAATGATAATTCGTTTCTGAACATCAACTATTCTAAAACTACGACTTTACACATGCGAATCTCTATAAATGCCTAAAGTGCATACCGGGCTATCTCTTTATATTTAAAAAAATCTGAACATTTGCATATACATAGCCATATTATGTCCAAACTCAACACTACATTGTAGCACTTAAACTTGTGAGTCATTGATATTCCGAAATTCATTAACATCCAATATACTTTGATTTTTGTCTGAGCCAACATGTTCCATCGTAAGGCATGCAAGTTGTTAGTCAGGTCGTAAACATGTTCATATTTCATCCCGTCTGACATCTCAATTCAAGATTACTGACGTGGATCCATTGGAGCTTCAACAATTTTCCATATTGTCTAAACGAAGTATCTCAAAATAGCGAATCCCTTGATAAAAAGTATTTGATTTATGCATATCCAGATTATCGGTAAAAATATTTACAACTTGCTGGATTGCAGGAGTATTTCCCATCGACGTACGATAAGGTTTGAGTGAATCAGCGGATATTGTAAGGGCACGAAATCAATCATAAGTTTTCTGGGCTGCTGATACGACTGTCGTCCTGAGTGAACTATCTGGTTCTTCGGGTTCTTCCCGAATCGATAAGGGAAGACGAGAGGAAGGAAGAAAAGTGAGAAAAAGGAAGAAAGTGGGAGATGTCTGGCGCTCATGCTGGGACAATATATCGTCACTCGAGAGTGTGCGATACGCGCGGAGGACGAAAGGAACATTGAAACAACAGAAAAACAAATCACGCTCTCGCCAGCAATTCGTTGGAGTTGCTGGAGAGAAGGTTTCTTCCTTTGAGAGGAGCACAATACACGGGAAAGAAAAACATAGCGCCAGAGAGGATGTGATAAAAAGGGGTGAAGTAAAATGAGCTGATGAAATGGATTGACATAAGCTTCGCAAAAACAACGAAAAATTGTTTCGATTTATTTCGACAAACCATTCGCAGCTATAGTGAAATAAGAATTCACTGCATATCCAAATTTTTACAATATTTTTCATGAATTTTCGTATTTCTGTTTTAGGTAAGGACCAATGAGGTATCATTAGATGTCGAAAACAACTCTTTCGTTCTGTGAGTCTTTTTGAATCCCTATATTTATTTTCACCGATTAAACTCGAAAGAAATTAATAATTGATATATATTGTATTGTACTGTCGTTAGCTTTCGCTTATTGCAGATAATTTCTGATGAAAATTACTTGAACTTGATTTGAAATCATATTTCTATCATTTACAAAATATTAAAAAATGATCAATGATATTCTTTGATAGACTTTAATTTGCGTAAATACAAACCATCTTGCGAATAAAGTCTACACTGATAAAAATCTACTTGAAATTAAATTTACATGTCCTGGAAGTTTTCATTCATAAATCGGTGCACTAAATTTACTATCCAAGTGCGATGTCAAATTTATTTTTCGTACAATAATTTTAATAATGAACTTAAATTTTACTCTAAAAATACTTAATTTATTTTTTTTAATCTCATTACAAAAGTACCTTAATTTTTTATCGCAATTGTACATTAAATTTAATTGACGAGCTTGTTAATAAAAACTTCCACTCTTTTTTAAAAAGTGTATCTAATTCGTAGATTCATTGAAGGCATCCTGCAGTTGTGTTATAAGTAATTGGACAGTACATGTACTATTATATATATTTTTATTCGAGCGCTGTAACTTACTACGTAGCATTACATAAATATAAACGTAATGATCGTACTTTCGAAGCACGATATTTGATGGCGGCTTTTCGGTCACGAACTTTGACGTCCGATGCGGCTGGTGACACTTGATTCGAGGGACGAGCTAGCTCAACCGCTCAAAGTTCTCTCTGAAACGAGGCATTCTCTGCCCGATCAAAGGGTAACTTCTCCAATGTTTGGAGTGTCGAAGCAGACTTGCACGGAAGCCGACTTCCGTGGATGTTGCGATTGTTCACGCAACATTTTCTCTATGCTGTCTGTGATACGTTTCATTCTGTACGTCTGTGTACATGTTATTTGGCACTCCGAGAACATTTCTCATTGTCCTGTCATCTGGAGCATTGATTAGAAAAACGAGCATGTATTCCCTAACTTTTAACGACATCCGACGTTGTAACTGCTGAAACGTTTCTTCGATATCGATCTCCAGAAAATCGGAGATTTCTTCTTCAAAATATAAATTCAATTGTGAAAACCTTCACTAAACTGTTTTTAAAAAATTGTAAATCCACTGTGACAAGTAATACGAAATTTACAAAAATAGTATGTGAAATAATGATCAGTGTAACATTCATCCTAAAATCGAGAATAGTAGCTTAAAATTATGTACGTGAAGATAAATTTTTAAAATAGTTTAACTAACATAACAAAATTTCGTCGGCTATTGATTTTTTTTTTTTTATTCAAAATATAAAATCCTAGTATCTTGTAAGAGTAAATCTACAAATTACTCAGATGAACAAGAAATTTGTGGTACAGGTTGTCAAAAAATAATTGGAGCCCGCTATTGCAATTTTTCAAATTTGTTTAACAGTCTATTCTCAAAAATAAGTTTCTACATTTTGTAGTATATGGTGTAAAATTGAGGGTTACTTATTTCGAAAGTTATATGGGGTAGAAAAGAAATTTGCGTAGAATTTACGGAGGGAATTATATTTGCCGCAAGGTCGATACGCAGCTTTGCTTCCGGGAGGAGGACAAGAGTGCCTGGGAGACGCGAGAAGCTGGCGGAGCTTCCACTCGCAAGTTCTCTCACTGGCTTTTGCGAATCTAATACGAAGAGTCGAATAACCCGTAGTGGTCTGGACCAGCAATGGTAGCGGCCCTTCTGGATGTGCGGCTCGGACCCCCGTGATCGTTGTTCCATGAAATTGGACGTCATTCGCGTATACCGAATATCTACGTATACCCATTCGCAGACTGGTCGAGCCAGTCAAGCTTCTACCCCAGAGTTCGGCCGTATTAGCGTATTTCGTTCTGCTCTCTGGGATATCCTACAGCTGAATGAACATCGCCGCGAACCCGAACGAGTATATGTGCTATAAGCCACCGTATTATCAATTTTAACAGCTACATCAGACTTCTGGAATATTAGTTCGGTATATACATTTAAATTCGGCATGTACTGTAACCCCATATGCTTTGTACAGGATTACATTTAACTAAGTACATTGTCCATGAAAATACCCTGGAACATGTCGTTTATGTTTCTCATGGGAATTCATGTAGGTGCATTACATGCAAATACGTATATTTGCAATATCAATGATGTTGGGAAAAACCCATTTTTGGCATGTGTGTTTTGACAATACAATCTGAGATGTGAACATGTTTTAGTTTCAATTTTTTATGCGACTGGAGAATATTTGAAGCCAAACTATGGCAGACAAATTGTGGTTTAATCGAATTTTGCCGGGAGGAAACTCGAGGTACAATTTAAAAATGGGTCAAGGAATGCTTATCCCGAAGTACATGAAAATACCCTGGAACATGTCGTTTATGTTTCTCATGGGAATTCATGTAGGTGCATTACATGCAAATAAGTATATTTGCAATATCAATGATTTTATAACAAACCCATTTTTGGCATGTGTGTTTTGACAATACAATCTGAGATGTGAACATGTTTTAGTATCAATTTTTTATGCGACTGGCGAATATTTGAAACCAAACTATGGCAGACAAATTGTGCTTTAATCGAATTTTGACGGGAGGAAACTCGAGGTACAATTAAAAAATGGGTCAAGGAATGCTTATCCCGAAGTACTCATATTTTTGTACTGAGGACTTTCATTTTTTTTTTAGGGTTAGTTTCGTTTTTTTCCTCAGTTTCGCAAGAATCGCTTGTTTGACCTGCTCTTTGGTTCCCGTCAGGAAGAAATGAAGCGTGTTCCTCCCAAGGGAGTAATGAACCGGTATTCCGTCAGCCTACAGATAAAAAAAAACGAGCAATTTTGAGCTTTACGGAAATTGACGTCATTTCAGCACAGTCGTCATCTGGAACTAACTAATTTTTAACTCTCTCACAGTCATAGGATAAAACATTGACAGCTGGAAAACCTGTAAGTAAAATATGAAATGAATTTCACACAAAAATTCATAATCACAAGCCCTTGTCGCGTGGGCCTTGAGCGTTTACCATCGATCTCCACGACCCAAAACGAGGACTGATCGTTCCGCGTTTTGCGGTCGGAAAGCGTATTTCTTGTGTCGTCGTAATTCCCGTTGTCATTCTTCAGGGGTAACCCGAAGCTGGTATTCCGCAGCTCGTATATGTAGGCTGCGCTGACATCAGGGTCTCGCGGTCGGTGAATCGTTCGACCTCGTCTCGAGGCTCTTCCCCCCCGAAGTCCCGGTTGTCGTCGTCATCGCCGTCGTCCTCGTGTGCCTCGTAGTCGCAGCTGTTGCTCTCGCATCCCCGTCCGCCCGGCCTCCTCGTTGTCGTCAAGGAAAACACAGTTGATAGGAGCGTGAGAGTCGTGTCGGAGGTGAAGGGTGTACAGGATGGAAAGTCGTCGGGCTGCGGAGTTGGGTCACGAAGCACGGAAGCGACAGTGTTCTCTCTGCCGCTTCGCATCTACCGCCACCCTCTTATTTCCAGAGCTTCGTTTCCACTCGCTCCTTTTCTTTTCTGCCGTCACGTTTGCCGTGTCGCTCTGTTCTAACGGCACACGTTTCCACTCCCCGGTAGACGCTTCTTCTCGCGTTCCTCCCTCCCTCGGCACGCCTCACCTTGTGCGCGCCCGGTGATGCATTGCTCCAGCAGATGCTTCTGTATGGCAACATCGTGTGCATCGTACGTCGTACCATCGTAGATCGTACATCGTTCACGTAGCTGCCGCAGCCCCGCTCGTTCATCACGGCGATCTAATAACCCCCCACCACCACATGTGCTCGAGCGAGATTCGCGCTCACCGCGCGCTACCAACAACCTGTGCTCGCCGCGTTTCCTGTCCTCCTCTCGTATGATGCTACCATCGTTACCGCTTACCACTCGCGCTCCGGTACCACCAACGACGCTACCAACACTCGGGGAGATGTACGACTCGCTTTGTTGCAGAAATTACGAGATTCCACCGACCGGCTTCCGAATCCACGGCTGTGCACTGCTCCATTTATAGGCCAGAGGATGCATCAACCCTGTCTTCACTATCATATACCCATGGAACAAATATTCCCGCCATCGATTTACCAAACTCTGACGAACCATTACCTCGACTTTGTTGAATTATTCGCTTATTATCTGATTGAACGACTGAGGAGGAACGAGACGCGATGCTCGTAATGAGTTCTTGAACGATATTCAGTTACCATTTTTTTTTTTTTTTTTTCATTCGACGAGGTAACTGTACTTGGTTGATTTATCACTTTTTCGCGTTTGTTGGGTTTTGTGGATGTTGGAACGTTTGTGCGGTGCTCAGTTTGACGTAATACGTGCAACCATTTTGATTTTGTTCAAGGGTTTAGTGTTTTCAAAAGGACATAGTCCAGGTTCAGATTTCGTGGGAGGTCAACGATTTGGGTTGATAGTTATTAACGATCCATGTTACTTGTCGCATTTGATGAATATTGGATTTTCGTATAGAGCTTTTAGCGAATATCTTATGGGTATAAGGGCGGAAAGGGACAAAGATGAGAAACGGAAACAGGAACAGAGGTTCAAGTGGAAGGTACTCCTCTCATCCTCACATTTCCCTTTACCATTTTACCAGCAGCCTTTTTGCCCTTCATCGTGCATTTTTGCCCACTTTACTCGTCGACTGGTGCAGAGACCAGGGGGTTGATGTTGATTGGGCTCACAAACCGATCAGGAAATTTCAACCCAACCTACTCCACGTCCGAGTGTATACCGCATTGCGGGATGTACCCGCATCCACCAGCAAATTCAGCCCCGTCGTCGAGTCTCTCTCCACTTTGTCGTTTCTGCTCGTCTTCGTTCACCGCTGGCGAGAGTCGCCTTCTTTTTCTTACCTTTCTTTATTCTTCTTCTTCCTTTTCATTTAACCTTCGTTTCCTCTTTCCTTTGCGACGCAGCTCCCGCTATGCCGGTGTCTCTATCTACTTCGTTGAACCCGGGAAAGCGAGACGAGCTAGACGACGAAGGGTACACGTCTCTCCTACTTCGAGTTTCCTTCCTCGTTATCCCGGGACCAGAGCGTTTCCTTTACTCCACGTTGTAGACTATCTGTGCCTCTACCCCGTGATTACCGAGTGGAACAGCCCACGCGCTCAACCTTCCCTTTACAAAGGCACTGTGGCAGATGAGAAGGGAGACGCAGGCGCTCGAACCCAGCGATGACACCACCGGCAGTGACGTTAAATGTCTGTTTTACGTGAATACGAATTTAAGCAACCACGAAAATGAGGTTACTATTCGCAATAATGACTCCTCCACAGTTTTTTCTCAAATCCTCCAAAGCGTAATACTTCAATTTTACTATTAAATAATCCACCATTTAAATACTCAATCACAACCGGTCACTCATTGCGCGATTTGTAGAGGTCACCACTGCAACCATGATGGTTTGGATGAAAACGTAAAAAAAAATTAAGACACTGGTCGAAATTCCTACGAAAATATTGGCCCTAGGAGAAAACAAAAAAAGAAAGGGTCATCTTAAATCTAAAAAAGAGCTTTTCATAGGAATAAAATCGGCAACAAAAATTGAGGAGGTCAGGGTCGTAGCATGTAAATTTCAGCGATACTCATACACATATCAATATGTATATATATTTTTGTATATATATACATGTAGATAGGTGAACAGCTGCGAATTTACGAACGAACTGTGCTGTGCGCTACTGGTACGTGGTACCAGCCGGCGCGGGGCCGCTTTGGCCCGTTGAGTATTGAGCGTGGGATTGGAGGATGGGCTGGCCGAAGGGGTTGCTTGGCAAGGCAGACTCGCGGTGTTCATTGAGTGGGATGGGGTGCCGCCCGCTGTCCTGGCACGCCAACCACCCCCTGGCAGCCCTGCCCGCGCCCCCCGATCCTCTCCAGTCCTCTTGGACTCGCATTTATATGTCCAGAACTGCCTTAACCGCGTGCGGATCTAGCCAAAAAGCGAACGACCCGCTTCCGCAACGCTCCCTTCGCCCTACGCCCAACCCCGAGCCATTTCGTAACGCCCGGTGGCCCCTCGAGACTGCTAACCCGCTATAGAAATCTTCTTATGGACGAAGTAACCCATACTCCGTCCGAGTACAGGTGTATTACTGAACAAACTTGCTTTTGCATCGAGATGGCAACTGTGCGCCTTTCCACTGGCAACTTCCAACCGAAGGTAATGCGGTCAGCGGTATGCTCGGGGCTGTAACCATCATGGTTTCGTTTCCAAGCTTTTAGAACTTTTCCCGTACTCTTTCGTGTCCGAATCCTGATGAGTCAAGATGTAGGAATGGAATGCTGACCGGAGTTCAAAAGTTCTTGTACTTTCCGTTCATTTTTAGGGCAATAGAGTAGATAGGAACATTGCGATCGGCAAGAGGACAGGGTTTTTTGTTTAGCTGGAATATCAGGTCACATCCACATAAATTGTGTATTGGGAACAAATACAATTATTAAGTAGGCAAGTCATTCGAATAATACCTTCGCGATTGACTTGAATCAATTTCGTCGCAATCCTAGCCAATTACTTTGGTATCTTGTGTACGTTGTATACGTTGTTGTAGCAGTGAACAGCATACATTCATGAATGATTGATGACCAATTGTCAGGACCTGCTACATCGATAGCAGTCACATCTGACCTACACCTCATCAAGACTCACATTTCGCCCTCAGTCACTCTTTCTCTCCCTCTTCTTCTCTCCGCTGGTTCCGAAAACCACTGGGCAAGGAAAAAATACAGGACGACCCTTCTGCAAAGTCGTTACGAAGTAATTGTGGCAGGTGCAATGGGTATGTACAGTTTTTGTTCTAGAGCACTTCCGGCAGACTTTCTTCTTTCGCGGTGAATGATTATCCTCCATAAAAAGGCGGGTATAAAATAACGAAGATGAAGAAAAAGGGCTTTTTTAGTGCGTTGGTTTTATTTTCTTCGAGGCACACAGCATAGTGCAGTAGCAATTAACTAGTCACACCGGAGTCCCTCATGAGTTTACGTCATTAATAAAAAAAACGATCGTAAACCCGATTGGAGACTGCAGCAAACACGGTCACCTTCCCGTACCGTTTTCATCCACATTTTCCATTCGCTATTTTCTCTCCCTCTTTCCGTGTGTATCTCCGAGTAGGTGTACGCAAGAAGAGCGGAATTACCTCATCTCCCTGGCTACCCACTGCGCCATCACCACCAACGGGCAATGGGAATAGACCACGGAAGGCAAAAGCAGGATCTCGCAGGAGCCACAACCTCGTGAAAGCGTAGTTCGCGGCGGCTGCGTTAGCCCCACGAGGACCACAACTCAATTCTCAAGCATTTCGGTTGATTTACGGAGCCGACCTCGGTAACTTCAGCCTCCTCGTGCTCCTCTCTCCCCGCGTTTCCTCCCCCGTGCGCTCGCCTTTCTTTCCTCCGTGTTCGCCAGAGGAACCGATTCTGTACACAAGTGGTAACCCTCTTTCGGTTATCGCTCAACACTTCTGCACCGACCGCTTGAGCTCTGCACGTCTTCCACAATTGCTGATCTTCCATAAAGTGAAGAGGTACCATCTGTCGTCTTGCGAATAACTTCTTCCATCGAACTTGAAGTGCGAACATCGAGAGGGAGCGGCAAAAATATTTTTCGCGATTCGTCGAGAAAGGTGCATTAGAAATATCAATTCGCTGATACATTCGCTCTGACCCTTTGGCCCATTGTAACCATGTAAATGAAAGGAAGATTGAAAAATACTGATACACTGAGCTTTCTGATCAATGGTCAAGCTTCGATCGGGCACAGTTCCAGCTACGTGTGTAAAGGAAGTATCGAGAGAGCAAATAGAAGAGAGCCTCGGACCAGATATTCCTGTGATGTCTCTGCCAGCGTGCGCGAGTCACTGGAATCGATTCCTATTTACCAGAATTCGACCTAGATATCCACAACAGAAACAGGAGCGCATCAGGAAGTATCGGACACTGCTGAAGTATACATACTGGAAGTCTTGCTCGCGCGATCGCTCGACTTTCCGGAACATCTCTCCGGCATGCTGTTTTCACCAGAAGTGCCCCTTCGATTCTCGAGAGATGAACCCCCCCTCCCATTGCAAACTTGAGAAGTGCCTGTAACCGTGCTACTTGAACATTGCCGGACTGCTGCATGCCTGAGTAAAGTCTCACTGTCTGCAGCTGCAGCACTGACAACGGAGTTCAGATACGACGTTTAGGGAGAATAGGAACGTTGAATATCGCACGATATTTACCTGTCCCAGTCACTCGAGTCACAATATATCGGTAACTACACCAGATGCCATCGGTTTCCATCCTTCAATGGCATTCCCTCATACCCCACCAGGATAAACTAGATTTCATTGTCCATGCCCTGCTGTCTGCACTCACCAACGTTTCTCGACTCGCTTTGACTTCTTCAGCATCGCTCTCTCTCTCTCTCTCTCTTTCTCTCTCTCTCTCTATCGACGACATATTAAATTTTCAATTTACTCAATGGCCATGCCGATTCAGGTATGAATAAACGATGCTCATTGATTCCATTTTGTTCCATCGCAAGCAACGTGAATTTCGCAAAATCGTAAAACGATGGGTGTCAAGTTCACCAGGGTCAGTTGTCAATTACAAAGCACAATCTTTTGTTTAACAAAAGAAGACAGACTCTTTCGCAGTGACAACGAAAGAAGAAAAGGAGATTATGTAAAGACATTGCATTATTAGCGCAACTTCCGGCGTGACCTGTGAAATGTACATAATCCACCAATAAAAAAAAAACATCACAGCGCATCTTGATCGCATTTCCAACACATCAAACCACTGTTCAATCGTTTCTCGCACAAAAGAGGATCAACAAACGTGGACTTGTACGTTGGTCGATTTTTGATTAAGCCATGCATGGGCAAAGGGCATAAACAATTACGCACGAGCATCGAAGAGGCATAAATAAATGAAAAAAAAAAATTGGGTTCGCCTTTTCAGCTTCTGGTGGACGGTTCAGAGCAGCCCAAAGGACATGGGAGTGCCTGGTTCTCTCGGCACTACCACTAATCCATGGGTGCATGGATATTCGTACGCTCACCTATTTACCATCTCAATGTACCACTTATATATAGTATATATACTGATAAACATCAGAAAGTCCGCCTACACCTTGCAGTCGGCGGGTAGAGGGAAGCTCCCGAGTGGATCTGAAGAGAGCAAGCAAATATTAGAGCATCAGCTGTGCACTATGACCGAGAGCAGATACTCGTCTATGGGCGACACTTGTTTGATGCCTCCACTGATTCCACAGCCACCACCAGGGCCATGCGAATATACCACACACCAAGAGATGTTTTGAATTCCTATATACCACTTGCGAGAGGTGCTCTTTGTGCTCGTCGAGAGTTACGTAATTACGTTGGGCTCGTTAAGAAAGGAGTGCTTTTTGCAAATAGTCATAAAGGATTGCGATAAAAGCTCCCGGCTTTAACTAGGCTCATTATAACGAGTGGCTTGTAATGATTTCGTTTTAGGTTTTCCTTATATATATCATATATTTCATGAAAAAAGTTTCGCGTTGTTACATTTAATTTTAACAACGTATCTCAACGCTTTTGTACATATTTTTATTTAAAGTTACATTAACTTTCCTGTTTTGTGAATATTTGAATGTTTTTGATATTCACATCTTATCAAAGTAACGTTCTCCTGTCGGCAGATTCCAATGAACTTAACTTGAAGATTATTTGAAAATTTGTCTTGCTTAGAATATATCGATGAAGATAATAGGCGTTGCGAACGTTCAATGATTTCTATAATTTCATAATTTTGAAAAAAAAAAAAAAAATCCATAATAAAAGTTCCGATTTCAATGGAAAACGTGAAGTCCAAATGTAGCTTCTGTACACTTTTAATTTCAAACTTAAATTAACTTTCCTGACTTGTGAACATTTGAATGCTTAAGAATATATATTTGCAATTCGCATCTGATCAAAGTTTTTTGAAAACTTGTTTTCGCTTAGAATATATTGATGAAGTTAATAGAAGTTGCGAACGTTCAATGATTGCTATAATTTTATAATATCGTAAAATAATAGTTTCATAATAAAAGTTCCGATTTCAATGGAAAACGTGAAATCGAAATGTAGCCCTCCGCTATCCATAGCGCATGCATTTTACATGCAATTTAGCGAGAACATAGATCATTGGCATTTCAAATTTCGGAGAATATCGATCAAACGGTAAGATAAAATTACGCAATTCATGAAGAGTCGTCGATGTCGCTGCGCTCCAACTGGGTCAAGCCGCCCGATATGAATACAAACGCTCATGGATACCGGCATTTATGGGCTATATATTGTGCGATATGGCCATGCACCGAGTGCCCACTATTCCAATTAGTCGTGGACAACCAAACGGCACTCCACTCGTGCATCGACTGCGCTTGTGCTTCGATGTGGTATGCACAGTATCTGCCACGTCTCGCTCGTGACTTGAAGCTTTTAATTTTACCCTTTTTTCCGATCGTCAATGAATAATATAAATTAAATTTTAATTAATGAAAATGTTTTCCTGACTCCCTTGCACATTTAATTATTTAATTATTTAATTTCGCGGCGTCTTTCAGTACGAGCATTTATGGTTTTTTAATTTTCACTTTGCGAAAATGATTTATAATGTCGCATTCGATGTACACCAGATGTTTATCATTTTTGGCAGTGAATTCACGTCGAAATAGATATCAACTAATTCCGTAGGTTCGAGTATCGGGCATTTCTAATCAGATGAATCTAAATAATTGATACGCTAGACTTTAGCGACACGAATTACGTTATTGATGGCAAATTTGGCGCCCTCCATACATCAGAGTCCCCGAGACTCGTATCAACGGCTTTCACTAATCCTACTTTATATGCCTTGACGTCCGGAACAATAGCTGTCCAGTCCGGATTAATTCTATGGATGTCACGCTCTACGAACAAATTGGCGGTTATGGCATGTATAAATTCAAAAGTGAGGCGATCACCCGATAGCTTAATTTCTCGACCAGAGTTGGTGAATTGTTTGAACATCCTATCGATCATTATACGGGCACAGTTGGTCGCATCAGCCGCACCAATACAACAAAACAAAAAAAAATCCTTCCCCATTTAATTATTCAACAAAACTGATATATAATTCGGTGGAAAAAAATCAGTGCACTGTAGTATATTACCATACTTCTATTTAACTAATACAAAAGAAAAAACAAAAATCTTTTCAAGTTTAATTATTCAAAAAACCTCATACATAATTCCGTGAAAAAAAAAAAAAAAAAAAAACAGTGCACGATAGTGTATTACGATACGAGTGCGAGAAGTGCGACTTCTATTGAACTCTCGAAATATCTGGACCAAAAAGAGTCACTCCGCACATACAAGGAAAATGGCGAATGTGCACACGGAGAGTTAAGCTCGACAAATCCACTTAAAACTCTGCATTGTGTATCGGAAAAGAATGTGGTACGTGGAACGTGACAACACGGTGCGATTGGGTCACAGTGTTACGATGCACCAGCGTATAGGGTTACGAGATGTAACGGAGAACGATGGTTGTACCGTAAGTGATAAGAGGGACGGGAGCGAAAGCTGAAAAGCGTAATTTCCTCTGTTGTATACAGACAGGAATTCTATGTGCCCGGGGATTCCGGGTGTGTACCTCGAATGACCAGAGCTATTCGAGCCCATGTGGATGGCGAGCGGACGATCTACCAACTCGGACGATGGCCACCGTGGCTATCGGTATGTGAGCGCAGCTAATAATACCGCATGCTTCAGAATTCGGCTCAATGCCATACAACACATTTGCTCAACGAGATTCGATCGGTTAGGCATCAAAGCGGTTTTGCTTCGATCGCCTAGGTATCGTAACTGCGGAATATTATTTGCCTATTGGAGCTTCCGGTGATGGCCAAGAGGTCGATGCCGTGCATTTCCACGGCAACTAAAACATCGGCATTTGGCAACGGGGGATTTCCCGCCCCGGGTTAAACCCATCGCAGCTATAAAATGCACTATGCACGTGGTTCATGTCGAGGGACACCGAAATTTTCGAAGAGGCTATTTCCAATAACCGTAAAATGGCTCTTTACGTTTTTCCAAAATGCTGCAAGCTAAAAGTGCATAATTCGTGGCTGCTATGATTCATGGGAGTCATAGAACAGTGGAAAAAAAATTATCTTCATGTTAGTTCTTATTGTGATGTGGAGAGGTTTTTTTTTTAATGCTTTAATTAAAAAATGTAACCTGCCGCATTCTATCGTGTAGTGGAGGGTATTAATGTGAAATCCGGAGATGTAAAATTTTCGAAACCAGAGTGTAACTCGTAAGGGATGCCAAATCGCCACTTTAAGCCTTCAATTTCCAAACACGAATGACCCATCGTGGCCCGATGTTCTGCACAATAGTGTCGCATTATCCAATAACAGGAAACTCGTAGCCGAACTATCGCGTACCTGAAGTGCTATATTAGGGCTTGATGATATTACTCTTGTAGTAGTAGTTTAGCCGCGCGGAGCCGAGAGCTCGAGCACTAAAGACGGATATTAAGAGGCATTTGATTGGATAGTAGCTCGTCTCGTTAATCTATACGGCTCACTTGACGAACACGTATGGATAGACACATTTTCCGCCGGATTGCCGGAACCACATTGTCGCACTGATTAGAGGTGCGAATTTATGAGAAGACAATATATATCCACTGCGTTTGTCACTTTACACCTGCAATTAGGGCTTAAAAGAGCTTAATTCGAATACACCATAAAGGGTTACGCCATTGATATATCTAATACTACGTCTCCCTGGTCTCGATTGATTCGTCAACGTGACAGTGGTAACTGTAGTTGAATGTAATACCTTGTTTTTTAGTCTTAATGGTAGATGTAAAGTACCGAACATGTATGGATAAAAAAATTTGCACTGGATTAGCAAAACCACATTTTTGCACTGATTAGAGGTGCGAATTTATGAGAAGACAATATATATCCACTGCGTTTGTCACTTTACACCTGCAATTAGGGCTTAAAAGAGCTTAATTCGAATACACCATAAAGGGTTACGCCATTGATATATCTAATACTACGTCTCCCTGGTCTCGATTGATTCGTGAACGTGACAGTGGTGACTGTAGTTGAATGTAATACCTTGTTTTTCAGTCTTAATAGTAGATGTAAAGTACCGAACATATATGGATAAAAAAATTTGCACTGGATTGGCAAAACCACATTGTCGCACTGATTAGAGGTGCGAATTTATGAGAAGACAATATATATCCACTGCGTTTGTCACTTTACACCTGCAATTAGGGCTTAAAAGAGCTTAATTCAAATACACCATAAAGGGTTACGCCATTGATATATCTAATACTACGTCTCCCTGGTCTCGATTGATTCGTGAACGTGACAGTGGTGGCTGTAGTTGAATGTAATACCTTGTTTTTTAGTCTTAATGGTAGATGTAAAGTACCGAACATGTATGGATAAAAAAATGTGCACTGGATTGGCAAAACCACATTTTTGCACTGATTAGAGGTGCGAATTTATGAGAAGACAATATATATCCACTGCGTTTGTCACTTTACACCTGCAATTAGGACTTAAAAGAGCTTAATTCAAATACACCATAAAGGGTTACGCCATTGATATATCTAATACTACGTCTCCCTGGTCTCGATTGATTCGTGAAAGTGACAGTGGTGACTGTAGTTGAATGTAATACCTTGTTTTTTAGTCTTAATGGTAAATGTAAAGTACCGAACATGTATGGATAAAAAAATTTTCACTGGATTAGCAAAACCACATTTTTGCACTGATTAGAGGTGCGAATTTATGAGAAGACAATATATATCCACTGCGTTTGTCACTTTACACCTGGAATTAGGACTTAAAAGAGCTTAATTCAAATACACCATAAAGGGTTACGCCATTGATATATCTAATACTACGTCTCCCTGGTCTCGATTGATTCGTGAACGTGACAATGGTGACTGTAGTTGAATGTAATACCTTGTTTTTTAGTCTTAATGGTAGATGTAAAGTACCGAACATGTATGGATAAAAAAATGTGCACTGGATTGGCAAAACCACATTTTTGCACTGATTAGAGGTGTGACTTTACGAGAGGACCATATTCACTTCGTTCGTCTCTTTACATCAACCATTAGGACTAAAAAGACCTTAATCCACTATAAAGGCCTACGCCCTTTTGACTTGAACCGTTGATATATCTAATACTGCGTGTCCCTGGTCTCGATCGATCGTGAACGTGACAGTGGTGACTCTATAGCTGACTGTAGTACATCGTTAGAAGTTATCTATGAAATGTGCCTTGTTAACTTTGACATGTTGGTAGAAAGAACGCTGTGTCAGACACGCCGGTAACTACCCCTGCTTTCAGCCATTCATTTCTGTGCGGCGTCGCACAATCCCACCCCACCCATCTTTTTCTCATTCTCGTTTACCCTCCTCCATCGTTTCTCGTTTGGTACTGGCGGCCAGTATTATTTGCGCCGAAAATTTCACGCGAAAACTTGGTTGGTCTTTATAGTTAGCTCAGCCGTCGCGCTAACGGATAAACCGAGGAGGCAAAAAGTATAAATGGAAATAAACCGTAGCAAAATATGAGGTGGTCCCGGTCTATCCCATTTCGTCCAGACAACTCAATATGGGATAGCCTCGACTGCAATTTCAAGTTGATGTACATGCACCTCTTCAATCTTACCACAATCCAACGTCAATTATACCTCCCGTTAATTGTAACGGCAGAAATCGCAAAACACGACGTTAAGATTAGCAGGAAAACGATTGAGTAATGACTATTGTAATCATTAGGCGAACTCGCGAGAATTATCGCTCCCACGGAGCGCGCTAGTGTGCGAAGAAGGAAACGATTGCAATGTGAACTGTTGGAAAGATAACGTGGCAGCAGTTAAGCGGGGAAATTGCAAATCGAAACGTTTTACGCGCGCCAGCAATGAAACGTGTAGTCGGCGAGTTCGATTACGCTTCTGGCCGTAAACTCTACGGGTGCAAAGAGGTATGTGCTCCCGAACGTGTATTCCTCTCTGGCAAGAATGCAACAGACTGCACTGGATGCAACTCGCCAATATAAATCCAGATTCTACTCTTTTCCATGCACAGAAAAAAAAAACGTATATAAATATCAACATTCAAATGCAGTACCTATCAGTTTGTTGATTAAGCAGCAACGAGGAATTAACCGATCACGGTGGAAACAAAATATGACCTGAAGACAACCAACAGCAGATCGGTTGTGTCAGCAATTCGGACAACTGATATTTGGCAATGTGCCAATTTGCCCAAGCGAAACGACGATTTGATCAAACATCGCTGAACAAATGTGAGTTTTTGGAAAAGTGGGAACGCAGATCAATGAGTTTTCGGTGAAATAACGTGAGCCCAGGAGAAGGAAATCGGTTGATCGCTGTCTGAGGCTTTATTGGTTATTTCGATGCCATTGACGACATTCCGTTGACGGCATACTAACCAGCAGGAGTGCTGGAAGTTGCTGGTACGAATAGGAGCGGTAGTATAACAGCTCCAGACATGATCGCCAAGGAAGACAACCTGACGACTGTGTATCTGCTGAGATTGCGAAACACTATGAGACCTAGAACGAATTACTGCGGACCAGAGAGGGAGAGAAAGAACCGGAAGAGGGGGGGGGGGATGGACGTGAGACGGAAATGCAGACTGAATACTTCTGTTCTAGGCAATACGATCGTTTTCACGAGCCCAGTAAGCTAGCGATGCATTTCCCATCCGAGACATGATTCGAGGAAATCGCTTCTCCATCACTCTCTTTCCGCTCTTCTTCTTTCCATCTCTCGGCCTCGCTGGATCACGATTTTCCGAAAGTTTATTAGGTATCGAGGACACGCGCCACCGGGAAATATTGACTGTATCTCTAGTGGCCAATATATATACGAAATAACGGTTAATATTATCGTTTGTCTTCATCCGTTTCCCGATCAAACGACCTACCTTCCTCAATCTTTTCTTATCCCTGGAGATAGATTCTCTCCAGCGGGATAGTACGCCACTCTCTATCCTTTATCATGAGAGAGAGTAACAGAGTCGTTCCCAGGAGGCTTAATTATCCCATATATACCGCTTTCTTCTCCGCCTTTTTCCACGCTTTTCTTATTTTCCTTACGGCCAACAATTTCTTCTGTCCTAAACTCGATTTCCGTGCTGAGAACTTTGACTCTGCCAATCCAGTTAAGCTCATTCTCATTTGAGGTAACGTCGCAGCAGTCGGATGTTGGTACAGCTTACAGGCTGCAACTTGGCAGCTTTTTTTTGTTACAAGGATGGAATTCTGTCGTGGATATGATCACTTCAGTGATTTTTACGACGAGTAAATCAATTGCGGATGCATTCAATGGGCTTCTCACTTCTGAACCTGGCATTTGATCTCATCTATCTAATCTTCGTACGCTCGCTAAGTTCGCCGGGCTTTACGACTGTTCGGTTCTCGTATAACGCTTCAGCATCTCAGAGATGTCCGGTTACTGTTATGATCTTCGCTGACTTTGCTATCGTTATCGTTGGTAGGAACAAAATTCGTCCTGGCCCTCGAATTTGGCGTACAGTAAACTGTCATCTACATGACAGGGCGGACATGACATGACATGACAGGGAGGAAGCTGATGGCGGCCATACATTTTGCACCAGAAGACACTCAATTTCAACAAGATACGAGATACAACAATTTCTTTCGCCCTTAACTCGATTCCCGTGCTGAGAACTTTGACCCTGACAATCCAGTGAAGCTCATTCTCATTTGAGGTAACGTTGCAGCAGTCGGAAGTTGGTACAGCTTACGGCTGCAACTTGGCAGCTTTTTTTTGTTACAAGGATGGAATTCCGTCCTGGATATGATCGCTATATTGATTTTTATGACGAGTAAATCAATTGAGAGTGTATTCAATGTGTTTTTTACTTCTGAACCTGTCATTTTATCTCATCTATCTAATCTTCGCTAATAAGTTCACCTATTTTTACTACTGTTCACTTCAGCATCGCATAAATGTCCGGTTACTGTTATGATCTTCGGTGACTTTGCTATTGTTATCAGTGGCAAGAAGAAAATTAGTCTCGGTCCTCGAATTTGAGGTACAGTAAACTGTCACCTACATGACAGGGTGAAAGCTGATGGCGACCATAAATTTTGCACCGGAAGATAGTCACTCCAGCTTCTCGTCTAGAAGCCCAGACTAAATTCGAGTTATCGGAGAATAGCTTGAAGCTTTCACCACTCGCTTTGTCGGATATACGAGTAAACTTTAATCAAATACATGGCGACGGTGCGGTAAGCCGCAGTGTACTGTATTTGGCGAAACTACAGCCTATGTCCCATGAATATACCACGGTATTTTCGTACACCGAAACTCCTGCGATGGCTTTCCGACTCTATAATACTACCATCCTCGCTCTTCTATCCAGGTAGTTGAAACGACTTATATACTCACAGGCTAGAACACACTTTAGCATCAAAGTTACTACTAGGTGTATAGATAGAAGCACCCGATGCTTCGAGTGCCATGACGGAAGCCTCTTCGCATGCCTACTTTACTTTTGTCAATTTACTCTTAAATGTATTTCTTGACTTTGCGATAAACATTCGAAAGTTTTAACTGACGTCGTGCAGTGTAGAGTATCTAGTGGTGATAGAGCTAGAATATCCACGGGACAAGTTTGGAAAAAAAATAAAATGAATGGAAAACACGGTATTAGTCAACGTCCAGCCGAAAAAAAATTGCCATCCTACGTGTGGTCACAAAAATTCCGACGCTTTATCACCTACGGGAATTGCAAACTAAACATTTTTGGCAACGATTTTGAAAAGATCAAAATTAATGCCTCCTAATCGATCAGTGTCATATACAATCTCAATTTTCGATTATTATTTAACCCCTTATGAACCAAATTAAAGGCTGATAAACAAAAAAAAACCTGCTACTCGTGCATACGCGATACGTCACTTCCTCATGACATTTGTCACCTTTGTGCAAATTTTATCTTGTGTTATCTTGTGTGTTTTATCTATAAGTTAACCACAAGTGGCTGTGGTTAACTTAGTTTGCAGACTACAGGAACAGCAATTTTGGGAATCCGTAGAACGATTTAAATCTACGTTTTAGACAAGACTTTTCCAAACTCGTTTTTTAATATTTGACGCATTTTTTCATGCTAACATCGCAAAGTAGTATTGTCATCTGTTTAAAGGTCGTCACTGAAGATTTGATGCAAGGTAATTTGAGAGTCGCGATGGTATTACATTAAGAGAAACTAGATTTCACTACTGAATGGCCCGCCGAAATGTAATCCAATTTTCTTGGCTGACAATAGGCTTTCCGTCTTTCTTCCTACCCACCGCGTGGTATAGAACATAAACTTCAAGTGAAAGATAATTCTACTAAATTACTGATCTCGTTCCATTTTGCGGTCCGTAATAAGTAGCATTTAGATATATAAGCAACTTTCCCAATGTAATCTGACAAGCTTTGTTATAACAAGTACAAGGCTGAAGAGGGAAGATGCAACGGAGACAAAGAGAAGCCCTGAGGAACCCTATAGGGATAATGAGGTCTCACCGAGCGGCGTTCCTGTCAGCGCCTTCATCATCGCCATCATTATCAATGCGAGCGTAAACTCGACGACGAACGTAGAACCCCGGTCATCATCAATCACCAGTAAATTAGAAGGGAGTGAGGAGGCCTCTAGTAAGCACACAGTGTACCACCATACTATATTACTATACTATCCAATGTGTACTAGGTGACAGAACTGAATCTGTTAAGAGTACAGTACGGGCTCGCATATGGCAATTTCCCTGTCCTAGCGCAGAGATCGCAAAAAAAAAAGTAAATCATGAAATCACTTACACCAATTAATATAAGAAAAATTTTTTTTATTTTACACAACTAATGGGAGGTTCGAAAAAAAAAGTTGTCAAATACAGTGTTATGTAATAAATTTCATAATCAGTATTCAAACGGTATAATTCTATAGAATCTGTTAAGAGTACAGTACATACTCGCATATGGAAATTTCCCTTATCTAGCAAAAAGGCTGACAAAAAAAAAGTAAACCATGTAATCACTTACACTAATCTATATGAGAAAATGTATTTCTTTATTATTTAATTTTACACAACTATTAATGGGAAAAAAATTGCCAAATACGTGGAGAGTGTGTCATATCCAAAAAAATTTCATATCCAGCATTAAAACAGTATAATTGTGTGGAATTGGCGCTAGTATCAAAATATTTGTGTGAAATCTCCATTATGAAATTCATCATTTAATTATTGCTACCCTAAAAAAAAATCAAATGCACATATTTTCAATTACAAAAAAAAATTCCCTTGGCGTTGATTATCCTGCACACTACGCGAGATGATACTGTACATACATTTATGCTTTAAAATTGCCTCTCGTCTGTCTGGCTCTGGAGTGAAGCCGAGTGTACTGTGGGCATTGGACCAGGCGGAAAATCGTAATTCCAGATGCGGCACAGAAAGACAGCCATTACGATTTAAATTAAGCTTTGCCGTTCTTACGGAAAGTGAAAGAGGAACAAAAAAGTAGCTATAAAGACGGACATTGCAAAAAGAGAGAAGATCCGTGCCTTGATATTCCTATTATATCCGAGGCAATGTAGTCCGGCGTCTTTCTTCCCTTTTAATTATTAGATGATGAGCCTGATGGTACAATAAAAATTCAACCCAACGAGAGGATGATAAATTCGGGTTTTAATTAACCTCCATTAAACCGCTCACTACGTATACATATTTTTTTAATATCTTTCCTGACGTATATTTTATATTTTTCCTTGGAGAACAGCTAAACTTCCTCCCCCTCAACATTCTTCCATTTCGTTATAGCTTGCACACTGGTAACACGAGACTCTTGGAGCGCGAAATCTTCCGCCTCGTCCGTTTTCAGTCATGCGGTACTTTCCAAAATAGAAAACACGGTTAGAAGCTCCCTCAGACTTCTTGAGGACGTTTATTCCCCGCATATGCATCCCTCTTCGCGTCTCAGACATACGAACGCTCACACTCGCTCGCCAAGGGATGCAGAGAGAAAGCATTCGACGCCAAAAAGTTTGTCAAACTATTCCCATATCCGGTCCCGGGGGCAAAATTCAACCACGAAGCATGTTTAATCATTCGAATTTCCGGGCGAAACGATAGCGAGAAACGATGCAAAGTATGCCGACGCGCTTCGTCGATGTGTTTTCGCGAACGCGCGGCACGAGAACGTCGTTTCAACCCTTTCGCATATACGCGACCCGTCGACTTCGACTGTGCCCCTTTCCGAAATTTCATCCCCGATGCTTGCGGTGGAACCGCTAAGCTCAATGCCGCCCCCCCAACAATCCCTTTCGCTAAGGATTATACACGGAATATCGCGTTCACGGGTTTTCCCATCACCTACAGTGGCCCTCTTATCACACAGATATAGATTGATGTTCGAGGTGACGAGTTATGGGCAACAAAACGTGGCCGGATTGCAAACGACTGTTCAAAAGCTAGAACACATATAATTCCCGTTAACCACCGACATAAAGTTCGCCTCTGCAGCAGCGCAGTCGCGGATGACGTGAAACTAATCATAGATGACCGCTGTTTCTGCCATTTCGAGATGTGTCCTTATCTGCAGTTGGAACGTATTCACCGCCTTAATTCGGTAGGCTTTTAAAGCTACACTGTGTAATGAACATTTGGAAAATTCACACGATGAAGAATATAATTTAGAAACTTATATGATGTATCTTTACTAAATCGGAATTGTCTGTTTGGTTTCTTCAAACACTCAAAACAGTTTTGGAAACGTTTTCAGTTTTGTAAATTATACATTGTCACAGTGAATTTACAGTCTTTGCGATTTCACGAAAATGAGTCGTGTATTGGAAAAAAAAAATCATTCATTTCATCGACTATTGGCACGAAGTTATAGGTTGCTTCGCTAAGCAACTTTTGTTGGACATTCCGGACAAAGGCGCGAAGGCTTTTCAGAATTCTCGTTTACATTTTGAATTGTCGATTTAGCCTATGGTATAAAGTATCGCTTCATCGGGAGCAATTTGTAACTTTCATTGACAGTTGATTTTTTATTATTATTATTTTTTTTTTATGGTGCAGTGAAACACCAATTTTCCAATACTATCAATACATATGCTTCAGCGCACAGTTTATATATACATAATATGTATACAGATGCTATGCCAACTGTATGGTAATTGTATGTGAGGTGCAGTACACAACCCTCACCGGGCGTTGACATCAACGAGAGACGGGAACAAAACGAGTGGCGGTCCCACCGTACAGTGGCTGCAAAATCCAATCCCGCAGCAACGAGTCAACGCCGCGCGTTCATCCCCCATGCAGCCGTAAATAACGTTATTTATTCGCGAATTTGTTTTTGCACGGACGCGCCCATGCACAAGCCTCGGCGATACAGCGAGAAACGCGACTGGAATGCGTAAGCGTTAAAGCGTGGACTTCAGGTATTTCAACAGGGCTCTGCTTTTTGCTGCTATTTTATATACGTATTCCCAGACCCGCAAGATATTCCTCTATTTTCCTCATTATTACGTCGAGCAGGCTTTCGAATTTTACCTCGAGAGAGTCATTTACCCGACTTACCATAATCCCATGGACCACAGAAGGAAGAGAATGGATGGTTGAACGACTATTTATTTTTTTTTATATGAAAACATCATTGCCAGGAATTTTACTGTCATTTTCATTTTCAGAGCATGAATTTCTATAATTTTTTCTCAAGGTCTTTCAAAAATCGTAAGGTTCCTGTTGAGAGGCAAAGTGAAGTACAGAGTAAAAGTGTTGGGATCAACAACTTGATGAGTAACATCATCAAAATGTCCTCACTGGACAAATTCTTAACCGCGGATTTAGAAGAGTGCAACGATGCAACGCTTGATGACATTTTGATCAAGGAATCGGGCATTTAATTAGCGACAGTTTTTCATAACACGTCAACTACTTGATTCAACTCATCATCGACTGCTGGAAAATCTAATCAACTTTGAATATACGTGTTTGCCTATAGGCGCATTACGCACTGACAGTATTGCAACGACATAACTACAGTGAAACGCCAGTTTTTCATAACACGTCAACTACTTGATTCAACTCATCATCGACTGCTGGAAAATCTAATCAACTTTGAATATACGTGTTTGCCTATAGGCGCATTACGCACTGACAGTATTGCAACGACATAACTACAGTGAAACGTAGAGATACGTGGACGCGATCGTTCAGCACCGCATCGCATTGCATATCAATCTCGAGCATGCATGCATGCAACCTGCAATTGTGGCTCGTCGTCGCGGCGTATTTCAGGGAATTGATGCGCTTTCAGTTGCACGAGCAATTTTGTCTCGACTGCAAGTTTGAACAGTTGAAACGGCCTGTCTAGTCGGTCGATCGGTACGCGTGCGAACAAGGAATATCAATCTTAAGCCAAGCGAGGAGATAATCATGAGGAGTAATTGTAAATCATTGCGTCACGCAGTGTTCCACGTTGGGCCATCCGATCAGAATGATTCGGACATTTGCCTCGTAGACATGTATTAATCATCGATCTGCTGTCATATGCAGTGGGAAATCAAGGGTATCCATAATTGCCCATTAAACTCAATTTGTAAGTTGCACATCACCAGGGAACCAACTAATAATTCATTAATTAGCCCTTCATTATTCAATCCACAATATTTCTCTGTCAGCCGTGCGTTCACCGTTTCGATTATTTAACGGCCTTTGTTGAGGGAAATGGAATACGTAGAAGAAAAGCAAAGTCCATTAGAGAGACAATCGATTATTGATACCGATATTATGGATTTCCCATATTCTTTCAAATGTCAAAACAATCTCATTCAAATCTGCTCTACCAGTGTCGTTTTCCGAAAGAAAAAAAAGATTCTTTATCAATAGAACAACAATTTTCGAAGCCTTTCTGAAAATAAAACAAGACAAAGATGATTTTTCTAACCCTGTTGTAATTGGAAACATTTCTCATCTTATGACACTTCGCAAAAGTTGTTTCAAATCATCGGCAACCTTGTCTCTCGGATTTAGCCCCACAATTTAGTCAGGGTAACCAAGTATTCCTTTTTCCGTGATGCAACATTCGAATTTTCTACTTGGAAAAGTGTTAGGCAGAAAAGTATGCGTTTTATCCTTCAAATCCTCCTGTCTTGACATTTCCTAGGTATACTGGAAATATAATCAGTGTATATGACTGAAACCCCGTGGAATCATTCGTTGATGGCTGCTGCGTGGTGATCGCCAATGTGGCCTTCCATTGGTAATTGCTCGGATCCACGGATGCGGCCCAATACGCCGATATTCGTACGGGCTCGCGCGTCTCGACGAATAACTCGCATCGTTGGCTGCCAACTCGATTGGATCGCTGATTTTAATGTGACGTATCGAGGACGAGCGATAGGTAACAAGGACCGCTACCCCCGGCCTGCATCACCGGCGAGGCCGAGGGGGAGCTATGTGCAAGCATCAATAATGACGCAGCATGTGCAAAATCAATTAAATCAATTATAGCGGTCCGACGTTCAACCATGACTCAAAACCGCTACGTGCCTGAGCGAAATCTACTGTTCCTCTCCTGTCTCTGCCCATTTCGTCGAACCCTCTCGTCCCCTTTGGTCGATCTGTTGCAACATCGAGAATACCCATTCATCTGCATCATATAACTTATTTGCAATAGCGTGACTTCCATAATGCTGCAAGGTAATAATCGTTATAGTTGTAACCTCCAATGGGAATGTTCCTTCTTTTTAAAAATGAAGGTACAAACTGGAAGGTACAATTAGTCTATATTGTATATTCCGATGTCATTATCCATATTCGATTTCATTGATTCACGGAAATGTTATCCAATGAAAAGAAACACTTGAGTTTCGATACCATCTTTTCTTGGAATAATCTCAAACTCAGAGAAGAGTAGTGACGTTGAATCAATGAAACATTTCTTTAATCCAGTTAATCTATTTCATTGATTTTTCAAAAATTGTCTGGTTCAATGAAAACTTCTTGTAACTTCAAAGCAATGTGGATTGAAGCCAAGTATGTTCCCTTCATCGGCTTCAATCAAGCGACAGTGGCGCCACCGAACACACCTCGAAATTTTGAAACCTGTTTTTTCCTAAACTACTCAGCAGAAAAGGTTCAAATTTTGAGAGAATGTGCGGGACTATGGCAGAAATAGGCTGAGCCAAAAGGCTCCTCGAAACTCAGAGCCGTTCGTTCGGGAGAACCTGGCCAAAAAAAAGAGGTTAGGGCATTTCATTGAAATCAATCCACTAATTTCTTTGGTGATTAATTGACTATCAATTAGCAGTTGACGCCTAATCCATGGGCTTTCTAAGGGTTCGTCATATTCGATTCCTAGGTCCTTTATCAAACCAAGATTTCGTGATACTTTACGATCAATTTGCTCGGTACTCAGCACTCTGCACTAGCACGATACTCAGTGCTATATGTTCTATAGCTTTGTGGTGAGCGGTTCCGTCTGTGACTGCATCCTCGCCATCGAAGTTTCCTGCTCTACTCTAAGGCGAACGCTTTGCTTGCCAAGCACTTGGATGACGTACTCTAGCAAATGCAGCTCTTGCTCCTACTCCGGGTGGCAGCTTAGCATCGAGCAGCCGCCCCTTGTGTCCGCTGACAGACTCCCGTTTATCAATAAACGTACTATCTTGTATGTAGCTACAGTTTGGGAAGGAGGATTGTTCAAGTGCGAAAGTACATTCCCGCACCGGGGACTGCCAAGCCAAGCGGCGGCTTGTTCTATTTGTCGATTCGTGGATAGTCGGAAAATAAATTCCAAAATTCTATAGGACTATGCGTTCCGCTCGCTTGTGGCAAACTCCGGCAAAAAACGCGTCACCTAATGCCGTCTGCATCTGCATCTACAATTTGGTCCATAATTTTTTTAATTCACGCAAGGATTTCGTATGAATTAGGGACACTTCGCAATTGAACGTTCGTCTCTGCACCGAGAAAATTAATTTCATTAGTTGAAAGTTCTTTTTTTTTCATTTTTTAAAATCAAACACCAGTTTGCAAAAATGACTATACCTACAGCAACGTTTTCCAGTTTATATGAGAAGCAATAATATCATATATCATTTCACTTGAAGATTAATTTTAAAAAATGTGATTTCGAACTTTATTTGAGTCCCAAAAAGCAGCCTGCTCAAATTTCTCGCCGGATGATAAGAGAGCGTCGAACTCGTCAGCCCCAACCTGTTAATTGTCATTGATATTGCATAATAAGGAAATATATCAACGTTAATAATAGCGCGACACAATAAACTCCGTCCATTAAATTGTAATTCAATTTACCAGGGCGGTAATATCGTCGAGAGGTTTTTGTGAAAAATATATGGTTACTTCCGATATTACCCCAGTTATATAGTAACTCTGCACCGCGATCGTTAGCGATCATCTCCTCTACCTACATTCTCTCTGTGTGCATAGAGCCGCCCCCACCCCCTCCCTCTGTCGCCCTCCCTCCTTCACCCCTCTCAGATCTAATAATATTTATCTCCCGTCCCCTTTATCGTTGACTACCCTCTCTGTATTCAACCGCAACTCGATTCGAGCTTCGAGTAGGATACGCTGCTCCAGAGAGGTTGACTAACGCCGTGCCAGTTGCCAGACTCCGGGCATCAAGCTTCGCCGCAACGGTGCAGGCATGCAGGCGAGCAAAGCTCTCCACACGGGGCGCGCACGTACCTTGGGCTTTGGATGGCCGAACCGTAACCGGGGTCGAGGCTGCGTCAGCCGAAGGTAACGTCGTTACCCTCGGCTATCGCCGTAATCATATTTCGCCGCGCAAGACCGCCGCCGCCGCCGACGCCGCCCCGGCGCGAAATGAGATTATGTTGTAGAAGCACCCCGGTAGGATGAAAAAAAAAAAAAAAAAACGAAAAGAAAAAAAAAAAAGAAAAATGGTTAAATGCGGTGGATGTGTACGTATAGATGCAGGGCTGTAGATACAGGGGAAAGTGCAGAATGCGAAGAGGAGGGGGGGGGGGGGGAGGATAGAGAAGGGTTGGAAGCGTGTATAGGGTAGGAATGAAAAAAATTCACATGCCCGCCCCACCGCCACCACCACCACTACCAAGCAGCAGCAGCAGCCTTGGCTCAGCGCTCACTTTGACTCTCATTTACATCGTCGAGTCGCATTATGTATTCAGGCCTCATGTGCGTTAACTTGGCCCCTTCACCCTTGATCCAATCTCGCGAAACGACCGCGGTAAGTCTACGAAAAGCAAAAGAAGGAGCGTGCGGGAAGCTTGTCGACAGAAAGCATGTGGGAGGGAGAGAGAGAGAGGGAGGGGGGCGGGGGATTCCACAAAGCCGAAATATTATAGAGGAGCTTTGTCGTGCTTTTGATGCGAAGGGGAGAATGACGAATGTTTTTTTTTTTTTTTTTTCTCTCGATAATATATCTTGGTTTTTCTTCGTTTTGTTGTTTAATGAGTGGGGAGATTTTTAATTGCACTAGTTACCTTTATAAGGCATAGATTAATGGTGGATATTGGGTGTAGTGATCACACACAATATTCGTATGGAAATATGTGTACATACATATTTTCTGACTGGGTTAAATATGAGTCTGTGTACAGACTGTATTGTATAAAATATTTTGAAAATTCATATACTGCATATTAATTTATACTGAGATCGTGTGATGTATTTTTTACTAAACCCGTGTAAGACATTCAATTTAATATACGAAAGAAAATGAAAATTCAATGTACGTGTGGTAAAATTAAAAGTGAATTTATATTTAAAACGCGACGTTACCAACGAATTTCTACGCTCGTTTATATAAAATAGCTTCCTGCACATGTCTAGTAATATTACAACACATGTAAGATATTTTTACCTCGAATAAATTCGACAGTGGAGGAAGATGTTGTAAAATTGAAGCTATCTCATATTAAAAATACGACTCCTACGACGTATTTAATATACTGAGTAGTAATTAATACAAATTTAGAAAAAGAGACATCAATTTTACGTTACACTCGAGTAGTAAATTTGACGCACCACTTTCTATGTAGACAAGCTTCCTACACTATATAGTAATTTTACCTAATTTTTTTTTAACAGAATATTAAATAACCTTGTTTTATGTATAAACTCTTCAATTTTAAACTCTATATTTAATATATCAGCATTATGCATAAAAATTTCAGTGACATTGGTGTCTTTCGTTATATTCTACCTCAACAAAAATATTCCTTCTCTGCCAAACCCAATTTCCTGCAAATTTTTATAAACAATTCAATATGATATCCAAAAAAAAAAAAAAATTTTTTTCTATTTTTTGTTGCAGGTACGTGATTCCGATGGTGATTCTTGATGATGGGTATGTCGAAATCTCCTGCAGGATCACCCTTCCCGAGTCCCGTCACGGGTGCGCTTAATACTTTGGCGGAATAAACGTGCCGCATTAATAAGACCCTTGGCAAAGTGTGCATTCCCTCCTATTCCATAATAACCCGTCAATCGTGAATGTGCATTCCCGAGGCGAATCAGCGTGGATATCAGAGCCCATATACTTATACACATCCCCAGTTCGGTTCGGTTTCTCTCTTTCCTCTCGCCGCTTACCCTCGTATCCCCGGGATAAGTGCGTAACTCGCGCACAGTAGAAAAAGCCTTAATCCATTAGCTAAGGTATAGAGAAGCGCTAGTAGGTCGTGGAAGCTCGGAAGCTCGGTTATACCGCGTGCGTTTGCTCGGTGTGCAGTATATTTACACATTTTTCTCGTAAAAACGTGAGCCTCGTACCCGCGGAAAAATTCCATGCGTATAGTATATCCTCGCATACATTGCCGAGGCGTGTTCGCCATGGATACCGAAGGAGAATGGGGGATCGTTGGGGAAAAGCCGTCTTTAACGGGGAATAGAGGGAACAGAAGGAGCCCGAGGAGGAAAAGAGAAAATGAAGGGAATAGAGAGGCATCAGCGAGATTGTTCAGAGCGCATGAGCCCAATGACTGCTATACCGAATTCATCGTTTTTCTTTCATCCAACGTGCGCCACACTCATGGCGTATCAAAGGAGCTGGTTACTAAAAGTATACCTATATACGTCCATATACTCGATGTCGTTTAAAGGCAAGACGATGGGGCAGAAGGGAAAGGAAAGAAGGGCGATTCGAAGGCGTGAAGAGAATTTGAAATTCGATCGTGACGTCCTGCTTGACTGGGCTGAAAAAGCGTTCGCGAGCGAGTTCCACGTTCCCTTTTCAATTTCATCTCCGCATCCAGCACATCAGAGCCATACACGTCATCAAGTATATCGCTATGTAGGTATAAGTATACGTAATGTAGTACGTTCTCCATAAGTACGTTCCCAGCAGCAAGCCTTCAATTGTCCCGATAAAAAGCTCACTCCCGTAGCTTATTTTGTTTTCGTCCATGCACACGAGTCACTCACACCGGAGTATCGAATATCCGGGGATATTTCGAGTGTGCCGGGACAGAGATCCGAATCTGAATACCTCGGAAAGGGAAATTGAGCTCTCCTATTAGCGCCCGGCTTTGCTGGATCATTTCAGTCGATGACAATTTTTTTTTCTGCGATTTTAGGGACCACAAAACGCGGCGATGAAATATAGGGATCAAGAAAATAAGGGTTTTTCTCGTGATCAAGAGGGAAAAAATGTAATCGTGATAACGTGCGCTAAATTACATTTAAATGAAGCATTTTTTTCCAGGATGTGCTTGAGGTGTTAATCGTAATCTACAAAATAAAGTAATGTTGCACAGAGCGAAATTTCTGTGTTGTGACAGCAAAAATCGTTCCACCAGGTTGACAAATTTGATCGCCGGGCGATTTTTGTTGTCGCAGCACAAAAATGTCTGTCCCTGTGCTGGTTATAGGGTTGAATGGCTGTTCAGGGCAACAATCGCATTGGATTGAACCCCAAAAAAACGTGACACGACCAAAAGAAACGAGAAAAAAAAATACCCCCGGTAAAAATACTTCTCCGAAGATGATTTTTCGTTGGCGAGGAAAATGGAATTTTTTCCCACGAGCATTGTCTCGGTAGACTCGGTATTTTGTGCAATACAATTTTGCCGAATAAAATCGTAAAAAAGTACATTGACCGGAGAGCTCAAGGTGGCGTAAAACGGAAAATCATCGAAGCACCGTGGATCTTTTGGCTTTCGTCCTGATCGGCTGTTTGTTCTGCAAGATCCTACTGTTTAAAATACATTGGCGTGTGGCTGGAAGCATTGCGTCTTTCAGGCATCAACGAGACGAGCCAATAGACTATGTAGAGGTTTAGGGGTATAGAGGAGACTCAAGGAGGCTTCGGTGTGCAAAGCTTAGAGTGCGGGCGCGTGAAAACATTGGCTTTGCATAGCATTAAACTCCGGGGGTAAAATTAAGGCTCCATCGAACGGAAAGGATGTTATTCCGCGAGGCGAAAGTGACGCGGGGCATCGCCGAGAGGAAAACAGCAGCAGCGAAAGAACTCTCCATCAATTTAACTCCCTTCATCTCGATTGGGGCTATCCTCTCTAGTGGCTTGGTCAATCGGGCAAGAATATTCCCAGTAGAATAAAATTCCTTGCATAGCATAATCTCTTCATCCCTTCGAGGAAACTCACAGCAAGTGGCTGGCACATAAAACCTCGAGCGAGGAGTCACTCGAGCGTCGCCTAGCAATATCGTAAAGCCGATTTCTCGGCTCGCGATCGACAGAGTTTTAGAGTTGGGCGTAGAGTTCCTCGCTACAGTAAAGTGAGAGAGTGAGAGAGAGAGAGAGAAAGCACATCCACACACACCCACACACAATTTTCTATATATAAAATGCGTGGGAACCTCTGTAGCACGTCGATTTTCACGTCTCGAACAGCTGAAAGGGCATACAGTGCAATGTAGTCGTAGATATAGGCGTGCTGTACACTAAAGCATGTGTGAGAGGGTGAGGAATAAATTTAAGCAGCAATTCGACAATCCCGTCGTTCAATCGCCACGCGAAATCGTAAGGCAGAGAGTGACAAAATAGTCTTGGGTCAGAAGGCACAGTGATTGGCACTGCCCGTCACCGGTTGTTGGCCTAGTATTTTTTTTTCTTTTTTTTTCCCACCCCTATATACATTTCTTTGGCTATTTACTGATGGATGGCCAGCGACTCCACTCTTTCGAATACATAACGTATATCCCATATATCTGTATGGAGATACACGAGAATCCTCTCCCTCTCTCTCTCTCTCTCTCTCTCTTCTCCGAACTCTCAGCACAGGAACCAAAACGATCAGTCCCCGCTTTATCGGGAATCCCGTGGCTGATGGATTCGGCTTCCTCCCCTCACCCTCCCCTCGCCCACACACCCCGAATCTATTCCGTTTTATTGCGCTCTTCTGATACATAAATTTTTATTCAATTTGATTTGCCGCTATCGCTATGGTAATAGAGAGGGCTCTACTGGAGTGAGAAAAGTACAAAAAAAAAAGGGATGACAGAGAATTGGGAACGCGAGGACGACAGAGTCCAATGGCCACAAACCCTCGCATTCGTTTTATTTTCTTCCAACACTTGGCGTTCCTTCGATCTCCCGAATTGTCGATAGTCATTGGCCCTTTTTCCGCGAAATTCCCGAGCTCATAATTTCGTGCTTATTTTATTAATAAATCTTCAATTACGCCAACTAATTCGAAAGATCCAAAATTTCGCACATCTCTCTAGAAATCCCGCGAAAAAAATACGTCACTAAATTATAAATTTCGGTGATATTATCTTATCGACGACGTTTGGTAAAAATACACTTTAATCCGGAAACGCGGTGATGGGGTTGAAAAAGAGATAGCGCTTGAAAATGTGTTGACGTGGGGAAAATTGGAAAGGATAAGTGTGCCAACTGGCCCCGGTGTCCTTTAAGTATTGTTTTGCCAATAACTGTGTAGCTTTTTCAGAGGGTTAGTCCCGAGTCAAATTCCATTCTCTTTCTCTGCTCCAGTATGGAAAACGGTGGAAATGCACATAGCGTAAAGCCCCCCTTTCCCCACGTTCGTAACGTCGAACGATTCACCCTTCCTTCCGCAACTCGTGTATCGTCGTCGTCGTCGTCGTCGTCTCTTCGTGCGGGTGGTCGTAACGCGGGCGTACGGGCGAACAGAGGGATCGTAGAAGGGGAGACAGCAGAACGGGAGCTTCCCGTGCGAGACTTTATTGCCACTTCCCGAAGTACCGGGATTACTACACAAGTTTGTTTGCCGACGGCACTTTTAGGAAAGTTAACGCGCCCGCACTCCCCTCGACGGGAGCGCCGCTATACAGTCTACCGTTCTGTATAGGCGGATAGTGAAGAGAAGGATACTTTCCACACAGGCTGTTCCACTGTTTCGGTATAGTGCACTTGCTACTGCATTTTGCTGCTACATACTCAATGTATAGGATTATACACGCTTTTTTTATGGATACGAGTTTTTCTTATATCAACCATGCAGTAACGACGCTGAATAAATCAATAAATTCCGAAGGGATATTGCTGAGGTGGTATTATCAGTGGCTCATTTGTAATTGAAATAACAGTAACAAAGTTTTTATGATTCTCAAGTCGAATTTAGAGCAACAGTGTTTCTGTTATATCCATGTATGCCTGTTTTATCGTTTCTAATATTGATTCAGGGAAATCGTTGCCAATTAAATGAAATAATTGATTTTTGATGCTATCGTTACTTTGAATGATCACAAGGGCAATGAAAAGTAGTGACGTTGGATCGAAGAAACATTTTTTGAAGCCAATGAATGCATTGATTTCGATGAATTAGCGCAAACGTTTTTGTACGACGCCAGGCCACAAATAGGGGTCTGCCTAGTTACTGGCGGGGCCCTGGCCGGGCCCTAGCAGGGCCGGTTCCACGCGTGATGTAGTGCAAGATATTTTAACTCGATTAATTTCCCATATTTTTAATTGCCAGTCGAAAAAGTGTCAATTATGCAAGTTCCGACTGTAATCAGTTCTTATTACTGAAGAACATTTAAGACCTTCCAGGACATACAACTCACTGTCCATTGAATGCGACGTTCGTTTGAGCATACTTTATAAACGGAGGGTAGTCAAAGAATCAAAGCTCGTTAATGGCCATAACTTCTACCCGATATAAGCAATTATATAAGTTGACTTTTCTCTGGAAAGGAGCACAAAATACTTCATGACCAGTACAAATCTCCATTGGCTCTTTGAGAGCCCCTACTCCAAGAAATTTTCACTTTGTACGACAGCTCAGCGTTCTTGCGAAAACTTTGTGAGTGCACGCGTACATAATTATGATCGACGACTCTCTGTATACTTGGAAACCCCCAACTTGTGAAGAAAACTGTGCAAAAGTCAAACTCACTAACTCAGAAAATTTGTGCGAGCTAATTAAAATTTCAATTCAATTTGTATTCTAAATAATTGTACGCTACGTTCAGATTTCTGCAGCAGTATACATAAAATTAAGCTTTGTGTTCCTGATCCATTGACCATATAATCATATTATGCACGAACAGCTTTATTCGCTTTCATTATTAATTTCTTTCTTTCTAAATTATGACAAAATTGCCTAAAAGTGATTTTCCAGTTTATTCAATTATAACCTGATATAAAAATCACAAATGCAAGTAATCCTGTCAAAATATGTGATTTGACAAAATCACCAAAGTTAATTCTGATTATCTCGAATTCAGGACTATAATATACGGTATACTAAAGCACATATACATTGGAAAAAAATTTGAAAAATTCATATACTATATACTAATTTTTACAAAATTTCCCCCGCAGGAAATTCAATTTAATATACAAAAAAGAAAAAAATGAAGATTCTATGTACGTGTAGTAAAATAAAGTTAACTTATATTTTAAAAAACAGGACTTTTGTTGCAAATTCATCAGAATAGTACATCAATTGGACGTTGTACTCGCGGTAGAATTATTTATCCCGGTTTCCGTAAACGAGCTTCCAACACGTAGTAATTTCGCCGAAATTTTCCTGACCGTAGAATCTCGTTAAAAAAAAGATATTCTTTTAAATTGCTTGACCGGATTTCCTCAGTAGTTCACCGTCGACCCATCGAATCGTAAAAAACCGGAAACCGACAGATCCCTCGGCCGAATATAAACATGACTTTTCACCGGCGCCGGTATAAGGTATGTCAGCTATAATCGAGGCGTGCAGGGTGAAAAGTAGATTCGAGAGCAATCGAGTCGGGAGGTCATCTATTCCCTTCGGACGGTTCATAGCGGACGGGCGTTTCTCGTCAGTCACGGGGATGATCCGCGGTCTCGATAACGTACGATCTTTGACCCGAGAAGCCTGAGGGACACAAGATTACGTCTGGAACGTTGCCCGTGTATTCGCAGCGTGCACCGAGGATAAAAAGCCAAGTGGCGGCGGCGGCGGAGGAGGAGGAGAAGGAGAAGAAGAAGGAGAAAGAGCGGAAGGGGCCAAGACTGCCATAGTAAACGAAGGTGAGAGAACAGGAAGAGCCCATTCTCCCAAGAAATTTCATCTCGACGAGCCACGCGACTATAGCGAACTTCCGTGTGCAATAGTCGGCTAGCCAAGAGCATCGACAGTGTTTATCAGCTCCGAGAAGTCCTTGAGTATGCAGTTCACGCACCGAGACTCTTCCCTTTCTCCGCTTTCCCATCTCTTCCGCGCCTTCTTCAGCATCAATGCTTGACAGGGAGAGGAAGCGAGAGACCCGATTCTGCACTCCCAGTGAGAACCGAGGGAGCCCCACACACGTGACCCATGCGCCAAGCCATGGCCCGAATCCCGAAAGGGTGGGAAGGAACATGGCGGGTTCACGCGGAAGCCAACCAGCCAGCCAGCTCCAGCCAGCACGTGACACACATATTGCCTACCTTTCCAACTTCCGAGCCAAAAACAGGAGCTGGCTTCTCTCGAGAGCCGCGCCGGTGAGGTTTAAGCAAGGGATAGTGTGAGTTGCTTAGCCGTTTTGTCCATACTCCTCCCCCGAACCTCCAGCCCCTCCAGCCATGGAAAAACTAATCATCGTTATAATTTAATTGCTGACTCCGCACGTTTTTATCCCTGCTGGCAAAGTAAATCCGTATTATTGTATATAGATGGATACAGAATACAGAGGAAGGACTGTACAGCTGCTGGAGTCTTGCCTCCAGCGAGGTATCCATCATGCCTCTTAATCCGTCTAGCCAATATCGCACTGCAACGCCGGATATGCACATCCCTCGAAATGGAAATATTAATTCTTATCCGCGCAACACTATGGAGATAGTCATAATGATTAATGTTGAATTCATGCCTCGGGCGGGGAATCGCGAAGCGCTGATAATAAGGATGAAAAGTCGGGGATTGAAAATTGAGGCGAGCCTCACTGTGTAGATCGTGTATTTGTACGCTTTAGTGGATCGGGGAATGGATTGACAGCTGAGTGGACGTCCGATGGAGATTTTTAACGAGATATTGTGTTCATTTTATGTTTTTAGGGCTTTACCTTTTTTGTTTTACTCCTGACCGTGGATTAATTATGTTGGTCGTTATTATTTTCAGGAAATTTATGGTCTATCATTGCCATTGAATTGGTATCCAAGCGCAAGTCTGACATCATTTGTATGTATTGTGGGTATTTAATATTTGTAGGGTCTTACGCCCTTTTACATAGGGTTACACGTTTTCTTGGGATGTTTTGAATTATATTTGGATTTTAAGTACATTTACTTGAAGTTAATTGTCGTATTTCGTATGTATTCTAGGTATTTAATATTTGTAGGGTTTTACACCCTTTTACATAGGGTTACACGTTTCCTTGAAATATTTTGAAGTACATTTGGATTTTAAATATATATTTATATAATTAAAGTCAATTTTCCCAGAGCTTGAAATAATAAACACATACTATTAACCCTTCCTACTAACTTTCACTCGTAAATTAATTATGTCGGTCGTTATTATTTTCACAAAATTTATGGTTCGCCATTGGCCGGAGTCTGATTAGGGCATAAAATAATTCAATAAATAAATTTCTTTCTCCTTCTCCCTTGAGTGAAGGAGCGCGCGCCAGGATTCAAGGCACACGGTGCTCATTGCCTTCCATTTTACAGCCGCTCGTGTTCTCGCGTCGTTCATCCATCCCATTCCCAGAGATTCTCCCTACGCCACGTAGACTACTCTCGCTCGCTCGTCGCCCGAATATTATGACGCGCATTACGTATTTAACGTCGCTCGCGTTGTCTCGGGCGTACCTCTCGCTATATTTTGGTGGAGAACTCTTCACTCGCGTAATTTCGCACTTTATTATACGTACTCCGTACTACGTACCGACGAGAATTTCTCCCCGGGTCCCGGAGAGGATCAGGAGACAGATAGCTAGTGGGCGTGGAACAGCGCTGTATAAATTGGCCGACTGTTCTATCCTCCACTGAATTTCCTCTCGCTGTGAAATTTTCACCTTCTCATCACATTCAATGAAATTTGAAATGAAAAGAAGAAAAAATTTCAATTGAAAAAAAATAGATTGCCACATTTCTTCGGAAATCCACGTTCTCTTCATCTTCGATCAAATTTCGTGTCAACATTTTTTTTATTTTCATCAACTCTTGTGATTCCAAATTTACAACAAATCTCATTTATCGTAAAACGAGAATTCCGCTCCATAAATTGGCCGACTCTTCCCTAAATTTCCTCTCTCTGTGAAATTATCACTTTGTCATCACATTCAATGAAATTTGAAATGAAAAGAAGAAGAAAATTTCAATTGAAAAAAATAGATTGCCACATTTTTAATTTTCATGAACTTCTGTGATTCCAAGTTTACAAGAAATCTGTTTTATAGCACCGAAAATTGAAATGACATTTCACGACGAAATGAGTTTTCTTGATTTATTTATTTAAAAAAGAAATTCAATTAAGGTCCTGATCAATATTTGGGATCAGTAACGTGATTTGGTGAATCCACGTTGATACAACCCTTATTGATAATTTTTTCAATATCGTTCTGCGTTTGATGCATCATCATCTCATGTACTTCACCTTCAATACGAATATTTCGGCTGAATAAGGCGTATAATGGAGTCATTAACTCTTTGCTCCGTTGCCGTGGTATCTGGCATGGTCCGCTGTACGCGATGTGCATGTGTTTGGTTATGCAGCCTGAACCAATATATATGCACATGTAGATGTAACGCTCGACGACCGGTGGAGTTAATAGAGCCGTTTCGACCTTTTTCGCGGTGCGGCGACACATAAATAATCTCGTCCATCAGCATACATTGAACAGAGATTGTATGCAGTTACCGTGCGCTCGTACCATTGCCGCAGTGTAATTAAAAACGTAATATTCAACTTGCAGATAATGCATTAAACCAGTGGCCACGTTCCGCACGTGTGTCAGCGCAGCCAATGTGCCCTGGATATTTAATAATAAAATATACGTATCGAAATCCCGACTATACACAGAGCAAACGTTCCTGGTAATATCGAACTTTCATCCATTACACGCTTCCATGGAAACTCGTGCGCCGCTTTGGCAGTACCGTTTAATCGGCTAACACATTATTTTTCAATACCTTTCTATAGCAGGTATTAATCACCAGGACCATGTATATGCCGCTGTCTCGGTATAATCTCAATATTAATGCGCACTCCACATTTTGCCACGATCTATTCATTTCTCTTAGCTCGAACATAATTTCATGTTCACTGACACATTTTTTTAAATATGGAAACCTCTTTATCAGGATTTTTGAATGAAAAGTCTCGGCAAAAGAATTGTTTTATCCTCTGGAGTAGCTGAAAATAATGTGTCGAAGAAATAAAAAACTTCTGTCAGCTACAACTTTGCGACCCTGCGGTGAATTCATCTATTCGAAACGCAGATTTGTTCATTTCTTCATTATCTCTATCCCAAGCTTTTCGTTTATACATCTGATGCCAAAGCCATCGTTCAACCAGCTGGAAGTTGAAAAAAAAAATAAAAATAAAAGATGACGACCAAACAATCAAGTTGGTTAACTGTCATAACACAAATTCAGCGGCACGTGAGGATTCGAGCCCGACCAGTATTACCTCCGGAACCACTATTTGATCTCCACCTCCACCTCGTGCAATACCCGTGTATCGTGTAGCTTCGAGGGACGTGACCCGTTGCAGACGACTCGAAGAAATTCAACATCTAAGGACCAAAAGACTTTCGAGTCTCCAGCCGATTCCTTCACTTTTACCAATTCCCAGTCCTCGCGCCTCAATACAGCATCGCCAGCATCGGAGCCAGTGGTACCGCTACTACCACCGCTGCACCACCGACAATTCAATAAGCTCGCCGGAGTGTGGATTTTTCTGATTAGCCGGCAAAGTTGGACGGGTTGGTGGCGCGTGACCGTCCTTTCGAATAAGCGCGGTCTCAAACGCGGTACCTTCTTCGCGGACGGCCGCGCTTTGTCTTATTTTGAAACTTGAAACGCGAGAGCAGAGAGAGAGAGAGGGAGATGCCAGTTGCGAATATAGTGAGTGTAACGGCTGGCTCGACTGGCGCTGCTGATGCTGGCACTGTGCTGCTTGCTGGCCCATTCACGTCCCGGCAAGAAACCCCCCGCAAAGAAGAAGAAGAAGTAGAAGAAGAAGAAGAAGAAGAAGCGAAGGGAAAAGCCTGGAGAGAGGAAGAACGGAGGCGGGGGATACACTCAACACTTTCGTACGCCGGGGCCGAGTTTCAATCGGCGTCGAAGCGGTACTCCGTGAGCTGCTTACGAGCTACCCGCGGGGGTGCTAAGTCGCCGGTGAATCGGAGACGGGAGGCGCACCTACCCGCAGCGAGCTTCGGTGCTTCCCCGAAACGAAGCTCCGGCTGAGATGGAAACAGAGCAAAAGAAAAGAGAGGCTGTCTGTGAGACAGAGCTAGATATAAAGACGAAGAAAACGAGCCGAGATCGAGAGGAGATGGGAATGTTGGCGGGGGCGGGTGCGGGGGAGGGTGGGCCTCGAGATATAGTGGCAAGGAAACAGAGTCGGAGCTCTGAAAAGGAAACTCGAAAGCTAGAATGGAGCTTTGAGAGAAAGACGAAGCCTCGCGAGAAGCTCCTCCGATATATCCGTCTCGTTCTCTGTCTCACCGGTTTCGGTACATATACCGAAAGCAGAAGACGCAGCGAGCTCCAAGGGAACTCGAAAAGCTGACGTTTCGCTTACGTGCTAAAACTGGCAAGCGCGCCCAATGCTGATATATATATTCTCGTCGAGAGATGGATTTATCAAGTGAGCATCGAGGACCTATTGAAAACGGTGAAAATTGGTTGGACGGAAACGGACGATTGAGACGGGTTAGGCGAAAAAGGGATCGGCCAAGTGATGGCAAGAGGTCCTCCTCCCTTGCGGGGACCAATGTGCGATGGAGAAACGGCGAGGGAAGTAAGGAGCGAAGAGGAAGTGCTACAGACACCGCGGATGAGAAAAGCACGTGCTACGTAAGGCGCATCTCGAGTTTATCTCGATTGCCCCAGAGTCGCGGTCGACTTGTTCTTCATCGGTGGCCAAACGGACGGAGCGAAAGCTCAGCCAGAATATACTCCCCGTCAGGACACATTGCGCACATTGCCATTTTTATACCTATGGCTCACCCGGAACAATATACAGCGAAGGGAGTGAGAGCCGAACTGGGAAAGTGTAGCGGCGTGTCGGGCAATGCAGACGGAGCTTGCAAGCTCCCGTTGCAAGGGCCCGTTCGTGACTCCATCTAAAATTGTCCAGTCGTTGACTTTGATAAACGGATATGGTGTACATACGTACGTATTCAGGGAGGATCTTCCCTTATTCCCTGGCTCTTCTTGTTACACCCGCTTCTCTGCAATGTCGTATAAAAGTCGAGTAGCACTACATGGGCTACGGGTTTACTCTCACGGTGGTGTAAGTTTCCGGAATAGAGTCGAGCGCGAGCATCGTCCCTTTCACCCGGATAAATTGAGTTTCGGAGGTAATTTCGTCTGCAGTTGGACGATGGATATCAATTTACATCTGCAACTTCAGACCGTGTTCAACATTCGTTGTTCAATAGTCCTTTCCCAAAACATCCCAGGATCTCTTCAGCAAAGTTACGTTGATTATATCGTTGATTCAGTGGAAGCTTGCGAAGAGAGCGTTTTTTTTTTTTTTTTTTCAACGGAAGATTGGGAAACAAAGACAACCAAAATTTCACCCAACGCTTTTTATTTCCGGTTCCTGAAGCTTAGCTCATGTCATCCGCACTTCCGAACATGCGCTCAAAACTTGAGTTCCGTCTGCCGAGCAGCTTGGGAAAAAATGGCGTGCGGGGGTACGGCGGAAATGGGCTAAGCTTCCGGTTCCACGAAACTCAAAACCGTTTCGCCAGTAGCCGATTACCCTGCTATAACCTTCTCGTACTTACGGCCACAGCACTAACAACAATCCTCAAAGCCGTTTGAACAAAGCCGTGAGACCCGTAACACAAAAAATTGGGTTTAGGTGCGACAAAGACACCCCCAAATGGGTTTACCATTGGACGATGCAATTCCCACTGTGTATCACTGACAATACCTGTTCTCATAGGTGTCGCGAAACGATACAGAAGCTACAATGGAGAACTCCAGCCCGGAGAACATCGACGAGCAAGTAACGCGGACCAGGAACGAAATTACGGCGAGGCCTGTTGGCAATTAACGGTAGAGGCGCGACTTAATTAGCACAATCTCGGTAGTGTTCAAAGCGCGTGTGGAGAGAATGAGAAACGGTGTATCGTATGAAAATGGGTACCGAAGGTAATGAGGGAAGTGGAGGGACACACACACTATTGAGTACCTGCAGTAGATTCCCTGTATTAGCACTCAATTTTCAGGGCGTATATGAGCAATAACCTTTACCCACGAACCTGTCGAATATAGAGCCCATAATACGCTCTGTCTAGTCATGTACAATTAATTCCTCGGTATAGCATTCGTCGTCTGACACCTCCTTTGATCCTCCGTCTCAGCGAGTCTCAATGCTGCGATGAATAAGATAACTAGACGTTGTCGAACGAGCAATCTATCCGTTCCTACCAGTTCCCTGTTTCCCTTGAGGGTTCGAGTGCTGTCCTGCACGTACAGCGAAGTAGCTGACGAGCGTAATGACGAACTCGATCCTTTCGCGACTGGCATACGTAAACCTCTATTTGACCAGTGTCTTCGTGAACGCGAGCTTCTGATATTCCTCCTGATATTCCCACCACTGTAATCATGGGGATGCGCTGACACCTTCGATAATCACGGCTGCCACAAATTAATTGTCCCATATCAACCCTCAAAGCTTGGTCGAATCTGCAGCACATGTGCAAGGGTAATTAAATCGATGATCAGAGAATTATCCGGGAGGACATTCTGATCAAATAGATTTGACATCCGGAAGTAATGCACGCTAGTGCTGACGAAAAAATCTCCTGGAAATTTAATATACGTCTACTGCACATTTTTATGGATAAACTGGTACACTAAATTTATGCACGAGGATGATGTCAAATTTATTTTTGGTTGACATTCTGATCAAATAGATTTGACATCCGGAATTAATACACACTAATGCTGAGAAAAAAATCCCCTTGAAATTTAATGTACGTGTACTGCACATTCTTATGGATAAACTGGTCCACTGAATTTTGTGCACGAGGACGATGTCGAATTTATTTTTAGTACAGTAATTAATCTAATTTACGGATTGACGATTTTATGAGTAAAAACTCCTAGTCTCTTTTGACACTGGAAGAAAATCAGGATGTTTGGAGAATGGACCACAAATTCTAAATTACCTCTTCACTCGTGGCGAGTGCACGTATCAACTTAACCGTAATCGGTGTCTCATTCGACCAGCGGCATAATCGATGATTATACGGATTGACGTTTGAAGAAATGTTCGTGTAACTGACGTATCGAAATACAACATGCTATTTAACGCGCACGTGCCGAATGTATGATCATGCAAAACAGCTGACACAATTCTAGAATGATTTAACCCGTTTACCCGGATCAGTGCGATGCACGTACAGCGGATAGGCTGTGCAACGTTGGTGGGCTAGTGTGAGGCAGAGGAGCTGACTGAACAGTGCAGTCTGCTCGGGGTACAGGGGCAATGAATGTGCCGGTGCACAGGACGTAGGAATCCGAGATGGGCTGGTAGTAGTTGCGTCCGTATTGGGGCAGACACGACTACGAGCGTGGCAGACTGGGTGGCTGCATAGACAGAATCCCATCTCACCCGCTCCCTGAAATGACACGGGACCTATTGGCTGCTCTGTACAATCGGCACGTAGAACCGGCGACAATTTATGACGATTGGAATAGCGGCCAGTTCAGCCGTTGTACGCCCGTGCAACCGGACTACTAAGGCCAGCGCCGGCCGATGGAATGAGGTAACTTGGAGGGAGATGAGAGAAAAGAGAGAGAGAGGGGGGGAGTGAGAAATCGTACCCCCGAACTGGTTCAATTAGCGGTGAACTGTGGAAAAGGATTCACCCTTCCACGAGCGAACGAGCGATGATAATAAAGTCCCACGACTCAGAATTATCGACGACTCACTTTCTCTCTCTCTCTCTCCCAGTTCCTGGTTTGATTTTTTCTGTGTCACAAATTATTATTTCCTGATTATTGATATTAGAAAATTGATTTTATCGTTGTTATGATGTAATATGTTAATTATACAGTCACAAGTACAGATTGCTATCGATGGTTCACCGGCGAATTTTAATATCATTACGATGAAATTGTTTTAGTGTTCATTCTCGTTTTCGCGAAATAGCCCATTTTCCATTATTGAATTATTTCGAAAATTGCTCTAATTCTCCACTTTCGCATGTTCCATGAATCCTATTATCCATGCGTTTTTTTTATCGATCGATGAATCCTACGCCACCGACCCCCGGTTCCACCCCTTCATCCCCGTATCTTCCTCTCTCTCCCTCTCTCTCTCTCTCGTCCCTTTACCGCTACTCCCAGTGGAGTGAATTATTACGGCTGCACCGTGCACGAAGCCCATTGCTCGACAAGCCCCGAATTGGCATCCGTTAACGTTACCACGAACTAGCGAGCTTGCGAGAGAGCTCACAGGTGTACGTGTACCGGCGAAACTGTATTGGCGTCTCCGTCACAAAGATACAGATATAGGACAGTGTATACATGGCAACGAGGTTTCTCGGACTAATACATAACCGGTACCAGCACCAACAGTTGAAACCAGCTCATAGTTAGTAGCTGTACAGTCGAACTTCCCTTAGCTCGCCACGTACATTCCACCTGCCCAATTCCATAACGCGTGGGAGGAAATCATTCGTGTGCAACGAAATTACGTAAATCAATTAGGCCAATTTTTCAATGCCAACAAAGTCCACACAAAGAAAACAATGTCACCATGTCAGCAAATATTTTCCCAAAATCGTCATTATTCGCTGGACCAACTAAAAAAAATTGTTAGCTCAACGAAACTTTTCACTGAGCTAAAAATTCGTTTTGTTAAGCCAGCAAATAACAAAAGTGGCCTTTGCAGTAAAACTAAAGCAAATTTTTGTGAGTATTCATTCAGTACACCAGTTTATGGATAAAAACGTCCAGCAATTTCGCTTTAAATTTCAAATTAAATTTTCCTTTTACAGTGCTATCACTATTTCAACACAAGATTTGACGACCCACTGAAAAATCATTTTTTTTTCATATCACCTCTCTCAAAAATATCCATACGAACCAACACATTTTTAATGGAAACGGATTATTAATATTTTTGCGAAATTAGCGTCGTTACACTTATTGCAAGGCAGATTAATTATTTACAGTTAACGGAAGTTCTACTGTGCCTCCATGCCAGCGGAAAATGTGTACCGACCTCCATAGCTCTTGAACCAATACCAGAATCTGCAGCGGTAGTACACGACCGGGGTATGGGAAGTCACGATGGAAACACGAGTGTGTATCGATGTAGATACTATACGTAGGTGGTTGCACCACGGCGCTTTTATGTAAATATGTACAATCCGAACAAAAGTCCGACTGCTGGTGGTGCTACCAGCGGGGGCGGACCACCAACCCTGTACGAATTTCCGACTGCGTTCTCGCCTCTCTTCATTTAACCATCCAACCCTTTCGAAATATCCGTGCCGGCACCACCGGCACGAAACCGGTGCTACACGCCCATTATCAAGCACCGCCAAGGCCCCAGCACGTACATACCCCCTCACGAATGTTTACGATAATTATTTCTGGATAAAAGCTTGCACCCCCCCTCTCCCCCCTCCGCCCCACGTACCAAATGAATTTCGACACGGTGCATAGATTGAAGAAATAAAAGCGAAACTTCACGCCGATTTTTATCTCCACTTTTTTACGTTACGTTTTTACGTGCTTTGCGTTCAGTGTATATTTCATGGAGATAAGTGGGACACATATTGTTGCTGGAAAGGAAAATCCAAAAAACAAAAAAAATGCGGTGCATTTTCAACAGAGTTCATGGGGAAAAAAATGCTCGATCGGGGCTGTTCATTTCGAAATTGGGTTTTCGTATATTTCCACGGTATCGGGGATAGCACAAATCACACTCGTTGTCGAAAATATTTTAGGATTCACCCGTAAAATGAAAATTTCGAAAATTCATGTCCATAGGAATTTATACTCGACTCGTAGAATTTTTATGGAACCCGTGTAGGAAAGCAAATTTAATGGACGAGAAAAAAATGAAAATTCAATGTACGTGGGGTAAAATGAAAATGAAGTTGCATTAAAAACGAGAATTTAATTGGGACTTTAGGAGACTGTGCGTTAATTAATACGTCTTCTGTAACGAATTTATCAGAATTGTGAGCCAATTTTACATTGCACTCGTACATTTCTTATGCCCCTTTCTGTAAAAGAGCTTCCTACACTGTGCAGTGCCTTTCACCTGAACAATTTGCAACATCGGTGAGAGATTTCATTTTTGTTCGCTGTACGTCATACTGAGATTTAAAAAAAACGCCAATGGTGACACAAACTTAGGTCGACTCGGGGTGAAATGTCTCATTTACATCACTATGGATTATTAATTCCATCATACATACTCTCCAGTTAAAGTCCAGTTGCTCGGGGGAAAAAAAAGAAAAAGAGAGACAAAAAGCGTGGAATGAAAAACTACGAAGGGTCGTCAGCGAGGGTGCAAAGAAGGGGTTGTGGAAAAAGTCTTGTGCAGAATTAAGGGAGCGTCGTGTGAGGCAATACCAGCGAAAAGGACAAAAGTCAAACCTTAAAACCAACTCGAAACTAATTAAGCAAACGACGTCCTCTGGCTCGTGGAGAAGTGGGGCTACGGAAAATGTTATTATGTTGAATTTAATTGTTGTTAATTTGAACTCGAATTAAATATGATAATACGGTGTTGCCTCTGGAATTATAAAATCCGCTTCGTGTATCGTTCGCTACCGTCCGAAGCGATATTTCAACAATTTGCGTACTGTTGCTATTGTAAATTGGGATTACTGGAAAATGAGCGTTAAATTGATGATATATGGAATTCAGCGGGCGTGTACGAAAATGTTGGAATAAAGGAAAGGCAAATTGAAGAGGTAACTCAATCGGCGGAGATTTATGCAAGTACGTAACGGGGCAGAGGCGATAAATAAATATTGCCGGGGCGCGCAGAGCCGACGTCAATTAGGATGCCAAAACGAGGAAGGGAGAATTCAACCCCGGATGTTAATGCAAATGTCCGTATTAGCCGATAATACGAGAGGCTAATATTATTATTTTAAGGGAATAATATCAGCGTAATTTATTCGGCTTAATCAAGCGCATTAGCGTGAACTGCGGCGCAAACCTATTTTACGGAGGGGCGACAAATTTAATAGTGCCGGCGACTCTCCTGTCAACCCCCGCCGCCATTGTCGTGTACCTACTGTACCACTAAACGCGGAACGCTGCAGTGGATGTAAAATGGTGTTAATTCGTTCAGTCCCGCAGTTCCCGCCTCATCTTCGTGACTGAGATAAAAAAAGAAAAAGTATCGGTGAAAAATTTACCAGCTTCCCATTTTTCACGTGCGGCCATAAATTTTCAACAGACTCATTAAAGCCATTTTAATATAATGAAAAATATCGCAGAAAAAAAAATCGAATTTTATTATTCAGTTATTACCCTGCAGCGTTGATTACATGTTTTCACAGAATAATAAATATTTATACGTATCAATATTTTCGGAACCAAAAAATTTCCTATGCTAATTTTTCCCAATGATCTCGAATACGATTATGTGGATGAAATTTATAATATTTCCTGCAATACAAATAACTGTACACAAAAATTAAATAGAAAGATGTACGAATAACAATTACGCTCTGCAAGTACATATTAAAGTTATACATTTACTCTGCACGAGGGACATTTTTTTTTAGTTCAACATATTGAACTAAATTCATCGCAATAATATTTCGGTTGACAGAGAAATTCATGACAAACTTATTAATCAAATTTACACAGGACTTATTTTATTGCGCTGTTTACCCTGAATATATTAGTTGTGATATAATCGTTAATAATGACTTTTTCATTTTCCTCTTATTCGTAGAATATTTTGAATTAGTTTTAGTCGAAAATCCTCCTAATCCAAGGTAACATTTCGCTTTGCAATTTAAGAATAGTCGACAAGTTTAACTTAACAAAAATCGTAATATCATATTAGGCAGTACTCTTTTGTCTCGGAAGATGATACCGGTGAATCCGCCGGAAGCAGATATCTTCACCTTGGCGTTTAACGCGCTAAACGCTGGAAATTATTCACGACAATGGGAATCTCTCGGCGCGTGCTAATGTGGCGCGATGGTCGCCAGCGCAAAGCACGTACGAATTCGAATGGCAGTGACAACAATGCGAATTCAGAGATGAGAGCCGGAACTCGAGTTCTCCCGTCGTGCATACAGCGAGAGCTTCTGAATACACAGTGAAAATGGTTTCCTCGACAGCCCGAACCTCGTTTACAGAATCTAGCGCTTTCCAGGAGGATCCTCCGGGTGAAAACGGACGACTCTCTCTCTCTCCCACATCCCGTCGCCGGTTAGCTCGGATCTCCGGGCCCCCATTATTTATTAGGGCGAGAGAGAGCCCAGGAGAACTAGGCGAACTGTTCTCCACGCATTCCCGCACACTGTCTCAGACTCATAAATCGAGTGTTTAGTCGGAGTTTTATCCCGGCAACGCAGACCCCGTGATCTATAGCCGCCGAGAGTTCAAAAGCTCAGCTCGCGGCAGATCCGGTTTGTGCTTCTGGCAAACGTGCGCCTCAACCTCGACGAAAGCTCCGCTAACGCCTTCCCAGTCAAACTTCTTCAGACATTACTTCGCCAATTCAGTTATCCCGCTAAATTCTCATGAAAATCCGGCGTCATTTTTGGCTTTGATAAATCACCCCAGGAAATGCTGTTGATAACGAGTCACGACGTTTCACGACCGGGTAATTGGTCCATTTATGGACAGCTCGGTGATCCATTGATAAAGCACCACAGCCAATCTCGAAAAGTAAAAGTTTTACGACAAGCATTCGATGGTCGATGATCGAAGGTGAGCCAATTTGTGTGATGGGCAAAGAACCATTGACGCCTTTTAAACTCACCTTCATATGCAAGCACTGAGAGAACCAAAGAGGAGGCTTTTCACGGCACCCATATGGAATGCATCGTGTCCTTGCCTTTTGGGCGCAGTGGTTTAACATAAACAAGACATATGTTTCTACGTTGATATCCCAAACAAAGTCTGTTCCGATTCATCGTGATCTGTCTTTGCATTACCGAGAAATGTGAATGGTCCATTTGTGAAACTGATCCAACGATTCCAATTCTTGCCTATAATTAAAAATCCCCATTACTTCTTATGGAGCCTAAGCCACAAAGTCATTTTAAAAATCCACCAAGAATATAAGCTTTTGGGAAAGTAGCCATTGAGACATGAATCTATAGGAACGTTGCATCACCCAAGAAAAGCTTGGCAAAGAGAAACAAGATCACGTTAGACTTACTTGATGATCTTCGCGCTGTCGATTATCCGACAGTCTCTTTTCCTAGCCAGGAAGTTGATTGAAAGACAATCAAAAGCTGCGTAGCATATTTCCGTCGCAAAATCTCAACGAGCACTCGATAATTTCCTTTAGCTCGAGATTCGCGGTTCTGCGGCTGTTACGATGTGTTCCTCTGGCGCCGCCCCCTTAAAACGTTGCTTTCCTCAGCGGTCCGAGGTGGCTGAGCCGGCCGGAAATAGATCCCGGTAACCGGAGAACTTATTTCTGGAAATATGGCGGCTAGTGTGCGCCTCGACTATTTTTGACTTGGCTGGCTCGTCGACGTGGCTTGCGATCTGAACCCTCCTTGGCTCGCCCGACATTCTCGCTCTCCCGTCTTTTCGTCCATCTCTGGCTCTCCTTCGTAGACGCTCGACGCTTTTAATTTGTCGTCGCTCTTTCGTAGCCTCACGAAGAGCCAGACTCGCTCACTTCTCGAGTCACACAAGGACCGCATGTGCTATCTCGGCGCACAGCCCCCCGAAGAGAAGTGGATACCAGATGGAAATGCGGGTAGGGAAGTCAGCCAGCCGGGTCTGCGTTGCAGGCACGCGTACGTACGTATCGCTAGGTGGAAAACGCCGGGCTATTTATGACCCCGCTGTCTGCAATTGCGTCCAACCGACTGCGAATCCAAGACGAAGAGCGAGGCACTTCTGACGATGACGACGAGCAAGGCACTTTCGACGATGACGAATATGCTGCAATGTTGTTTGTTTCATAAGCAAAGCTTGACCTTTTTTTCTCCGGCATTACCTGAAGACGAATTCATGGTGATGTCTGTAAATCTGTAATTTGGAAAGTTACAAGAATCTTTGTTAATGGGTCGAAATGAATAGGGCAAATACCTTGTGTTGAAAAACACTTTCTTCTTGATCTGGAAGATGAATCCGATTGGACCAATTGATCCATTGAAACAATGAAGTGGAAATAATGGCACTAATGTCACTCGTTGCTTCAACCGGAATGGTACATGGGTTGCTGAGTGAATCATCCCACGGGTTTGCCTGTCCCCGGTGATAAACCTGGGCGCAGCTCCATACTTCTTTACATTCCATACGTCGTAATCACTATGGGAAGTAAGGAAGCACGGAACAGTCGCCCGGCCCCGTAGAAAATTCTCCATCTTCTTCTTCTTCATCTTCTTCTTCGAATGATTACTGCATCTTGCCGATTACATCATAATGAAAAACAAAGAGATACCAAAAAAGAAACCCATTTTTCACCTCACGACCATCTTACCGAATTTTGTCCAAGAAGCACGAAGCTACCGTCTTTACTTGCACAAGAATGCCCCAAACGAGACCTCCGTTTACGTAACGCACACTGAATCTCCGATGTTACGAACGACTACAAGATTCTTTCGCATCAACTGGAAACGATACTCTGAAGAGGTGTTCACGTTAGTCGGAATTCTTCTTGGTACCTTGACCATCGATGCTGTCTCTTCGTCTTCGCGGGCTTGGTGAACGTGTTCTCGTTGGCTGTCCCGTTCGGCTTCGTTATCCAACGACGAATCGGTGTCTCACTTTGGGTTTATGAGTTAGGAAAAACGTTGAGAACGCAAGTGATGATCCACCGGTGGAAGTGGAGCCTCCGAAGAAGAGCTTCTTACGTCCAAGTTCAAAGGCGTGCGGTTAACGAATGACCGATGCAACGGAGAACCGGATGATGATGACCGTTGCTCGTGACGATTCGTCTCGAAATGGTGCATGCTCCCTCTGGTTGGCTCGGTTAGTCTGGCTTGCCTGATGACTTGGGCCGGCTGGCTTCTCACTGAATGCTCGTCGATGCCGGGGTACTGAGACTCCTTCGACGAGCCCTCTAAAAATGGCCGCACACATCCCATTGGCCTCCTTGTCACTGCCAACACTCCCTCCAGATCCGCTGCCAGAGCATGAGCTCGAGGAGACCCGAGACCCGAGGCATGTAAGCTTACACTTGACTAGCGGCAAGCCATGCTCCGGCTCTCCTCATATAGCGGCTCGGGCCAAATTTGTCTTTACCCGAAAATAGGCGTCCCACGGCTGCCACCACATGGTGACTATTCCTGGTTGAGCCCCCCCGAGTGATAACTTACACGTACCGAACTACCTACCTACCCCCAGTGCGCTCACTTCTTCTGCTTCGTCTTCGCTTTCTCCTTGCTCGCCATCGTCTGCCTTCCACTCCCATACGTGTGACAGAGTTACGGGGGAAAGGGAAAAAACACGCACTTTTCTTCGCAACCCCGCCAGAGACCATCCACCGATGCCATCTTTAAATGGTCTTCTCTCGAACGTTGACTCTTGTTGGCCGTTGGTTACTGACCCAACGGAATGCTCTCATTCTGAATTCTTCAGGCTTTTCATTTACACCCAATCACATCGTTACCACATCTTTGCTTTCTCCACGCTTTTCAATTCCATATGCATGACGGAGTTACAGGGACAGGGGAGAAAACACACTCTTTCCTCAACCACTGTTCTTCATCTTCCTTTAATGACCATTTATAGAGGCCATGGTTAAAAGGTCTTCGTTTTCTGCTTGCATTCCAATTCCATACGTATGACAAAGTTACAGGAACAGGGGAGAAAACCCACACTTTTCGCAACCCCTGTTCTCCATCTCTCTTCAATGACCATTTATCGATACCATGGTTAAAAGGTCTTCTTCTTCGTTTTCTCCTTGCTTTTCATTTTTATGCGTATGACAAAGTACCAGGGACAGGGAAGAAAACACACACACTTTTTCCAACCCCTGTTCTCCATCTCTCTTTAAAGGCCATTTACCGATGCCATCTTTAAAAGGTCTTTTGAAGATGGCATCGAACATTGACTCCCGTTGGCCTTTAGCTACTGACCCAACAGAACTCTCCCATTTTAAAATTCCTCACTCCTTTGATTCACACCCAATCACATCGTTACCACCTCTTCGGGGTCCATTCTATAGATATCCTTCTTACCAACTTCTCCCCGAGGTCTCCACGTCTTCGTCGTCTTCCCTCAGGGTCCCCGGAGTATCTTCGTCACTGGCACGTACTATCCTCTCCGGTAAACAAGTTCCGGAAAGCTCTTCAGCTCGTCGCTAAATACATGTAGACCGTGACGGCTGACTTACGCATATTTTTAACGCTCTTCGTTTTTCTCTTATCCCGGAGAAAAATAGACGGTCAATTATGTGCTTGCACGTGTGGTTATATTGACTGTTACATTAATAAATATTTGTAACTCGAACGCTTCGGTATCTTGTGAGTAAAACCGATGATTTCTTCATGTCGGAAATTATTTTCATATCACAATTTTACTTGAAATTTACTTGGTAATTTTTTGAATAAAAATTTCCAATTTTTTTTTTTTGTGATACACAGTTTCAAAATATAAGCCCGATATCGTCATACCTTATGTATTTTGACAGTCGGGCCTACCTGGAGGTTTGGGAAGAGCAAATTCGATCTGACGTTCACGCGGTCGCGCTGCATATTTCATAATGACGTTTATTATGAGGTTCATTGGGTGACAGGTGACGCATGACGCGTGAAATGATCAACGCAATTCATGAGCACGTCATTAAACACTTTATGATAGAGATTTTCAGAATGCACGGATTTGTGGATGCACGTCCACGCAATAATCGCCGACAATACTGTAAGCTCCGGGCAGAATAGAATCTGTAAAATATTATACAAAATTGTCATCAGTATCATAATTAAAATTTTTTAATTTTTTTATTTCATCGCTAATATATTTTACCAAAAATATATTATACTGTCTTTTGTAACTAGTGCATGAAAAGCGGTGCTTTACATTACAGTTTTGCGACACGAAATATCTTAAAAACTGCATGAAAAAAAAAAAAAATAACATCGGACATTTGTATCTATCAATCAATTTTCTATTCAGATCACACTATAAAAAAAAACTATTTGAAAATTGAAATACTAAATTTACTAGTGCAATGTCAAATTTATTTTTGGTATAGAAATTTTTATAATTTGCTTTAATTTTACCGTAAACGGATTAATTTTTTTTTTTTTTTAATTTTTATTTCATTGCAAAAGTACCTCAATTTTATCTCACAATTTTACATCTAATTCAATTTACGAGCTTATGAATAAAAACCTTAAGTCTTTTTTTTACAGTGCACTATGTACTATGAATGTACTCGTTGCTTAAAAGGTGATTCTACTACGTGAATAATTCCCTGGAACTGTTAATCGACCCACCAGAAATTGTAAAAACATTTCTGATAACTTAACACTGATTTAAGTAGGGTGAAGCACAGTGCTTACTTTAATAGATGTAGCTACTCGTTAGGCCGAGTGCCTGGTGCGAAAAATAACACGTGCCACGTATTTTTGCGTATGCATGTACAAGCAACGCAAGCCAAGATTGTTTTCAAAACATTCACTTATTTATCCAAATTCCCGCCCACTCGCGATTTAAACCATTTCACTCCTCACAATTTTATTTGACACAGTGCCAGAAAATTGTTTCTCTTTAATCTCACCGCGAATACCCCAGTCACAAGATCACGCCGGATTAATCGACCATTGATGTATGTGCGCCAGGTGATTCGCTTTGTAAATAACTTGCGCGAATTTAACGCAATTGCACTGGGAAAAATAATTTTCAAATTAATATACCGTACGGCATATTAAAATCAGTTTAACATGGAGTTTTACATATTTTGTAAAATAAAAATATCTATACGACAAACACCACTTTTATAATGTTTTTAATACATTATCCATTAAATTTAATATATGCCGTATCTACAAAAAAATTCCGATACAGTAAATTAATTTTTTCACTGTCAAAAAATAATGGAAATTTTAATCCATAAACTCGTCAATTAAATTTCATGTACAATTGTGCTATTAAATTATTTTTTCATGAAATTAAAGAGAATTAAAAAAATCAAAGTACTTTTGCAGTAAAATTAGAGCAAATTATCAGAACTACTGTATAAATGAATTCCACATCGCATTTGTTTATTGAATTTACTATGCATAACAACTTTCAGTACATGTACATTGAATTCCGAGTAGTTTTTTTTTTTTTTTTTTTCAGTGTTATATTGCAAACTCAGGGCTTCTAACGTTCCGTTAATTGAACGATCATCCTTTTCGCCTTTTTCGTCTATAAACTTCTCTCGTGTACGAGCAGCCGTGCCACATACGTCGAGACGAATGTATCCAGCGACGTAAAAGGAACAAAAAAATGGTATGAGACAAGAAAAGGAACTAAACGCTAAAAGAAGAGCTGGAGTATTCAGCTGCATGTGTGTGCATGCACGGTGCAGTGTGCTCGATATGCGCTCAACAACGGTGGGGGGGGGGGGGGGGGGGGGGGCGTCTAAGGCCCCAAGTCTAAAATTACGAGTAGCCCCGACGCTTGCGCCGTCGGGATCGTCGCGTGGTCCATCGCATCCCCCGTTCATGCAAGCTGCTGCAACTGCTGAGCCACTCCGCCGGAGACTGCACCAGAGCCTGGTGCAGCACGACTCCGAGAGAAAATCAGCATTCCAACGATGCGGTCTATTTTCTGGGCTGCGATATGCACTGTTGAAAAAAATAAAAATAATAATAATTAAGGTGAAATTACTAGACAGTACAGGAATTTTTGGTATGTTTTTTGCACTGTACTTCTGTAATTTCAGATTGTGCTAGTACTTTTGTGCTTTGGAAATAATTATAAGGAGTCTGTGAATTTTCTTCATTTAAAATATTTTTTTTTGTAAATTTTGGTTTCGTGAATTTTGAAAAAAAAAATGGGGATATAACTGGTAGCAACTGTCAGGAAATTATAGTACCAGAAGACTACCACACCACTCTTCAGAACTTTATTGTTAAAGTCGATAAGTTTTACTGGCAATTTATGCAGTGATAATTTACGCTAGACGGTAAAACATTTTTTTAGCTAGAAGCTAAGAGATTTTTCGCGAAAAATTACATTTCCCCCGAATTACTTTTCTGGACGTTTTACACCGTTTTAAGGGTTATGGCACGAATATCTGGAAATTTTTTTTTTTCACGAAAACAAAGCTTCCTTTATGAGCAAGCAAAATTACCATAATTGTCGAGTTAAAGTTTTTATAGCGGCTCCGAATTTTTTCACATATCGCCGGTGGCGGCGCTGGTGTACCACGTTGTCTTGAAATTTTCAAAGAAGAATACGTCTTCTTTGAAAAAAGAAAAAGGAATAACGAGGAATATATCTTCTTTGGAAATTTGAGGTGGAAATTACGCCGGTCAATCGGTTTTTTTATATTTTTTTTTATTAATTTTTCGCAAACGTTTTAATTTTTTTATTTAACTTAACAATTTCGCAAGTGTAGTAACTTTTCTGAAATATTTTTATCAGTATACTGCCACTGATATGGCATTTAAATGCTCTGTAGTAAAAATTAAATTTCCCACTTCCAGACATTTCGCCCGAATCACTTTTCCGAACGTTTTACGCCTTTTTTAAGTGTCATCGCACGAATACCCCGAGAGAAAAAATTTTCATGAAAACAAAACTTCCTTTACGAGCAGGCAAAATTACCATAAGGGCCGAATAAGAGTTTTTACAGCGCCTGCGATTTTTTTCACATATCGTCGGGGGTGCGGCTGGTGTGCAACGTCACCTTGGCAATTTTTCCCATATGCCTTGGTAACTTTTACCAGATCCTTCTCTCCGTGCAGGGCTGAAAAGCGAGAACCCATATCCAAAATGAGTGAATTGAAAAATGTGAAAAAAAATCACCGAGCCCCTTCAAGTAATTTTACTGTATTGATGATTAATTATTCAACAAATTTAAGGGATTGAAAAAAACGAAGCCGATGTTTATTAATTAAAATATAAATTCCAAAGACCCTCCAGATTTTAATTTATTTATTTCATACATTATAATTCAAATTAATTGATTTCATAGAGGTGATTAAAAAATGTATATAACATTTTGTTTAATTACACAAAAATGAATGGCATAATTTTATTGGAGAGATCGATTTGGTCCAGAACGCCTGGAAAATTGAGAAAAAAATCGGAAGAATATTGTAGGGTGCTTTTAATTGGCTCTACAACTCAGCAAAGCATGAGGAAAATCCTAAAGGGTTAAAAAGCCGCCCTCTTCGTATTTCTCACATATAACACTCCAGAAATGGAATAGCAGTGTAGTTGGATCGTATATTGATGCTACTGGAGTTTTACGGGGTGCAGTAGCGATATGTTGGAGTACATGTTTCCATCGAGACTTACAAAAGTGCAATCCAGACGAAGAGGAAGAAATGCAGTGGGGCGAGCGACGGAGGGGGAGAGAACAGTTACTATTTTCGGTAGGGCGTTACGCCGCCTTCTCAGAGACACCCTGCTGCGAATGAAAATGCAACGTCTCGGAGACGGAGACAGACATTTACGTTCCAACTACTCTTTACTCTTGGTACCCCTCAACTTCCTTCCTCCCTTCTTAATACGATCTTCTTCTAAACTCTCGCTACTATTTCTATTTCCTCGAGAAAGTACAATAATATTTTCTACTTTCTATCGCGATAACGCTCAAAATAATATCCAATTGCTGTTGTACTTCCAGTTACGATTCCCATGAGAATAAAGTACATTTTATCGTCTATGGGACATTCCATAATAATTCGATCCTGATCAATTTAATAAATCGATCAATTAAAAAAAAAATTTGTTATTCACTGAAGTGAATGGAAGGCTCACAATTTTTTTAAGATTTCTAAACACAATTTTTATAAACTTATGATTGATGAAGAGGAGATTGAAAAAAAAAAAATTTCGCTCATATTTTTTCGTATATTAAAAACATCGAAAAATATTGTAAGCTAATCTTCTCCATTTCGAAATGCACTTTCACGTGAAGATATTTTTTAACTGATCGAACAATGCCAAATTATTATTTTTACACAATCAAACCTAAAATCGAATTTGTAAGATGCTGAACCATTTTTATGTTAATTTTCCACTTTTTTTAAAAAACATTCTCAAATATATTACGTATAAAAACGAATAATTTACGCTTGTCTGGGGAATGGAATGAATGTTCGTTACTTTACTTTTTAAACATTGAAAATAAAAACGTCGAAAGTAATTGCCATTTCAACGCGAAAACTACCACACCTGCAAAGTATACACAGCGAGATAAAATGTAGGATTACAAGAAGATAAAATGGAGGGTTTGGAACGTTGATTTTTATGAAAAAATTTGCTTTACCACGGGGCAGCCCTTAATAGAGACACCCCGCCGCGAGTGAATTTCCGACGTCTCGGACAACAGAGAAGAAGCCGGGCATTTTACGTCGCAGTTACTTTTTGCTCTCGCTGCTCTTCAGCTTCCTCCTTCCCTTCTTATTACGTTCGAGCACTGCTTACTATTTTAGAAAGAGTTCAAATTACTTTGAGGTACTTTAGGGAGCCGCCTCGTGAGACTACCCGGAAATAGGGGTAGATTTTTCATTATCGGCACTGTCAATCGTTTTTTTTTTTTCGAATATTGTAAGAAACGCTCGTTTTATAGAAAAAATCAAAAATCTGCAGAATGTTATCGGTATCAATATCCTAATCAATCTTATAAATGGAACCATTTTTGTCGATACGATTAATCGATTTTAAAATATTACAGATCACATGAATTTTTTTTGTTTGAATTGCATATTACAGCTGATTTTTTACTTCGATTCGAATATTCGGTGCATCTACCAAAACTCATCATTTTGGAGAATTCAGAATAACGTAACGTGGAAATTTTGAAAAAAAAAATGTTTCGAGGATACAAAAGTTCCTCCGAGAGGAAGGAAAACCGGTACTGCGCTTACCGGTTCCGTCATTTTAACCTCAATGAGGCGATATCAGTTTTGATGCACATGTGCATTTGCGTATATCTATATTAGTTCGTGTGCATAGTGTGTGCAGCGAGCTAAAACATCAACCCCCTCCTCCTATGGCGTGTATCGGGTTACGAGAGGGGCCTTCGACTCTCGTTGAAAATAGCCATGCGCGTATAGTGGCAAAGACTCTAAGTAACCTCGACGATGCGAAAGGGACGGATGGCAAAAGTGAAAGAGGACGAGTTGGCTGAGAAAGGCGTGAGATACGGAGCTGAAAGATGAGAGAGAGAGAGAGAGGCTGAGAGAAACGGAGGAACCATGACCGAGGGATCGGTACACTCTTTGCATCTAAAATTTAAAGGAAATCCAAGTACTCCTCACTTTTCTCCGGGACTCGACAGAAGAGCCTCAACTTTCCTCCTCTTCGCACTCTCGCCTTCTCCTCATCCATTATCCAGAGAGACACTGTTCGAAAATCAATCGATGCTGAAAAAATGTACATCTGGAAGGTTACAAGTTCTGTGAATATTCCAACTGTACTTTATTATATTATTCAGTGTACCTTTAATGTATTGTGAAAATGAGAAACTTTTGTTAATTTCATTTTTTTTATTTTTTTTTTATTTCGTAAATTGTTGCTTTCAAAATTATGCCAAAAAAAAAGTAAAATATGTGGAATTTTAGATGAAAATGGCATCATTAAGCTGAGATATATTGCAATTTATATCTCTTTATCTATGCCATCCGAAAGCACAACTTTTTTTGTAAAAAGCTGCGAAAGCCACTGAAATTCATTATTTAAAATATAATTTTGCTATACTGAAATCCAATCCAAAATTTCCCCTCAATCTGGTACCTTACCTGAACCACGAAGAAAAAAATTCAACAAGAAGGTTGATTTATTTTTTCAGCGCAAGCCGATGAAAAAGTTGCAGAGCTTCGGTGAGTTTGTTTTCTTTGAGATGTTATCTCCACACGAATATACAATTTGGAGGAACACACATCTGCAGTCGTAGCTGCAACCTCAAAACATTTTTTACCCACAAGCAGATAAATCCCAGCAATTATAACAAAAAAATTCAGACTCAATTTTCCAGCAGGTGACAAACTTAATGACGCCCGCATAATGAATTAATAAAAATGAAAATAAGGAATAATTCGCGGTGAGAAAAAAAGAGAGAAAGTGGCAAAACTCGAATGAAAACAAGGCTGCACTGCGGGAAAACGAATGGGAAACCCTCAGGAGAACGTGTATACGCAGTTGGACCGAGGAAGAGGAGGAAAAGCTATGAGCTTTGCCATAAACTACGCAGAGCGTTTGTAGTCGACTACGTTGGAAAAGTCAAAAGAGGAGAAAACAAAAAACAACGAAGAAGAAGAAGAAGGAGAAGAAAAAACAAAAATAACAGTCTGATACAAAAAGCTCGGGGTGCATGAGTTTGTGCTTCGCTCTACAGTGACAAATCTAGGCAGCTTTATTTTGCTTGCAACGAGCTGCGAGCCGTGAGCTCGCGGTGAAGTTGAGACCGAAAAGCGGGTTAATGCTATTTGGCTCTCCGTCTCTGTCTCTCGTGAAAAAGCAGAGAGACAATTGGAACTGCGAGCTCCCTCTATATCACCGTGTACGTATGCTTCGCCATCGTGTTTGTATAAAGGACTTTGCCGGAGCGAAAAAAAAAGGAAAAAAGAAGCGGGAACAAAAAAAATAGATGGGATAAAATAAAAACAGGAGCGAAAGCTCGTCGACGCACCCTGAAAGCACCCTAATATTTTGACAGTCAAACTTTGGACCTTGAGCCAGCTACATTCACTCACACGATTACGTACTCCTGCCGCCCCTTCCGCCCTCGAGTTACGAATAGAACGTTTCGCTAGAAATAACTTTGGAAGCCCACCGGTCCTGCAACGATTTTTAATGAGAAAACGATGTGATACTCCCGCTGTTGCTCTCCGCGTGTTAGATGGACACTCTCGTAATTCGAATCTCGTTCCGTACACTGCTTGGAAAAACAGCGAGCACGTAAACAGCTAAAGAAATCATGTACCTGAAGAAGCGAAATGGAAAGTTTATCCGACCTCGGATTATTTGGATTTGCACTCACATGTGCGAATTTTTTTTTTTTTTTTTTTTTTTCTTATACGTTGATCAATGCTAATCATTAAAATTATCTTTTCCCGATATCATATCGTTCTATTTTTTCTCATTAATCATTATGTGTTTCCTCCCACGCACTTTGTCGTTTGTTTGTTTGAAACTTTCACATTTCACATTTTTTTCTTGCATTTCACATTCTGTTCCTTGATATATCCTTGTCTTATCAGAATCCCACTCGAGTTACGTCAGTTCAATAGTGACATTCCGAATAATGCAGTTTGTGTGTTTGAATCGTGAGATAAGTCAGTTGAAAATGAAACTGACTTCGGTTTTAAGAATTTTCGCCGAGGTAAATCAGATTCGTTAGGAATCGTCGATATACGCGAATGTATCTTCGTTATTGTTCTTTTTTTTTCAACCTGCCGATAAATGTTCCGGAGCGGGTATATTACTCGGCAACTAGCTTAAGATCGGGACGATATTGCACTCGACGATATCGATTCTCCATTGGTGAACGTGTATTTTAAGGCCTTACTCAACATTCCACCCCAATACTCCTTTCTGCAGTAAAAACCTCGAATGGCTGATAACGTGAGAAGCGCCTTCTGCTCTACAAAAGGAGCAACGAACTCTATTCAAGAGAATAAGTAAGCCAGAGAGAACGTCGTCTGGTGTCTTCCCCAAAGCTCGAATGGCGCACGAACGTAATCCTTTTTACGTTATTCGCCGTTTGCTTGCTTTTTCACCCCCTTTTTTTCCCCTCGATTTACTCTTTCTGCACTGTACCGTGTACTACTGCAGCATCTGTTCTTGAAGAAATATAACGTTTTGCGATATGGAAAAAAGAGAAAAACGTACGGATTCATTAGGAACAATGAATTTTCATGCACGGGAAAAAATGGTTTGCTGAGACAGCCAATCATTTGCTAATATACCGACAGCGAATATATATATTTTTTTTTTCTGGAGTGAAAATTTTTTTTGCTCGTTCAATAAATGTGGTTCCTGACCTCAAGGAAATCAGCATAGTACGATAAACTATAAAATGACGACTATTAATTTTTAACCCAAGCAACTATTTTCGTAATTATGGTAACTATGAAAATAGTCATGGTTACTATTTTATAGTTGTGGTGACTATTTAGCAGTTATAGTGACTATTTTATAGTTGAGGCGACTATTTAGCAGTTATAGTGACTATTTTATAGTTCAGGCGACTATTTAGTGGTTATAGTGACTATTTGATAGTTGCGGCAACTATTGAAAAATTGGCTGTACAAACTAAAAATTAATATTGACCGTGACAAATATTTCTGAAAATTAATATACGGTATATGGCTTATAACCGATATATTAATTTTCACATAAAACATTTTTACAGTAAAATTGCTAGGCTGGCAAAAATATTTCTTACGTTAATAAAAAAATATATATTTGCTGTCGATATATTATCGAATAATTTTTCTCCAAAATTTTATGACTAGTTCGTCGCTCTCGATGTCGCAAGTTCAAGGCTAACGATGGTATTCAAACGGGATATAATAGTGCATACTGTATCCCACAGAGAAGATTTTTCAACATGTGTTGGCATTCGGCCTTCGTGAATGGGACTGCGATTGACCGCCGATGCACATGTGGCCCTAAGAAAATAAGAAACGGAGGTCAGTCTCCCGGCGGCTTCCAGTGAAGCCTTAAGAGAAAAAGTCCTCAGGGTCCTGTCAATACAATTTTTTTTTATGGCCCCCTCGTTGGTCTCATGTCTTCTTTGCAACCATAAATGGAATTTTCGAAGCTTCAGAACATCAAATACGATATTATTTATCGTTAAGAATTTCACAGATTTTATAGGACATTTTTTAATTTTTTAATTATTAAATGTATAAAACATTGTTGCTATAAAAATATGTTTAGAAGTAAAAAAATAGTTATTCATTTTTGGTGAGCCAATTATATTAATTGAATCAATAAAAATAATATTATATGCTAATGACTATCAGAAATTCAATTGGAAATATGAATTATTTTACATCAAATCAAAATGAATATTTATAAATGCTAATATTCATCGATATCACCCAATATATATGATTTGTAGAATATTTGTAACTGGCAAAATGATTTTTTTTTCTATTTAGAAACAAAAAATATATATATGCATGTATATATATGTATATATGTAAAGATGAACATGAACTGTCCCCCCAATCTCTGGAATTGTCTGTTGAGATATGCCATACCGTGAAAAAATTTGCCATCGAGTTACCCGCTTTCGGACAATCGGATTTCTGTAATCGTCATTGAATACATATATAGATATATTCGTATCCACGGAAATACTGATATAATCGAATGCGCACCAATTCCAGTAATGCGATTGATATCGACGGTCGATATTACCGACGATAATGCTGCAGAAGTGACTGCTGCGATTCGGATATTCCAATATAAATGCATACGGAGAATATAAATGTTAATATGGGACATTCGATGCCAAGTGGACCGGCCTCCGACCCAGACGATCGCTGAACACATTTTTTATTTATTTTTCATTATTCCCCTAAGTGAATGCACTCATTAGCACTCGCCATTTTTTTTTAGATTCCCAATAAAATTTTCCACTTTTATTAGATCATTTTGTTATTTTTTTGCAATCCACTGAAACGAAAGTACACTTTGAAACAAAAAACTATTCGTACAAAATATTTTTCGACATTTTCGATATCCCAAAAATTCGCGCATTGAAATTTTTTTTGCTTTCTCCTTATCAGTCATAAATTCGTGAAAAATATTTTTTTTTTCAATCCACCGAAACGAGAGTACACTTTGAATCAAAAAACTATTCATGTAAAATGTTTATCGATATTTTCCATATCCCATTAAATTCGCGCGTTGAAAAATCATTTTTTTTTGCTTTCTCCTTGTCAGCCATAAATTTGTGAAAATTGGTGTAACAAATCTAAAAAAAATGATGAGTGCTCTTTCGACTCGGGTGAACAATAAAAAAAATAAAAAGGTCCGATCAGAAAAAAAATAAAATGGCACGGGTCAAAACCCTCGGCAACTCTTCGAATTGGTACGGAATGCCCCTTACATTCTCGGGTAGCGGCCAGTAGACGTCAGGACCCAGTCTATGCGTCGCTGGGAAACAGTAAATTTCTCTCTCGATGACCTCACATCGGGAGATAGTTGGGGCCGATATGGCATATAAATTCCATAAGTTATAAATAGATGCGTATAATAGATCTCCAGTATATGGGGATATCGGTGCAATATATTTTCGATTTGACATGAGCGTTCTGCTCGGGCACACGTGCATATTACCTACGACCATCTCCATCCGAATGGGACATTCCAGGCTAAATCGGCCAAGTCGTGACACTCATACGAAAAATATCGGCACACGGAAAAATCGCGATAGTCTACAATTGTGACTATTCATTTTTACTTTATACATTTACATTTTTATAGTTATTTCCTTTCCCATAGAGGAGGATATTTTTCGAGATTTTCAGGTGGTTCAATGGTTTAATTATTTTTTATGACCACAGTGAAAATTATTTGGCATTGTATTTGCCAATTTATTTTTATCGCATAGCAAAGAACGTTTGGTATTGATTTTTTTATGTAACCCTCTTAACATTGTTGCATTTAAGATTTTTTTTTTTTTGTTTTTTTTTTTTTTTCAAAAAGCTGTTGCAGTTCTTCAGGATCAGTTTTTTTTTTCGGAAACTAGGTCAATTTGGTATGGAATGGCCCATAGAAAATAACCAATATTTTGCAAGAGCATTTCGTGCTCCTCCATTTTCTTCCTCGCCTTCACGCTGTCTCATTCACTCTCATTTCGTTCCTATTTTGCTTAAAAGACCTTTTGCCTCGGTACCGCGAACCACCCCCACAAATCCATACAAAATCCGCAGCAGTATGAGCCTCAGGCAGGCAGAAGCAGCACCGGCAGCAGCAGAAACGCCCGGAGCTATCGTCATATTTTATTGAAGTCATTTCCATCGTCGCAGCCCAGAAAGTTTCTCGACTTTTTGCAATAACGTTGAAAGAGCGTCATGAGAGAGCGAGAAAGAGAGAGAAAGATAGAGAGAGAGAGGATGATTGATTGGTCGTCTATTTATGCCCCAGTAAACTATGAGGCAAATTATTCAAAAGCTGGAAATAAAATATCTAAAAAGTAAGAGAAAGTAAAACGTAACATAAGTAAGTAAAATAAAGGACATGAATCATAACTAAACAATATAGGATATTTATGTAAATATTTAAAAATAACGAGAACAAGAATGCGAAGTAAAAACTCGCATATCAATCGATTTAATGCGACGAAAATCGAAATTTCTGTAAAATCCAAATCTCTTTATGGATTTCGATCAAATCTAATAACGACTGTCATTTTTTCATTCAACAAAATTTCCCGTACGAGAAAACGAAAGAGATAGTAATGGTGATTTAAAAAAGCCTGCAAAGTAGAACCTTGCAAATTGCTTCCTCATTTTTTTTCTCTCCTTTTTCCAAAGTTACCGCAAGTATTTTGATCGATTTTGGCTTCCTCATAGAGGAAGCTTTGTAAAAAGCAAAAAATAACGAGAAAGCTATTTGGAAGATTACACTTTGCAGGCTCGTTTATTCGCGGAAGAAATTTTTCCGAAAAATTCAGAGTCTCGTAAATTTTGAACCCGCAAAATTTTGACTCAATTACAGACATGAAAATCTGCAGAATTTTTATTTCAATTTTTTCACAAAACAAAGTTTCCCCTAAAAGAAAGCAAAATGAATATTAAAAATGAGAATAACAAAGTAAAGAAAAATATTTCATTGAACGAAACGAAAAAAAAAAAAAAAAATCAATCCGGAAATTTCTTCGGATTCAATGGAATATTTTTGTGTGCTGAAGAACGCAAAGTTCGAGTGTCGCAGTGAGCACGTAAAATATATAGCGGGCTAGGAAATAGAATCTTCGGTTATTTACTGATGGCCATTTGCGCCGATGTCGGCGAGAGGAAGAGCTTTTATATTGTCTTCGTTTTTTTATTCCCCTTCTTCGGGCAGTTTGTGCCTTGGCGAGATGGCACAATTAGGAAAAGAGGAATACGCGCCCTCTGAGCTGCGGTATTGAACGCATAAATTACACGCGCCCGGTCTCACGACCTGAAGTGCTGCGATTGAAGTTCATTTTTTTTTTTCTTTCCTTTTTATTTTATTTCTTCTTTTTCTCTTCTCATCCTCATTCTTTCCCCTCTTCTCGTCGAGCTTCCTCTTCTATTCTATTTCCTTTTCACTAGACGATTCGAACTCGCTCCCGTGCACTCTTCTTTTCATATTTCCGCACCCTCAATTCAAACTCTTCGACCCCTTTTCCTTGGCATTCACTCCCCCCCGCCACTTCTGTCGCTCTTCGAGGCATTCCAGCCCTCGATAGAATTAGTTTGTAGTTGTGATTTAGTTTTCCAACGGCTGCCACGCGGAATTTCAATTTTACTCCCTCCCCGAGCTCGTTCCTCTCGGTCCTTGTCGTATTTTCATTCTTTTGTCAACATCAGCCTTTTTCGAATCCTCTGTATTGCGAAAAGTGTTGGGCAACCGCTGTCGACGACGGAAAAATCATTATTTCGCCCTCGCGAACGAGAGATAGATTTTTTTCCTTCTCGTCACCGTTTTTAAATCCCATCGTTTTATCAATTGGGATGAAAAAAAAAAAAAAAATGTTTCTTGGAGCGCTGAAATTTATTTCACGCGATATGAATGACGCGATATCTCAAGCGGCTCGCGAATGTGTAGCAGCGATGCCTGGCATCGCCTCTGCAAAACGCTCGATTGCCAATCCCTGCGAAGGGTAGGCGGTGCCGCATTCGAGGGAATTGTAATCGACCACAAAACGATTGAAGCGCGAATACTGGCAGGTATTGGGTTCGCCTTTGGGCCCATCCAGCGCGGTTTATATTCCGCACATTCATAGCTGCAAAATTTATTTAACTTTGAAAAATTTATCGACTGGCAAACGCCAACGTAATCCTTTTGTCGACAAGCGCAATTGCATTATTTATTATTTATTTATTTTCATTCATCGGACTGTGAAAAAAATCATAATAATAATCCACTTCAAATGTACATACGTTAAATTTATCCGAGTGTAACGTCAAATTTATTTTTGGTTCGCTTTAATTTCATTGCACAAGTACCTTAATTTTGTATCACAATTGTACATTAAATTCACTTGGGAAATATTATTCCATGTATTTAAAAAAATAATCTCCTTAAGGGGCATTTAATTTTGAAGGTATCTATGGAATCACCATGAAAAAAAATATATTTATGGTGACCAAACTCGAGGATTCGGTATTGACGGGCTGCGACTGAGCGAAAAGCTCTTATTCGGAGTCAACAGTCTTGCATTCTGATGGTTCTGTGGGAGTGCCGTATAATTCCAATAAAGAATAGGCGCCGGAAGTTGCGTCATAGTGCATCTACTGGTCTCCGTCCGCAGTGCCTGATAAACTAGAAGTTACATACACATAAAAGTAACGTCTCGTTGTTAAACTATGTATATCACTCGCGTATATGTGTCCGTCGCTGCAAAATGATACGAATATAGGTATGCACCGCCTACGATCGCAACGACACACGTCATCACATAATCATCATCATCGTTCGAGTTACCGAAACAACGAATTAAATATAGAACACATACTACGGACTCGATCCAATGTTAAACCACATTGTAACCCTTTCATGCATACCGATGTCAATTAAAACAGCCCATTTCAACACTAGGTATAAAAATTAAAAGTTTTCATGTAAAAATATCTTTAACAACGGTTTCCTAAAAAAAATGTACTTACAAATAGTTTTTTTCATTCGAAAAAAGTTAATTTGGGCAAAACGTCTTTGAAAAGGGTTAGGTTCATTTTGGGAAAAACGTGAATTTTTATCAGATGCCCTGAAAAAAACTTTACGGCGAGCCGTAAACCGAAAGAAAAGGTTTCATCGATTCACGGAAATATTGGCCGATGATAAGAAATGCTTGAGTTTCGATGCTATCTTTTCTTTGAATTTTTCGTTGAAAAATGGCATTTTATCAAAGAAACATTTTAAACTTTTCATTTCTTTAAACCAATAAACCATTTTTTTCATTGATTTTTAAGAAATCGTCTCTGATTCAACGAAACTTTCTTCGTTAACTTTAAAGAAACGAGTATTGAAGCGAAGTATGTACTTTTTATTGACTTGAAACAAGAGACAGTGACACCTTCCCACCTCAAAATTTTGAAACTCATTTTTTCCTAAACTACTCGGCAGATAAAGCTGAAATTTTGGGAGAACGTGCGGAGAGATGGCAGAAAAAGGTTAAGCTTCTGGCTCCTCGAAACTCAGACCCGTTTGTTCGGGAGAACCGGAAAACCAAAAAAGTGAGGTTAGGCAAATGTTTCTTTTCAGGGGAATAGCTCTGAAATGCTCTTTTTGAAATTTCAATATACCATTTCATTGAAATCAAAGAAATACTTCGTTGAAATCATTCCAAAAAAATTAATCCACTCATTTCTTTGGCGTTAAATAAAACCTCTCGCCATGCAAACCATAAAAAACCCCATACTGAATTCCCAGAAATGTTCTCATGTAATATTTTCGTGAAAACATCGATTTTTTCTGGTCAAATTGTGAATATAAAAATTGGGTCAATCGTCTTGGACGAACCAGTTGGCGAATTACATTTGAGCTAGAAACCTCGTCGATGCTCGGCAAACTCATCATCTCTCTCTCTATATATATATATATACATATATATATATATATATATTGTACAAAGTATGTAACAGACTCTCGCAGTTTCACGAAGCTCTTGGGCTATGTGCAGCAGTATATGATTAAACGTCAGAGCTCCACACTAATATGAACAATTTTGAGGATTGTAAATTGGCTTTGAGCCCAAGAAGTTTTGTCTCTCGGATTCCGGTGCTACTGACGTTGCTCGGTTGGACTCTAGAGACATGCCTGAGTCGCTGATCTACCTATGCGAAAAGCTCAGCTTATATACGCTGCTCGGGGTAGATAAGAGGAGGAACGCGTGTATGCTCATGACTTAAAATACATTTTACGTAACAGGCATCACAGCCAGACGTTCGTACACTTTGATTCATCACGTGGGCTCCTCACTACATTTGTTGGCAAGAATACTTCTCGACATTGTAAATCGAGAGTAAAATCGAGAACTATGAATCTCCGCTGCCATACTTTGGACTATAACCTTCAAAATAAAAATTTTTCCGCTCATTTTTTCTAACATCTAATGTTAAAAAATGATTTCCATTTTTTTATAAGTTTACTCAAAATAATCCAAAACGTCAAAAAATGTGATTTACAAAAATTGTGCATGTGCGCAATTGAAAGGCCAACAATTTTTTTAGCTATCGGAAACATCCAATAAAATTTGTTTTAAAGTGATTCTACCTTTTCCGTTGAATTTCTAAAGCAGCTCGGATTTTATAACTTTTTTAATTCTCAAAAAATTAATATTATTGCAGTAAATTTCGTAAAATTTCATCTACGATCAATTTACTCAGTAAACGAAGGAATATTCGGCAACACCAGATTTCAAATTTATTAAAATTCAGCAGAAAGGTTCGAACTTTATCCGGAATTTCCATAATTATTACCTGACGATACCAATCTCGAAATAATTACACCGAGTTAATTAGGACAAACATAATGCAAACAGTTGTAATGCCAAAGATTGTTTCAAAGTTGAATGATGATGCGTTGCTTAATGGAGCATAATTCAATAACGGGACGTCTCACTAATTACTGAGTCTGCAATATATTTTGTAGATTTACGCATGAAGAGTGCTCAATGCAATGCCCAAATTTATAACACAACAACAACAACAACAACACCGAAAATCCGATATTTGCGCATTGCAGGATGAACATTACGTATTTCACAGTGAGAGTGAAATAAAAAAAACATAAAAATGAATAAAAATAAATTCTCTCGGTGCAGTGATGAAAATAAATAGCATTTACGTAGCGCCGTCACTGACGTCGAATTTTTAACAAATTTATCACGTAAAGTATAACAAAAATTTAACGTACCATGCACAATATAAAACGCAGCTCTTGTGATATATTGTTAAATGCGCCCATCGCCCCTCTCTCTCTCTCTCTCTCCTATAACCCCAAACATTTTATCAGCTTTTTTCGCGACATGTTTGCTCGCGGGTTACAGAAATGATCCGTATGTAACGCCGTTGTTTATTTGGCAAACAATCGCCTATAGGATCATAACCCGTTCAGCACTGTATGTAAACTCACTGGGACTCGCCATTGAACTGCTATGTACCCGTAACTATAGTATGCACAGTAGAGAAAAAAAAAAAAAAAAAAAGAATCTATGGAGGAATGGGCATAAGCAAATCGCGTATTCGCAAATGGTTCTCGGCAGTTAGAGAAACAGTGACGGTCGACTGTCACTGAGTCACTAAAAGGCTCGGTCCGTATATACGATAGCAGAGCTGTCCGAGATTCGAGCGATCTCCGTACGCGCGTATACCTATAATCGTATGGGCATATATGGGCAGAATCTATAGGGTGTTGAGCTGCAAAAAAAAATCGCTCGTCGCATGCGGACACATTCGTTGACACAGTTTGCAGTCGCACACGGAGAGAAAAGGTTTCATTGATTCACGGAAATATTGGCCAGCGAAATGAAATGCTTGAGTTTGGACGGTGTCTTTTTCTTTTTGATGATGTAAAAATCAACGAAAAGTTCATTCAGTAACATTGAATCGAAGAAATGTTTCGTTGTAATTGATGAAAAAATTTAATTAACCCACCAATTTTTTTTTGGCATCAATGGAATCTTTTCTCTCGGTGGAAATTTTTAGAATCCACTCATTTCCCTTTTGCAATATTTTTCAACGACAATTTAATAAACGCAATTTGGATCTCGCATGTTCTATATATTTGCTATGTATAGCCTCGCGATTTTTAGTTCTCATGTCACTGGATTAGTGTGTACAAAAAATAAAATCTAATGATCTGCTTAAATTCATGTGTGTGTTGACGTCCATATTTATTACATGGTTATCACCCGGCGTTACATCTTGATTCAATAGCAAAAAATAACAAATTAGAAGAAAATCACTTAAAATAAAATAAATTTGCAATTCATAATCCGGTTAATCAACGTTAACAATCAGAAAATAAGTGTACAATATTTTTTTATGATTAAAAAATATATATACTCAACATCGAAACGCTAATTAATATTAATTCGTTTTTCCACAGTACTCGTATTCTCAAGTTCAGGACACTGGACATTATTTTGAGTTATCTTGGCGGCGGAGAGTCACATTCCACACGAAGTAGCTCAAACAACGTCTTCTTATGCAATCTCGAGTGCACTTTCCTCCAGAGGCGGTGCGTTCTATGACTGGTGTGTCTTCGAACTCCTTAAAGTGCTTGAAAGTTCTAAGCCAAATTAGAGCTTGAGCGAACAAGATCTAGGTAGAGTAACGTATAGGATTCGTGGGTCCGCGGCCGTTCTTCTAATCCACGATCGTCGTAGTTTTCGTACAGACGCGAGTTTCACCAAGGTCTCAAGGGAGAAAGAGAAATGGGACCTCTGGTCGTGACGCTATTACCTTCGTCTTATTACTCGACTCTATCTCTGCCTCACGAGGCTCGAGCAGACGAGAAATAAAAGGGAACCAGGAAAAACTTCGGGAATTAGGGTACTTGAGACCTACGGAAGCTTCCTCAGAAAATTCCTCTCGAATAAGGCCAACTGAATTTTCCCGAAGTCACTCTGAAGCTCGTTTCAACTAACTTCGCATTCGTATCTTAATCTTAGGGTCTCTTTTTCCTTTCAACCCGAGATTCCGACCTTTACATTTAATGTTCACCCCTCCACAAATAAAACGAATCGTGAATAGCACCGAGATATCACTGTACACCCATTAAGAAAGCTTTACGTTGCCCAGGATGGTTTATAAATGGGCTATTCTGTAAACTGGAACAAAATGGCACTGATTAAAAAGAAATTGGTTTGGAGGTTGCCGAAGAAAACAAATGTTTTCAAATTAATGATCTTACTTTTGCAGGCCCTGTTAATTTTGCAACAACCCAATTTTTTTTTGCCTGTTTTAAAACTGTTAATTGAATCTCAATTTTGCATGAGATTCAATCAATAATTACATTAACTAAAATAGGCAAAACAGTGTTTTATTGCTTCAATGTTAAATGGAATTGCAAAAATAAGATCGAGTGTTAATTTGAAAAAATAAATAACAATTTGTTGGCAGTCCACAATTAAATTGCTTTTGAATCAACTTCAATTTTTCTTCACTCTATTCCCAGAGACTCGAAATTTTCTGAAGATGATTATTATTATTATTATTGAGGAATTTATTAGCTAACTTCTTTACATAATTGCGACGTTTCTAAAAATAATATAATTTAAATTATCATTTTATGGAATAAGGTAAATTATTACTTTTCTCTCGATTCATGTTTTATATTGCTTAATTTCTGAAGATGATTTTCGATCGACGATAATTTTTTTCCCAATTTCAAAACTTATCATTCCCGGTTCATAAAAAAAAGAAAAAAAACTTAATACCTGATTCGCGTACCCAAATTCATATCTCACCGAGAGACGTAACAGAGATTAATTGCGTTGTCCTATATTCGCCGGAAAAACAAAACTATTATGATTACGGTAGCTGGAAACTCCTTAACTTAAAGTGAACTTCCTCGGCTGCTATTCATCAGCCAAGCCGCAATATACGTACACTAATTGCACTTCAGCGTAGTATTGCAAATGCATAAAGATACTTTATTTAGGGTAACGAAGCGAATCTTAACAAATATATAATTCAAATAGGGACACTGCGGTGCTGGAAAATAGGGAAAGCTCAGATGCAAAACAAAAAAAAAGAGAAGAGAAGAGAAGAGAAGAGGGGAAAAAAAAGGAAAGAAGAATGGGCTACGCCGAGACATTTATGTGCGGTATGACGAATCGGAGTTTCGCCCTAGCTGGAAAAGCTCGCAGGAAATAAAAAGTCTATATTACCAGGCGAGGAAGCGAGGGAAGTGGCAGGCAGGCAACTGGGCGCTCACCACAGAGCTTTCCACCCCCTTCTACCCTATACCCCCCCCCCCTACGTCTATGAATATGCAAATGCACTCGAATGTTGCCATTATTGCATTAATAACTATAAATTGATTACCCAGCTACCAATTATTACGGTGCATTCGGGGGTGGTTGCCAGGGCGTGTACGACAACGACGACGTTATTACACGTCATTACGCCTTGTGTATATCTCCATTAAAATCTTTTCTCCGCTCCCAGAGCCACCGCCCGCTCTTCCGCACGCTCCGCAGAATCCGATGTCGACTCCGAAGCGAAGCCCTCGTTATTGCGAGGGCATAGAGCCACGCGGATGTGGTGGCATCGTATACGCCAAATGCCATTGCCTTTCCACGACAAACTCTCCGCGCGGAGGGTACCGAGCGTAATAACGAGCTTGCAGTTCCACTTGCATTGCAATATCGCCCCCCACCCCGCCCCCCACCCTCTCCCACCCACGTCTCCATTTTCGCTACTCCGTCTCTCCACTATCGTATACTGAATCAACAATTTATAGATGTAATGTGTCTGCGCGTAGGCCACACTTTGCCTCCTATCAAAGTGAAACAGCCCCGAGGGAGAACGTCAGAAATCGGACAAACAGTTAAAACCACCACATGGAAATTCATCTATGGGGCATTCCATAACACTTCCACCGGAATCGATTCATTTTTTTTTTTTCCACTATTTACCAGAGTCGAGAATGGAGCAGTCTTTTTTTAGAATTCCAATGAAATGAATGTCAGAAATCGGGCAAATAGTTAAAATCACCACATGTAAATTTATGTATGGGGCATTCCATACCAATTTGACCAAAATGGATTAATTTTTTTTTTGTTTTCACTATTCACCAGAGGAGAATGTAGCACTCACTATTTATTTCAGATTTCTAATTTTAAATTGAATGGGCTTATAGTACTTTACGATACTAGTGCGATAAAACATTTTCTGCCGAGTGTTGCACCTGACGAAATTTCATTTCACAGTGTGGGGAATTATGCACGCAAAGCAATGAAAGTGTTTTTAGAATAATTTTACATGAGAACAAAGTTCGCTCTACGAGAAACCATAGTGACAATTTCAGTGCTGATAATAGTTATCACGAGAATAAATTTAATTGCCAATTTCACACGACGAAAAGTGCTAAAATTAATACTTTAATGGACAACGTCATTAAAAAGTCCACCGAGTTTTACACCATCGATTTTACAGGGCAGTCAACCGAACTTTTCTATGTTTTTTAATTGCCCTACATTGAATAGAATCTCTTTGACTCAGATTCACCTTCCATTTTTCGAAATTCCTTCTGGAAATTCATACGAGCAATTATTAAAATATTGGCTCTCGGTTGTCCTGACTGTACCGACGATGCCTCCTTAAGGGGAATAATTACTGACCCTTTGATGGCTCAAAGCATGTGCCGTTTGGTGACAAAACATATGTGGACGACTTCGCTTATGCACAAATGTGGACAGTTTGGTCACGAAGGGAACGGAGCGAGCGGCTCGTCGTCGACGTTGTTTTCACCCCGTGAGGCCACTTTCGTCTCGGAGAAGTCTCGGAGACCTCCACTAACGACAGCTGCACAACTTTCGGTGTCTTCCTCTCTCCTCTTTCTTCTTTCTCGTCTCTGTCCCTTCTTGTCATGGAGCGGCGCATCTCGGTCCATGGGGCAACCATCCCTGCATCGTCCTCCCATCGAACCAGCGCAGTCAACAACTTTCCGGCCGCTCGTCAAGTAGTCCCTTTGCCCTATGGCGCACACGTGCAATGACCACCATGATTAATTGCATCGAGTGACAATCGGAGTCATGCTAATGATTCGAGCTCGACATGCGAATATTAAAATAACATTTCACCATACATTTTTCGTGTCCATCTGTATCAAATATATTAAATATATTAAATTAACAATGCGGATGAAAATTTGAGAAATTTGTACAATTAATGTTACCAAATACTGGCATTTTATATTCTACTTTTTTTTTTTAATAATATTTATTATAAAATCAAAAGCCACCTACGATAAAAATAATGTTCGATTTCATGAAATTATAATCGTGGTCGACAATTTATTTTTTCTCAGACACGTGAACATCAGTCTTGGCAATTCCGCGTCAACTCAAATTAAAAACTTGGCTGTACTTTTACGATTCCACTTGATTACTACAGAAGTTTTTGTAATTTGCACTAAAATATTTAAAAAATTCATCTTCTTGGATTCAATAGTACATTACTATCGTTACCGTATTTTTTCTATTTTTGTCCATGTAATTTTTTCTTTTTTAAGAATGTGAAAATGAATATACAAATGTTTAAACGATTGAAAATAAAAAAGAAAAAATGTTAAACATTGTTTTACGTTCGGATATTAATATTGCACTAGAATCATGAAAACGAGTATATATAACATAAGCTCTATTATCCGATATATATAGATACACATATAAATTGCTAGGCGTGCCTGGCTCGTGATATTGTACATCGAACTATGCAGAGCAAATTGCAATAAGCGTAGTTCAGCTAACAGTAATTTAGCTTCGCTTGATTAAGGTATTAAATGCACTTCAACTTGTGCCGCGGCAGGTGCTAGCCAATATAGAGGCCGGGTACCCACCTATAATTACTAAGTGCTGGTGGTAACTATACTCGTAGACAGAAACCATTCGAATGCTCTCAATTAAGATATAACAAGTTTAAATACGAGATACTCATTATTGTGCGGTATGAAATGCCGAGCAATTCACTAAGGGTTATCCATCTTCTTGTTTATCGCTGCACAATTTTATTTAAAAATAAATAAATAAATTATGTCATCATAAATGCACATAAATTATTTTTTTACCATATAAGAGTAAATTGAGCTAATAAAGTTATGTGAAAACACAACATATGTGCATTTCGTTCCCGTTAAAAATTTTTTTTTTATTAATGAAATTTAATTTAGTGAAACTAAAAGTTAATATGAATTTTTTTTTCTGTTCCAGTGCGATGCGAATATTATTATCGAAACTTCCACGACCCTGGATTGTCGACGAGAAGAAAGATGATGGCTACACGGCTCTGCACCTCGCCGCTCTCAACAACCATGTGGAAGTTGCCGAGTTATTGGCTGGAATTGGAAAAGCTGACTTGGATTTGCAGAACGTTAATCTTCAAACGGCCCTACATCTGGCTGTCGAACGACAGCACACCCAAATCGTCAGAGTACGTGACTTTTTAAAGGGAGCACTATTTTCTGGGTGAAAAATTTTTTAGCCGGGGCCTTCCTGAAAATGTTCTTTCTCAAAAGGCATTACGAACGTTCAGGAAGAAATGTGAATTTTGACAAAATGTGTATTCAATCATTTTAATCGTCTGTTATCACTACAATTGCAATGCAAAAATATTTGAAAAATTCATATGCTGTACAGTAATTTAATATATTAGATGCTTATTAAATCCAAGGAAGAAATTCAATTTATTGATTAACAGAAAATTTAATTTAAAATTAAAAGAATTGTAAATCAATTTCACGGTGTACTCGTGTGGTCAATTTTCTATGCCCTTTTCTGTAAATAACGCTTGCTGCTTTGTAGAGTTATCTAAGCACAAATATTTTTAACAGTCAAGTTAGAGTCAATTCGATATGGTTGACTGCGTGTACCCAAACCAAATAGGGTCATTGCTACGCTCAATTATGTAGAAGTAAAAAAAACTCGCGTCTATCATCCTGGCGGGTTATAATAACTTTCCGCCACCCCCGCGTTGATAGCTAGGCTGTCGCTCAACATCATACACGGTGGCCTCTCGGCCTGATTGTGTCTTCCAAGAAAGCCGACAAGTTATTTTTAAGATTTACTATTTCTCGTGTCACTCACTCCTTACCAACTATTTCTCGAACGGCGGCGGACATCCATCAAATTTGGCGACCCTGCTGTGGCCCATCCGACGTCGACCTCTCCTATCTCATATCTTACAGACTACATTTTACAAGAATCATATCGCATATTTAAGGCTTTTGTCAGGTACCATGCAGTGCAATATTAAAAAATTTTATTTAAATTCGCTGCCAAAGTTCGCATCACTTTTTTCAAATTTATTGCTAAATTTCCGACCGATAAATAAATATTTGTTCGAACTTGAGCGTTTTGGTGCCTCGAGCTTTATTCATAAAATATACACTGAGAGAAAATTATGATACTTCATTTTAAATTCGTACAAATTTTTTAAAAAATATTTACTACAGCTGTCAAATAGTTACCATAATTATTTTCATGGTTACCGTGATTACTAAAATAATTGCAAGGTCCAAAAATTAATAATCGTCACTTTATAGTCGATCGTACTGTTATGATTTTTCTGAATTAATACCAAGTGAACATTGGCTCCGAATTTTACACTACAAAATTAATTTACGGTATATACATCCGAGCTTCATAACCGGTATATGAATTTTTTAAAATATATATATTTTTACAATCTATATAGTAATTTCGCCTGAAATTTTTTCAACTGTACATTTATTCGATTTATTGATTACAGTTGCTGGTACGTGAAGGTGCCAATGTGAATGTCGCCGACAAAGACGGAGATACGCCTCTGCACGAAGCACTTCGTCACCACACCCTGTCGCAGCTAAGACAACTTCAGGATGTGCAGGACGTGGGGCGGCTCTTGATGGGTTTGGGAGCTCAGGGTCAGGACAAGAAGAGTAGCTCTTTTATCGCGTGCTTCCTCGCCGCTCACGGCGCCGATTTGGAGCTGAAGAACAAGAAAGGACAGACCCCACTCAATCTCTGCCCGGATCCAAATCTCTGCAAGACCCTGACCAATTGCCACAAGAACAAGGAATCGTTAGTGAAATTAAAATTTACCGGCCTGAGAAATATCCAAATACTTTAATGAATTATCAAAAATTTTTCATCGCTAACTCATCGACTTTTCCGTCGATACAATTGACCGGAAGAAAATGTATTTTCTACGTCAATTAATGTAGAATTATTTCCCCATCGACAGACACGATATCGAAGCTCCAACACCATCGGCTGCCATGGACGAGTGTCTCGTCTGTTCGGATGGAAAACGCGAGATGCTCTTCAGCCCCTGTGGACACGTTGCTTGCTGCAATCCGTGCGGACCGAGAGTCAAGAAATGCTTGATCTGTCGAGAAAATGTCGTTTCACGTGTCAAGGTAACTTATTGAAATAAAATTGGATTTTTATTATTCTCAGATGAAGCTGCAATCGCTGTTACAAGCTGAGTGAGGAAATGAGCTTTTTTTTCATTGTAGATGAGTGAACTTTTATATCTTAATCATAGTTTAGGCTGTGATTGAGTATTGCTAATATTTATTTTCATCGATCATTGGCAGTCAGTTTTTTAAACGATGGAATTTTTTCAAAGCACATAAAAGCACAATAAATTCAATTGATTAATCAACCAGGCATAATTGACGAATTTAATGTCAAGGAAATTTTGAAAATAATTTATTTCTTCATTTTCAGATCGAGGAATGCGTCGTTTGCTCGGATCGAAAGGCCGGTGTGCTGTTCCGTCCGTGCGGCCACATGTGCGCCTGCGAGAGTTGCGCCACGCTGATGAAGAAATGCGTACAATGCCGGACCCAGATACAGCACATGGTTCCCATGTCCATCTGCTGCGGTGGAGGAGGTGATTTTACTTACGTTAAGAGGTGTCATGCCTCAGGTACAAATATCTCGCTCACTGTTTACAGAAACAGCAGAAAGCTCGCAATGAAGACCTTTTTTTTTTTAATATGAGGACTGAAGTGCCTTAAAACGCCCCATTCTACAAGAGTTTTAAAAAATCTTTCAATTATAATGTGTTATTCTGTCGTTTTTTTTTTTTGTCTTTTTTAATCGATAGCATTTTATGATTCATACAGCATGCATGCCTCCTTAAGGAGTTCCTTGCCGTACAATCTAGCCAATTGGGAGTTTCGGAAATAATTTCGAAAACTTTGTGATGAAATATGAATCTGAAAAAAAAAATGAGCCGAAAATATTGATTTTACATAATTGTTTAAAAATGATATTAGGAAATGAATAAAAAGAAAACTGTTCAACAAACCACCCATCAGCCTAACTTGTATAACGGTGGCTCAGAATAATTGACGATTATCTATTTGATTAATCAGGTACCATATCTGAGGTAAAAGCAGACCCCGAAGAAGAGCCCGCACCAGCAAACAATGCACCTGGTGAGGCTGCGTTGATGAACAATGGCAGTCGGGATACTTCGCACAGTGATATACAGAAGCTTCAACAGCAGTTGCAGGACATCAAGGAACAAGTATGTGACGCAGTACCTGTCCGTGATTTTTCTTCAGATTTTTTTTATAAACAGATTACTAATTATACTATTTTTTTTTAAATTACAGACCATGTGCCCCGTTTGTCTGGACCGTCTGAAAAACATGATTTTCCTATGCGGCCACGGCACTTGCCAGATGTGCGGCGATCGCATGTCCGAATGCCCGATATGCCGCAAAGCCGTAGACAAGCGGATTCTCCTCTATTGAAGAACTAAAAAAAAATATATACAAATGACTGCCTGTACCGTTAATCGCAAGAATTCCGAAGACGAAAGGTGTTTTATCAATCTATATACTTGAAGCGTTTATACTGGAAGAATTTTCGAGGCGTATAGTGGTATTTTTTGTTCAACATTTTCACAGTTTTCGAGATACTTTGCCGTAGTCGACACAAGACCGAAAAAATAACCGTATTGTTTTAAATCACATTGCTTATCGAGATACAAGTAATTTTTCTCAAAAAAATAGCTCACCTGAAAGGAACGGCCTACAAAAAAAATACGCCACCTCTCGAAAATTAACATTTTTCTTAGTGTCAAAAAAAAAAGATCGTACGATGTTGAAAAAATGCAGATATTGCAAAACTGCTGAGTACGAATTTTTTATGAGGAAATTAAATTTTTCGTGCTATCGTAAGACGCTGAGATTTTTTGAGCCTACACGAGTTTCCGTTGAATTATTTTGAAGCTCTACTACTTTGTAGATATAAGTACGCTGAATGTTTTGTATTTTTTCAAAGATGATTGTAAATAAGCTCTCGAGTATTTGTATATTTGGACATAACGAAGGCAAAATCAGCCATAATTTTATGTCCATAAAACGGGGTTAAAAAAATCTTACTGTCTTAGGATTGTTCAAAAAACTTAATTTTCTCATGACTAACATACATACCGAACGGTTTGATCCGTATCTGCATTTCATCAACGTCGAGAAATCCTATTTTTTACATTAGAAAAAGTGTTAGTTTCCGAGAGATTGCACTATAATTTTTTTTAGACGTCGCTCCTTTTGCGTGAGCTTCTCCATTGAGCGACGCTCGCCTTCAATTCTCATAGCCGTGGTACAGACTTTGTACTACTTTCAATGAACTGATTATTCCGCGCTTTCGCAATAACAAAAAATCACCGAGCCGCCCGCAAGTTATACGCACAGGTACCAACTGTGAATTTTGTACTGCTCCGCAATATCAACATCTACGATTAATTTGTATTACACACCATCATTATTATTATTATTAGACTTATTATCATCACCTATCATTATTAGGCTAATCATCATCGTTATTGTTATGCTAAGTAGCCTAGTTTCTGCGTTAAATTAATTTGTTAACGAATTCTTGTTGAAAACGTTACGTTTGGCTCCTCTCAAATATTTTTTGTCTTTCGTATAGTTATGCATAGAAAAAAAGAAATCGTGCTCCAAATTCGCAAATTGCCGAAATGCTTCTAGAAGAAATTGAAATGACTGATTAATCCCACAACTACAACGCTGACTAATTATTCTCAGTGGCGTTACGTTAAAAAAGAAAACAGACTCTTCAATGATTTTACAATATTTTATACTCCTCTGTTTACAATATTCGATAATTATCTTCCAGGTGCCACCGGTAAAACAATAACTACCGTCGAAGAAGTCATTCCTATCAGACGAAGTTTTTTTCACTGATAAATAAACCATCATGACCGGCGCCGTATCTTCCAATTTTTTTCCAATTGCTTCATTCTTCTCTACGTATTGAATTGAAATTCTGTTTCACTGACTGAAAACGTTTGCGAAATTTGATAGACACGCCAAAATACCGCGACGCTCACTTCTTTAAATGATTGTAACGTAACTCATAATTCTCCTGGGAAACACGAAGTAACATCGATGTTCTTGTCTCGCAATTTCTCCCACAGCAATGGAATTGTAACATAATTTGTGTTATACGTGACAGTAACATTGATGAGTAGATAATTGTAATAGTTACATAACAACAACGATGTTACTTTGCGTTCACTGGGCTCTAACGATATTAAATACATCGCTGTACTAAGCTGTAGTTAAGATAGGCATATTGCGTGAATTAGTTATTATATCAACTAGAATAATGGTAAGGAATCGTTAGAAATTTCCGCGACTTGTATCGAGTATTTTGATAAATATTTCATTGAAATTTAAGCGTGAAATTTGTTCTCTCAAAGTATCGAGCAGACGTTCTAGTACTTATAGCTCTTCGATAAGACTCTGTGAAACGTCGCAATATAAATTACCAGACATGAGATACTTCGCTATTCCATTTGTTGAGTATTTGTAACGAGGATATTAGCAACAACTTCTAAATGATGGTCAGAAATGAATTTTCCAACGAGTGACTGAAAAAAATCTTTTGTATTTTCAGTCCTTAACATTTGATTAAAATGCTTGATAACAAAAATTCTCAGTGAATTCATGACTTTACATCCATGATCTGAATAATGAAGAAATTATCTTTCGACCATCTGTTGCGTAAATCAATTTAAATTAATGTATCGAGTATGATTTTCGGAGTATTGATAGATAATAACTTCTGTTTATGGGAAAGCCGAAATAGCCTCGGTCCGCAAACCATTGATAGTAATAGCGGATATTTTAAACGCCGAGTTTTTAATAATCCTCATAGCCCGCATAATTATGTATGTATAGCGAATATTCATAATCTCATTGATATATTTAATCCTCAGCATTAAGTGTCGCGCACTCCAGTGGTTAACCAACGCCCACGCAACAAGTGGAGTCTGGTAAACGTTTCAATAAAAATGCATTGTAACCCACGCTCCGTCAGAAGCGACCGCAAGATTTTGCGCTTGAAAAAATGAATTACAATTCACGCTCCGTGAGGAAAAACCGAGAGATATTGGCCCCAAAAAACGAATATTTCCACTGTAGACGTAAGTGAAGTTATGTAACCATTGGAATGGACAAATATACGATGAGGCTTCTTCAATTCGGCGTAATTCATTTCCCACCTTCACTAGATACTTTTGTTTCATAAAGACAAAAAATTATGATTTTCGTTATTTCGGAAGTCGATTAAAATTAAATTCTTAATTTTTCATTGATTTTTTGATAACTTTTGTGATTATCAGTGGCAAAAGTTCAGAATAAGTAATCCATGGAATATCCTGCCGTCGAAAAATCTAAATGGAAGGAAATAACGTCATAATGAATAACGATGGGTGTATGAAAAATTATTTATTTTGATCGTGGGTTTGGATGTTTGAATAATAGATTTCAGTACAACTTGTATTGACAAGCATATGAAAACTCGGTTATTAACACATTTTGGGTAAGAATACCAGCGAAATAAAGATAACGATTTTCATTTTTTACACACGGTTTTATCTTCTTTTTGTTTTCTTGTTTCTTATTTGAAACCATACTTCCAACCTCTCGAAGCCACCATTCCGATGTAAAGCATTATCTAAAGCTACCAAAAACGAATAAATCTCACGTAAATATACAACTCGTATAAAATTCTTTCTCATCTCACGCATTCTTCAGACTCTCGTACATTTCTCTTGTGTGTATAATTATAAATTAGACCGATCGTAATATCAATCTACAACTGAACCGAGTCTTCTGTTTTTTTTTGTCTTCCTTTTTTTATATTTGAAAAAAAAATGTTGTATGACGATTGAAGAAAGTGATATAGTATTGGTCTTTCGATACAGGATATCTACAACGAAAGGCATCTCCAATGTTTCACCGCGATAGAAAAAAAAAAGAAATTATGCCTTAAACAGACGCTAAATAATTTACTATGGTGTGTATGTGACGCAAGGACATGTGTGCGTAAGCATAATTCAAATTTATTATTATATTAAATATTTAATTACATTAATTTAATTTTTTTTTGTTGGTTTTCTATTCATTATTTCATATCGTTATGTATTTTCGTAGTCAAACACAACAATTAAGGCTGTTGTTTAGCTGTAGCATATTTTACTCGTTTTTATTTTACTTTTTCTTCGCTTTGATCGAGCAACTGCCTCTCTCACTCTCTTTCTCTCTCGCGCTCTTTTTGTTTCACCTCAATTATATTTAGTATCTAATCCCTTTGCGGCCCACTCCAACGTAACTTCTAGTTAGTACTGTTAAAGAGGAATCGTAATGAGATGGAAAACAAAGAACAGAAGAGTCTGTTTCTACAATGACACGTATAAAAAAAGTGGTTCGCGTCCTATTGCACATTTTCCTTTCGTACGACGGACAGCGGCGCAACAGTCTTTAGTTTACTGAGCCGGAGTTTTGTTTTTTTTTCCCGCCGACAATCGCACTCGATACTGTTCGTTGGACTATTGACGGGTAACGGAGAAATTTGTGAGAAACTGCCTTTTTTTTCTTTTTGTTTGTGTAAAATATGCTCATCTCGCGGGAGAATGGCTATAGAAAAGAAAACAGAGACCAACAGGATTCTTGAGAACATTCCAGGACTAAATACAGTCTCGCCAGCTTAGCGACTCAGAGCGACAAAAAAAAAGTCGGTTGCCATTGAGTATTCATTCCGTTCGACACTGATAATAGAGAATATTACGATTTTATACAATCATCTAGTTTAAGTAGTACGTTTGTATTATTCTTAGACGAATCGCGTCATTTTATGACACGCGTCGACGTTTATCATCGATTGATAGTACGAAAGTTGGCGCGTGTCCCGGCCAAATATCATTTTTGGAAGAAAACAAAACGATGCGCGCAGCTGACGATGCTGAAAAACTAAGGGGCGACACGCGAGATGACGATGACGACCAAATACAGCCGACTTTTTCACATCGTACTCGATGTACTCTTCGAATATGCGGCGAGTGAGCTGGCTTTTCAAAGATAAAATTAATATCCGGTACTAACCGCCCCAGCTACCAGTTGTTAGTCGTTGCTAAGCGAATGGGTCGCAAGAGACATTTCGCTGGGGCCGCTTTAACACTCGGACGACGAGTTCAGATCGGGCGGTGGAATCTTCTTCGTTCGCGTTATGCGGTCTAATTCGGCAGCCGCATCGTTTCTCATCGCCGCTTTGTCGACCGGTCCGCCATCTGCAATCACGGAATCTACATCCAATAAAAAGGCTGATACAATTGTCCACTTGAAAATCCATTAAAGGGGTGAAATACATTTTGAGGTAGCATTTTAATGGCTACGTTTTTACGACTACAGCGTTGATACTGTTTAATCAATTGGTTCGAAACTTCACCTGCTTTTTGCTACTGTTTTTACGATGAAAATTATCTACATACGTCCGGCATTTGTTTATAAGTTATTTTGAGATAAAAAGGCTATTGAACAAAACTTGAGGGGAAAATATCGATACCATTTTTCGAAAACAAGATCCACACAGTTTTCCGTGTCAAATAAATAATTTTGTTCACTTCGACTCACCGATTTTTATAGGGCTTGCGCCAATACTGCCTGGTGAGCCCGGTGAACCCGGTGCGCCGGGAGACGCTCCAGTTTTCTTATAAAGAAGGGAATTGAAGAAGCTGGCGAGTACGCCTTCGCCGGCTGGCGTTGTACCCGCGCCCTTGGGATCCAATTTTTTGTTGGGCGACGGTACCTAGTATATAAACTTTTAGCTATCGATCTTTAACGTAAAAAGTCGAGGAGTTATTGCCGATCATACCAAATATATTAGAACATGCTGTCACGTGTTAAAAGAAAAACATTGAATACATAATGACGACACCATGACGGCTTGATGACATATGCTGAGCTCGCTTTGGAACAAATGAAAAGTAATGAACATTAAACATCGTAAAAAAGTTAATAACAAATGGATGGAAGCATGGAGAACCTGGACAAACGCTTCGGCCATTCTCAAGCCTTAGGAAATCCTATTTTTATATTTAAGATGAATGTTACCAACAAACAACGACTATTTATACCATGTATTAAGATTTTTTATGGTCAAATATTGACCGATTTATGGATGCAAGTAGGCGGAGCATTAGTTACACATTTTATTATCATTGTTTAGTGATTTGCTCCTATTCGTTACACACACGCAACACTGGGAGCATGCTCTAAATATAAATGGTACAACCTGCATGACCGGTCCGGTGCTTGCCTGGTTTCGCGTCGTAGGCGAACGGGACGGATCTCTCAAGCCCGACAACGCAGCTTGTTGCCGAGCGAGAAAAGCTTGTTCCTCTTCCGCTTGAACTTCAACTTCCCGCGCGACGCACTGTAACAAATGTTACAAAATTCATTATTTTACTCCCGACTCTCCGCCGGGCGAAAGTTCGAGAAATATGCGTTTAGTTGTGATGAAGCATAAGCAAATTTGACACGCTCAATTATTTCAGTGTGATGAACTATGGCCTCGGAAAGTGAATGTTCTCTACAAAAAGCCTGTTTAAATGTATTTCGGAGTTTATTTAATTTTGATTTATAATCCTCTATCTTGTATTGTTGATCGTGGTGTTCAGATTCGTAATCAGCGATCCCAAAAATTCCCAAGTACCAAATTTCAGGTAAATCGTAAAACTTACTTTTCGGTTTGTCGCCGGTTGAGCTATAACGTCACGATAATAATCGTCCGGTTTCATCGACTGCAAGTTTTCGTGAAGTATGCTGATTTTCTTCATATTATCCCAGCCAGCAGGTCTGCAACCGACGAAACGATAATTTTTTTGTTTGATACAGACAAACGTATTTATCGCCAAGCGCCAGGGATTTCACCTCGACGCCGATACTCACATAAGTACAGCATCCTTCTCGACAACCAAAGCTGGCGTCCTAAACGGTAAACTATAGATCCTATGTGTAAGGTACTTATACAGCAAATCACAGTTCTTATCTTCCTTAGCTGATGTGTAAAACAATCCAGCACCGTATTGCAGACAAAATCGCCTGATCCATTGCTGCATAAAATCGAAATGTTCGTCTCTGGAAAGTTAATAAAATAACATGAGAAAATTTATTTATTTATTTGCCGGCGAAAAAATCGACTGGTAATACGTACTTATAATCATGTTCCTTTTCAAGGGTCGACATATAGTCCGTTTTCGTGATAACAACGACGACGTCAAGACCCAAATTAGTGGTAAGTACTCCCTCGGGTAGGGGCAAACTGCCGACGGTGTCGTCGTCCAAATTGCGGCTGGTGCGTCTCAGTGGACTTCCGGGATCGAGCTCGTCACCTGGTTCTGTGTAATCTTGCCATTTCTTTACATCTGTGCGAATAGAACGAATGAAACGTGAACGGAGATACGGTCTCGGAGAGCGCCGTTAAAAATTCAAAGAGCATTTACTAAATTGTCTGCACCGCTGCCTCGTATCGTTGTCCAGCGGTAGCTTGTCGATATGATCACCGAGAATCGCAGCCCATGCTTGAAGCTGGTCAAGTATGGCCCAAGGTGTCGTCATGGCCGCAACCAACATTACGAGTGTGTGAGGAAATCGCTCCTGGCTCAGAGCAAATCTTAAGAGATTTGCGTGACCGGGATCTCCATCCAACACCCACACCGACAACCTTGTTTGATCTGATGATTCATAAACATCATACGTTACTTTTTAAATGAAATTATATTAGCAGGAACTACAATTTTACTTATTTTAAGTTTACTTATTAAATTTAGTGACATTTTAGATTTTTGTTCATTATTTCTTGACACTGAAAATGTTTATAAAATTCAGTTTTATTAATTATTTATTTATAACAATATTGCTTCTTGATTTCTTTTTACTCTTTACAAAACTACCTCTATAAAAAAACTATGTTGATCAAATGTGTGTGTTTTCTATTACGAATTGCATAGTCCTGACAATATTTGTTTATTTAGAAGTAGTCATCATAATTTAATCTCAAAGTGTGTGGCATAATTATTTTGGTTCCAATATTGTAGATTATAATTATAAGTCCTGTTGTCTACATTGTACTTTATACTTTGCACATTGGTCATCGTCCGTGGTCTGTCAACCTACCATTTATTTGTTTTTTTTATCGTTATATCGTAGAATGATGATCTTATTACATGATATTACAGTAGTTGTTATCGGAAGTCATGGCGTTACAGTAATATTCGGTACAAGGGTTCGTCCCGTGGAGCGTACATAAATAAATAAAATTTACTGCACTCCACTTACCATCCCTGTAATCGTCGCGTACATCGATGTAAGCAAATTCGAGACCGGAGCCCTTCTTAGGGTCCTCGACACCTTGGAGCTTGGCGATGAGAGTAGTTTTGCCGCTTTCGTTGTCGCCTAAATTAAAACAGAAGCGATATTTCAATTCAGCGCTCTTACATAGCTTACCAGTACTGTAAAACTGATTGACCCAGACGTCATTCCTAATAAAGAACTACAGTAAGCCCAGCTCGGAGCAGGTGAACAAACTACGGCAATGACGTCACGACTCGACTAAACAATGACAACCCACGGCAGAGCATGTACATTCATTCCCAGGCACATACTTAAAATGCACTGCACACATTATCACACGATTCGTGTCGAGCACGGATATGAGTATGCGTCACTGACGTAGCGAATTACCTAAAACGAGGACGTTCTTATTCGAGGGCAATTTGTTGTTTCCGCTGTTCTGTACCTCAGCCAAAATAGAGGACCTGAAAAAACAAATGGGTTTAAGGAGAAAAATACACGAAGGTGACTGGCGCTGAGGAGGCTCTCGCACGCATGGAACGAAATATCGGAATACGTAGGTGTTATCAGTATCGCGATCACTAAACTCGCGAAACACTCGAGCGAAAGCCCTCGCGAATCGCTCGTACGCGTATCTGTCTCTCGGAACCTACCACAGATTGTCTTTATTGTCGACATCCTCTTTCTTTTTCGACTGAAACCCATTGCTCTGCGACATCGTCTCAATCGCCGTCGCTGCCATTATCCATTTGACAGACACACACTAAATGCTCAATCGATTTCGCGATAATATCGATTGCCTGGAGGAGACGGTCGTGAGACACGACACCACCAACATTCTTCGGGTGCGGCTCGCGACCAACTTCGCGCCGCAGTCGCGCTCTACGATAAAATACCCCACGTGGCGCGCTCGAGTCACCGAGCAATCGTCCAACTATTTTTATGCCACTAGTGCGAGAAGCGCGACTTCTCGCACACGAAGCGAAGCGAATAATACAGAATACTATACACAGTGAATGTGTATACTTGACGTCAACATACGTTGATTCTTCATACTTGAATTGAACAAATGTCGATTGTGTATACTTGAATTCAACACACGTTGACCTCACGTTGACCGGCAACTTGCACCGACCGATCATGCTTTTGTATTAATTTCTGGAAACTAAATGTTCTTACTATTTTTATATATTTTCATACTAATAAAAAGTAACAGAAAAACATTGTTGTTTGACGAAAAATGAGCTATTATGCATTGGTAAAACCTGCTGCTGCATAAAAGTGCATTTATTCAGATGACTTACGTCAGATGATATTCAGTAATTAGCATTTTAATAGCCTGTAAAGTTCGCTCTTTTTATCCCAAGCCCTCGCGGGTCTTCAAGAGGCAATGTGATGTATCCATTCTTACTAATAATTGCAATCTCAGAAGGCGATCATCGAGCACAAATTTTCTATACCTTCAAGCACGGTCGACCTTATTTACCTTAGAAAACGAACATACAGCTGTTATATAAAACAACTCTGCTCGGTACGTTATCGTTTATTCTCATTTGCATTCTCGACGAACATTAAAGTACGCAGTGACATTCGAACAAAATTTCTTTTGTATTTTTCTCGTCACAAACGCGAAGTCATCAGATCGAAACCAAACGTTACCATCACATCAATATAGATAGATCATTACAAATAGCTACTTCATCAGGCGACCAGTAACAAAGTGTTCATTATTTTCTATTACACTAATTAGCATAACAACATACATTGCAATTAGAGAAAAGTCGATTAGACAAATTAATTTCAGTGGTGACGCAAATCTACTTAATTTACCCACTGGACCATTTGAAAACCGCGAAAAAAGTAATCTAAAACAATGTCTAAGTAAAATGTATTTAAAAAAATTCTATCCTAAATTTTCCTTCATCATTTCTTCCCACTATTTTTCGCTTTTTATTCATTTCATTCGATGCACAGAAAATTGTACGGTAACTCAGTTACAAGAATTGGATACTGATTTGACTAGCGCGAAGCACTCGAATCTCTTTTATGAAAAAGCTTAATTCTTATTACAAATTTTATAGAGATTGTGACAATGAATTTTCGAAAAATCGAATTACAATCGTCGCAATAATTAGGACCAATCGAATGTCGGGGATTGGATGAGCGTGAAAGTAAAAATCGGTTGTTTGAATTAATGTCCGAGTGGTGAAGCCGCGACAACCGGTTGTTGTTGTAACGTACTTTGCTCTCACCGCACCTCGCAAAGATGGTGAATGTTTTGAATGATTCTGACAGCGAAGATGAGTTACCGCCGGGGTGGGAGGAACGAGCGACACTCGATGGAAATGTTTACTATGTAAAGTGAGTTTTTGTAGAGTGTACGACGTACACAAATTGGCCAATGTCATCGAATGGTCCGGGTGCTCGTTAGTCTTACCTGTTGTAACTGACGAGGTTAACGAGCACGTACGGGTGGGGAGAATAAGAAATGCCCAAAAGCTTTCCAATCGCTTTCCCGTTCGACAACTTGAGAATTTTAACTAACACGTAGGAAAATTACAACGATTTAATGTCGTATATTATTCCGTCTTAGCCATTATACCAAAGGCTCTCAGTGGACACATCCTCGAACCGGACGCAAAAAAATTGTCGAAGGAGGTACTAATATTGATAATTCCTTGTAAAAATCATCCAACAATTATATAAACCTATGTGAAACCTATTCGCAATATCACAACATTATATATTCTAATGAAAACGGAGCTCTCTAATTTTTATTTTTCGGACGTTCGGAAAAACTTATAACTACGGACACAATCATTTTCTGCTGTCCTTGGACCGCTTCTAATTGGAAATTAGTTTAAAAACTGTGTGTCTGTTTTTTTAACTCGTTGAGAGTTTTCAAAAATGCATTTGCTCTATGAACAGTCTATTTTACAGCCTTATGCAATTTCACTGCTGATATCTCTATTGCACAGAATGTATCGAAATGAATTAGAATGCATTGAAAAAATGAGCAAATGTACTTGTAATTTGTTTCAGTTAATTAAATTGTTAATGGACCATTGATAAAACAATTACAATTGTATTGAATGTAGTAAAAATGTATTGAATTAAGTAAATTTTTCCTGGATAAACAAAGAATGTTTGGTTATATTTCGATCGTAAATTTGTCCATAATTTAATAAGATTTATCATTAGCTTTAAGATTTATCACAGTATCGTTGTAAGCTTGTAATTTTTACCGTAGAATTACCATCGGGCTGGGAAAAGTGTGTCTCTGAAGACGGAAAAGTCATATTTGTTGACCACATGCATCGCACAACAACTTATACAGATCCTCGCTTGGCTTTTGCCACCGAGTACAGAGAATCGTCGCAGCCTTTGCGACAACGGTTCGATGGCAGCAGTACAGCTCTGGCGGTGCTTCATGGTCGGGATATGCGAGGGAAATTGGCCCTCATCACAGGAGCCAATACCGGAATAGGTACCAAGCTACCGACGATACTCCGATGGAACAATATTTTCTGAAAATAAATTAACACATTCTTCAAGGTTTTGAAACTGCTAGATCTTTAGCTTTACACGGATGCAAGGTTATCCTGGCATGTAGGGATCTGAAAAAAGCTCAAGAAGCAGCGCAAAAGATACGGAACGAAAGAGAAAACGCTTACTGCGACACGCTACAATTGGATTTAGCCTCTTTCCAAAGTGTTAGGGAAGCAGCTGAAAAATTTAAGCAAAAGCACAGGTAAATCAATCCGTGGACCATGGAAAAACTTACAAACTTTTTTCTTGACAGAAGATGTAGTAGATTTTTTTTTTTTTTTTTCATTTAAAAAATGTGGCTATCAACATTTTTTAAAAATTGTACTTTGCACTACGTTCGATTTTAATACAAAGTTTCAACTTTATTGCTAAAAAGTCTTTTGAATTATATTGTTTACTTACGTCTTTCAAAATCCCAAAATTCTTGTAAAAAAGTGAGCATTAATGAATTACGCAATTATATATTTTAAAAAACGTCAAAGGTCAACCCTTTTCAGATCGGTTTGAGTTGGAATGCCTCATATTCGGTTAATTTTCATTATCAAATTTGTGTGATAACTTTTTTAACTTATGACTATCACGTATTCGGTATAATATGTTTTGTACTTTTAGAACACTGCACATACTAATTTTAAATGCGGGTGTGTTCGCAATGCCTTACACCCTCACGGAAGACGGTTACGAGACGACTTTCCAAGTGAATCATTTATCACACTACTATCTCACCCTGCTCCTGGAGCATCCACTGCGGAGTTGTGTCAACTCCAGAATCGTAATAGTATCCAGCGAATCGCACAGGTAAAATTAATTAATGAACAATCGTCGCGCTTACGCTTTTTAATTACGGTGATTTTTAGGTTTTCGTTTCTACAATCGATCGAGGATATACATCCGTTGACGCTTTCGCCTCCTGCCTACAAATACTGGTCAATGGGTGCTTATAATAACTCAAAATTATGCAATATGCTGTTTGCCCAAGAATTGGCGAAGCAATGGCCGTCGGTCAGCGTCTTTAGTTGCCATCCCGGCAATTTGGTCTCTTCGGACATATCTCGTTATTCCTGGATGTATCGCTTCCTCTTTGCTCTCGTGCGGCCGTTCACTAAATCGCTGGTAACATTGTTAATTTCATTCGTGAAAAAAAAAAAAAAAAAAAACCTCAGAAAAAAATTATTTCTTGAGGTATTTCTTTCGCCAACGGTTATTCTACCCACGGAAAGGTACAATGTATTTTTCTTTGTCAACAAAACGTATCTCTGAAAAGTCCCTTTCGGTAATCAAGAGAAACGATCTTTGCAAACAATTTGGCATTGTTGCTAGTACTTGAAGACGTGTTGATTCTTAATCAGACAATCTTAATTGCTGCTAAAATTTGAATGTACAAATGTACCTTTCCGTGAATATCTGTAAAACCTTTATCGACCTTTTTTTCAACGATACAAAATATAATTTTCAGCAACAAGCGGCAAGCACTCCGGTTTTTTGCGCCGCGGCTCCAGAATTGCAAGGAGCAACGGGCATCTATTTCAACAACTGTTATCGGTGCGATCCATCAAACGTCGCGCAGGACCCCGCGTTGGCCGCCAGATTGTGGACGCTCAGCCAAGAGATGATAATCAACGTCGTTAAAAGAGACAAACTCTGGTACGACATAGCACTCAAGTAGAAACGTATTCTCGGCGCTCTATTATATATTTTTATAAGGTGGTGAATATGAGATCGAAAGCCTAATAGCGGGTCCAACCGTCGTTTTAAAAAAAAAAAAGATTGGGTAAATTTTACACGCCTGTGACGCTGTACCAGACGAGCGAATTGCATCCGTAAATCCCAATCTGCAATCTCGTTTTTACGTTATTCATGGTTTTTGTAAAATGTCGGTAAGAATCTCTTCTAACGGAAGCTTGAGAAAATTAATTTCCAAAAATATCATGTCGTTGTCGTTCGTTTCCGTATTTATTTTGTAAACATGTGTAGTTTGTTGTTTTTTGAAAAGTATTAAACGAACGCTTTTTTTTACTAGAAAAAAAAGTCAATAATCTCATCCACGATATAAACTGACGAGCTGCAATTCGAATTTTCGGTGATTAAATTGAATAGGTGTAATTCGCTCGGTGATGCTCGGTGAAATACGCGAGAGGGGAGTACGGTACTATTGTAAATGTAATTCTAATAATCATTGTATATTTCCTGTTAGCTGTACATAATGGGTAATAAAAATTAATTCGCATAATATTCTTTGAGATACTCGGCCTTTGGTTTGAGAATAGCTTTGTCGCGAAGGCTCACGACCCAACCGGGCTCAAGGCCATAGAATATTTGGCGAGGATCCTTCCGTGCCGTTAGCATTTCGAACTTCGGATCCTCTTCGATCTTCGGCAATGTGTAGCCGTACTTTTGCGCGAGTACCAGACGCTCGTAGGACACTTTTTCCGGATCAGCGAGGTATCCTCGCGTCGCTGCGTTGGAATAGTACTCCAGACAATCCATTGGCGGCAACATTCGTCGGGGAATCGGTACACCTTTAAGAACAATAATTTTTCCAGTAGAATTCATCGTAATTCTAGTATAAATTGTCGTGATTTTGAAAATCATTGCTTTTTTCACACAGAGGATCACAAAGTAACGACGCTTACCCTTTCTGAAAAATCTCTCTGTGTTCATAAGGCAGTGGAGACTGTGAATATCGTAGAACGCCGTAGTTATGGTTCCTCCGTTCTTTTCAATCGCCGCAATTACAGGCTCAGCTGCCCACTGAACCTCGATATTTACTTTAGCCTTGAAGCGTTCGGCACCCTTAAAGAAATTAGTGAAAATAAAACTTTCTCTGTGATGGAGAAAAAACAGCAGAAACATCCATTGAAAAAAAAAGGAAAAAGTTTGATATTCATGTGCAACAAGATGCAGCCTTGCCATACCTCGTCAGTAAGATGAACCCCGAATTGCTTGTGATCCGGTTCGATGAAATAAACACCAGTGTTGATCAGAGCTGTAAGGTCTATAGGATTGGCTGTACTGATCCTATTGGTATCGATCAACATCTGCAGTTGATGTAGCGAAAAAGGTGGATATTGTCTTCGCAAGCTGTAATTTCGCAACAAAAAATTCCGTAATCAATATCTTAATCTAAAAATTTAAGTGATATAAAATTTCCATTGATAACATTGGAACTCAATATAATTCTTTGCACATACTGATGCCCTTTGTAGTACGGTTCGTAACCAAATCTCAAGTAGAAAGGATTGTTGCCGGTCTCGTAACCGGGTCTCATGTGATTCATTCGCTGACCGGAGCCCTTGTTTCCAGCACCATGCTTATCACCTCCGTGTTGACCTCTGCCTCTTTTGCTCTGTGGAAAAATAAAACGACATTTCTCTTTTGCAATACAGCCCATCGATATTCCAGCGTATATAACAAAAAATGCTTTTAGCTCCGTGTCAGATGACATTAATTTTTCTCAAATATAGGAACACTCACCTTTCGGTAAGTGCCGGGGTCAGGTCTCAAATTCCCGAGACTCACACGCGGCAATGACCTCAGCATTGTCAACCCGAATTCTCGCCCCAATTTACTACCCGCCATTTCTTTGTATCTAATCACTTTTCTATTGTTGCAATTTGTTTATTTAACTTCCTTACAGTGAATCCGAAACGCCGAGGTATTTACTTTTAAAGGAACATAACCTCAACGAGAACGGAAAAGATAAACAGCTGATCTCATTTCCATGTAAGCGATAATCATGGAAATTCGAGTTCGCAGTTTAGCGCAATTATTCAAACTTAGTTTAGATCTAAAATTAACACCAAAGTTCTGGATATACTCAAGTAAATGTGTTTAGTTCAATGATAATAATGAAATTAAGAGTTAAAATAAAAATCGTTCAATTACTTTTGTAAGTTCATTAAAAATGTGGAATTGTTATCTGATAATATTCTGGGCACTTTTTTGCCCCAAGGCCCGCAAGACAAGAAAAATTGTATACTACATGTATTTTTTTTTTTTTTTTCAAAAAGTACTTAGGATATTTGTCCAGAATTATTCTGGAGAAAAGCATTCGCTCATTGTGATTCCCCTCCTTTTTTCGATTGGAATAGTTACTTTTTGTCATCTGCTATTTTTATTTTCACTAAAATTAGTGAAATCAGTGAAATTGGTGTACAATTTTCAGAAAGAACTTAGGAAATTTGTCCAGAATTATGCTGGAGAAAATCATTCGCTCGTTGTGATTCCCCCCCTTTTTTCGATTGGACTAGTTACTTTTTGTCGTCTGCTATTTTTATTTACACTAAAATTAGTGAAATCAGTCAAATTAGTGTAAAATTGGAGGATGTAGTTGTCCCGTTCGATCCGCTTTAATCGAAACGTTAGCGGATACATTTTCGAGTGAAAATGACATAAGAATCTTTGGAATTTTGCATGAAACTCGAATGCTTCTCGAAGCTTCGACGCAGCGAGTTCGAACCTGCAACCGCTCTCATCTACACACACGCACTTCGCGTAATGCTGTGTTGCAGTTCGTTTGCCAGTGTGTAGTCGCAGAGTGAGCTTAGTTCGATTCTTGTCATTTTTTATTTTAATCTGTCACAGTGATAATTCCGAAATGGCAGAAAATACATCAAAAAGTAATCCTTGGTCAGCTCTGTCGACCATAAGTACATTCGACAAAGGTTTGTCTATTTAACCTATTATTTTCACCCGCGTAACTTCAAATTCTTGATTATCTCCTTCCCGGAACATAACAAATTTTTAACGTGCAGAAAACGTTTCGTGCACTCGTGCCAAAATACAACTGTCACTTTGTTTGTTTTACTGCTGCAAAACTTAGTCTTTATTTGGGCAACAACAGCGAATGACATATCAATGCAAATGTTTATCCATGATAGTCCTTATCTCGTACTGCGCACTTCACATTCAAGGATTTCTGTGCAGCCACTATGATCTCGTTCGATTTATTTATTTTTATTTGTTCAACTCAATAATTGTATCCATTTCTCTACTCTGCATTTATAATAGGCTCTAATATATCTTTACACGTGTGTACAGTATCATTTTTATAGATGGAAGTAATTACTGTTATTTAATGTTGAAAAAACTACAATGTACTCCTAAAGTTTTTTATAATTTTTTAGGATATAATTATAGTTTATGTGTATAATTTTGTTATCTGTCATTCAGGTCGGTTAGAACAATGGAATTATTTGCATAACTACATATAAAAATGTGTATTTCTATTAACTGAAGGAAAAATTATTAGTACCATTTGTTTTTTTTTTTTTTTTTTTTTTCTAAAACGATTCATTTCCGTTTTAGGCAATCATTCCTGGAGTACATGTCGCATCGATGATCCGGAGATGCAGGCGGGAGGCCAAATTGTTGGAAGGGTTGCTCCATCCACCAGTTTGCTGATCGAATCCCTTATTAAGCAACTGTGTACAATGTTTGAGGGAGATGTGGAAAGAAGGAACAAATTATACTTTGGTATATCATACCATTATTATTATTATTGTTATTGCAAAAGTACATTGCTATTGTACAAACAAGAGATACTCACTCATAAATATCTTCACTTCTTTTCCAGCAATATGCGACAGATTGCACGAGATGAAACTCATTGATGGATCTTATAATCTGATAGAATTTGAGATAATGCGAGGACAGTATCAAGTAGCTCTCTACCAACTAGTGACCATTGCCCGTGCGTCGACTGGCAGTGAAAGTCCACTTCAGGTTCCTAAGTATGAGCATCTTTACCATTATTTTGCTTAGTCCTTGTACTTGATAATTCCTTGAATCCTATGAAATGTCCTAGAGAAATCCTTATTTCATTGGAATTTGGTTTATTTTTTTACATTTTTACATTAGTACACTCAAAATTGTTTCAATTCCTCCGAAATAACGTCGTTTTTTTTCTCCGTTAGTTGTTTGATGGCCGAATGGTCGCGATATCGCAGAGAGTTCAAAGAACTCGGCTTCATAGACGCAGGAGGATTTGGAAACGTATACAAGGCTTTGCATCGTCTGGATGGTCACGAGTATGCGATAAAGAAAATAGTTGTGCGTTCCGGTCGCGTAAAGACTATAATGCAGCATCTAGAAGAAGTAAAGACAATAGCGCGGTTGAATCACACGAATATCGTGTCGTACAAAGGCGCGTGGATAGAATCGACATTCCCAGAAAGTTTCGTGCCGAGTTTGCCGCAATGCGACAGCCGAGATCTTCGAGAGGACTCGGGTGTGTCGAAAGGCAACGAAAACGGACGTACAAATTCGCTGAGTTATCGTAGCCGTAAAAACAGTAAGAAAAAGGGTGCACCCAGAAGCAACGAATCGCAGAGTGAGAGTGACCGTCCTGGTGAGAATAATAGATCAAATGAATCGGGGCGAATTACATACAAAACTGGTATGTATGTATCTATCGAAAATAAGCGTGAAACTGATCGTCGCGGAAGTAGTGGTGGCTACGTAATAAGTCACGATATTATCAACGAACGTTTTCATCAACTAAATTCTACGGCGAATATTATAGGTGAAAGAATATCTGAAAGATCTAGTTCTAGGATCACAGAGGAAGATTATTCGGACATTGTCTCCTTTCGCAATGATACGCAGGAGAGCAAAATTTTAGACAATAACAATAGCACTGATACTAGTTACGTGGATGAAATTAACACTACTGAAGATCCCGAAGATAGCGACTCCTACGACGAGGAGGCTATCAGTAGTGAACGTCGGGTTATCCAATATAGTTCGTCGAAGTCAAAGGTTCGTACATCGATATTGAATTTACGCTATATCTCTATTTATCGATTAATCAATAGACAAAGAAACGATCAAATTCTAATGACTAGTGCAATTCTGGTCAATCTTCACTTGATATGAATTTATTTACCGGATGCATTTCGTTTGCACGTTGTTTTCTTGGTATTTTTCGCTTTTTACAAAACGTCGTTGATATAAAGTCTTCGTAAAAGTTTCTTTGTAATAAGCGAAAAACGATGAGAAAGGAAGATGCAAGGTTCTACTTTGCAACTTTTTTTTTTACTACGGAAAATTCAGACGAAAAATGCGTATCTTTTGTTCAGCCTCAGCAGTATGCAACTCTCTATATCCAAATGGGTCTTTGCGATCAAACATTGCGTCAATGGATAGACGACAGAGTCGAGGCTACGCCGATGCACCTCGTCACTGCGATAATCACGCAGATACTGAGTGGTTTGGAGTACATTCACTCGTGCGGCATAGTTCATCACGATATAAAGCCAAAAAACATCTTCATCTCGACGTCGGGAAATTTGCAAGTCCAGTTAGGTGACTTCGGGTTGGCATGTCCTCTTCAGCGGGAGAGTCATCACTCAGGGCTCGGTACACCGACTTACGCGGCGCCGGAGCAATTAAATGGCAATTGCGATCCGAAGGTATTTTTAAATAAGTTATTTAATTACTCGCAATGTTACACATCAATTGAACGGAATATACAATATACATTCGCCTGGAATATCAATTATTGTCAGGCACATACATTTTTGTGATTTTCTGCTATTACAGAGCGACGTTTACAGTCTTGGTATAGTACTTTTGGAACTGTTGGTTCCCATGAAAACTCACATGGAACGGAGCAGGATAATAGATGCCTTAAAATCTGGGCAAATACCCACCGCATTAGCTACGAATAATCCTAAGTGGGTAAGTATATCATCCACCGTTTATTGCACTATTTTTCCTTTTTCCAATTGCAGCGATTTGTTTTTCTTTCGACCATCGCTATACACAAAACTGCCCTTTTGATATTAATTCGGCTGCGTAATTACTCAATTATTAACTATTTGTATAATTCACTCCTCGGATTATAATATTTCTTGAGTACAAAGCAAGGAATAACGTTTTATAATATTTTCTTCGTTTTTCTAGTTATTATTGTGCAAATATCACGCGGGCTTGTTAATCAATTGCTACTGATCCACAGGCACAGATTGTGAGTCAACTAGTTCAGGAAGATCCAAAAAGTCGACCAACAACGACTGAATTATTGCAAAAACTGCGCGAAGATAAAGACTCGATAATAGCAAAATTGAAGGAAGAGAACGTGAAGAAGGACGACGAAATACGGGAATTGCGAGACAGAATAGCACAATTGGAAGAAAAGATCGAAAAGTTCTCGGTTTCATTGGACAATACGTAATGATAAGAGTAGATGAAGCGTTTGATGCCATAAACCACAGGACGAAGGATATTGAGATCCAAAAACGTTACGTTTCTAAGATTGCCAAATATTTTTCACATCGTGTAACAGCGAAATTTGTTAATAATAAGTTACGAAACGACAAAACGAGACGGTGGCTTCGTATTTATATTTTTAGGGAATTCTAAACCGCGAAAATTCCAGTCATATTGATCTACTTGTCGAAATTTTTTTAATGTACAGGTGGTAAAAGAATACGAGATTTAATTTATGTAAATCCATTTGTGATATACCTCGTACTTGCGAAATTGTAAGATGGTCCTTTTGGGACGTGCCATTTTTGGTATTGGTAATAAAATATTTTTTAAAAAATTCCATGCAGTGTTTTTCTTTCAATAATGGCTAATCAATGTTTATATCGTTAGTATAAGGAATTTCTTAGAAAATAAAATGCTCACATATAATTTAACAACAATTTTATCCAGTGTCTTTGACAATTTTGTCCAGCATGCTCTTAAGTTCATCCCCAAAACTAATTCTCTTGTATGGCATAAAAATAGGCACTGCACATTGATCTAATATGTGAATCAGATCTACATATTTTTCCAATATATCTTTTGGCACGCTATGCAAAAATCCACCTGGGAATGAGGTAGCGCTCGTTTTATCTGACAATATGTGCTGAAAAAAGGAAGAACCATTACTATTTGTAGTAATCACAGTCACTATTTATGTGTGACACTCCAATTTATTAATGCCTCAAAGCATCGAAATACTGACGTGCATATCTGTACAAATCGATTACTGACCTGACATATCGCATAGTAATTATGATCGCTGAGTTGATGATTGCAAATATCAGCTGGACTGAAGGCTAAACAATTTCTGCATTCAATGGTTTCCTCATTAACTTGCAATTCACTCCAAGTATCTGATTGATCTGAAATTGATCAAATAATTAACTTGATAAAATAAAAAGAGTACTAGATATGAAGTAAGGAAAGAAGAAAAAAAATGTGGAGAATAAACTGCTTATACTGTGCAATAAATGGCTATGGGCAAGCGTAATAATGTCTAATACCTTTTGCTGAAATATTCTTGTCTACAATAATGATATTTTCAACATCGATAAATTTAGCTTCATTGTCAGGTGTAATGGCAATGTTATCAGGAGACAAATCCGTCAGGTAGAACCCAAAATCAGGGTTCCGAAAGGTCAACATTCGTGCAGCACCCAACAGACTGGAAGCTATCTTAGCCCTGCGAATCCATGGTTCATAGTAATAAGTTGTCAATGGGAAGCCCACGTATTCTTGCACAATTAGCCTTCCGCAAGCTCCCAAATATTTTGGTACAGGCCAACCTTCAGCTGCTGGCAAAATCTGTTGACATACAAAAATATATATTAATGGATATTTTTTGTCCAGTCACAACAAAAATGATAACAAAGAATAATGAAGAGGTTTCAATAGCAATATTCAGTTAATATAAAACTCAACAGGAAAATTCTACATTTTTTAATTACTAAATTAATGTATAATTAATGAAAAAAAAATTACTATTAAATCCGTGAAAAAATTATCCTAAAAATTAGGACAAGAGGTTCTGGATTAATGTTAAAGTCCACCGATAGACTTCCTTGTAATCCTCGTCTCAGGCCTTAATATTTTTAAAAAATTTGTTAATATGCTCAGCAGTAGAACAAACAAAAGGCTTATAGAAAGATTTAAAAAACCCAGTTTTGAAACAGCTCATGCTGTTTTCAGAATTGCCGTAAATAGACATCATTGAATTCCCTAAACTTTTAGGCCATTTGGTTGCTTCGACTAACATAAATAAATAAACACCTGAAAAAACGAAACGTATTATAAGATTTTCATAAAGATTAACCTGCAGAACAAGAGGTTCAGGATTGATATTAATCAAAGTCCACTGATAGACTTGTTTATACTCCTTGTCATTGGCATAGACATTCTCAAAGAGTTTGTCTATGTGTTCGGCAGTAGGACAGAGACGAAGACTGCTGGCATCCGGTACGAAGAAGCTGGAAGTTATCGTTTTGGCGATGAGCGAATGAAAGTCTACAGTTTCCTCGTTCTTTCTCGCCTTCCTGTATTTTGGACACACTGAAGCCAAACTCTTGTTAGCGCAGATCATATTATCGAAGGCTCTTAGTTCATAACTGTGAGCCAATTTTTTGAGCACCACTCTGGTCTGTCCCATGGTGCCGAAGAAAACATTTTTAGACCCGACCAAATGAGCTATTGCGGAGTAAAGACCAAAGGGTGTGATTCTCACGTTGCCCTTCGTTATCTCGTGGCAAATCGAACGCCCGTAACAAGCGGGACACTTGTCAAGTTCTGTCAGAGGCAAAACGGCAGGTCTCAGGGCATTTGAAATCGCTCTCACCAAGACTAGGAACATTATCGCGCCTACTATCACCGAAAACTTCCATTTTCGGAATCTGCTTGTGACAATGTAACGAAGACACATCGTAAACTGATGAATGCACGGATTCGCTAAGCATATCGATCATTACTATGTGTACGAAGAATTGTCCCAATCAACTTCTTAAGCAAATACTTTTCTTGCTTCTACAGTAACACTAGAATTTTAGGGAGGCAATCTCAGTCACTCTTATTGTTATCTCTGTTTCACGCGTTTTGTTTTCACGCGAAGAAATAGCGCAGCTGATCGAACAGCTGATTATTATCTGACAGCTCCCCAAGCGCTTCCGGTACACTTGATATTGCGTATATATATATATATATATTGAAGACCGCGTGCTTCCGGTTTCGCGGGCTGCGACTGTGAGTCATTTTGCCGCAAAGTGACGTTTTTCTTGTTGCGTATTTCCATTATTTGTTCCTTTAAAACTCGAAGTGCTGTTTTGAATTCTACTGACATATCGAAATATGGATCACCATAAAGTTTTATTTGCACTGACGAATCACGAGAAACGTAAGGGTTGTTATTTAAATATTTTTGGTTATGCAGGCACAAATGGCCAACAGGATTAATGTGAATTAATAAGACTTTTTTTAAAGGGTTTTTATTGTTATCTTAGGTGACAATTTTTCATTCAAAGAAGTATCGTGCCAATGTAAAGATCGATGATGTTTTTGTATTTTTACTTTTAATATTGTAGAGGAAGGGAAGAGCTTCGATGAAAGTCTGGAGCAACTTATGGCGAAAGTCGTGGCTCTCCTGCCGCAAGAGTGCCGGGAAAAAATTACAGGATCTGAAACTGATCGAGACAATCAATCGTCAATTAGGTAAGCACCAAGTTTTATTTGTAAAGAGCGATTTTTATTTGAAACGATTCTTCATTCTGGTACTTATTTTACAGATCTAGGTACCTTAAGACGGTCTTGTATGTTTTGGAGTCTCTGAAAGATACAGATTTGTCTAGCAGTAACACGTTTCTGAGTGTTCAGCAGCAGAAAACCGTCAAAGCAGCTGTAGAAATAGCTGTGAGCATCGGAATGGTCGATTGCTTGCTTCCAGGGATAGGAGCAGGGATGAGCAAGCTCTGTCCTCGAGCTGCTCAATTGGAGCAAGAAAAACTCACAGATTTGCAGGTATACATTCCAAGATTTCAGACAGTTGTTTTTAGGTCTATTTGTATGCAAAACATGATTTAGAATTAGGTGATCAGTTTTGCGATATTCTCACACGAAAGCACACTTAGTGAGAAAAAATATTTGTATACAACATTTTTGTATTTTTTCGATAAAGAAAAAATATAAAAATATGCTTTTAGATTTAAAATCCAAACAATTTTATATACTCTATTTACTTTGATGAATAATGAAAAAAAAATTAATCTGATCAACGTTGGTCTATGGATTGGTTATTCAAAGTTGAAACCAATTATTTCAGAAATATGATAGATTGTCGTCGACAGTACGCAGCATAACGGATTGTTTTAATGAAGTAGCGCTTCGAGCTACCCTGCTGCCTCAATTAGGACCCATACTGGGCGCACTATTGCAATTATCTTACGCTCCGCTGGTGAAACCGGCAAAAATCGACAGAGAATCAGAGAACCATGCGTCTTCAAAATTTACAATGACCTCCGAGTTGTATAAAAAATTGACGAGAGACCAGGCAGAATTTCGTCAGAGGCTGACGACCCTAATTGCAGATTCTCCTCAAGCTTCAGTGATGAAAGAGTTGATGGTAATTCTTGGGGTGAAAGAGGCTCCAAAATGGATTAGCCGAAGAGCGCGAGAGTACGTGATCGAGGGTATTGTCAGACCAAATGGAATTGTGGCTTTGGTCGATGCCCTTTGCAACGATGTCATCGATCTTGGAGCCCATTGGGATAAATTGGATGTTGTTGCGAGACTGGTGGCCAATTCGCACGGCCAAAATGCAGAAAAATATTACGAGGCCGTTTGTTCACAGGTCAGTAATCACACTGTTAAAAATGCAAGTAAATTTGATATACAAATAGATATGAGATTGGCGAATCGGCTACATGAATCCTCTATTAATATACTTTTATTTTTAATTTACGAATAGTATAAGAATTCAACGATACTGATATTCGAAAGTTAAAGTGCATTTTCAGTAGGATTATGAGGAAGAAAAAAACATTTTGGCTTTTCACACAAGAAATTTAGTTTACACTATTTTCTTTCTCCTTTCAGCTTGTAAATCTGCTGACATCCAGAACTCTGAAAAATTCGGCAACAATTGCGAACAGCTGCATCACGGCTCTCTATGAAAGTAATCCAAGAGTTTGCGTCGAAAAGGTCGTTCGCGTTATCGCTGCGCCATTAAAAGTAGATTCGTCTCGTGGAGTCGACAAAACGGTGAAAACTGAAACCGAAGTTGCAGATTGTATTGACAATTTGACGAAATGCTTCGGCCCGACAGACTCCAAGTTTAAGCATCCGCCGTGTACTTTGATGAACGAAATTGCGGTACCGTTGTTTTGTCTGCACGCGAAAGCACGTCAAAGTGTTTTGCTAATCCGAAGAAAGATTAAAGAATTGCTGGTACATTTTTTGGCGGAATCAACGTCGAGAGACGATATTTATTCCGCGTTTTTGGAACACGGTGACAATTCCGAATATTTTGGTGAAAAATTATCATGTCGATTCGGACCAAACGGAGGTCTTGAAATCACACCGGAAACCGAAGAATGCGATTACGAAGCAGCTGCCGATAGTCTGTTCGAATTAGTTGCAGACGATAAAAATCTCGCCTTCAGTTTATTCAATTACTTGTTGCGGTCTTTCTCCGTTTTTACTAAATCCAAAGACAAAACTAAAAACGCTCACGTATTAGAAAATACAGAAGACACGTTAGATCGCATAGGAAAACAATTGGCGATGATGAAACTGTTATCGAATCTTTCTGGTACGCGAGCCATTCAAGAGGCGCTAAAAAATGAGCCCGGGCCTCTTCTCTCTTTTGTCAAAACCTTATTCAACGAAAAATCGTGCAACGATGAAAACGAAAATGTCGAAGTGCTGTACGTTAGTCTCATGCTGATCAAAGTCATTTTAACAGACAGCGGAAAGCCTGCAGATTGGTCGGCTTATAACGAGCTTGCAACTTTTCTAAGAGACAAAATAAAAGACGGCGAGAAAATTCCGCAGCAACTCAGTGCTCTTGTTGAAGAGCTTCTCGGAGTAATAAAAAATCAGGGACGGTCGGCGACTCGACGTTATCAGGACCTGAATTTCGACAGTGGGAAAAAGGAAAGCGACTTCGAAAAAGCCCTGAAAGACCTGGCGGATCCTCTGCTTCCGGTTCGCGCTCATGGTTTGATGTCGCTGACTAAATTAGTCGAGTCCAGGGATCCCGAAGCTACTGCAAAAAAAGATATCATTCTGTGCTTCTTCCAAGTTTGTATTCTATGTCAAAGCCACCGATAATTTAAAGAGAATCAAGGGGGATATATATATATATTGAAGTCTTATTTTACACCTAATTTATGTAAGCTCTGTAATTTTTTAAATTCATCTGCGAAAAAAATATTCATTGAAATACGACCTCAACATATATGTTCTCCCTTAAGACAAGAATGCATTGTGATTTATTGTTTCGCAGGAAAATCTCAAAGATGAGGATTCCTTCGTATATTTGGCAGCTGTAAATGGTTTGTGCGCTCTTGCGTCGGTGTTTCCACAGACAGTAATAGAAACATTGGTTCAAGAGTACATTGACATGCCTGAGCGTAGTGCGGGTGGGGAAATTTCGCCAGAAATACGAGCGAAGCTTGGCGAAATCCTCGTCAAGACTACAAGAGCGTTGGGTAATTTTTCGTCGTGACAATGTCCTTATTAACAATTATTATTACTAATTACTAATAACTCTTTCAATAGGCGATATGGCTCCGGCTTACAAATCTATTTTGATCAATGGCTTCCTGTGCGGCACTCGCGATTCCGATGAAATGGTACGCGCATCGAGCCTCTCTTGCCTTGGCGAGCTCTGCAAAGTTTTGGGTTTCCGTCTCGGTCACTCAATAATCGAGGTGAACTAATTGTGATTGATATTAAATTTAGAATGAATCAACAAATAGATAAGTTTTTATGTTCATATCATCATATGTGATCATTCGCCGTGGCATCGATATTTCAATCGGAATCATTAATGTTTTCACAGAATGAAGAACGATGATTTTTAAATAAGTCGATAAATAGATTTGATTTTTATGGGATTTATATGTTAATATGATTAAACGTCGTGACATTGGAATTTCATTTGGAAAAATTTAATTGACAGGTAATTTACTGCATCAAGTGCATAATTGACACGGACAAAGCGCCAGAATGCAGACGTGCTGCGGTTCTGGTAGCGACTCTATTGATACGCGGACTCGGGAAGGACGTGCTTACGGATTTGGGTAGCGACCTGGTGCCCCTTTATCGGGCGCTAAAGTTTCTTCGGGATAACGACGATGATCAGGTATTACGTTTACACGCTCAAGTCGCGCTTGAAGAATTGGATGACATCGTACAGAAGCTACTATTCGCGGCGCCGGAACTAAAAAAACGAATATTTCTCCTCCCTTAATTGTGATGTTATTTTGTTGTTGCTTATATTACATATGTATAATAGATAATAGATTTTTATAAATTACAGTAATATTGCTACACTCTATTTTGATAGATCCCTATTTCATATGATTCAACGGTTCAGTCGTTAATATTATTTTCATTAGTAACTACAACGAATTTCTTCGTATTCAATTTGAAATCAACAATTTTTTTTTACAAAATCATATTTTTTATATACGCCTCACCAATTAAATTACCAATTTCGACAAACAACGAACATTATTCAAATATCGTACAAAAACATCATTTATAATTTTTAATTACATATCATAGAATATTGCATCATTCCTATGAGAGGTCATGTGTATTTGGATTCGAGTAAAATTATTGTACTTGAATGTTGAACAAAACGATTTTTATATATTCTTTTCATCATCTAATTTTGTAGTACGTATAAATATTTATTATTATACTAAAAAATTTGTTATCCTAAAAATCCAACAACCAACGAGAAAAATTAAAAAATGTACGAAAACGGTATGTATAATATTCAATTGTGTAAGTTAGATGTACCAGTTGCAGCAATTTATCCCACATGTGATCATTCTTTGAAAATCTCATTATACCCGAGGCTTTAAAAGAAAGAAGCGTCTACCGATTGAATTCAACAGTACTTTGTTTGTGTCCAGCACTTTATCAAGGATTTTACTTTATGATACTTAACGATATTTTCTACATCTTACATAAATATAATATCTTATTCCCCCACACATAAAAATTTGAATAATAATTGCATTTCGCAACAAAAATGCTATTGCGTTAAAAAAAACTATGTGGAGGCCACAACTGGTACTCTACGTAGCAGTGATTAGTCGTTGATATCGATTTCATTAATAACGTCGCTATGTACTCCGTTATATTTAGCCAACGAAATTTGGAGTCTCCAAGATTAGAAGAACGTCGTGTCCTCGGAGAAGAATCCAGCGAGTCGTATGTAGTCGCGTTTTAGACAGGCGTACATGCGTTGAGGCTGCGGCGTGGAAGTTGGCGAGGGCCGAGGTGTTATAGCTCGCAAAATAAATTCTTTGCACGAAGGCTCTGGGAACGTTCGGTGTTTTCCGTCTCCTGAGGCATCGTTTTCGTTGCTGTTACTTCCTGAGGTCATCATATACGCAGCCTGTAACCAAACAGCCACGATAATTAAATGTTGTTTCGAAATATTCTAGAAATCGCCGAGTGCACCGTTATTATTGGCAAACCTTTTGAGCGTCGCGGAACATGGTCGTAATGCGCGCTCCTATGTTTCCTCTGGCACCGCCCGGAACAGTCACTTCCCTGCCGCGCATTAGTTGCACTATGAAAGAGGTAAGCTCCTTCGAATCGTCGTTTCCACAGAGTTTGTGCTGCAGCGAGTTTGCTTGCGCAACGAGCGCCTCGATGCCCTCGATGTCCCTCGCGATTTCCTTGCAAAATAATCAATCAAGTGATGCGTGAGCATTGATTATCGGAGATTGCTCAAGGGAAAGAGAAATGCAGATTCTTGGCGTTTGCCAGGCGTGTCATCTCTCCAATTGCGATAACTCATCGAGGCTCTTGGCTGACAGTCTCGTTGGATTAATTTCATTGTTAATATTATATTATTTTGTATTTAGCAATCATAGGAAAATCACAGGTGCTGCTTACTCAAACAGCAATAAATTGCCAAAAAAATGTTATGCCTTTTACTTTGTAGCCATCGCAAATCTACATAACGAACTCGTTCATGTTTTTTTTTTTTTCAAGCTCTTAATCTTCAAAGTAGATTCATACTTAACGTTTGCACGGAGAGAATTGTTTACGCATAATTTCTATAAAAATATGCAGTAATCACAACCTTCGAGACTGTACCGCGCTGAAGTAATATGCAATATAACGGTATGAAAATATTGTAATGCAGTGTTGTCCACGACAACCTATGACATTTGATCATCCCAGAGATCTCTGCTTGCGATGCATAACGAAATTGCTGGGAATCATCTCCCGGGTCCTTTCACGTACCTCATACAATTGCAATTTCTGATGAATCGGTTTCGTAGCATATTGCAACTTGTTCAATATGCTTTGAGTGACCTCCGGTAAATTCGGCATAGCATTTTGCTTCTGTTGGCTGAGAGTGTAGAGAGCCGCGTGGGTCAGAACCGGCAAAAGAAGTTGGGCCACTTGACCGAGTCTCTTCGATGTCAGGTAATGAATGGCCTTTTCCGCTTCGCGCGTGTCGTCGAAAAGACGTTTTTGTCTGTGAGCCGGTACCGGCTGCGCCGAACTCCACGTTGTTGCCCAGGGATTGTTCGGTATTTTCATGCGCGGTGAAAGATTACCTGCAATCAAGGAAATCAGCATGTTGTAAAGACTCGCGCGTTCTTCAAGAACATAATGCAAATTGCTTTCTTGCACGACTCTTCCGCATTATTGTCAACTTTTTGCAAACCCGCACACCAACAAATGGGTGGAAATTCGTATTATCGTTAATCGAGCAAATACTTCAGACTAATCGAACGGCAAGCGATCCTTTCCATATTCTTTCGTTCCTATTTATAAATGAAGAAATCGTGAAAATTCCGTCGCTCACTTCATATTCTACCCCAGCCAATTTTAGTCACATTTCGATTGGATTTTAAGCTTCGATGCTATATTATTGCAATACCATGCCGTGAAACAGCGCTTTTTTCGACAGTATCTTTATGATTATTCATTACCTTGAACGTTCAGTGTTGCATTCGGTTAATTTGAAATTTCATTTCCTAATCTGCTACGTTAAATAAAAAAATTTACAGCGTTGTATCTTCTAATCCAAAATTTAGAGAAATTTCTACGTAATGCAAAAAGTTCTTTGTTCGTACTTTACTGACAATACTTAATTTGCTGTTAATGCTAGAACCGTCGTAAGTACAAAGAAGCTACTTGTTGTTTTCTTCACCTGCTGGTTGTCCCCACTCGTCAACTCCTTCCGCTTCGACCCAGTCACGCGGTGAATACCATCGTATGAAGTCTTCCAATTCAGCATCAGGATTCGCAGCCTACATGAATAAATTGTCCCGCGTGTTATCAGGGAATAAAATAATTGCATTTTGATATCGGAAGTGACAGAAGCACCTTGAATGATTCCATGTCGGAAAGCAATGAGGCGCTCATGAGTCTCGCCCGCATTTCTGAAGCATATTTGTCGGTACCGAGCTGCATCATAACTTGGGCGTCCTCCTCGAGCTGATCCTCGGTTTTTGGCACAGGATCCTGCGTCACCGGCAGATAAAGAGCGTCCCCGGTTTTTATGAGACGCAGAGTGGGATGCCTTGCTAATCTTCCGGTTGGTCTGTTCCATAGGAGCTGCTTTGTCTTGGCATGAGTTCTCGTTGGCTGATCTTCAGGCCTGGCCGATTCTTCGCTGGTACATTCGAAGAATTCGTCTTCTTCCTCGGAATCTGAAAGCCAGATATTTATTTGTAAGTTAAGATAAAAAATTTCAATTGAACTCAAGTGTTATACATGTTGAGATCAAATTTGAATGAGTTTTTTTAAAGTTATACGATCAGAACTGAGTTGGAAGTTTTCCCTTCTATTAAAACCGATATTTTCCTATGAATAAAATGATATTTTATTGTAAATTCAACACCAATTTATTATTTATTTTATTCCAGGAGAAAAAGAGGTCAATTTACTCCTGCAAAATATACAGAAAAAGGAAAAAGTACTTAAGGTCAAACTCATAATACTGATATTATGATCTATGATGAAGAATTAATTGGCACGTGATTGCTTATGAGCAACTTCATCAGATAATAAAATATTTTACTCCCCAATGGAAATAAGAGGAGACTCAGTGCGCTTGAGATTAATTAACAACGTTAAGTACCTGAGTCAAAGTCCATATCCATGCTCTGAGATCGATGAGCCGTTGCCTCGCGAGTCTTCTTCCTCTCGATGCAGCAATTCATCATCTGAAGTTTCTGATGAAGGATACACGTACGAACGGAATCGGGAAATCCGGTGCCGACTCTGCAACCGAGAAAAATTACCAAAGATTAATTTTTTTTTTTCATTTCCACGCATCTCCTTCGCCGGCTAAATATTCCGGATGGAATTAATATTGCAAATGTGCTCTAATTTCCCTGGTTGCGTGCTCTAATAACGCACTGGCGTCAAGAAAACACGAGTGGCCTGTAGGTGGTCTAAAACATCATGCGTGTGTGTTTACTTGAACGAAACGAAACCGATGAACCCGCCTTTTGCTCGCTTTTCTGGAGCAAGCGGCAACAGTGAGTGGCCGAGAAGCCGGAAGTAAAAGGCGGGGAATGGTCGAGGTTCTTCAACCTCAGCTGATGCTCTAATGCTGCTAATGGTGCTCATCTATAGAAACCGTATAACAATATAATACAGAGTCATGGAGTCTCGGAGTAATTGCGCTTCGGAGGAAGTTATGCGATCGGATAATAGTTTTCGCTGAGAATTATAAAATCGAAGCAGTTATGAGCATTTTAGAGGCATTCGTATTGGTATATGGGGCATTCCATGCCAATTCGACCAGCCTCCAAGTGACCATCGTGGAATGGATTCATTTTATTTTCACATTATCCATCAGAGTGAATGTAATTCTCATAATTTTTTGTAAATTTATGTTTTCACGAATTTATTAAAAAATTGTTTTTGCATTTCCATTTTTTTTAGGATATAAGGAACATCGAAAAATATTTTATACGAATGTTTTTTATTTCGAGGTGTACTTTTATGTGAGCCGTATTATTAATTTCATTTAGTTAATTATACAAATAATTATGTGCCCAGTTTTTGAAAATTGGAAATACTTTTAATATGTACCGTCATACTTGACTTTAGGTTGTCCAGTGAATTTGAAAATGAGTTTTTGGTAAATCAAGCCGAGGAATTAATTTTATTTAGTCAATTATAGAAATCATTGTGTTGTTTCCGGTTTTGGAAAATTAATGTTGGACGATTATGTAAGCTGTGGATAATTTTAACGGCGAGTGAACGATTTTCAGGCGTCCCATAAAATACTCTGAGATCTAAGTGCACGTATACTTCAGGTATAAAGGGTATCCACGTGCTGCCGAGAGCAGTGCACGCGTCCCAGTCTCCATTTACAATGTGGGCTGAGGTGTTACTGGAGTGGTAGCATCAGGTGGGCGATGACCCCGCGGGAAAAGACCTCTGAACCTCCAAAAGGAGGGAGATGTCGTTGCCGGAACTGATCCGCACCTCAGCACTTATAGAGCCTCGCATGCACGCATCGGTACACAAGCCCAGAGAATGGCATACAGGTGCGCGAGTCTGAGTCACCCAAGGTGCCTAAACCATATTACATGGGGGGACATTATCAAAGGACTCTAACACCCGCTGTAACGCTATGTAATCAATGAGCCCTGTTATAAGGCATTCTTCATGGAATGGGCGACTCTTTTCCGAAACCCATTTTATTTTTTTACAAATTCTACTCATACTTTATTTATTTTATTTAGTAAAAATGTAATTAAAGTGTGATTGTTGAACGGCACTTTTTGAATGTGCAGTCGGGAAACTGGAGTTTTTAAAATGGCACCAAAAAGTGCACTTTTCTTAACAGGGGAATGAAAAAAAAATCATGCCATACCACAAAAAGAGAATAATAACGAATGAAGTGATTATATATACTGTAAAAGAAGATTGTAAATTCAATGTGACGGGTAATATGGAATTTACAGCGAAAAAAAATTTGGTGTGTGAAGTAATGATAAGTACAACATTCACACTGAAAATTACGATAAAGATGTAGTATTATTTAGGTGGAGATTGATCAAATAATTTTATGAAAATCAGAAAACTTTTGTTGTAATCTAGTGAAATTGTGGAATTTCATTTAAGTCTTCTAAAAATGAAATCTCTTTTTTAGGTTTCTTGTTTCCTTTTTTAATTTATTTTTATTGGGCCCTTCTTCGAGTTGATATTTCACATAAAGTACTTTAGTATTTTCTCGCACTCGTATTGTTTCGATCGAAAACAATTTGGTTTCTATTTTTTTGTCTAGACAGCGAATAACTTATATTACCCGCGCAAAAAGGAAAGTGTTAAAATCGTGTAAAAAAGGTGTGAAAAGCATCAAGTCTGGAGTATAATTTACTGTACTAAATAATATTAAGGTACATTAGACTAAATTATTACTTTCCAGGTTTAACATTTACATCTCTGTATATATTTGGTGCTTCTCTTATCAAAACTCAATCAAAATAACGAATCATCAGAAAATACCCAACTCCACAATAATTCCCATTCCAGATTCCCACGTTCCTTATATTTTAATTCGCTATATTCCGCCTCGACCCGATTTCTAAAATCGTAACAGTAATCAATTAATCGTAAAAAAAAAAGGCAAAACTTTCTTGATGAAACATACAAGCATATAAGTCGGAATTTGTTGGTCTACGGTCTTAAGCGGATAGGATTATAGGGGAACGTGTATGCGATGTTGTCGAAGGATGGCGAGTTTACGGAGGTAGCCCGACGAATACCAGAGAACCTGCTGTTGGCTCGAGCTCGTTTTCCCGAGGCTCTGCTCGGTCGCGTCTGGTCGGAGGCGGCGGACTCACTCGCAGCACGTTCGTACTACCACCTCGACGACGACGACACGTAATATAGCATTGCCTAGGCTACCCTACTCCAGAACCACCAGCACCAAGGAGCAACGGCAAAGAGCAGCAGCAGCAGCAGCAGCAGCGGGAGGACGCCGGTGAACGCCGGAGACTCGGTAGATACACCTCCGCCGCGCGACGGGCCTCAACGTCACCGACAATCCGGCTACTTCTTGCAGTCGAGCCCAAGACGGTGATGCCGATGCTAGCGCGAGCGAGTTAACGGCAACTTTCGGAGTCCAGTTTCCTTCGGAAGCCTCGCCGCGTTCAATCGTTTCGATTTCGCGCCTGCAAAATCGATTGCGATCGGATATATTCCCTGCCCCCCACAAAAACCGGCAAAATCGTTTTTTCTCATTTAATTCCACAAAAAAACCGAAAGTCATGTGAAACTTTAACGAATACATCGAGTGAATAAATCGGAAATAATTTATTTCCACGTGAAGAAAATCCCTGGACTCGCAAACTTGGTTAAATTGTTTTTTATTTTTTATTTTTTTTTAAAGTGACTTTATTATGATATAAAGTTAGAGGGAAGAAATTTTTTTTTCATCTCGTGCTGTGCGTCGATAGGAAATACGATTGTAAACAAGTTTTGGAAACATGTGTTGGAGACCTTGAAAGTTGACCTCGTGGAAAAATCGTGCGCAAAATGAGTAAGTTTGATTTTTGGATTTTTAATTGGTTATCTTGCGATTTTTATTTTTTTGTTTGTTTATGGAGGGGGAAATAATGGCTTATTCTCAACCTGTTGCACGCTTTTGAGGGACGAGAATAACGCACTTGGTGCCGAGCGCTTGTTTGCCAAGACGAATCGCCCTCAGGGCTCCGCGTCCAACACGAGCGCGTACCGCCGGTTGCATTCCTGGATAAGTGTACGGCACGCAACGCGCTTCGCGCCAAGGGTTAACGTACCTACCCGAGCGCGGGCCCCGGACGCGTATCTTCGAGTATCGTTTTCACTGTACTTCTATCATCCGACCTTGAACCACACCGTACCTCGAGCGCGCCTCCCCCTTTCAGCGTCTATGCTATAGTAGAATAATGCAATATAAGCAAGTATATGTGATACGTATCGTTGAGTGAGACAGAAAGACTGCTATACTCTAGCAGTTTGTGGTGAATATATATATGTATATATATATGTATATATAGTTCAGGTTTATGAACACTTAATAATTTCCAAGTCATTTTTTTATAGGGAAATAAAAAAGTTGCACCGCTAAAAAATATCGTAAATTACGATAGTCCAGATTTATAAGCCCCTAATAATTTTCAAGTGATTCTTTTCATCAATACAAGTTGCAATGTTATAAAATATCAAAGTAAATTCATTCGAATTTACGAAACTGGTGTGTGATAAGGACATAATGTTCACAGCGAAATAAACAATAATAACATATTATGTATGTGAAGATGAATTTTTCAAATATTTTAATGGGAAATTGGAAAAATGTCTGTAGCGATTTAGTACAATTGTAAAATTTCAGTCAAGTTCTTAAGGTGAATTTACCGATTTGTAAATTCACGTGCAGGAGTTTAATGTCTCTATGGGAATTGTGGAATATCGGAAAGCGCCAAGAGGTGTGTTAGTGCTCATGTGTCTTGGGAAAGAAAATATTGAAGACAGATGATAAATTATCCGGCGACCGCGGCTGTAATTTCAGAAGCCCGAACATTATTTTCATCGTAGATGGCTTTTGATTTTATATTAAGTATGTAGAGAAATTTGACAGACAACATTTTAAAAAGTTCAGCACATAAAATGGTAGATAAAATATTGCAAAGCTCGATGAATTTTTTGCCGTCAATTTTTTGGAACCATCAAAACTCATAAGACCTGAAGTTCTATTAATGAAATACGATCTCTATGAACAATTGTTCGAGCTATTCCTTTTTTAATCAATTCAACTACCAGACATCGGTATCGAGTATCGATAATATTCGCTGTCTTCGGATTTTCGAACTATATCAAATTTCCATTAACGCTGCATCAACGGGGTTTCGCTTACTTCAAGTGCGTCTGTGTCTCAAGCATCAGCTAGACGATCACTACAACAAGTCTGAACGCTCGAGAGTCTAATAAACGCGTCATACCCCCAGTAGAATTTCATAAATGCCATTTACCGAGCCAGTCTCGTTTGCGCATCGTCAAAATTGAAATAACGTTGGTATTAAGTCGAGATGTTACAAAGGGCGCACAGAATTTCATGGGAAGTCGATGGAAATTTTTTTGCAGCGAAATAAATTCCTCACTGGGCCAGAATACTTTTTGCTCGGCTAAAAAACTTTTTTTGCCAGGTCAACAAATATCTTTCCCGGACTCACGAATAATTTGGTAGACGGACAAAAATATTTCTTGCCCTACATCAGCTGTCGGTATATTGTCAAATAATTTTTTTCCATATGCAAATAAGACTCTATATGCTGCAAATCTTCGATATGAGTTTCAGAGAACTGAAAATTAAAAGCGGGCTCGTGTACTAATTATTTAATAACAGACCCTTTAATTTTGTAGGGCCAATAGTGATATCCCAATATTGGCACATGACGAGAAGCAGATCTGACCCTCGATATGCTCTTTTTCGACAACTAACAAAAATACCAATCAATTGATGCATTTCGACGAGCAACGACTTTTATTGAAAGCAATTGATAAGCTTAATTTTTTTTTAACTCAACTAACGATAATAAATAATCACAGAATTTACATAACAAATATTACATTCAGAAACAAACTGTTATAATGGATATTATCATTTTTCTAAATTATTGTACAAATACAGATTTATTATCAATAAATATTTCTGAAGATCAGGTAAAAAAGTAAAGAAAAAAAAATCGAACAAAGTTCCTTACTCGTCGAAGCCCATATCACTTCATCAATTTCCATTGACGACCAATGAACAAGGAAAACTTCCGTTGAACATTTTCCCTTGTATCAATTGACGTTGGAATTCGCGGGAACGAGGATCGCCCTGACCCGAAGGTAACCTACATCCATCTCTTCCTCTTGCTTCAAAGGAAAGGAAAACGAACGACGATGACGACGTCGAGGAGGACTCGGGGATGAGGTAGCTAGTCCTGGGAAGGAGGACAGCGACGAGGTCTCATTTCCGGAACTCCTTCTTCACTTCCGTCCTCGGGGGGCCGCAGATTGCCGGTAATTTCAGCAACCAGTGGCTTATTCAGCTCATGGTCTGCAAAACTGGGGAGATAGAAAAGGGTCCAGGCCTGCGAGCTATCGCAATTATTATCTGAAATAGTTATTTTGGTCGCACGTATTGCGATGCCCATATTTATCGACCGCACCGGCTATTCTCAGCGAGGTGAGAAAAATTTGTGAGAACTGAAGAGACCAGTAGTAAGTTGGCACGTATAATGTCACGGAGAGTCGTTTTCCTTTGCAGATAAGTGGCAAGTAGGTGACTTGGTGTTCGTTTTCTTACGTGCACCCAACGAAGGTGAAGAAATTAGACTCTTCCTGTGCAAGTGACAATAATCTCTCCGAGGGAAAAAGCTCCCTCGACTCGAAGCGATCGCTTTGAAATGTCCGCCCACAAAACTTTTCCTCGACGTCAATGAAATTATGTGTTCGAGTTAATAAGATCGTTTCTTCGGATTACCTCAAAATCAATGAAACACAGTTCGATTGAAATCGAAGAAATGAATTCAATCCGCTCATTTCTTTTGAATAAATAGTATCATTTTTCTCTGTGGATTTACCCATCATTTATCAATTAATATTAAAAACGTTTTTGCCTTGGGGCCCAAAATAATATACATTTCGTAACAAGAACCGCAATTAAAACGTTTCTTCAGGGACTCCAATTTTTGCTGCTGCTATTTATGCTCAAATGTCCTTTTTTGTTATCCGAAATGTCAATTTGATGGTAAATTATAGAGAATAACAATTTTGATCTGGCGATTAAAAAAAATATTGAATAATATCGTAGAATAATTACAATTGTCTCAAGATATATTCTTGTAAGTAGTAAAAAAAAAATAGGTAGCATTTTTATATAACGTGTGAATGAACGAGTTATCCACCTTGCATACTAAAATATTAAATATATATATATATTAGGGTGTGTCATTTTTGGGCAATTTTTTTTTTTCGACTCAGAAACAGGTTGTATACTTTCAGGAAGGTAAAATAAGAAGCCTGTAAAAATTTTAGCTCTTAATATTAATATTTAGATGCGCCTCATCGCGAATTTCTATTTCCCATTTAAATAACATGGGAAAAAAATTTTTTCATGTTTGGAATTTTATACGTTGGCAATGGCATATTGTTCGATGGAACGCAACACATATTTTATAGAGAATCGCACGCTCTACAAAAAAGATGTCTTGCATTTTTTCGATAGACATAGTCATTCTGATGATATTTGAGTTCAAAGTTCAAAATATACGAAAATTCATCTTTTTGTTAATTTTTAACATAAACATAAACATTTTTTTTTTACTATTAATGGAAATAACGAAAGATATTTTTCGTGAGTATTTTGTCGATTTTTTTTGTAACTATTTATGATAAGTATCAGCCCATTAGAACCAGTTTCGTGACAGAAGACAGGTCTCTACAGCATTGAACAATTCACCAATAAATATTAATTAATCATGGATGAGACAATCTTCATGGTAAATTTAATAATTTACATAAAATTTGATTGAAGATTCTCAATAGAGTCAATAGTTTCGCTATAATATTAACAAAAAGATGAATTTTCGTATATTTTGAACTTTGAACTCAAATATTATCAGAATGGCTATGTCTATCGAAAAAATGCAAGACATCTTTTTTGTAGAGCGTGCGATTCTCTATAAAATATGTTATGCGTTCCATCGAACAATATGCCATTGCCAACGTATAAAATTCCAAACATGAAAAAATTTTTTTCCCATGTTATTTAAATGGGAAATAGAAATTCGCGATGAGGCGCATCTAAATATTAATATTAAGAGCTAAAATTTTTACAGGCTTCTTATTTTACCTTCCTGAAAGTATACAACCTGTTTCTGGGTCGAAAAAAAAAAATTGCCCAAAAATGACACACCCTAATATATATATATATATAGAATGCTCACTTATTATCTGATGCGGAAAAGAATAAGTGCGGGAACCGCAGTCGATCGTAAAGAGATTTATCTCAGACAGAAAACGCGAGTTTACCTGAAGGAAAATTGGTACGCTATCCACTTCAGGTTTGTCCTACGTACACAAAAGTGCGCTGTAAAATTCAGTGCTATAGAAGTGAGGAAAACCATCGAGTCTTCCACAAATCATGTTGCCAGTTCTGAGCAAACTGGCGCAGGTCTCTCATGAGCGAGAGGGGGAGCTCCTCTCGCTGTTTTTTTGAGAGCGGTAATTACCGGACCAGCGCACAGAAAGACACGCTTTGCGATGAACTCCTCTCGCGCGGTTTCCTCGTCATTGTCTGTCCTCCTCTCACTGTTTCCTTCTTTCTTTCTCACATTGCTGGCTTTCCATTGTGTAACGATTCCCGCGATCCATAATAAAACCGTGCGTTACGTGGAAAACCGTCGCAATCCCCAGGGCAAGGAGCACAGAAACTTGAGTTTTCGTTCCGGTGATTATTCCCGTGATGAAGATCTCAGCGCGCGAGAAGGATCAATGGTACATGTGAGGACATATACGCGAGTGGCAATTGCCGAGAACGCGAATGAATTTCATCAACGATTGTCAAGTTTCCACCGAGGGAAATGGTCGAATTGGTTCACGGAAATATTGGCCAATTAAAAGGAATGATCTCAAGATCAATCAAAAGTAGTGGCATTGAATCAAAACGATAGATAGTAGAACAGTGCGTTACGTGGAAAACCGTAGCAATCCAGAGCAAGGAGCACAGAAACTTGAGTTTTCGTTCCGGTGATTATTCCCGTGATGAAGATCTCAGCGCGCGAGAAGGATCAATGGTACATGTGAGGACATATACGCGAGTGGCAATTGCCGAGAACGCGAATGAATTTCATCAACGATTGTCAAGTTTCCACCGAGGGAAATGGTCGAATTGGTTCACGGAAATATTGGCCAATTAAAAGGAATGATCTCAAGATCAATCAAAAGTAGTGGCATTGAATCAAAACGATAGATAGTAGAACAGTGCGTTACGTGGAAAACCGTAGCAATCCAGAGCAAGGAGCACAGAAACTTGAGTTTTCGTTCCGGTAATTATTCCCGTGATGAAGATCTCAGTGCGCGGGAAGGATCAATGGTACATGTGTGGACATATACACGAGTGGCAATTGCTGAGATCGCGAATGAATTTCATCAACGATTGTCAAGTTTCCACCGAGGGAAATGGTCGAATTGGTTCACGGAAATATTGGCCAATAAAAAGAAATACTTGGGTTGTCAAACTCAATGAAATGTAGTGACATTGAATCAAAGCGATTCATAGTAAAACAGTGCGTTACGTAGAAAACCGTCGCAATCCAGAGCAAGGAGCACAGAAACTTGAGTTTTCGTTCCGGTGATTATTCCCGTGATGAAGATCTCAGCGCGCGAGAAGGATCAATGGTACATGTGTGGACATATACGCGAGTGGCAATTGCTGAGATCGCGAATGAATTTCATCAACGATTGTCAAGTTTTCATCGACGGAAATGGTTTCATTGATTCACGGAAGGAAAGGAATACTTGAGTTTTAACACTATCTTTTCTTTGAATGATGTCAAGATCAATGAAAAGTTGTGACATTGAATGAAAGAAACTTTTTGTTGATTATAAAGAAAGTCTCTGATTCACTGAGCCTTTTTTCTTAACATCAAATCAATGAAAAAAAAAAATCCATTTCTTTGGCGTCAATGAAATCGTTTCTCCCGGTGTTTTAAAAATGAATTTTATCAAGGATTGTCAAGGATACAATTCATTCAACTTTTAAAAAATAAAATTTTCTGAGAAATTCATTGAGGCCTGGACTGCCTATTTAATGCGTTCCGACTGACTGACTGTGTTATTATGAAAAAAAAAAAATCCATTTCTTTGGCGTCAATGAAATCGTTTCTCCCGGTGTTTTAAAAATGAATTTTATCAAGGATTGTCAAGGATACAATTCATTCAACTTTTAAAAAATAAAATTTTCTGAGAAATTCATTGAGGCCTGGACCGCCTATTTAATGCGTTCCGAGTGACTGACTGTGTTATTATACATCTAACGAGGATACTTATGTTGTTGAGTAGATGCATTATAAAGTACAGCGATGAACGTGTGGAACGACTTCCCATTGAAAACGGGTGCAATGGTCCGTGAGATTCGCAGTGATAATTTTTTTTTTTTTTTTTTTTCATCTTCCCACTTAATTATATTCATGACAAGTGATACCACTCCATTGGACATAATTAAAGGTTAATTAAGAAAAAACTTTCATCAAGAAAAACTAGAAGGTTGATGTGATAAACATATATTTTCTACAATTTATGTATGAATTATAGAAAACCATTAGAAATTAATTATAACAATTTACATAAATAGTTGGAGATCCTAAGAAGTCCTTGTCATTAGAATCTCTACGCGCAACAACGCACTTAGGATTCTTCAGCTGTAGGGTAGCTAGTGAATTAATTACCCTTTCAGTTGAGAAAAATTTGTAGTTATCATCGTTGCTATAATTTAATAACTACATTGTCTTCGTATATATTATCGCTATATTGATTAAACGAAGACATTCTCTCAAGTAGATTAGCTAGACAGTGACTAATCAAGCTTATCGACCTCTGAATGATGGTACCTGATAATAAATTATTTAAACTTTCAACGATAGCGACGTGAATAATTGTTTGACAGTTTATGACACATTCCCCATTAAGTGGTCCACTTTTTTTCTGAACACTGTCCAATTTTACTTATTCATTGCTAAATGTCAATATTTTCTAAAAAAAACTCTTAACCATTTTTTTCTTAAATTTCTTACACAAATGGACCATCATCGAGAAAGATTTAAGTACAAATTTTCCACAAATCACTCGAGCGGTTAAAAGTTTATGAGACTTTGAATTTTCAGAAAAATGTCTTTCAAGAATCGACAAGCCTGTAAAATAGAACATTGCAAATTGCTTCCTTATTATCTTTTGCTTTTTAAAAAGCTTCCTCTGTGGAGAAGCCAAAATCTATATCAATGCACTTCCTCATGGAGGCAGTTTTGCAAAAAGAAAAGGATAAGAAGGAAGCAATTTGCAAGGTTCTACTTTCCAGGCTCTTTTACTCACTCACAAATTATACAAATGGTTATGGAAGAAAATGATGGAGATTTACGGTAATTGTTATGAAAAAAAAAACCTTTGTGTACTTGGCTATTCACAATTGTAAGTTCAAGTTGATTTATAGAAACTCCATTGCAATTCACTGAATAGACAGCATAGAGGAATGTATAATTAGTAGTTCGTGATGATCGCTGATACCCAGCTACTAATCTGGTGATGGTATATCCGTTCTTGTTAGCGTTTCCCTTGCTTCGAAAGCACAGGTACTCGCTCAACGTTATGCATGCATAATACCACTGATATCGTAGGATTTAGTGGCGCCAGCAAAGTGTTTATTTTCCTGAAGGCTCATTTTTTATTAAATCTTCAACAGCGAATGACTTTTCAGTTCATTTTTACTTTAATAACGACTGCGTGATTCCTCGGTCGATCCTCCTCAATCTCTCTTCGAGGCCTTGGTGGAGTGAGGGAATGAAATACAGCAAAAGACACGCGAATCGCAGGCGTTGAGAAACGTAATGCATATCCTGTTGCACCGAGAGAGAAAAGATTTGATTGACGCCAAATAAATGGGTGGTTTGATTTTTATTATTTTTTTAAAATTGGTTTTAATGAAATAGTGCATTTAAATTTCAAAGACAACATTTCATTGGGTGTAAAGAAACATTTATTTTTGCTACATTTATATTATAATTAATTTTTTAATAAATTAATAAAAAAAATAGTCAAAAAAATTAATAAATTGAAACACTGCTTAAAAAAATGAAGTAATTAAAATTAAATAATTTGAAAATCGCAAAAAATTCGTGGAGAGTGATTTTAATTGGTACTAGAATTTAGGAAATTCTGAGGAGAATTTGAAAGGGTTCGAGAAAAAGTGGTCCATTTCGAGAAGAATACCTTATAGGCTCAAAGCGAGAGACGATAAGGCTTCTGCTTGGCCCGTTACGCTTTCGAGATATATTTATCCAGGCTCTGATTCTAACGCATTGCACGATTATTGTACGTATGGCTTGTCTCCCGTACAACTTTTCGCAGCACTTTCGCAATGTTTTTTTTTTTTTTTTTCTTCCACGCTGCACAGTAACCTCGGCTCATTATTATATCGGAATCGCAAGCCGCGTGCGCCGCTCTCGTAAGAGAATCGCCACGCAGGAATGCTTTGCCGCGTTTTCTCGCCGCGCGAAATTATAACACACACGTTTCACCAAATGTTTTGTGCGAGATACGAGATACGCATAAGTCCCTCTTATATAATCCTTGTTTCGAAGTCAATTCTAAATCGCTACTAACTTGTCACAATGAGCGATAAAAGATAATGAACTTCCGGTTCTTAAAATATTTTAATAACGCGGTAGTCTGTGGTTAGAGTGTAAACAGCAAAATTCCAATTCACCAAATTTGATATACAATTATGATGAAACATTAATGATCCAAATAATTTCACCCATTTTGCCTTAAAGATCACATCAAATTCAAATGCAATTAATTAAAGCAAAATTTAAAAAAGTAAACTCCAAGCAGATTTTTTTTTTCACAGTTTAGAAATCCTCAAACGTCTTTCCGTCGTTTAGAAAAATGTATTCAATTGAAAACACTTTTTAATTAATTTTAATTAATCGGCCTCTCTATTCACTGGATAAATGAAAATCAATGATCAATCTAATTAATTAGCTACCATTTCTATAAGTCATATAATACATATTCACTTTGGATCTTAATTTTGTCCACGTGACACGCATTCCAACGTTCTTGTCATTTCGCATATTCTCGATGCCACGAGGCGGTCACTTTGGCATTTATTTCAATAGCCAGTGAAATAATCGACACAGATATCAGGAATTCTCGACGATTTTAATGAGCATCACTTGGAAACACCATGAGAGAAAAAAACGTTCTGCAACTGCATGCAGTTCCCATAATATGCACACACTAAAATATATTCAGTGGTGCTGAAAAGCTTTCTTTTCGTGCCATTCAATGTACTTTACGATTAATTCCAAAAACGCACTCCGAAATATCCTGATGAGACGAGATGTCCGCATGTCTGCTCACACACACACACACACTTAAAAATTGAGGTCAGATTCGTCAGAGCCGAAGCCATGAGAAACACCCCACACACTTCATCGTCTCTCGTAATCGTCCCCGAAAAATATTCTCGGTTAGCATACAAAATGAGCGCGCACGGCTCTTCGCCATTGTGCAATTAGCATAGAATGAAAGAAATAGAGACGCGACCTTTTGAAACACTCAAATTACTAGTCTCTTGTGTGAGTATCGTGCGTATTTACGTCTACTCGAGAGAGTAGGTATTTCTATTTCAGAGGCAGACGAAATTATCATGGTTACCATTACATCACCGACTCGAGACTGCAGTGTAAAAAATTTCTTCATGAAAATCAATAATACTATACAGGAATTACTTTTCTATGGTATTTGATGTACAAGTGATGTCAAATTTAATGTAAAATGCATTGAAAAATTAATTTTACGAAAAAAAAATTCTCTGATGAAAAAGTAGCTCGATCAATAAATGAATTGCAATAAATTGTGAAACAACAAAATAACCATTTGCATATGATACCCGGGAGAAATGTTCGTCGCGATACGTGTGAAAAAAAAAAGTAAACCACCGATTTCTTTGGAATGCAAGAAATCTTTTTTTCCCGGTGAGGATGCTGGGAATGTGAGCTGTACCACCATAGCCGAAAGCCGTGAGTAGTCAGCAGGAATGCATACAGGTGTCCGTTATTCTTCGTGCCTGCCCCACTAAAATCCGAAGACGCAAGGCTTGCTGTCTGGAGACACAGGCCGGAACTTTTCTCTCGGCATATTCTGAATTAATTAAACTTTGAAGAACTTGAAATAAAATAATGAGGCGTGCGACTCATAATTTATATCACCTGTATTCGAGATATTTTAAGTCATTTCACTATAAATGTGTGATAATGAACCTTTCCATTTTTGTTTTATGATTTTTTTAAAAACAAAATGTTATAATAGCTACGAAAAAACCACAAATTCAGTTTTTTTTTTAAATCTTTGTACGACTAATTTTTATTTTGGTCTGAAGTTAATAAAATGACTCAAGTCTGTGAGAAGAAATTGTTTAAACTTGTGAAAAAAGTGGTCAAATCTGCATGAAATCCATTCTTAATAGGACGTCACTTTCTCCAAAGCGAATAAACGGCGGCTCTGCTGTACTGGCTCATAAACAGTAACTGATAAGTAGCACTAAAAGCAAATTTATCGCTAGCAATTTATGGTTATTTGGTACGTTGAGAAAGAGGTATATTAGAGCGCAATTTAGCAACATTTAGAAGGTGGGCACCTGTTCACACACATGTCATAATCACATGGTAGACCAAAGACTCGAGTACCACGCGCTTAGCTGGGCGGTCAGTTCCCATGCCCAGCGATTCCAATTCGACCCGGTGGCCCGGGGCAATTTGCTTCAGACCCGGTAGATTTTACTTGTAGCTAACCTGTCACTAAAAGGGAGAAGCCATCGTTCGACGTAAGCTCGTGCTGTTGTTATTACCAAGTACAAAAAGGCACCTGGATTTCTAAAGTTGAATAACGACGAGCCACTCCGTTCAGTTGCAAAATCAGATCAATCAACACACGTGCCTGTCCATAATACACCTTTCAATTTTCCACGCTGTGTAATTTACTCTCAGAGTGTAATGGCATTGGACCACCACATTCGACCTCTCAAGGAATGGAGAATTTGGTAACGTGCCTAAAATACACTGTCAGAAAAGACCGGAAATTTTTATGCATAAAGTCAATGAAATTTAATGTACAATTGTGATGTTAAATTTAGATACCTTTTGCAATTAAATTAAAGCAAATAAAAAAAGTACTTTCCAGTAAAATTGAAGCAAATTATAAAAATAACTGTACCAAAAATAAATGTGACATTGCACTTGCACAGTAAATTTGGTATAGCAGTTTAGAAATAAAAACTAGCATTACATTTCCATTAAATTTCAAGTAGATATTTTTCAGGGTCTGTTACAAACATTTCGATGGTTCATTGATCCGAATCTTGCACTTTGACCATCTCCTGGTAACCGTCGTCATTGTGAGATTTATCGATGGACACTCTCGAGACAAGAAGTATCATTTGCCAGGCGCGATTCTACCTTGACGAGCGAAAGTGACATTGAATACTGGGATCTCGACCGACTCTTTTTTCCTTCTTGGCCACAATTGATACCTTTTACATTGGTACACAACTTTCTTTGGGGGCGTGTGAGATCGGAAGACACCGATAAAAAACACAAGACCGGATGGGTGTAGCTCATTTGATCTGAATCATCAGAGTGGAATCCAGATTCTCGATCTCTAATAGGTGAGGTAAGGTTTCTCCCCCCAGAGATCCATCACGCATTCAGGATCCCAGATCTTGACATTATACTATAATTGGCAAACGAGTTTTGCAGTGAGAATTCAATGAGATTTGAAGAAAGTGTCACTCTGCATTTTCCACTCATTTGTCAGCAACGGGTTTTCAATAGACAGTCATTCTATGCAATTAAAAATCGATACTCAATCAAACTCGTTCCACTGAGGCTCGATAAAAAGTTGTGCAAGATTCACTGCAAAAATATTTTTTAAATGACTGTAGCAAAAATCAATTTGACTTCGCACTTGCATAATAAATTTAGTATTCCAGTTTGTGCATAAAATTTGCTTTTGTGAAGAGGAAACTTTGCTTTCATGAATTTAAAAAATATATATTGTTTTATGTCACTTAGAATTGCTTAGAAAATTCAATCACCTGTAACTCAAAAATCGTTCTAGCTATGGAGCTAAAAATTTGGAAAGCAAGTGAAGCTGGATTCTCTCTTTGATCGTTAAATGTTAGCTATTTTACTGCATAGTCCTCCATAAGTGCATGTGCACTTCATGGAGTTTTTTGTTCGTTTACTGAACAACTTTTCTCGCGTATCCTCAATGTACCTTTTAAGTTTTGACACACTGTGTTGTTTTGTGTGTATTGGATACAACAAACATAAATGTACTTGTCCAAGTTTTGTTACACATGATCTTTTGGGGGGGGGGGGGGCAGGTTACGGAGAATTTTCAACTACTGAAGTGAACCGCGGCCTTTTGTTTTTATGGTGAATGAATGGTGCAGTTTTACGATATCTTAGAAATGAAAACTACCGGCACGATCATTACCGGGAAGTCCGACTAAACGTCGAGTGAAAAGTGTATCGCTTTTTCATCGGTATGTGTAGCCATTTGCACTGTATACATCGTCGAACTTGCATGGAACCACGTTCTCGGTCTTTGTCGCCGCTGCACCAGCGAACTCCTGTTTTCCTGTTGACGCTCTGGATTCGCGTAAGAAACTTACGCGTACCTTGTGCGCCACTCGGTTGAAATGAAAGTTGTAAGGCCATAAGAAGGTATTGCCCACACCTTGCAACTCCCGTCTGCTTCGCCATTACTTTATATCTTCACTTTTCTCTCTCTCTATGTATATACATACATATCGGACAATCCACACGATTTCTGGGTCTAACCCACGACCTCTTGGCCCTGGTCGCTGTTCTTTACTGTTTTTTTCTTCCCAACTCTAAAAGCAAAGCAGATATTTTTATTCTTCAATTTCCACCTTGTCACTCTTCGAAACGAGCGATTATTTCATGCTTTGAGAATGTAAAAAAATTCTAAATAAAACCTTTACCAAATTTCGCCATTTTCAGGACGAAAACAGATTCCCATCCTTTCATTTTTGTAAAACTTGTATCTGAAAGAAAAAAAAAACCTAAAAAAAATTAGAATAAAATGAGAAAACATTGTCTCTATTTTGTAATAGACAATGTACGAAACGTTTATTCGTGACCCTGAAATATTGGATTGGATGCCCAAAAAAGATATCCAAACCGCAGTAAGGTAGAAAAAGGAACGATAAATAAGAAATACGGTGAAATAAGACGACCACCGTGTGAGATATCGTGGGCTAAGTAAAAAAGTATGAATGGACCGCTTCTCGTGGTGAGGTGATTCAGTGATATCGAGTGTACGTTGTCGCGCAAGAGATGCGCTGCGGTGGTACATGGACAACCGCATTCACACACAATCCCAGCGAGAACCCAACGTCCTGATAGTATAATGGTGTAGACGTATATAATGTACAGCTCGTTGCGTCGCGCGGAGTGAGATGGAGCGGGTAACAGTACTTCAGACAGCCGGCCGGAATATTCTGCCGACTCTGGATACAGCGACCAGGAACCGTTACAACCATATGGAAAGTTCGGGTGGTAATAAAGCGAACGAGAGGAACAGGGACGAAGGCTATAACGTGAATGTATGTATTACGTACTGTATAGTGCGTATACAAGTCACTGTAGCTTCACGACTGGCGTTAAAGTCTAGGAGTCTCGAGTTTCGACTAACGCACAGGGTAATTCAAAAGAAATTTTATCTCTTTTGGGTTCCCTTACATCAGATTTGACATTGGCCATAAACAAAAAAATTTGTCCCAATCGCAATGTCCAGTGAAGTTGGGAACTAATCAATAAATTGATAAAGGCTGTGAACCGTTACAATGAATTTTGTAAAGGTGAGCATCGAGAGAAAAGATTTCGTTGACGCCAAAGAAATGGATGGTTCGATTTTTTTTTTTTTTTTTTTTTTTTTTCATTGAATGAAATAGTGCATCAAAATTGCATGGAGAAGGATTCACTTCATCCTTCGATTCTGACATAATCGTCATTTGCAAACCACGAAGTTGGTTCCGGTCTCAGGATTAGGTGGACACTTCATCCTTCAATTTCGACAAAATCGTCATTTATAAACCACTTAGTTGGCCCCGGTCTCAGAATTAGGTGATTGTGACGAGGAATCTTTTGTTTGCCTGTCTATAGGCGAGGTCCTGATCCTTGGCTAGTAATTTTCTGGGCAATTGACATCAGCGCAATTCCCGGATATCCATGTGAGGCACATGAAGAGCTGGGTGACCGCGAAGCGAGATGACAATCGCATAAAACTACCGGGGTCGTCGGGTCTTGTCTCCACTTCCTACAGGATTACGATAGGACAAACGTGCGCACACACTATAGATTTATATGAGGCATACGTACAGTGTATCGCGGCCACGAGATCGTTTAAAGGTGAAGAAAGCTATTGCACTTTGAATTCCTGTGGCTTCAGGATGCACTCGCATTCGTCGGGTCACCATCCGACGCTACGTTCCATCGCTATAACAGAGGAAAATTCTCGGAATGCCTTTCTTTCCATTGTACATCTATCGCATGATCTAAATTGCAACCTCCGTCCTCTCATTATAGCGAACATCATCATCGATTCCATCAACTAATTGTCCAGCCACTTCAATAGACGGCACTTCGCCTTTTTTCTCTTGACCTTTCACCGGAATAACCGTTTTGCGATATTGACAACCATCGGGGCCTCACATGGTTGCTATTTCCGGAAATTAATCCACGAGGAACGTATTCCTTTGTCATGAGTCTGCATCAGAATTCCAGTCGTCGATTCATTTCTGCGGATGTAGAAGGCCCGAGTTCAAGGATCGTCGTTGAGGAAGCTTTTCTCCACACCGGAAACGTAGATGCCCCATTTTTTTACGTAACTTGTAGATTTTTAATCACGCGGTTGTGCTATTCCGGTACTGAGATCTGGAGATAGCAAATATAACGCCATAAAGTAAGAAGATGAATGAACACAAACGTTAGAAGTGAATCCGTATTTGTGTGTACAGTTAGAAAGTTGTTTATCCAGAGCCCCTTCCTTGCTTATCTGGTTACTTTAGGTTCCCCGTTCCACCCCCACCTTAAACAAAATTATTCCAGGTCCCCCTAATTGTGAATAATACCTTCACAAATCCATGGGTCTCATATGGGCCGCAACCCTTGCTAACTTTACATCCAAATACACCGAGAAAAAAGCTTCGATAGATTCCAAAGAAATGAGCGGATCAATTTTTACAAAACAGGTTTGAAAATTTAGAGCTGTGATGGAAAGTGATGGGCGAAGTACCACTGCCCAAGGGAATTTCATTGAAATCAATGAAATCACTGCATAGTCAACGACTCGGAATTCCAGACTTTGCAAACTGGAAAGCATTCATAGCCGAGATTTGCCAAACTGTGCCACATTCTAACAAGAGCGTGATTTTGATGCTACGATTTCTCGTCGTCTCGGTGGATAACCGGGATAATCGATCTGCAAACCCAAACAAATAGATTAATTCGGATCTTCGAAACGAACCGGTAAAAACCCCGACCTCACGATCCTGACATTGTGAAATCGAGAAGCCGATCGATCACTTGGATCAATTTTTCCGTCCCCGTCCATTGTCCTCCTCTTCAGGGCATCGATAATATCACCGTAAGTATTGCCATTACAATGCTGTGTGTGTATTCATCGCTGTTCATCGAGCCTCGGGAAGTAGCAGACGCTGAGCGTTCCGTCAAACACGAATCCAGAAGAAGAATGGCGGAGAGGGGAATGGAATAGAAAACTTCCGTTCTCGTGGTGAGACACACGACTGCCTACATAAAGAATCTGGACGCGCCGATTCTCCTTAGCATCCGCGTGTATGCGCCATTCGGAGCAACGCGGCTGGCTTTCACAAACGTTTAAGATGAATAGTGTGAAAGATCTTTATGTAACAAAAGAGGCGAGTCTCAACGACGTCTTGTTCACATTCTCATTCTGTCGCGCGCGTCGCTGAATAATATTATTCTCATCGTTAGACGGATCCGCGAACACCGAAGTACACCGGGGCCATTTGGCACAAAAACGCAATTTCATATTTTTCGATAAAATTGGAAATTTCATAATTAATTAACCGCTCGACGGATCCGCGCGGAATTTGACTGTGACTTTCGCCTGTCCACCCTTCACTTGTGTACCAAATTTCAGGCCAATGTCTTTTGGTAATCAATACAGTTTCACACAAATCAATTTTTTGACGTTTTTGATCAATCCGAGGGTTCTGACATAAAAATCTCGAAAAAACAAAATTATCATCACTTCAGTTGCATACATGCAATGGAAACCTGATGGAAAATATGCTTCCTGGTAAATAGGAAAATGTCTTTTTGGTCCTTCGCTTAGAAAAGGGCACGAAAAATACAATATAAGACGTGTCAATGGTATAAAAACAAAAATTTGATGTCTCCGAGCATAAATACGTTTCTCGTGTTCCCAAGAATCAATATCTTCAAGAAGATTGTGCTAATCATTGGATATATGATATTGCAAATAAGAATGTAAGGGCTGTTCACAATAATTTCTCTCTAAGCTCTTGAAGCCTTTGGTTCAACTAGCCCCGGTCTCCTGTATACTCCACACCTGTTGCCGTTGCTTTTCCTCGTGGCACACAGATTTGCTGTTTATTACTGCTACACCTTCACAGAGATATACCCACATGAAAAAAAACACTTGGTTCGCTCCCCTTATCCGCCTAATCGTCGCGAGGTATCAAAATAATTATAGCAAGAGCTGCGACAAGACGCCCCGAAAGACATAGGCACGAACTTGTGACGTATGTGCTTAAGCACAAGTCCAATTAGCGGTGAAAAGTGCCTGAAACTCGAGGGACTGACGTGTACATACGACGATGTACATATCGCTTATAGAGACGCGTTTGTGAAACGCTTCTTTCTGCGCTCTTCCCTTCGCCTCTTCGACACTCGCGTTCAACGCACTCAGTTTGATGACTTATGATACCTCCGAGCTGTAAGTTGAACTTGGGCTTGGACGAGCTTCTAACGGAGAACGTTTGCGCTTGACATTCATCTCACTCTCCGTTCGCAAACTCGCACCGTGTAGTTGACTACACACTATGTTTATTCCTGTGCTGTTACCAGTGTGTGTGTGGGTGTGTTACTAAACTCTGAGAGCCGTAAATCGAGCGAGCGATACGTAAGTGTCAGTAAATCGATCACTATTCGTGTCACATTAAACCGACACTCGAACGTCGAAGGAAAATTCATGACGAAGACAGACTCGAGTGCAAATTATTCCCGATGGGAACTCATGTATGGGGGTCAAATATACACTGTTAAAAAATGTACCGGGAAATTACAATACTGGACAGGAGGTCTTTATTCACAACCTGTACCATCAATTTCTTGCCCATCTCTATTAGATATTTGCTATTTTAATCAGTAGTTACTTTTGAATCCCATCTTATTGACATGCAAAAAAAAACCGCGAATGACTAAAATGACAAAATTCCTAACGATGGCCATTCTAAATTCAGACGGACATTATTTTGAAATTCGTCATACCGTTTCATTATTATTAGCATTTTCTCTACTATTTTTGTTCGAATGCCACTTTTTTTCAATTTTAGAATAACTATATTTGCATTTGCACGAAAAAAAACATGTCGATGATTATTAATATTAGCAAATAATTATCGTCGTTAAAGTATATGAAATTTCGAATAATTGTCCATCTTTGCATCTTTGCCTTTTGCCTCATGGGCACAGAGCAAAAGGAAATCAGCCGAGAATTCACTCTACTCGATTTTTTCGATTACCATTCTGATTGTTTTTTTTTTATCTGCCAAAGAAGCGAACCAACTATCCTAATGAGTCAGGCAATCGTTTCATTCGTTTGGATCGCGGTGAACCTCGTTACACGTATCGACGTACATACCGCGATGAAATATCATTGTGCAACTGTCGGCATCTCGCCTCTACGAACTGGCAACTCTAAATTCCGATGTATGTATAATAATGATAGATCGGCGCCCTTAGTGTACACAGATAGAATTATTACACGTTCGCACAGCGAAGAAAGAGCGAGAGAGTCGAAAGAGAACGAAAGTGAAAGGACTCGGATTCCATCGCTGGAGAACGAGCCTGTCGTATGTACGCCTTGTGCACTTGTACGTATACATTACCCTGTCAGTATGTGCCTGTTTATGTGCATCATTCACAACTTGTTATTTCACTCGTACAGAATCGAAGAATGTTGTCGGGAATCGTTCGATCGACTCCGTGCAATTATTTCACCGATCATCTTAATCACCAAAATAAATTGTTGCCGTTACGTCCGGAGTTACATTTTTCGTCTGCCTAAACGTCGTTTTAAATGTTCGCAAATATTGAAAATTTTCATCCGTAAACCCGTCAATTATATTTCATTAACAAATAACAAAATTGGGGTACTTTTGTAATAAAATTAGAGAAAATGGAAAAAATGTTTAGTACTTTGACAGTGAAATTAAAGAAATCACTGTATACCGGAAATAAATTTTAAATCGCATTTATAGAAAATTTAGTATGCCACTTTGTGAATAAAAAGTTGCAGTCTTTTTTTTTCTCGGTGCAGGAATATTCGATCAGCGATAGGACTAAACGATTTCATCAGAAATATATGATTTTTACTACTGATATATATATTTTTTTTTTCGGAAATGTAAATTGAAATAAATAAAAATAACAATAAAAGGTGGAACGAGGAGATGAAAAATGTACTACAAAGTAAAGTAATGGGAAATGTCGAACGATCTACAGGCAATATATCTATTTTTATTGTCACGATGCACAAATGCTAAGGTCTCGTCGTGCAGACTCCGGGCTATAAAATTTAATTCGAGATAACCGTCGCTATTGAAGTTGTAGGGAACACGAAGGTTGTCGACTCTGTTGAACCACAGACAACGGTCTTGTACGGACCTTACTCTTCTGGGAATCTTATAATCGATTGGCAATTATCGTGGGTTCATGACTAAGGGTTATTATAAGTACAGTATACCGATCGCTCACATATCGTGTAACAGTCTTCGTATCCTATTGCGGTTCTTCTTGCGGAACTTTATACCAGCGATTCATCCTCTCGTGCCGTTAAATCCGCAATGACTAATAATCAACAGAACCTCTTCAGCAGTGTACTTCGAAATGAGCGAGAAGTCAATACCTGCATTTTCTTTTCCAATCGCTGCTTTACTTTTTTTTTGTAATTGGCGTAATTTCTCTTCCTTGCAAGTTCCGGAAGCTGAGTATGTTAAAAATGACCACCGTAAGGAAGTCACGTTGTACAAAAGTCGCGCTGTAAAAAATATTAAGAAAATTCATATAGTGAATAGCGATTAATATTAACCGGAAGAAAATTGAAATTTAATGTACGTGTGATAAAATTCAAGATAATTTATGTTAAATACGTTATTAACGTATATTAACAACATTTTTACAACGTTATTATCAACTTTTCTAACGAATTTACCCAAATTACAAATTCGTAGTACAATTGCACGTTATTTGTAAAAGGTGAATACCATCGCAAATATAAACTGCATCTATCAAAAAATGTAATGACTAATCACTTGACAAGGTTCACCTAAAATTGCATATTTTACCTGAAAAAAAATATATATAAATGTGTCCGATTTGTTATCAGCGCAGTCATTTTTAAAAGACTCTACAGTTTACTTTCCAGATTCACTTTAAAAGTGTGTCTAAGCATTGTTTAAATTTTCGGCACGCAATGGACCATTTACCATCGATCGGTCCTTGGGGTAAAAAAAATTGTCACCGATTTTTATTCAAAATCACGCGAAAATGATTCACCAAAAAATTAACGAAATTGGTGGAATTCTTTGGTCATGCTGATTTCTATTTTTAAAAACCTGCCACCATAGAGCCTTTCACCGGTCTCCCATTTCTCTCGGACAAAGTGATCTGCCTTGTTGAGAGAATCGAGTGCGGCTCCTCCGAAGCGGAAATCACTTCGGCTATCGTTCGTGCACTCGATAATCCTCGCGAGAAGCCAAGGTCGTCTCTATTGAGGCTCTCTAGCTGTACTATATACACAGCAATAAAATAATAATGCAACAGGGGAAAACGCGAAGCTCTCCCAGTCATACTCTGATAGTCTCCAGTCGCGAGATCATGAAAGAGCGTATTTTATGGGGAAGTGGATGGAATGATCTTTTCTCTCTATCAACAGAGGTTTAAGGATTGTAATAAGTATTAATAGCTCTGTGCGGGTAACGAGCGTGGCAAGGCATTTGCACCACTAAAAAAAACCATAACACTCCTGAAAGAAAGTGGGGTAAAATGGCCGGGTATTTGATATTTTTAGAAATTTGTTTGCTACTGTTTTTACGGATACAAAAAAAAAGGTGTATAATAATTAATATGTAATATTTAGAAAAAACAAGAATATAGTGACAACTTAATTTTTTTGCTGATATTATGTACAGTTCATTAATTATCAATACTTTGTTAAGTATTTCCTTATGGCGATTTTGCACCATAAATAATAAAGGCTTATAAAAAAAATCGCGAAACTATGAAAATTCATATGTCCTTCTCTCCTTTTCTTTTATATATGACTTGGACTGTACTCGCGTTCATGTAGCATGATTCATGCGCTTAGTGATCGGTCTTTCTCCTTAACTACATTTAGTAGTTTATTCTACTGAATTTTCTCAGTTAAAAAAAAGAGAACACAATCGTCAGATGATTTTCTGAACATTATTACACAGGAAATTAGGTGTGTAATGATTAATAAAAAAAATAAACACATAATGCAGCAACAAATCGATTCCTTTGCCGATAATATCTTTATTATAAATTTCTAATACTTCCTTAAATAGTTTACTTTGCATCACTCTCCGCATAAAGGCTCGTAAAAAAATTGCAAAGTTATGAAAATCAATTTGTCCTTCTTTTCTTTTTTTTTAAATATATCTCTTCGACTATAACCGCATTTATTTGGCATGAATCATGCACTTAACGACCGGTTTTTCTCCTTGACTATATTTAGCAGTTTATTCTACGAAATTTTTGCGTATAGAAAATTACATTCTAAACTTTATTACACAAAAATTGAGTAATAATTAGTAAAAAAATGAATGAACATTGAACAGCTTATAAATAATCAGTAATTTCTTGAGTAGTCCATTTTGCAACATCTTCCCAGCAGAAGCTCATAAATAAAATCGTACAGCTACACCGTGAAAAACAATTTACTTGGAATTCAATGTGCAAGTACAGGTAGATTTTATTCCCTGGTATACTAAATTTACAGTGCGATATCAAATTTTTTTTCGCCACAGCAATTTAAATAATTTCCTTTGTAATGTAAAGTAAACTTTGAGTACTTCACTTTTTTTTCTTTAATTTAATTGTAAAAGTAGTTAAATTTTATATCACAATCGTGCATTAAATTCAATTGACGATGTCTAAAAAGTAAAAACTTTGTCTTTATTTACAGTGTATGAAAATCGATATGTCCTTCTTTCCTTTTTGTTTTTTTAATATGTCTCATCGACTGTACCCGCGTTTATATAGCGTGAATCATGCGCTTAACGAGCGGTCTTTCTCCTTTGCTACCAGAGGCTCGCGAGGACAACGCACTCGCGAGATTACCTCTCGCGAACGTCGAGAGGATAAACGCTTGTGCACGTAACTCGCGTGAATCCGCGAGTTTTATGGACCAGGTACAGATGCGTATCCACAACTGTACATTGTTCTTCGGACTCTAAGATAATACGGGGTAGAGCAAATAGGAGCAAACGTAAAACGCGAACGGCGAGGAACTGGAGGCGCTAGCGCGGTATCTAGGCGAGTGGCCCGCTTAGCAAGTGTACCGCGTCCTACTACCTCTTGATATGCACACACGTACGTGTAATATCCACGGGTACGGCCGTAACGGAACCACCAACTCGATTAATTAGCCATTCGTGCTTTTTCTTAATAAGCGCCGCTTAAACTGTCTTGCCTAGTCTCGGAGCAGTTTTCCGGCTAGATTATACTTATATCGTTCAGTAATTCCGCTCTGTAAAACGAGATTGCTTCCCGATCTTCCGATATCATTTTTCTCCTCGTCCATCCTATTTTATATATTATTTATGGGCTCGTCGTATATAATCTCATAATGATAACATGTATAATAATATCAGTTCCCCCGGATCTGCACCCTCTGATCATTTTTACTATAATGAAATAAAAACATCGCCAATTTTCGAAAAGAGCGCACACGTTCTTTTTTATTTATTCAAAAACCTGTAAAATCAAAATTAATGTATATATTTCGGGGAAAATTGAACCAGTCAAAGATGAGCTGTTGCTTCAATTGTCTGCCAAATTTTAGATCAATCGGTTGAACGGTTTTTGAGATATAGATGATTGAAATTTCGAATGGACACACACACACGGATATTTTTTTTCTAAACCAATTTTATCGACGTTTTGGACCATTCAGAGTATCAAAATCTCGAAACAAAATTTTTCAATAAAAACAAAGCTTCCTCTACGAGGAAGAAAAATATTTATTTCCGGTGTGTAATCAGTAAGAGGAACCCATGTAAAAAAAAAGGGAAACAATAGATTGGTCTATCTTGAAAAAAAAAAAAAATGATAATAGTTGTAATATACAATAATTGTCCTTCGTGCGCGTGAAGAATGAAGTTTGCCATTTTTTCCGTGACTAGCTTTTTAATTCTTTCAGGCTCGAAGCACAAGTGGATCTTTATAATATTACCGTAACACGAAACAACGAAATTTCTCTGCCGGAATTTCTCACAGCATAACCGAATGTAAAGTTATGAATACATCGGCCGGTTAATTAGCATCGTCATCGAGCTTCAAGTAACGGTGAAAACTAACGAGAGAGTTACACACATCAGAAGCATCTGTTGCGAGCTCGTAAATCCTATTATGAGATGTAGATAACGATCGCATAATCTTATTCTGATTGACCTCATAGTTAGGAGCATCATTTGCTCTCGTATGCTTCGACGCCTCATAATACGCACGATGAAATAATTAGTACAAAGTCATTTCACATGTGCACCATTGTGCAGCTGAATTGAACGTTTATAAATTTGCACCTTGCGGTAAAGCCACCGTATAAACGTTCACCGTTCATTAGTATTTATATCCGTTATCTGCGACTTTTTCCCATTCTTTCCAATTACATTTTCTTTCCTTTTCCTTCCACTTGAAAGTACGTGCAATATATGCATACACATAAGCGGCTTTTAAACGACAACGAAAGGGATATCGCAAACCTTTCACTCACGATTCCGATTGTATCCCTATGGAAAATATTCCCATAGACCAGATAATGCAGAATTCCTCGAGCGTAACGCCCATTAGGTAATAATAATCGAAAGGTTTATTCGGTGTGAGAAATATCAGCTAGACGAGAAGTCCAATTTTTTATAGTCTTTTTCCTTTTCGACTATAATTGTCGGCCTCTTTCACATCCTGCGCTCCGGAGCCATTATTTATCGTGGTATCTAGGCGCTCGTAATTCGGGCTCGAGCCAACAGACCGCGGTCAATGATAGTTGAGCAAATAAAACTTGCGAGCACCCAGTGAATTCTCGACGAAACACAGTTACAGAGAATCAGATGGAAGTGCATTTGGATCCTGGAACTGAGCGAAATGCGAACTGTTAGATTGTAGAAATAAATATTATGATACGGTTTGCTTTATAATTATGATATCAAGATAATAACGTGTAGCGATTTTAATTAAATGTCCAAACTTTAGAATTATTCCACAGGTATTAATTAACTTTCCATAAAATTTCACGGTTTTTTTGAAAAATTTCAGCAAATATGATAATATTGCAAAAATATAATAATTTGCTTGTCTAATCCAACATAAAATTATGTTGGATGCAATTTGCAAAGCACTACATTATAGATTTTTTTTTTCAATTTCATCAACGGATAAAAAACCAATCGAATCAGTATCTTCGAATTTGACTTTAGAATACAATAGTCTATTTCATTAAATGAAAATGAATCGGAAAATCTTGGAGGTATTGTAAAAAGTGTCTGAACTAAGTTGTTATTCCACGGTACGTGAACCTCGTGGAATTTTCACGAAGGTGGGAAAAATGTTGACGGAAACTAAACGACGTTTTGTATAACAACGCCTATTGATTGACTATAATTCATACGTTATTAATGGTGGATATTTTTCATGGATGAAGTCGTCAGTGCAGGTAGAGAATCCGAACAATCGCGCGATTTTCCAGGCTCTACAGAAACGCTCTATTTCTCCCCATATAAGTAAACGTGAAACAGAGACTATCGTGACGTGTAACGCAGTACTCGAGCTGCAGCAATAATGAACGACTACATGTTGTACATACATCGGAGTAGAGAAGGTGATTAGTTCGATGGCAACTTAGTTAACGTTTACTTACACAATAAATAAACAAGGCGCGGGCCAATCTCGTGCTCTCTCGTGGGAATGTTAAAGAGTCTATCATGCTCGAACAGGAGAGAGAGTTAAAGAAATAAAAAGAGGCAACCGGCCACTTAGCTCCTAATGAAACTCACTGAATGCAGTTTAGTTAACTCGTCCTTGGCTCTAAAGGCATCCCGCGGTTAAATCGTGCAGATATGGACTAGAAAACAATTTCCTTTCGGATGTTGCGTTGTCGATGCATCAGCAAACGTCACAAAAGAAAATTGCCTTAACTAATTCACTTGTCTTAATAAATTTGAGCTTAAATGCAACGTTAATGTTCTTCATAGCTGTTCATTTATGAGGACTTCTTCGAGTAAAATATTGCAATTCAGAAATGAAAAAAAGTATAGATTTATAAGTAAAGAAAAAAAAAAACTAAAAAAAATATCTCCAAGTCAAATACCAAAAGAATATGACAAATGATCTTGGCATATGCCACCAATATTACAATACCGTTTCAATATTCTTGTAATGTTGGTGATTTGTACGCGTGCCAAAAATGTACACACACAAATTAGTTCCAGTGTGAAGTTAGTAGTTAACATTGAGAAAGTAGTCGACATTGAAAAATGTTCATTGCTTCGTTTGCATAGGAATCTAAAAGGCAAAAAGAAGAGAGATACGTGACGTCCTTGGGTCATTTTTACAGTCGTGAAAAGAAGGATAAATAAAGCCGATGTTGACGAAGAAACTGAAATGTCCGAGTGTGCTTTTGGAGGTATTTATACGGGAAGGCGAACCACGCAGTGTCATCGACAGGTTCAATCGAGCGGACGACTCGTGCCGCGTTCTCCGGCCATTGACTCGTAACGGGTCCTCGCTATGGACTCTCTCTCACTCTCAGGCTCATCGTGTATCACTACACTCTGCCAAGGCTTTATATGTACACTCATATACATGCTTATATATGGCAATCCGAGACACAGTATTTAATACGATGCTTTTCCGATTCGTCTTCATGTACGCTTGTCATAGCTAAAAACAAAAAGAAATAGTTAGTTCGTCCCTCTAAATTGATGGTATGCTGTCGTGGGGTAATAGTTATAATCAGAATAAATCAGAACGATGCCTACACTTCAAGCTGACAACCTGGAATCGCATATTTACCAACTAAATCATACAAATTGTGAAAAAAAAAAAACAATCTACAATGTAACACTGATTATTTTCACGTATAATATTACACTGATGTGTGTAAGATAAATATTAACATAAGCTGTTTTTATGTGGGTTGGCGTCGAATTAAGTAAGGATACAAATTGCCTTCTGATGAGGAAGAATTTTGAAGATTCTGACATTTCACTAGGTTGAATATTTTCGAGGGATTGTCATAAATGCAGAATTTGTAGAACGTCTTCGACGCAGCCACATTTTACTTCTCACCTCAATTAATTTAATACTTTCTACGAGTTTATTCGAGCGTGAATAAAACCATAAACAGAATTGTATCCGAGTGAGGAAAACCGCGATAATATTGTACGCGACGTTGTCCGTTGATCTACTGCCGGGTAGAAAACCATATTGCGGTTTTGATGTTCGACGGACAAATTGTTCGAGGACGATGAATTTTTGTTCTCCGCGAACGCGTTTAAAGCTTGCGAAATAACTCAAGGTTCTCCTTGGCTCTTCTTGTCCTACCAACGGGGTAAAATATGCTGAGAATAATTGCTAGAAAAACGTTACTATTGCGAAAGTTGCTAATGACACCCGACTTCGTCTCTCCCACGAGTCATAATTCTCTAATGGTCGCCCAAGACAATTTAAACTGAAACGATTCGTGTCAGGCCAGATATTCATAGATTTAACTGCACTACCGATAATCGCATTGCGTAACGATTCTTCGTTAAAATACCTGTGCAGATCCTAAGAATGTGCAAAACAAAACGTTGCAAAGACTCTTGGATTTTTATGGAATTACATATTTTGAGTATCCTAGATTCCACAAAAAAGCGTTAACGCTTTTCTGACTGACTGACATTTGTAAGTGCCATTCGAAAGCACAATAACTTTTGGAAAAATCTGTGATTTTTTAAATGAAATTTGGTGTCTGTCTTCTGCATTAAAATTCTATTTTTGGTATTGAAATCCAATCCAAAATCTCCACGCCTTCTGATACTGTACCTAAAACATAAAGAAAAAATAAGAATAAAAATGTTAATTTACTTTTTAATCTTGTGATTTCAGAATCCAGAACGCTAGAGCTGTTGATCCTGATTACGGGGACAATTGGAATCGTCACCTCCACTTCACCATGTCCCTGGGCATCGGACGTAGCGGAGCTCGAGAGTTCTTGTATCTGCGACTACAATCTCGCTCGAGAATTATCCGTCCAATGCGACATAGTCGACTATGGGCAGCTCTTAACAGCGATGAGACGCTACGCAACCAAATTCACCATCGATCTTTTTTACATAAATAACAGTACCATAGGAACGTTGAGAAACAGTTCACTCTCTTCTCTGAAAATAAATAACATCCAGCTCTCGGGATGCAGGATTAAAAGCATAGAAGCAGATGCCTTCAAGGGCCAGGAGAACTCGCTTAAAAGTTTGAATCTAAAGGACAACGAACTCACGGAAATACCGAGCGAAACCTTTAAGACACTTAGGAATCTTACTGTCCTAGATCTCTCGCTCAATAAAATCACTCGAGTGAATGACAGTGCATTCAATGGGCTGAAACTCGTCACGCTTAAATTGTCGGACAACGAGGTGACACTCGGACCCGGAGCTTTCCGCGGTCTCGAGAGAACACTTAAGAACCTTAATCTAAAGGGCACCAGACAGAAAAAAGTAACGGATGCACTGAGGGGACTGAAGACTCTGGCTTTTTTGGATCTCTCGCAAAATTCGATACGCGAATTGCCCGGTTCCGCTGGAACGAAAGCCTTCGAGGGTCTGGATTCTCTCACTGGACTCAATCTAGAGAGAAACTTGATTCAGAGCATCGGACCAGATGCTTTTCATGGCATCAAAACCACTCTGAGCTCGCTCAGTTTGCTGAATAATCTTATTCCCGATTTTCCCTCCGCCGCTATCAACAGCATCCACGATCTGAGGGTAAGAAGAATTTTATTAATTTCGGTATTCAGAATCAGTGGACAATCACAATTTTTTTTAATTATTTATGATGAATCATTTTTCTTTTATAATTCTTGGGCCAATTTAAATATTGGCCTTAAAAAAAAAAGGTGAAGAAATACTCAGAAATGAAGGATCGGAGAACTAAAATCTTAACCCTTGTTAGAAGATGAGAATCAGTCATTTTTCCAATTTTCTGGAATATCCGACGTTTCCAAATCTTTGTGAATCTGACCTCAAAAACCATCGAAAAATCGATGCTCGAATATTGATTTCAACAAATGTTGACAATAACAATCAAGATTTCCGTATCGAAGTCGAATGCGGGATTTGGTCGTTTTTGAACGAATGAAACATTGTGTTCAACAGGTGCTCGACATAGGCTTCAACCTCATCACCGATTTACCGGTAAATGCGTTCGAGGGCAATCCCTCGATAACTCTCCTGGCGATCGACGGAAATCCCTTGTCGACGGTTCCCGAAGAGGCATTGGCTCGATTAAACGGAACCCTTCGGGGTCTGAGCCTGGGCGGACGTTTCCTTGTCTGCGACTGCAAACTTCAGTGGATAATCAACTGGATACGTACTAGAGACCTGCAAGTTACGAGTCGTGAAAGAAAACCGCAGTTTTGCGGCAGTCCGTTGAGGCTTCAGGACCGAAGTTTTTACAATATCGAACCAAGCGGTAATTATAGTCATCAGCAAACTGAAAGAAATAAAAATATATTACAATTCCTCACTAAAGTCGATAGAAAAATTTAATTACGAAAATTAATTTTTATTTTTACAGAAATGACGTGCGAACGAGCGTCCGAAATCATTGGTATCGGGACAGTGGAAAGTGTGGACACGAAAGAACCAACAGGGCCTGTTATCGGCGTCGTTGATACACTACTGCCAACGACGCGGCCTCCGACAACTTACAAAACCACTCCTCGACTGGTGTTCAACACGACAGCGTATTCTACGACTTCCAGTAGTACGCCGAGCACAACGCAGTACCGAAGAACCGAGCCACCGACTTTGCCCTCAACAACAATCGTCCCAACGACCAGCCGGCCAACCGTAGCCAGAACGGGCAACGTTGTGGTGGTAAGGACCACTCCGACTCCGCCGAAACACAATCAGGATCTAGGCGCTATGCAGCAACATCAGCCAAGGCCGCCGCTGGTCCTCGGATCGCCTTTGTACAAGAGCAAATCTTCGGAGAAAGATATAATCGTGAAAGACGTGCTGAGACAAGACAATGCTGTCGTTATTTACTGGGACACCGAGGCCACCAACATCCTCGGTTTCAAAGTCATCTACAGACTCTTCGGGGACTCGAGTTTCAAACAGGCGCCTCCATTGGAAGCCAGCGAAAGAGAGTTCAAGATTAAGAATGTTCCCTTACAGGTAAATGAAAAATTAGAATCTGCCCAATTTTGCAGAATTGTTTGTTTCTAATTTTCGAATTTGTGTGTTATTGGCAAAATTCACATTTTTGTAATGCCAATGTTTTTGAATTATAGGAGTGCATAGTCGTGTGTGTAGTTTCTCTCGAAGAGACCAACATAACACCGGCCAACGTGCCTTACAACCAGTGCCGAGAAGTGCGTACGGAAAATTCACCGTCTTCGAACATGGACAAAATAACGATAGGAGCGAGTGCAGCTATCGTGGCTGCAATATTCGTGGGAGTGATTATCTTCGTGGTTGCGAATCGGCGAAGCGTGAGGAAGCTTCATACTTTGCACAGCATCGATCAGACGAAAATGGGAGGACCGATTGCCGGTCTGCCTGTGAATTGTTGCTCGAATGTCGGGCCAACTCCGAGCCCCGGTGGCCCGCTCGCCTCGATGGCAACGCTCAGTGCGTACAACGCGCAAAAAGAATGGGATCAAGTATCCGCCTACAGCAACAGAAGCATTCCACGACCGAGGATCTTTCCTATAGACAGACAAGGTAACATTTCGATTAATTAGCCTCCTCTTGGTTTTAGTGATGCGCAATGACCGTATTTTTTAGGTCGATCGAATCGCTACGAAAATACGTACAATTGCAATATTTTTCGCAACTTCTGTTCCTAATTTTTAATTATAATGTTTTTTTTTTCCTTACAAATTCTCAGGCTCCATGACAAGAGCATCCTGCATTGACGAAGTGAGGTCTCAAGCTGGACATTACGGAGGTAAAGCTTCGACACGTTCGATAGCCGATGGACAATCTCAGCACAGCTTCTCCAACAATTCGTCGCGTTATTTTGCAAATGCTGCCTTGGCCAGTAATCTCGTTAGCAGCAGACCAGGTAACTTTACTAGAAACGTAAATTTCGACAGTAACGTCGCATAACATATTTATAACATATTAAATATGTATCGTTCGTTCCAGAGTTACGACAATCGCGACAATCGCTCGCCGCTGCCTCAGACAGAATGTCACGTGGTGGTTTTCCGCCGAATCATTTGCCGCCTCATGCATCGGCTCGTCGCCAGCGACCGCGATCGCGAAATCGCAATACCGAGCAAAATCCACCGCGACCAGGCAGCAGATACAGTATCGCGGACTCGACGCACACCCTCAACAACTACGATGAGAATAACTGGACCGACCATGACATGGACATCTACATGTCTCGTAATCCTACGACGAGAAGTGGCCTGGTGCCCCTGTAAATCGGCGCTTCTCTTCATTGCTCAATCGTGTTCGTAAAAGTTAGCCAATAAAATAATTTTAAGAATTAGCGTAAGTTATATACGTGTACAATACGATACTCGATGAATCGTAGAGCGAAACGGTATTTATCAATATGAACTTACCTGCTATTAGGTCGAAATACTGTTTTTCGTGAAGTCGATCTCGAGAGGTGCTTAACAAAGTGGTGTTATTTCTAAATCCCGTTAAATACGTAACATTTGCGTTCGCGATAAACTTATCATATAAGTAAATGCACACATGCGCATTATACGATGTAAAAAACACAATGAAAATCAGAAAAATGCAGTTTTCTATAACTCACGAGTGGCTGCGAGATAAAAATAGACTTAAACGTGTACCATGCGACGGAAAACTTGCGCCGATAGAAGATAGCGAGGAATTTAGTGCATCTATTACATATTGTAGAGTATAGTATAGATAGTTAGACGTCGAAGCTATACTCGTGGTTTACCCCAAAGACTGTAGCGTGACCGAGTTAATTGATTAACGAAATCTTAATGTAATGTATAATGTATAGTCGTTAAAATCCACGTCGTGGATATTTAAAAAAATCATATATATATATACTTTTTCAGAAGAATATACTACTGCATACCGAAGAAAGTAATAAGTGACCATACACGAATTATCATTATATAAATATTTTTTAAATGTTATTGAAGATAACAGATGAAAACGACGTTCGATTTCCGCAATTTGTATACTGATTATTTTACAGCATTTGTACATCTTTTATTTAATAGACAAACGCGCGTAGCGTTCAATCAAAGCAAAACTACTTCTTGTTATCGCGAGATATTGAAAATGGTTGCGCATGATGAAATAAAATATAGTACTCACCCTGGAATCGCGATGCTCTTTTCCCATCGGTAGCGAATCTCCTGGACGAACTCGTGCCACACCTGAGCAAGGGCCATCGCCCCACCGAGATTGTGGGCGCAATGAGCAGCCACGATAGCTAAACGCCACACTAATCCATCCACTGCACACGTTTTCACGCCTCTCCATGGATCGTCCTCCACGCTGTAGGCATTTATGTCACCGTACGGAGCTTTCTACCGCACAAAACAACCCAAACCACGAACATGTATTTATAATTGCGTTGATTAAGGATGGACTAGTTAAAAATTGCCACGTTTTTTTCTACAGATTGCTCATCGACTTTCAAGTAATTTCACTCAGAAGGAAAATTCACGCAAAAGATTGTACAAAAAATGTACTACAATCTGTTACAGTCTATTTTTAAATTTCTACCTTGCAGGCAATAATTTTTTAAAGTGTGAACGGTTTTTTTCGATATCGATAGAATGTAGACATGGCGAAACCGTTCGGTATGTATGTAGTTTTTTCTATAGGCAAACTAACTTTTGGAATTCTTTTTGATCCTATTTTACGGTATTGCATTATTGCAGATTGAGTATGAAGACCTGCTTAGGTTGAGTTGCTGTTTAATTGAATTTGTACTGTACTAATTTGTAGATATAAGTGCGCAGAAAATTTAGTACTTTATTCAAAGACAATTCGCGAACTACTAAAATGCACGAGGCTCACCTGGTTATCTTCGGCATCAGGAAACAGGAAGTACAGAATCGGCACGAGAACTTCTTCGGATATCGGGCCTTCAACGTTTTTGCTTCTCTTCGATGCAGCTTTATTGACGACGTTTGAAATGGTCGGTATTCTCGATTCCGTGAGAATATTGAAGGCCGAGCTTAACGTTTGATCACTCGCATCGCCGGAGTAATCTGCAGCGTCACCCAACAGGTCGGTCATACTTTTTTGACTGTTGCACAAGTGGATAAAATCCGTGAGATATTCGCCGAGTAAACAGGCGGGCGAGGCAACCATTTTCACTTGGGCAGACCATTCAGGTCCCAATTGAGGCTCGAAATCGGTGAAACCTTCACTATCGACAACCACGTTTTCCGACATTTGTGGCCAAGTTGTGAATAAAGTGAGTTCTCTAATGTTTTGATAAAGAAAAAAAGGTAATCATTCCCTTTTACCGAATATTCATGAATACAAAGCTTCTTCCATGAGGCAGCATTTTACATGTATACCGTAATACCTACCCAACTGGATCAAACGTTGCTCCAAAAGGAAGTTTTCCTAGTTCAGCTACTCCTACAGTTTCTCCTTGCATGAAGTCGAAATCTGGTGGCTCTTGCGTCCACGTAAAATTCGTCCAATCTTTCAAGAGATACGAAAACCTCGCGGAAACCATTGCGGGGTCTAATCTCACACCGCACCCCTCGCCGATTTTCTGTTTAAAGAGAGCGAGCAAACCTGACACAAGATTAAAGGTCAATATGATCCATGGCAATATTTCATAATTTTTCTTAGACATTGTACATTTATTTAGGGATACTAATTTAAAGGAACATGTAAAATATTCACACGTATGAAAAAATTCAAAATGCAAATTGGAAAAATGGTAATGAAACGCATAATACCAGTGAGATATCTGCAATGGGGAGGAGTCTTCTTCAGGTGAACCATATCCAGATGTGTAGAAGTACCTCTACCAACGCTGATGCCCAGGTAGAATTTCTGCCATTGCTCCTGCACCTGAACCAGCGCTGGTATCTCACTGCAAGAAAACATCTTTGTACAAATCTTTTCAATTTTGCTTTGCAGCAGCAAATGTTAGATACTTCAATTTGTGAGCATACTTTTACAAAATACATATTTTTAGGTATTATCCTTGCCAACACTCAAAAAACTCAGGCCAAGGATTTTACCCTGCAACAGTCAGTAGACAATAAAACTTAAACGAGTCTTACCAATTTGCATTGTTAGCTGCGATTGTCAGAGAACTAACGAGAATCTTTGTCCTTGTTTCATCCAAAATTGGGGTCCGTTTGGAAGGTACCAAAACAATGAATTCTCTGACTCCGTAGTATCGAGCAATCTCCAAATGCTCCTGATTGGTGATAGCAAAATCATTGGACACGTCAAGGGCATCTATGTGCGCTTGTGTATGGCCATCTTCGAAATCTTCCGTCGTTCCATCGACGGACTCTTCGTCATGGAGTTTCAGCTTAAAGTGCTTCAGCGTAAAGCCAACATCTTTTTTAAAAAACCGTAAATTGGTCAGTCAAATGAACGTTTTCAACGAATAGTCACGAAGAATTTAATTTTGAGAGGTTATATTGTTTGTTTACACTTGATTACTAAGGCAGTAATCGGTGTAATTAATCACTGGCTTAATTACCTGCGAAATTAAGCTCTTCAGCCTTTTGCTCCCATGTCAAGTTGACAAAATCGCCTGCTTTCAAACTGGGCCCGATTTTCGTCTGTGGCAATTTCCATTCGTGGATTATTTCCTCGAGACGTGCAATAAAAACTTCCCATTCCGATGCGGTCGTAAAATCGTGATGATAAAAGTCCTCGATTTCGATGTTATGCATTTCACTTGTTCATCGATGTGCGAGTCACTCGACAATTTTTTGTTTTTCAATTTCTCAAAATGATTAATCGCACAACAATTGAAGCAGTAAATGAATCGAAACCTGTTTGACGTTTGAGAAATCCACTGGCGATTCGCACACGTCGCCGTGGTGGGGGAAGTATTCTTTTCTTTTTTTTTAATTACCTACTGATGGTAGATTTTGTAAAACAATTTATCAATTTTCGAGCTCCTAGAATTTCGAGGAAGATAAAAAGATCCAATGATTGGAGTTATTTTGTGGTCCTTTGATCGGGGCACCAACAGATTTCCTGGGAATTTTGCGTTTCTTTTAGTGTCCGCATTGAAATTGCACGCGGCGGGTCGTTCTTATCAACGATTGTGTCGAGAAAATTTGAAAATTGCATGCAACAGGCTAAACAACGTGGGCATCTCCGATTTTCACTCCTCCGAAAAATAAGTCATTTTCCAGGACATCCTCAAATTTGTCTCCATTTTCAAATTTAAATTTCTTATTTTTTCATATATTATTTAAATTCGAGTGTGTCTACAGGCACTAATCTTTGCTCTAATTTGCTAATCTATTTAAATACTTTAAATACCAATGCAATGTGACTTTTTTTTTTATTGATTTAAAAAGCGCTCTACGAATTGTGTCCCTTGCTCAGCATCGGCCGAGAATTTATCTTCGAAGTGCCGGAAGTGGCGGAAGCGTCAGGCGGATGATGTTTGATAATAATCTTCCACCGAAGAGTAGTTCCCGCGAGATTATCAAGGCTTGGCTCTTCCGTCGCCTCGGAATTTCCGTCTGTATCAGATTCTTCCACAGGTTCTCTCTTGATTTCCTTTCCCAAAGCCTCGTAATTTGATTTACGTCTATTCTCAGATGCAGCATCAATACGATTTCCTTCTTCGCGCATTATCTTTCGCATATTTTCAAAATTCGGCGAAGTATATTGCACTTGTACAGGCGCTATTATGAAATTTTGATTTTTTGCTGGACCAGAAGAATTTCTGTCTGCAACAGAGTCTTCGGGCCGCGTAGCCGTTGTCGCTGCCTCCTTATCGCGATTCTCGGACCTCCAGCTGAAAGGAAAACAGGAGGAACTTCCGGTTCTGTAGCGACTAGGGATCTCTTCAGCTTTGTCTCGCGTGGGGATTTTCTCGGCGGCCGACACGGCAGTTGGTAATTCTCTGGAAGTTCCAGGTTGGCCAGCATGCACATTATCGGTCGTCCCGAGCCCATTTCTCGACCGCCGGTCGTGCGAACCCCGGCTCTCTTTGGTTGCAGCTATTTCCGATATTTCTTCAGCCAAAGATCTTCGACTACGTGTGGCATTCAAAGGACAAGGGTCTTTCGGAGCTCGCTCGGATTCCTTCAAATTGGGATGCAAAGCTGTGAATCTATTGAGCAATTCCGCGCCACGTAATCGATTGGTCAAGTGATCGTTGTAACCGGAAGTCGAGGCTAACGCGTTGTCGTCGTCGAACACATCTTCGGTTCTCGAGAAGCGCAAGGTTTTGTTGGAAGGTCTAGTGGGAAAGCCAGGTGGACCAGTTGAATTCAGGGTCGTATAAAAAAGCGAAGAGTCCACCGCTTGAACTGCAGGATACATTTTTTTGGAATCGGAAACTGGAGACGAGACTTTGGTGTTTTTTTTGCTCTCCACCTTATCGCTCTTAAAAACGTCATGCGTCGTGGCGAACAGAGCGATCGGTACGCGCTTTATCACGAGCTTCTCCACTATGTAATCGTATTCATCGCGAGGAAGATCCCATGTGGCTTTGTTACTTCCTGCGCCTTTTTCCACGCAGCAACTAAATATCGAATCGCCTCCACGTGGAGCGGTATTCTCATCATCTTCTCTCACGCATCTCCTCGGATTTCTTGCAGAACTAGCAGCTTTTCTTCTCAATCGCTTTCCTCGACTCATTGCCCAGCTGCAGCAAAATATTATTTGTTAATTTTTTATATCAATGAGGTTGAATTTCCAAAATACTGTAATACTTCGATTCTTCAACCGGTTCGCGTCAAATACAATGACAAACTTTGTTGCGTATCAAATTTGACAAATATACATCTAAAAATACGACAGTATCGTGCTTACAAGAATATCTACACACATGCACACATTTATTTCTAAACCATTTTTCGCGACGTTTTAACTCATTCTGAGTGTCCTTTGTTAAAAACCTAAAGAAAAAGGAAAGATTTTTCACAAAAACGAAATTTCCTCCATGAGAAAGCTTTATTAATTTTATAAATATCTACCACCAGCGTAAAGCGTTTGAGCCTCTTCAATGATATCATATTTATAACGATATCTAATTATAAATACTATTACACGAAGCCAAGATTCGAGTTAATTTTTGGGTTGACTTGAAACTTTCGTAGCGGCAGCAACGTGAGTCTAGGGATTTTCGTGGTGTCCGCGGTTATTCCGTGGTCGAAAAAGGTGGACTGCGTGTGCGCGGCAACTTCAAACGATACGTCACATACACAAAGTGAGTTCCCATCACGACGAGGAATGAAGGCTAGCCGACGAGTTCCATGACGTGTCATGGCAGCGATCGAGGTGGAATGATATGTCGTAGTGCTGCGCCGTTCGTCCGTTCACTCCCACAAACTCGCGTACAACCAGTTGCCATAATCGCCGGTGTTATGCATAAATCCTGATTGACATATTTTCTACATGTAGCCGCGAGAGAAGAACCCAGTGCTCGATTACATATTAAATAAGCGCGGCGGAAATATTATTTTACGATGGAGATTACGATGGCGTTTCGACTATTGTGCGCGCTGTGCGTAATTCACGGCGGCTCGACTTTTTATTTGCCGGGTCTCGCACCTGTCAATTTTTGCAAAGCTGGCGAAGTCACCGATACGTGCAAGGTCACTATTTCACCCATTTTCGCAAAGCTTATTGCCACTAATACTATCCTTATCACTCGCTCGTATTATCTCCGTTAAACGGCGAGAAAATTTTACTTTTAACTTGTCATGTATATAACACAAGCAATGAGACGTAAATGTCACCGCTATTAGTTATTACTATAGCTACATTGTCAGAATGATATATTCAACGCATTGGTAATTCTCAAATGGCACTTGTGATGCTTATAACCTGACTATCGGTCTTTTATCATCTGTCAGGCTCTGCAAATTTCCAAGAATGTCTTTTCGGCTGAGCAAGCCTCGTTTTGTCCTGCCGACATTAAATTTTGGTGAAAAAATATTTTTGCGCTCTGTCATGAGTGTATTTGAATTTTTATTATTATTATAATTACATGAAATTATCACAGAATTGTCAGACAAGAATAAATTATGAACGAGGTATTTTTTTGTAATTACCCTTATTTGCAATAATAATTGTTATGCCTATTTCAGTCAGAGATAAAAATGTTTGTCAATCGCCTTAACACCGAGGAGTCAATTATCCCATACGAATATAATCAGTAAGTCTGCACCACTTTGCTCACGTATGTCGCAATAATTTACAAAATTCACTATGTGCATGCGGACTGTAAGTCATCATTATCTTTTTGCAGCTTTGACTTTTGTGAAAGCAAAGATGGTCAATCTCCAGTTGAAAATCTTGGCCAGGTTGTATTTGGCGAGCGTATACGACCCGCGCCTTATACGGTAAATATCTTATCAATTGTTTTTTGAGGCTGCGCAACTTTTACAGCTAATCAAATGCTCAATTTCTATTTTACCTTCCAGTTGAGCTTTCTGAAGCCTGTAAACTGCGAGACTGTTTGCACTAAAAAATATGTAGGAGGAGATCCAGTTTCAGAGAAAAAGCTCGAGACACTGAAGAAAGGAATGGCTTTGAACTATCAGCATCACTGGATAGTCGGTGAGAATGGCGATATTTCTGAGTGCTTATGATAATCTATGGCAACAGAATTGCTGAGCCTCTCGTCAAAATCACTTTCAGATTTATATTTATCAAACACTCTAATTAAAAATGATGTTCTATTTTTAGATAATATGCCAGTGACCTGGTGTTACCAGTTGGAAGATGAGAGGCAATACTGCAGTACCGGATTTCCGATGGGTTGTTTCGCGCGTGAATCTCGTTCGATCGCGGAAACCTGTAGTATCAGCGTAAGTTTGTCCGGCAGAAAACGATGAGCATATGAAGCAAAATAAGAGACTGCGCGATCGTTAAATAAAATCGTGTAATGTGTGTGATTTCAACATTTAAAATTCTTTAGCCGGCCTACAACAAACCGAAAACATATTACATCTTCAATCACGTTGATCTAACGATAACTTACCACAGCGGTGCGAAGGAAGAGTGGGGAACTGGAATCAACGACAATGGTGGACGTATAATATGTGAGTATTTCTTCGAACGTGATGTTTTTTCATATATATATGCTATGGTTTTTATAACGTATCTCTGTTTTGCTTAGGGAATTTTTCCTCGCCTTAGTAATCATGATAACTTTCATTTTTTACCAACAAAAGCCGTCGAAATGACTAAAAAAACACCGCTGAGTGGAAGTTTTTTTGTAGCACAGAAAAAATGTCTGTAAATAGCCAAAATACTTTTCAATAAGCAAACAAAAAGAATCTAGAAATTGTTTTGCATAAAGGTCGATATAGTGGTAACCTATCGGCTTCAGCGACGTAAAAGAAACTATTAGATTTTTCCGTTTGGTTCTTTAAATATAATGGACATTAATGGTCATTTAATTTTTACCAGCCATTAAAGTTGTGCCGCGAAGCATCAAGCATACAACATCTCCCCCCGACTGCTCGTCAAAAACGCCTCTGGACATTCCATACGACAGTTTGCCAAAGGATATCCCGCTCGAAATACAGTACACCTACTCTGTCAAGTTTCAGGTGAGTAATGCCGCAACCACTCGAGCGTACCTCGCATTACAATTTATTCGATCACCATCTGCGCAGCTGAAATAGCTCGCAATCGTTCCAAAAAAAATATATGCCCGCATAATTAGAATGACTTTATTACATTTTGTCAAGGAATGCAATGTATGTACATTTTTCGCTTTAGGTATAAGCTGAAGAGCTACAAAACATATTTGATATCAAAATAGAGTTTAAGTAAAGTGACAAAATGTAATTATTACAGAAAAACAACACGATCAAATGGTCGTCCCGGTGGGACTACATTCTGGAGTCGATGCCTCATACGAACATCCAATGGTTCAGTATTCTGAATTCCCTGGTAATCGTACTATTCCTTTCGGGAATGGTAGCGATGATCATGCTGCGCACATTGCACAAAGATATCGCGCGATACAATCAGGTAATTTTACCGCACTGAAGCGCAGTCTCGGATTTACAGGCTATCGCCAAGCACAACATGTTTTATATCTCCGAGCGTTTTTTTTTTTTTACGACGAGAGAAAAAAGACATGCATCATAACCATTCTCATTGCAGTTCTAACATTTTTAATCACTGAATCACACTCCGTAGGCATTCGTTCGCCTCATCGTTGAGTCTACTAACCGAGTGGTGAATGGTGCACGAATATTAATCGCGTTTTAGTTCACACATCGGTAGTGATATCGACGCGTCTGTGTTGCGATAACGCAGGCCTATTTTCAGATCGAGTCCGGAGAGGACGCGCAGGAGGAATTTGGATGGAAACTCGTTCACGGTGACGTATTCCGGCCACCGAGAAAGGGAATGCTCTTATCCGTTCTGCTTGGATCCGGTATTCAAGTGTTTTTCATGACTCTTGTAACCCTCGGTAAGAATTCATTTTATTCCACTCGAATTCGGGAATAAATTGTGCAAAAAATTCTGACGTTACGAGTCTTTCCGAAGCTTTCGCCTGTCTGGGATTCCTGTCGCCCGCCAATCGCGGAGCACTCATGACTTGCGCGATGGTACTTTACGTATGCCTTGGCACACCCGCCGGCTACGTTTCCGCGAGAATCTACAAGAGTTTCGGTGGCGAGAAGTGGAAGTCCAACCTCCTACTCACTTCGATGCTCAGCCCGGGGTAAATGACAATTTCTATTATTTTTTTCGACTGCTAAGCGTTCAATGAGCGCCAAAATTACGATTTTACAACCAGAATTAGTCCATTTATAATTCCAATCATTTCACTTTAGAATAAATATAGTATTTGACTTTCACGAGGTTCATTGAGAAACAAAGATAATGAAAATCACGTGCGGAAAACCAGAAATATCGAATATGTATGATTATTTGAATTTTCCCGTTTCAGAATCGTCTTCAGTCTCTTCTTCATCCTAAATCTGATCCTCTGGGTGAAAGGAAGTTCTGCAGCGGTGCCCTTCAGTACCCTTGTCGCTCTCCTTGCGCTTTGGTTCGGAGTGTCCGTGCCGCTGTCCTTTATCGGAGCTTATTTCGGCTTCAGGAAACGAGTAAACACTCTCTCTATCTCTTGAATTTATCCAAAACTGTGGATAGGCTACACACAATTATTATAATTGTCGTAATTACTTTCAGCCTCTCGAACATCCCGTGAGAACGAATCAAATCCCCCGACAAATACCTGAGCAGAGTTTCTACACTCAAGCGATACCGGGCGTCGTGATGGGCGGCGTATTGCCATTTGGATGTATATTTATACAGCTTTTCTTCATCCTCAACTCTCTCTGGTAATTGAATGATGCAAGAACCTCGTTGAACGTGCAAAGAGTAATTGACCAATATAATCGATTTGAATACGTTTCGCAGGTCGAGTCAGATGTACTATATGTTCGGATTCCTGTTTCTCGTGTTCCTGATACTAGTTATCACGTGTTCAGAAACCACGATCCTCCTGTGCTACTTCCATCTATGTGCGGAGGCAAGTATTTCAACAAAAGACGTGTTAAGAATTCTAGCTATTTTAAATGTTCCTTAGACCGACACGAAATAAATTTTTCTCGGTAATAATTCGGAGGACGAAGGGATTAAGGATGGTAGTATTAATGATGTTTTATCGATTCAACAGGATTATCACTGGTGGTGGCGCAGTTTCCTGACATCCGGCTTCACCGCGTTCTATCTCTTATTTTATTGCATACACTATTTCGTCACGAAGCTCAACATTGAGGATGCAACCTCGACTTTCTTATATTTTGGCTACACGCTCATAATGGTTTTCTTATTCTTCCTGCTGACGGGTAAGTTTCGAAATTCTTGCGCCGCTCTAATTTTCTAATGTCAAATAGATTGGCGATCAACGATCACATTTTGTTTCACAGGCTCGATCGGATTCTTCGCTTGCTTCTGGTTCGTCCGAAAGATATACAGCGTCGTAAAGGTCGACTGAAGTAACATAAAATGCTTTAAAAAGTGAGGAATAACAGTGAGCGGGGAAGTATTTGCGTGCGAACTAACTCTGTGCGCGACAGTGTTACCTGCGTCGAGTGGTCACGACGAACCATGTATGTATCATTGTTTTTTTTTTGTTTCGTATTAAACCCTTTTTTTTTATTTGTTTTGTTTTCTATTATTGTTTTTATTGAGTCGCGATCGGATTGCGCAAACTTACGGAAAGTTTACCACTTACTTACATATCGGCAAATCGTGAGATATTCGACTCAACCTTCGCGCACAGTTCTTCTCGATTTATTTACATGCACATCTTACACCAAGGCGAACAACCCAGTTTACAGAAAGTCGTCTCCCAAAAACGATGATTTGCCTCTTGTATCAGTATTCGAGAAATTCGTCGATGCCATCAATTCGTTTTCGGGGCCTATGCCGCATTCGCCGAGATCAATTTTTCGGCCTGCCTCTCTCCAATCCGATCACGACTCGGAATGACGCATTCACTGAATTTTGCAGTGATTCAAAATTGAAAAGATAAAATAAACCGGCCACGACTTAAAACCTCTACCAGCGAGAGACATCGAGACGAAGCGCGTAAACAGAGGCTTAGGAATATTCATTCTATTATAAAAAGGTTTAAATATTATATTCATAAGGAATATATGTGTCGAAGTACGAATAACAATAAATTGTACAAATTGGTAAATAAGTTAAGCCCCCAAACCCGGACGAACTCTGGAAAAACTTTCTACTATCACCGAGCGATATACAACTACGATAGATCCTGTGACTGTGGAGTGTTGTGTACCAGTAGCCGACATGCACATTCTGTAATTCGTCGTTTTTGTAAATTGATCAACGCCCGCTACCCGAATGACGGTAGTTTTAAGAATGTTAATAATATAAATAAAGATATTCGATAAGTTGATTTCTTGTGACTCATTTATCCTGTGAACCTTTGGAAAAGCTTGCAAAGTACAATCTTGAACATTTCTTCCTAAATATTTTAGTGCTTTTTACAAATCCGTATGAGAAACTATGTTCATTCATTTTCGTTATCTCGCAAAGCCAGTTTCGTGAAAAGCAAAAAGTAAGGTTCAACCTTTTTTTAGTCTTGAACATTAAAACAAAATTAATAATTATTAACAATTGTAACAACACAAAATTGTGACTTTAGCGTTCGTTTAGCGCTCATTTAGATAAAACTGTTAATCAATCACAATCTCCGTCAGTTTAACCTGGTTTGACAGAAGGTCGTCGCCCACGTGTGCAAGGATACCGCATTCTCATTGGTTGATTATTGCGTAAAAATCTTTCATCCAATAAACGTCGAGAGAAATATCCCGCGCAAATATCATCATCATCATCATCACTGGACAGAACAACGATGATAATAACATGTCACTCATGATGTTGCTACAGTTCGGAGGCCTTCGCTATTGATGCATTAGTTTTGATATGACACCGATGCATTTTTGGTACGAAAACCGACAATCCTTCTCCAGAAACTTGTTGATTCATCCGCACAATTGGAAAGCCATGTGATCAGGCAGAACTGATAATAGCGCAGAGAAAGTGATGTGAGCTGCTCTTCATACTCAGCGACACAAAATAATAAAATGTGCCGGTGATCGAGCGGTTGTAAAAAAAATCATCGCTCGCTCTTTCGAACGCATTATGGACGAGGATCGTCGTCAAATGGACAGGCACTTGTTAAGAGTCGCTGGAATTATTGATCTCGCGAGTAGCAAGAAAATTACGGATCGCCGGGTGAGTTTATAACCTTCACTTGCGTGTACTTATTAATATCGTTACGATATTGTACCTCTATTTTTACTGTTGCAGTTTGCATAGTTGAAATGCAACGACTTAAAATGTAAATAAAAAAAACAAAGATTAGCGCTCTGTTAAAAGTGCCATAATGTCAGGTGACATTTTTTTAAAATGCTAGTAATCGACGTTTAATTTGTACTTTCTATAACAATTTGGGATCATCTGGATTTTTTAAAATTCATTTCGTTGCATCCAAGCGATGCAAGTGTCAGCACCATGTCAACTTTGTATTGGGTTTATACTTTTTGTTTTTTACTTTCTTTGGAAGCATCTTTTTTGTTTGTACATTCATTGTTTTGACTGATGAAAATAAGTTCAGGTTTTTAAGTACGAATGAAAAATTGAATTTGCTTGCAATTATTGAAAAGTTGCGTATTAAGAAAAGCTTCAATTTAAAAATGGTAGTTACACCTAGTGATAATTGTGGTGGAAGAGTATTCAATGTTATTTATTAAGACGCAATTGGAATTTTGTCTCCATCACCTTCTCTCGTTCTTGTTATATTTTCAGAAATTTGTGGAAGAACTGCTGGACATTTATGACAACAATGTGTTTGTCAAAGCTATTAACATTCAAAGTTCCGTAAACTTTAAAAGCTCAACGTCTTGGAATGAAATAATGATAGAGATCCATCAGGCAGCCTTATATGTAAGATTTAAACAGTCAATAATTGTTGGAGGATTCCTTGTTTGTCTACAAACATATTATTATGTTTTCAGGAAGCTCACAGGCCTGTTGGTAAAAGTGGAAAAAGCAATCGATTAGCATTTAGCTATACCAATCTGATGCGCAAAACAGTTTGGCTAGCCACAAAGACTTCAAATTTGTTTTTGAGTTGCAATGATCTTATGGCATGTATTTTGGAAATGCTGAGGGAAAAAGTCGACAAAGCGCATCAGGAAACGTATTGCAACATACTTGTCAACTATGTGCTCTCAAATGAAATGTACTGCCTGAAAATCACTGCTGACCAGTGGCAGGAGGCATTGAGATTGACCTTGAAACTGTACAAAGACAGCTCAAGTACATTCAAAACAGTTCTGCTCGATACTGTCAGATTGATTGTTCAATACGGCTGTATGCAGTCTCGTTTGCTACCCAATGTGATGAAAATATTACGTTTCCTAGGTATTATTTAATCTCTATGAGAAAGAAGAAATAAAACTGGCTTTTTACTTGAATTTAATGAAAATCTTGAATGCTTAGGATGATATCCGTAATAATAACACAATGTTACTAAGATTATAACAAAAGCATTAATACTTTCAGAGAAAATATATCAAGAAATTCATGCAGAGAACAAGGCAACATTGAAGCCATTGTATAAATTGACTTACACAGTGTGCCAACAAATTAGCACCGAGAATCGCATCGCACTGTGCGAATTTAGCGAAAAAAGCCTTCCTTCGATAATCTGCCTAGAAACATGTCCAGAAAAAATTGACATGCTACTGCTACTAGTACAAATTCATCATCCTGGCGGACTAGACCTCGAAAACAACGCTGGTCTTGTACGCGATCCGGATCTGTGGAGAAACATTATAAGAGGAATACACAAGAATATTCTCAGAGACATAAAAATGAAAAATCCACCGCCGAGTTTTTGGAAACTTTGTTGTGAAGGTGTTTTTTTCGTTGCTTTTCAACTGCATAATCAAATGTAGAACGCGGTTTTTTAACCCCGCTTCGAATCGATTACATTTAAATCATTTTAGTTTACAGACAAATAATTCGGGACCCGTCGTGTCTGATCGAAGCATCATCGAGTACTGCTGACAGGCAAGACGAGCAACCACGAAAACGTCGACGTCTCTTGATGGCGGTTCGAAAACCTACCGATCTACTGATGAATACCGATCCCGACATAGCCGAGCCGTTTATTCGAATTCTTACAGAATTGTTGAGAAAATATCCAGACAGTTTAGCAGTGACTGATTACCCGCTGTTTTTGAAAAACGTTACGAAACTCGTAGATGCGTCGCTGAACAATCAGACGATGGTGGATAGCTTGTTCAAGCTGTGCTCCGTTATCATTGAAGTCGAAAAAACTCATTTTCACGCAGCGAAAGAAGTCGAAAACGTCAGATTCGACTGGGCGGAAATCTGCATGATGGTCATTCGGTAAATATCAAACAAATTCTCTAAAAATTGGAAAATTCGAAAAAAGGATTTAAAAAAATTTCTAATTCTATTCACACGATTTTGACACACGTCGATTAATTTTTCAGCATTTTAAGTGGAAATCGGAACGAAATATTCGGCCACGAACTTTTGCAGTCGATCATCAAGAAGAAAAATGTTTTGGACACTAAACAATTTCTCTACGCTTATCTCCAGGCCCAGATTTATTGGTCTTATTCGAGCGTTGAAACGCTGCTGACGTTTTGTACGCACGTACCGATACCAAACAAATTTTCGGAAGCGGACAATCTCACGGCAAGAACGAATTCTTCGACAAGAGCATCGTTATTACACTGGGCACTGAACATCCCTTCGGGAAAATTCTCCGCGGAGATACCCGCAGTTTCTCTCGCGAATTTGCTCACCGCTCTGGCAATGAAGTTCAGTTACACGCGAGAATTTCGCGACTTCCTAAACGATTGCAATCGCATTGACAGAAAAAAAATCGCAGATGCCGAAGCTCTCGAGAGCGAGCTTTTTAGTGGTCGCGAATTGAAAGCCTTGAGTAAGATGGAACAATGCCATTTGGCACTGGAATTTCGCGGCGCACTTATAGAATTTCCCGAAGAACCCGCGAAAGTCGATACCAAAGTGTCTAAAGTCCTCGTGCCGGAAGTTTTCGACGCCCTAATCTCATCTTTGAGCACATCTTTGAGCACATCTTTCGAAATTTCGGTTACCGACAGGAACGTCAGTATCTTGATAAGCAAACTCACCGTTATAGCAAAATTACTATCCAATTTTTTGGAACTTGACGCGAAATACAAGCCGCGAATGTCCAGTCTCTTGGGAACATTCTGCGAAGTATACAAACGTATTCAAGCCCATTTGATGTCGAGGGAACAATCGACATCTTTGTACCTCGTGCACGCTTTTGAGGCTCTAGAAATTTTGTATCGCAACCGATATGATTGTAGAATCGGCGAAGTTATCGTTGAATCTACGTCCACGGATTTTATAATTCACATCTTCGATTTTCTCTCCGAGGATGACGAAGATTCGGAGAATGAGGAAAATCGGGAAGAAATAAACGTTCGTAATTTGCGAACTCAAACAAAGACATCCAGGCTGTCGGATATTTGTCGCATGATGAACTCGTCTCACAAAATCCTCGTGTACTTCAGTTGCTGTCAAATTGGCCAAGAAATCTCACCATTGCAGATAAGAGTCCTGAAAAACATAATGAAAGCTGATATCTGCAAAACTACAAGCAGCGTCGATATTCGAAGAGCTTTAAGTGTTCTCAAAGTCTTCGCGCAGTCCGAACAATATTCAACTAACGAAGAATCGCTCAAGATTGCGACGGGTTTCCTCGAAAACCTTTTTGAGACGCGACGAAAAGACGAATTTGTCATCAGAGGAATCTTGAACGTGTTGCCTAACTTCCTAACATTGACTCAAAATCTCTCCAGCGGCGGCGATTTCTTCTTGAGCATTCTGGGCAAGACTTACAGTTCGTTTCACCACCAAAATTACGGGACTTTGGTGCACGCGGACTTCATCAAATGCCTCGCGAAATTAATTCATCGAAATCCGCTACTGAAATGGGAAATCGAAGGAGCGACGGAAATGTCACCTATCATCGAAATTTTGCCAAGTTACATCAACAGCCCATTTTATGTAGTGCGTTTGGAAGTTGTGCGAGCTCTCCACGTACTTTTTTCTTCAGAAAAACTCGACGTTAATTGGAAAGTGAATTTTTTCGGAAAAATCATTAACGCAATCTCGGAACTTTTAAGCATCCCAGAAATGAACGACGCGTGCGGAAGGGCCGACGAACTATCCTCAAGAACAGCTACAGCAATTCATATACTCGTCGGCATTATTCCTTCCAACGCATTTCTGCAAAGCCGAGCTTTGTACGCAATCATAGAATTGTCTATCCAATACAACGTGAAAATGGAGTTGATAAAGAGGGCGTTATTCTCAGCAACAAAGGACGAAAATGAGAGGCGTCGATTACTCGAAGTTAACTTGTACGATCTGCTCTCTCGCTGGCTCAGAGCTGAAAATTCGTTGGAAATATTTCCCTGGACGCTCATGGATTGCAGTTCCCAGGAGGATTTCTCGAGAAAATACATCGATATTCTGTTGACGCTTAAGTTGCAGAGGCTCGAGCTTCAAGAATTTGAAATACTGTGTAACGATCTCGAAATTTTGTTTCCGCGAACGATCGAGCAGTTTTTTCCAATAGTTGTGTCGCTGCTGATGTCGATGATCGTTCGGGAGTCTTCCAGACAAGAAGCTAAATCCTATGCGCTACAAATGTGGCAACGGCTTCGTTCGAACGCCGATGAATTTGCGTCAATCAAGAAATTCGACGATTTGCTGCAGGAAAAATTACCGGAACTCGTGGTGGATATTTTACAAAGGTTGAACGACCGGGAACATCTTTTCACGATGCTGGGCGTAAACTTCGTCCTCCCAAAGCAACATTCTCCTAATTTTAAAGCGAAGACCGTCGATGGTTGTCTCCGATATTTGAAAATGCAATTTACGATAAGGGAATGTTCGTTTGTCGAGTATCTCGTCGTTCGACACCCGAACGTCGTGCAGAGAATTTTGCTGGAGCTTTATTGCAACGTTCAGGATGCTAGAACGGTGGAAAACAAGATTTTGGCCTTTCATCAATATTCCTACTTCTACAACGAGATTTTTCAGAAAATTTCTCTTCCTCAATTCGACCTCATGTCCTTCTACATTGTAAGGGACCTTTCGCACTCCCTGCTTGCTTTTATGGCGGATAAAACCTCGATTTCGGCAATGGCTTGCTCATTTTTCCAAATATTTCTCCGCAAAGTTCTTCCTGTGCGAGCTGACGAGATTACGCCAATTCTGAGCTTTGCGGTATCGAAATTAGTGACGATTATCCGAGCTGGAAAAGTAAAAAGCGCGATTGACGTTCTTCGATGCTTGATAATCGATCACCGAGAAGTTTTGGCCGAGGCGATAGCGAAACTTGATTCGTTTCCAAACGATGCCGCTTTTGAGACTGTAAAACAGGTGCATATCAGCTTAAAGTACCCCGCGGGAAGATTGTACAGTCTGGAGGACGAAATCCGGCACTTTTTGAGCGGAAATTCCGAGGAAACGCTAAGTTGCAACTTCGAGAGTCTATTGCACATACAGAATCAGTTATCAACGAAAAAAGACGAGCTCCGCGAGATGTGCAGCAAATTTAAGAGATTGCAAGACCTTCAGGACGTCTATGCCTCAAATACGCTGCACAGATTGATCTACAAACTCGTGCGAATCACGAAATCGAGGGACACGAATATTTCGCTTCTGGCTGCAAAATGTCTGGGCGAACTCGGTCCAGCTGATCTCATGACAACGATTTTACACATGGAAAGCGGCTATTGCAAGGAAATCGACGGCGAGGTAGAAATGTTGGCATTTAATGTGATACACTTGTTGGTTGATTATCTGGTCGAAAATGACTCAAGTTTAAGGAAAGCGAGCACTGATGCCCTCACCGCAGTTTTTTCCACAAGATGCGGCGCAAATTTGAAGGAAAAACTCAACCTAGACCTTCTGATGAGCTCCTACGGAATTGAAAAGCCAAATCTTCACAACTATATCCATCCATTCGACTCAATAAAAACGACAAACTCGTTGCGACCAATAAGCATCGACGAGGAGAATTGGGAAATGTTTGTGAATCAATCGTACGAACTTTGGACACCCTCGAAGTACGATTCCTACTCGAAGTGGTTGATTGACATAACGTGCAGATGCCTCGACTGCATCGTTAATTTTTGTACAGAAGCTTTGAAGCCAGTCTGCAAGCTTAGTGTTGAATTTTGCGAGATGCTGCTGCCGCGATTGTTACATTTAGTAACGAAGACGCAAGAATCGCTCCTCAACGATGTCTGCGTCTGTGTTAATCGCTACTTCGTCTACGTTTTCGAATTAATTCGTTCTGCGATTGAATCCAACAAAGTGGAGAAGAAAAACGTCGCTCTGAGCTACGAATGTGTGAAATGCATGCTCAACGTTGTCAATTTCATGAGAATTCAGACGACTGACTGCGTGACGCTTGCTTTCGACTATCTTCTTATCGCCAAGGCTGCTCAGTACTGCTCCGCTCACTGCACTTCCGTTTTTTACGCGGAATTGTGGTGCGAAAATATTCTTCGGGACCCGGAAATGCAGCAGAAGAGATTGCGCGATCAGAATTCAGCGATGAATTTAATCTGCAAATTGAAACCAGAGCGCGGAAAACTGTTGCAAGAGATTGTTAGAGAAGCTTATATGAATTTGGGAGTTCCAGATTGTATCTACGGCTGCGGACTTTTGCAGCTCATACGCTCTTCGATTAGGACTCAGCATTACATTCATCGTAGAAAGTGGGACAAAGTTGCCCTTACACACGATGTCGCGCTAACTTCCGGAAGGAACGCCACACGCGGTAAGTTTTTCTTATTCCCTCATAAAAAAAGCTTTGCTTTCATGAAAGAGTATGTATTAAAAGTTAAAAGAAAACTCGGGGCTTGGTGGATAATTTGTTATTCGCTGAACACTTAAAATTTATTCTTTCCTCCATAAAAGCAATGTTTAATTCCACAGCGTTGTAATTATTCTTGATTGACAATCAGTAAATTCATTTTACAGGTATGATCAACGCTCTGAACGAATCAGGCCATCAGTACCTTCTGAAAATTCTGATAGACAAAGCAGACAAGAAATCGGAAAACGTGGCCGATTATATGTACGAAACTGCGTGGCGTTTGGCCGATTGGAGTATCATCGAAAAACGTCCAGCGGAAGAACCACAAAATCCGCAAAATCTCGACGAATTAGATTATTACGCTGCACATTATCGCGCTCTTCAGGCTCTCTACGACGTTGATGCGACTCGTTTGGAAACTGCTTTGAAAAATGCTCGTAAGGCTATTGTGCAGTCGCTCCGCAATACAAGCTTAGAATCTAGTCAAACTTTGTATCCGATATTATCGCGATTGCAAATGTTACAAGAGATCGAAAAGTTTGCGACGAAGAAACGAGAAACCTGCAACGCCCTCTTCAACGATTTCCGCCAACAGAATTTTATCGAACGCAACTACAATTTCCAGTACGTCGAGCCGATTTTGACGCAGAGAGTCGTCATGATGCAGATGAAAAATTCAAACGATAATATTGCAGATATTGATGTTGCCATTGCGGACACTCAGTTGAAGATCGCTGAAATCGCTAAGACGCAAGGATACTTTCCGATAGCGTATCGCGTTTTAGGAAATCTGATGAGAGAAAGAAATCTTTCCGAAGCCACGCGAAATCAACTGATTTATCAAAAAGCTCTGTTGGACTGGAAAGAAAATGATAACTATATGGGCCGTTTGGTATTGAGAAATTTGGTACAAAAATCCTCGTTGGATAAGAAATTGCGCGCCAAAGCTTTGCGAGTCTATGGCAACTGGATGGCGGAAACTACGTGCGAAAGATCGAAGGAAATAATATCGAAATACTACGACGTGTCCATTGAAACGAGCTTCAAAATAAACGACATCGAATCGATGTCCGGTGCTCAAGCGGATCTCGCTAAATTCGCCGATGCTCGGTACCAGCAAATCCTCGAATTTACCGAAACATCCGAGCACAAAAATGTTGGTAAATGCATGGTTCTCAAGAACGATGCGCAAACTCGAAAAGCATATGAGAAGGACCTCGATATTCGAAGAGCTGTTCAGATGTACGAACGACAAGCCGCCGCAGAAGCTGAAGAACTCAAGTACATTCAAGCGTCCAAAGAAAAGTATCTCATTCTCGCAATCCGGTGAGCCCTTAAAAAACTCATTTTTAGAACACCCTGAGAAATAAAATGTTACTTTGCTCTCTGTGTTCTTTTTTTTTTAACTTGTAAAATTCCATTCTTGTTGCCTTAATTCTGACCTTCATATTTCTTAAGAAATCATTTTAGTAAGATATTTAAATTAATTATTATCTTAATTTTAATTTTTAGCAACTACTTAAGTGCGCTAGCAACTGGAAACCGACACGATCTTCTTGCATATCGTGTAGTTTCGCTTTGGTTCGACAACATGAATCACGCCGATTTGACTAAAATTGTCGAGGAGAATTTGCCGAGAGTTGCATCGCACAAATTCGTCGCACTGCTGCCCCAACTTGCGACGCACATGAGCAACGCCAAGACACTTTTTGCCGAAATTATAAGAAGTTTCATGAAGCGGTGCGCTAAGGATCATCCTCACCATACGCTGCCAGTTCTACTTGCTTTGAAAAACATGCATGAGGATCAGGAATTCTTAACACCGACGGGAAGCTCGCAAGAACATTCGAGCGTCGACTCGGAACCTCGAATTATTGCAGTTAATGCGCTGATTTCCGAACTCGCCAAATCTAATATTCGTCCGGTTATTCAGCAGACGTGTCAACTTTTTGACGCACTGATATCGCTGGCTTACTACAAAGTTCCGAAAGCTGCAACCAAAAAACGTGAGTTTTTCACCAGTTCTTTAAAGATAGCTTCACAAATTTCAGCAATAAAATCTGCCTTGTCTCCTGTGAGATGAAAACTCATTTTCACAAAACGACGAGCTAAAAATAATTTTTTTTACTGCTCCCGTTTCTCTATTATAAAGTCGCAGATTTTTAGTCTCTATAAGGTTCTGCCTTTTTACAAAATTTCGGAAATAAACTCTACTGATAGACTATCATTTTATTTTGGAATATGATTAACTGTTATTATATATTATAGCGGAGAAGACTCACAACATCCCACGAAATCAAGCGATAATGAAAATTCGCGATTTCCATCACGCTTTAGTACCAACTGTAACGTTGGATGTACGACCAAGCACGAATTATGAAAACGTAGTCTACATAATAGAGTACGAAGCGACTTTCGAACTTCTCGGAGGAGTTTCCGCACCGAAGAAGATCGCCTGTGTCGACAGTAATGGAAAACGAAGGAGACAATTGCTCAAAGTAAGAGTTCGACGTTTCTTCCTATTAAAAAAAAATAATGAGAATATTTGCTTGTACTTACGTCATCAATATTACAGAGTGAATACAATGCGAGCCGAGAAGCAGTTCTTCAGCAGGTTTGTACAACGATGAATTCGATATTCAAGGCCACTGAGGAGACAGAACGCAGAAAATTGCGCATCCGAACATACAAGGTAATACGAAATTATGTTTATATCACAAATTGCATAATTTATAATTGCTAGAAGAGCCTAAACCATTATTTTCTCTCATTTATCAGATCGTGCCGCTGTCATGGAAATCAGGAGTACTAGAATGGTGTCAGGGCGCTGTACCGATTTCGCAAATTCTTTGCGACAGTGAAAAAATAGTCGGCATGCACACAAAGTATAATCCGAACGATTGGAGCGTAGAAAAGTGCAGAAAGAAATTACGAGTCAGTATTCTGAATTATTATGTTTCTGCCGGACATTTTTTGCACCAGTTTACCTTGAATCATCAATGACTTTATTTGTTTCTCAAATAAGGAAGTTCGCGATTCTTCGTACGACACAAAATGTGCGGCATTCATCGAGTGCTGCGAGAACTTGCATCCTGCATTTCAATACTACTTCATGGAAGAATATCCATCGATGGAAACGTGGTTCGAAAAGAGGCTGGCTTACGTTAGAAGGTATCGTCTAGCTTTTCCTGCCAAGCATCCCTCAATTTTATCGCAAATAAGGTTTTTGCAATATAAAACAGATTATGGATTTGTATGTACTTCAAAAAATCTTTCAGCGTCGCTACTAACTCCATGGTTGGCTATATGCTGAGTTTAGGAGACAGAACTCCCGAACATATTCTGCTGGATAAAATAACTGCGGAAGTAATACACGTCGATTACGGTAAGGCCAATTTTTTAATCTCCTTAAATTGATAAATGCTATATTTTCGTCCAAAAAAATAATGAATCAAAATATGACTAAAAAAAACATACAAACCAGAGTTTCAAAATATTAATATAAAATATTCAAAATATTAATATAATATAAATGCTATATTTTCGTCCAAAAAATTAATGAATTAAAATACGACTAAAAAAAACATACAAACCAAGTTTTAAAATATTGTTTGTGGACTAAATAAAAGGTAGTCTCTAAAAGGTATCTGAAGGGTACATAAAAAGACCAATTTTTTTCCATGGTATAAACTTGATATGTTGACCCGCAGGACTAGCTTTCGACGAAAAAAAAGTATTATCAACATTGGAAACAGTGCCTTTCCGTTTGACTCGTGATATGGAAGCAGCGATGGGAATCTGTGGCGTCGAAGGAGTCATGAAACGTAGTTGTGAGCAGACGGTAACAGTGTTACGAGAAAAACGACAAATGCTGATAACTTTGCTGCAAGTTCTTCTGTATGACCCGCTCTTTACGCGTCATCAGCCAGATCTGAGCGGCCAATTTAGACGGATACAGACGGATCGAGGTACGAATCTTATTAATTAGTATTTACAAATCATTTTTCAAAATATTGCACATTATCTTTTAGAAAAAGAAGTTATATATAATTTTAAATTAATGTTAATTTTCAATTATCAGAAAAATGTATGTCTGATTAATCATTACTTAGTAAAAAAAAACCTTAATAACATAATTCTCAATAAATTATAACATATCTGACTCATGAAAAAAATTAAATTAATAACTGCGAATAAAGAGTAAAAACTATGTCATTCTTAGATTCAGCAATGAAGACGAATAAGTTTGCGGAAAGGGCTTTATTGAAAATGGAGAAAAAACTGGAGGGAATGGAGGATGGAGCAGCATCGAGCGTTTCCGGCCAAGTGGAGAGACTACTCAAAGAAGCTCGCGATTTTTCTAAGCTCTGTCGTATGCACTACGACTGGCAACCCTATTTGTAAGAAACGCGGCATTTTATCTGTGATTTAGCTACGTATACCTTAAAACAATCGGACAGGATGTCCACTTCGAGATTCAGGGATGGTCATGCATTTGAAACGAAAACGTATTTCAAATACTTTCATTGCTCAAAGATTTTGAACAATCATTATATATAAAAATGTATTATAATAAAACAATTAGTCTAAATCGCTTCGAATCATTGCAGAGACGTGCAATCGCGAAGTTCAGCGTGTTAATAGACTATAGTTATTTGTTCTATTACTTGTTTAAGTACATTTTCATTGAGTGAATGTCCATCTCTGCTAATAATAAAATCCAAACTCTTCCAGTGATTTATCAGTAATTGTAAAGTCGATAATATGTTGATACAGTGATTAACCATTTTTTATTTTAGTGTTACTAAGAATTGCGGAAGATAAAGCAATTATTAAATGAATTGTCGTTTTCATTTATTTTTACTGATTCGTTTCCTAAAACAATCCGTACATCTATTACGTCCGAGTTTTTTTCCATACGCACATCCATCCCAACATTTTAAAAAGAGAAAAGACATTGAAGTGGGTCTGAAATCAGTTCTGTTGATGAAATTTCCGCAACTTTCGTGAAACGCGAAAAATGCTGTTGTGAGTTTTAAGCACAACGGAAAAGAATTATGAGTCGTGTTCTTGGTGTTTATTGATAGTTTTACACGTCACATCATGGAATATCAGATATTATATGTATTTACAGCGGGTTATTCTATCATTAATTCTCCACCATACGATGTTGACAAATGGCAGAACAACTATTATAAATCGCACGCTATGTCATACCGTCGCCAATTTTTTCCTATGAAAGCTTCGCATGAGCAAATGTATTAATTTGTTTTCACATGTCGTCAACGATCAAATTCTCGCATAGAACTTTCGACGGACAGACAGAGACACACACAGTTGATATAACGCTCGCCCGCAGAGTCCGATTTAGCAAAAGAGAAGAACATTTCTCTCCTCGTTCTATTATATTTTCGTATTTTCCAACGAGTATCATTGAATGTCCTGGACATAAGTGTCTTTTATTTCCGCGCATGTTTTTTATCCAATCATCGGCAAATTTATATAATATCTGTGTCCTATAGATTACGTCTCGGCTGTGTTAAATTAATTATTTTCGTGAAATCGTTAAAATCGCTTCACGGTGATTGAATCTACTATTGGAATACAAACTCTCCTGTTTCTCTATCTATATGACGATTCGATTATTTTCGTTTATGCGCCAAGTGATCGAACGCTTTTGCGAATCGTTCGTCATTCGAATCGTTTATTTATTTTCTTTTTTCCAATTTCATTTGTATCTGTTTATATTCTAAGTGTCCCACGTTGCTTGCTCTGGTCTACGATAATCCGCAATAATGAATAGCGGTCCTCTGCATACGATAGCGTTATCGCAATTAGCAACGCCAATGACGAGAGTAAGAGAGGTGTACGTGGACGACCTGCAAGAAGCATGCTTTAATGCTGAGAAAACGGGAACCGGGATAAAGGATGGGTATCCCCGGGACCTAGCGTCATGCACACGCGGTCTTCGAGATCCCTTGAAAACAAAAAGAAGAAAAATATCCGTTCGTGAGGAAAGAAACGAAAAAATAATAATTCAAAACGAGCTAAAAAAACCACAAAGTTTGTAAAACGCAAGAATGAAAATTGCCGTCAAGCGCAAAGATTTGCGAGAAAATGAATTCGTTATTGATGTGTGTCAACGTTCGTCAATTCGTCCCAGTATTTTTTAAAATGCCACGGCGGCGAATGAAAAACTCTTCGTTAATGATAGGAAACGATTTGAAATATACTCGAAAATTCAAACAATCTACCACGTGAAATGAAAAGCTGGGCGCGTCACTCCTCTGTCGACCAAGGCCGAATGTTTCAGACACAGAGCCCTCCGCCGTTTGTGAATTCTTTTCTCCGTCTGCGTTCTTGTCACTCGTCGCTCCGTCAGTGTCTGAGACGGCGGAGGCTCGGGACGTCTTAACAATTATTTTTTGTGAAAAATTTAAGGTGAATGAGAAAAGAAAAACAAAAAGGAGGAACGGTGGTTTTATTTGCGGGGACTGCGACGGCGGCGCCCATCACGATTCCTCTCAGCTCGCCTCATCTCCTCGAGTCTTCGCGCATGCTCTGCCATATGCTGCCTACGCATCTCTTCCTTAACCACAATCTGCAAAAATATAATGCGATACAATTATTAATTCAACTCAATTTCAAATTATAATTTTTTTTGTGTAGCCTTTTCTTTAAAAACCCATCAAATAATCGAATTATTGTAATTATTCCAAATGTTTCAATAATATTGTTAAAGTATTGCGTTGGGTCAGCTAGATTTGAATAGGATAATGAAATAATTCGATATTTTCAACTACCAAAATGCTAATATTCATTCCGTTATCTGAAACTTTAAAAGAATAAATAAATAGATAACGAAATTGCCGAAATGCTGTAGTTTTACACATTGCATACTCGATATTACTTCAATACGATGAGGAAGAGAAAATATAAATCCGCAAAAATGTAAATGATAACTCACCTGCTCATTGGTGAGCGGAAGCCAATATATGCACGGTGTAGCTTTTGTTTTTCTGAAGAGATCGTCGAGGAGCTTAGCCGGCGGTGGATCGTCTTCTTTTTTTTTGAACTTACGCGCCGGTGCGGGAAGATGCGCCTCCAAAATAGGACTACGGCTTCGCTGTCTCCTTTTCTTGTCGTGCTCTTTTTTCTCCCGTTCCTTGTCTTTCGCGAAGTGCTGACCATCCTCCTTGCCCAAGTCCCACTCTCTGACGACCGTGACCTGCGCGTGATAAATAAGTAATCAGCCGAGGGACTCTCAGACTTTCGCGAGTCCACAAAATCAGTGTTATTCACATTTCTGACCTTCGTCGCGGCATTCGGTCTCTCGTCACGGGCCCAGTCCTGTTGCCAACCGTCGTTCACCGCAAGCGGCTCGGCTTTTCGTGAGATCGGTTGATCCTTCGATGATTCACGAGCCGACGCCATATCCTCCTTCGTAGCGTATTCAACTTGCAATCTCTTTGGGTTTGACACTGGCCAGGAAATACCGTGCAGAGCTTGCCTCGTTTCGAACGCTTGATCCTCGTTGGAATACTGAATGAAAATGGTAATCGACGCGTTAGAAATAGAGAAAATGCGGCAATGTAACGTTAAGATGTCGGAATAAACAAAAATGATAAAACTGAGCAAGTGCAGCAACGAACCTCGACGAAACACTTGGATTTGATTCTATCCATCCAGAAACCGTTTTCCACGATGGTTCCCGTGCGTGACAAGAGTTCTCTGATCTGATTTAGAGTGAACGGTCGAACCAAGTTCTTGATTAGAAGGATGCTCGTAGGTATCGCTGCTGGCGGACTCGGTGACTTGGCGTGCGACGTGTCCTTAATTATAGAAATTTTCCGCCTCGATGCTGCGAAAATGCAATTATTCAGAGTATTAGAACAAAATACCGGCGAAACAAAACTAATCAACAACTGTGACTTTTGCCAAGCTATAGATTCGCCCTACGCGGAAACAAAAGACTTTGAATCAGCGTAAATGTTACTTCGGTTTTGTGAGAATATTTGTAGTTACCTATGTGATTGTCTCCTTTTGAGTCTTTCTTCGCATCGGCGCTCTTCGGCTTTTCGCCGTCCTCTCGTGATTTGTGATCACTGCCAGTATCGCCGGTGCTGTAGCGTTTCTCTCGCTGACTGCGACGCTCCTTTTCTTCGTCATCGTCCTTCGAAAGACGCACTTCGTTGATCGACAGAGGTTTTGCACCGGGAACGAGGACCTTCAGAGAATCCGTAGACACGGAAAACGCTGGAGTTGCGTCGGTCGACGTTAAGATTGTTCCCCAACGACGCTTCTTTGGAATGGACTTTGGGTCAACTTGCTCGCTGCTCGCGTGATTCTCCTTCGAAGCAAAATCATGTATTTCGATTACACAACAACTCTACACAGGCAATTCACAAGGCATTTTGAAGCATGTACTAATTTCTAATGATTTTCATCTTTCACGTTCGGAATACCTTAAGAAAAAAAAAAAGGAATGAGACTCGTACCTTGTCCTGATTGGCGAGATCGCTCGTGTGATTATCAGTTCCATCTTTCTTCGTTTCAACAGTTTCTGCTGATATTCTACCAGCGCTATAAATTATCAAGAAATAATTGAGAACAGAGAAAAAGATTTTTAAACAAAATGTATGTACGAAATTCGGGAAATATTGGAGATAATATAAAAAATGGTATTTCGATGACTGATAACTTACAATGATCTCTTCAAGTTGACCTTAGCGGGTTTGTAGTTATTGTGCGACGGTACAACCGGCGCGACGGTGACATTTTCGTCGTGTCGTTCGCTATTCTCGTTCTCCTTTGGTTTTTCATTGTCAATCTTGTTATTAACGACTTCCATAGGGGCGTCGTTTTCTACGGGAGTATCGGGTCTCGTCTCAGGTGTTCTCGAGGCCTTATTTGTCTCGTTCGTCTTTTCCTCCACGACTTTATCATCTTCCCTATTTTCCTCGGTCTTTTTGGCTCTCTTGGGTCTCTCAACTCTCTCGTTGTCGTCCTCGGACTCGGCGGTGTCCGAATTCGAGGAATCGCGATATTTGTCGCGATGCTTTCGACGACTGGTCGTCCGGGGCAGTGCTTGTCTTGCGGTTTTCTTCTTTCTCTCTTCATCGGAATTATCCTCGGAGGAATCGCTGCGTTCCTTAGCTGCTTTTTTACTATCGTCCGGAGCTTTCTCGTCGTCTTCGCTGCTGGATTCTTTGGACGCTCTCGCGTCTCTCTCGTTATCGACAGGCGGTTTTTCGCTGTTATCCGCTTTGTCCACGCTCTCCGCGGGTTCTTCAACTGGAATCTCGACTTTCGCAGGTGTATCCTCTTTGGGAATAACATCCACGCTCGGTTCTCCGTTGGAGGAGGCGTCGATCGTCGTTGCAGCGTCGGGCGCGCTTGGTTCCGGCGCAATGGGCTCGTTATCATCGTCAACTCGCTCAACGGCGGTACATATCATCGCCGGTGTCTCGATCGTCTCACCTTGTCGATCGTCATCTATGTTTGGTTTATCGTCAGACAATTCGGCCGAAGCGGATTCGGGCGGGATCTCCTTGCTATCACTTACCTCTTCGCTGGAGTCCCGACCTGGCGGAGCGGAGATTGTCTCCTCAGCCGGTTCCTCTCTTTCGGCAGCGATTTTCGAAGCCGCTGACGAAGGCTCGTCGGCCGAGTCGACCTCCTCCGCTACACCGTCGCCCCCCTCATGCCATTTGTTCGTTCTTTTCCTACTGGACGAAGCGTCCGAAGTTTCTGACATATTACGTTGACGGCATAGTTTCAATTTCTGTATCTCGCCCGGCGATGCATCCGCTCGCGCTACTTTCCACACTGAACCCGCGTCCTCCTCCTCTTCTTCCGGTTGCTGCTGCTGCTGCTGTTGACGACTCTGCTCTGGCGACTGTTGCTGCTTTTGCTTCACAATTGTCTCCGTGGAAGAGACCTTGTTCTCCGGTGCCTCTTCTATCTTGGCGCATTCTCGCGCTTGCAGACGCGTGTGCGTCGTCGATTCTCCATCGCTCTCGCGCGTCGATACTGTTCCAGTGTCATTGCTGTTCTCTCTCTCTGGCGACGTTGACGGCGATCTTCGGCCTCTACGACGTGTAGACTTGCGCGTCGGCTTCTCGGCCTTCTTCTCTGGTGAAGCTTTTGCCTTGTTTCTCTCGCTTTTACGCCTCATGCCTGAAAGTTTATCAGATAACTATTGAGTAACATGCTCTAACAATGTCATTTTGTAAGCTGTTTAAGCTGTACGTAATCGCTCACAACTGTTGTTCATTTATTTGGTATTGACGATGAATACTTTTATTTTTGCTGACTGACATTCAATATCGAAGGTTCGTCATCTATCGAACGAATGTCGTTTTAACCAAGAAAATTGTGAAGAAAGTTGGTGAATCGAAATGGTCTTTGAAAACTTTCAAAAAAACTTTGATTATTTTTGTTTAAAAAAATTGATGCACCAATATATGAATCGTTATATGGATTATTTACATTAAAATGATGCACATTGTCAACCGTTGAAGAGCCTCTCCGAAACAAAGGTGCCAAAAATAGCTAGGACGCCAATCAAAATTGCCTCGTCTTATGGTGAAGCTCAACGGATCCAATCGCTATAATCATTGATGTTTAAAATTGCTTATCTGCAGTACATTCATCCACCGCCACGAAAGGAACATTACCCTCACCAAAACCGAATCGAAATCCAGATTCGTCTATACAACTACATTTCTAACAAAAAACATGTAAGTTCGTCAAACGAAGTAGACTACTAGCATAAATTCACGAACCAATATACACTCAAAATTCACAATTACCTATATTTGTCTTATACATTTCGCCATCGTTACCGACTAAAACAAATGTGCCAAAATAGTTGGGATGCTATTGGAATTGCCCTGTGCTGGGGCAAAGCTCAGTGGATCAGATCGCTATTAATCGTTGACGTTCAAAGCCGCAATAATTTCGACAATTCTGGCGCAACGATGCTAATGCACGTAAGTAATGGTATTCCGATCGTAATGTGTTAACGAGCGAATATTCTCATCTCGCAAAGATTTACAAACCGATGTATAGATTCTCAAATTGACGATTACATATATTTGTCTTATAAATTTCGCCATCGTTACAGACCACAACAAATGTGCCAAAATAGTTGGGATGCCATTGGAATTGCCCTGTGTTGGGGCAAAGCTCAGTGGATCAAACCACTATTAATCGTTGACGTTCAAGGCCGCGATAATTTTGATAATGTTGGAGCAACGACGGTAATGCATGTTAGTTAGTAATGGTATTTGGATCGTAATATGTTAACGAGCGAATATTCTCGTCTCGGGGAAATTTACTCGAGCGGCGATGTTTTGTCGGAAGTCGCGTTTGAATGGAAAGAGGTTTCAGTGAACGCGGGCGAAAGCAACGAGCGGCGATTTGTGGTTACACGAAGAGCGTACTTTTGGCAGCGGGACCGTCGCCGAAATAAAACTGTATACTCACTCTCTCGACGTGATCCGTTTTCCTGCTATCGATACGTCCAAACTTTCGCTCTCGTGATTATTCTCAGTTACGTTGGCTTATCACAAAAACATGTAAAACAGTAACCGCGATTGAGAAGACGCTATTAACAATCGCTCGGGCCACCGCAATCGCATTCGATTGTCCACGAACTATGCGAGTTGCCACAGATACACCGATGCCCGCGATGTTTCACGATTCCGGGAAAGTGGTGGGGGAGATGCTCTCCGCAGACGAGACGCCATTTTTATTCGCTACCAATTTCAAATGAACATCTATCGAACCTAAAGCCGCGACTTCTTTTTTTCCGCTTTTCTCTCCCCTGGCAATCTAAATCACCGTTGGTTAACCGTAAGAATCAGTGGGTGGTTTTTCGCAAAAATGAAAATCACCGAAAAATCGCACGTAACGATTGTAAAAAAAGATCCGCTCGCGTTTTAGGTAAACGATTGTTTTCACAGCCACTATGACAAAATTTAGGATTTAGTTTACGGTGAATCAAGAAAACAAAGTGACGACTGTCAATATTGCTGGAGTTTCCATCGAATTTGGATACTTATTGTCAAGAATATTCGTGCCGAAGACGCGAATATTCAATTCTTATGCAATTAATTAATATTTCATTTCTATACTATTCTTAAATTCGCAATAAAAGTATATCGGCGTGGAATTCAAATACGCAATTCGTAAATCTCGCATCATTTTGTGTTTACTTGCATTTTTAGCACTATATGCATGTGCATATACATTTTCCATTCCTCGCAGTTTCCCTGTCATAAAAATGTTGCACATTTTTTTTTAAATCCTTTCGCCTCCCAAGCAAAAACGTCTGGACACCGAAAAATCGTTTCAACGTCGCGACGATCTGTGAATGCACAGAGCGATGTAAAATTGATACTCCGATTGGTCTCGTAATTTTTTAAAAATCCTATCGCCTCCGAAAAATCGTTTCAACGTCGCAACGATCTGTGAATGCACAGAGCGATGTAAAGTTGATACTCCGATTGGTCTCGTAATTTTTTAAAAATCCTATCGCCTCCGAAAAATCGTTTCAACGTCGCAACGATCCGTGAATGCACAGAGCGATGGAAAGTTGATACTCCGATTGGTCTCGTAAGAGGCGCGAACGTGCGCGCGGCCAGTGTCGTTTCATCACCGGCCGTTACTCCTTTGTAATCTCGGCGTAACTCTGCGTCGAAAGGGTTTATCAGACATGGCGTCGTCGGGGATCGGCGTGCACAGGAGTCAGTCGGCCTCTGGCGGCGATGCACTGTAACGTAGCTGCTCCGCCGAGTTTCTCGCTCGCGAGTGAGCGCAGTAGTAGCAGCAGCAGCAGCAGCAGCAGCAACAGCAGCAGCAGCGGCAGAACAGAGGCTCGTCGTGGTGCGGGAGAGCCGCGCCAGAACGACACACGCTGAGGTGCAGAGGCAACGCGAGAGAGAGAAGACAGCGGTGTGTGTTGGGTGCCGCGCGACTAGTGATCACCGACGTCCCTCGATTATTCGTCAAGCCAAATCCGTCCGCGGAGCGTAACCTCGTGTGTGTCTCCGCGATCGATCGTGTTTCCATCGGAACTGCGCCGATAGAAAAGTTCGCCAGCCGTTCTCCAAACGTTGACTTCTATCCTCGGTGTTTCCGGTGGTTCCGTGTCTGCGCTACCTCGCGTGAGTGTCGTTTTTTACTTATTTTCTCCCTCCCCCCTCCCCACTCCACCTGCCGCCTTAACAGCCCTTTCTGCGACTATTCGCACAAAAGCAACAAAAAGTTATTTAAAAAAAAACAACAAAAACACACACACACACAAAAAAAAGGCGCGCAACTCGTGCGCGTGCCACGTTCCTAACGAGAGTTTCGCTGTGTGTATATGTGCGAAATATATATCCTGCGAGTTCGATGATAAAAAGTCTCTGTGCGAGGAACTGCTTTCCTTAACCTCGGAAGCGCACAGCTGCTCCCGGCCAGTGAGCGGCCAGTTTTGAAGAGGATTCGTTGGAAAATAATATAGAGGGGCCGAAATATACATTTTAGTTATTTCTCAGTGCTAATACGAGAGAAGAGAGAGAGAGAGAGAGAGAGGGATTGAGTTAGGATAAGAACAGAGGAGAACGAGAAAGAAAGGGAAAGAGTGCGTGCGCCCGGTGTCCAAGCAGTTGGTGTGTCACACAGTGTCGCGCGTTCGTGTGCCTCTCCTGTGCGCGCTCCGAGGCACCAGCAACAGCTAAAGCAGCAGTGTATATGTGCGTGCGTCCCAGCAGCTCTCTACTTGCCGACTATACTACACATGTGGATGTGTGTGTGTTTATATATTTATATATACGTATGGATGTAACTGTGTAAGCGTGTATACGCGGAGTACTCTTGCTGCGCGTGTGCTGTCCCTCACAACTTTGCGGCGAGAAGCAGGAGCAGGGGCTACGGCAGCAGCAGCAGCGGCAGCAGCAGCTCAACTCGAGGCGCACACGTTCTCAGGAGAGCAACGGATAGCATGAGGTAAGTCACGAGCGAGGCCGATCCCCCCGCGCGCTCGCGGGCGCGCGCGCGAGGTGAGAGTGCTCCTGAAATCGCTGCGGATATAATACGTAAACCAGACTCTCGAGACTCTTGTCTTGGGCTTAAAACCTAATGGTACACACGGGAAATGTTAATGGAATTGGGAGATCGCCTTGTGGATCGAATCGAGGATAAATATCGATTTTTGTTCTCACGTATTCTCGAGCGGGATAAAGGAAAAAAAATTGTTTTTAAGGTTTCGAAAAGAGAATCGTTGGTCATTTTGGTGAAGGATTAATGTGGATCGAAACGAGGCTTAATGTGAATGAAGATTTGGGGCAATCGATTACAAAAAGAACTTCGATTGTAGTTACTGTCGATGGGATATATTGTTACTGGGTTTTGAAGTTACATTGTTTATTAATACATAAAAGACAATTTTCATGTCACTGTGCAAAAATATTGAATTTTTTGTTGTCAATTAAAACGAAAAAAAAACAAATGGATTTTTAATAAACTAGTGTGTCAATAGCTAGTGTTATTTAATTAGAGCCGATTTTTGTGATTGAATAAGATAATGTATTCATCCTCAATTTTCACATAATGGGCATGAGACAAATTGACACCTGACAGCGATCCAATGTCAATTGCCTCCACGTGACCATCACCCAATCGCTTGGTACTGTAATTACCTAATAATTCGGCACTGACCACCTGTCCAAAAAGGACCACCTTCACCCCTTCGCATTTTTTTCTCTCCCACTTTCTCCGGTCGATGCAACACCGATGACAAATCTTTCTCGATCAAAGAGTCACCTGCGAGTCGCTGACTAATCGTTGGAGACGGAGAAATGAGACGATGGAATCGGTGAAAGGATCATCAACAGGCGGAAAGAGTGGGATGCGCGTGAAGATGGAATATAAAAAAAAAAACAAGTGGAGTTTGCATGAAACTTAGTTCTGTGCACTATAAGAAAAAGATTGGAAATTTTGATTAATTGAAAAATTAAAAGACAAATTAAATGTAATATACAATTACTGCACTTTTGTAGCACAATTAAAGTAAACCATAAAAAGGACTTTCACACAAAAATGAAAGTAACGTATAAATATCACTATACCATACATTAATTGTAGATTGCATTTGTACATATAATTAAGTATACCAGCTAATGTATAAAAATTTCCGTGTGCACTAAATTTCAAGTACATTTTTTTACAATGTAATAATTTTACCGAAAATTTTTTTTAATAGAGTAGTTTCCGATACAAACAGAATGTGCTGATAGTTCGATTCATTGATCATTAAAAATCGAATCCTTTGTGTATACATACATATACATATAAATATATATATCGAAAGTGGGCAAGGCTCGTGGGAAGAGGATTAAAAGCGTTTCGCTGGAGAGATAAATAGACATTTAATTCGTCGTTCTGCAAGTTGTAATCGCGGAAACCGTGCCATAAATAACGAGATAAGAACTATTTTGTACTAAAACAAAGAAAACGTTTTAATTCGGCGGTTTTTGGGGGCGACCTGCATTATGAACAAAGCGGAAAGGCTATGGGGCAAAAAAAATGAAGGTAAAAAGAAAGGCCCGAGAGGAGAACCTGGGCAAATATCGGATCAACATCGAGAGACGGCGGCAGATAAACAGTGGAGCAGAGGAGCGGGAGAGGGAGAGAGACAGAGGCGTCGAAGCGAGAGAAGAAACTTGATTGTGGTGGAGGAAAGTGGCGTGGCTGAAAGCAGGCGGCTCGTTCTCCTCTCTCGTGTTGATATTTCGGCGCGCTGAGGCTTCTGGCCTGGCTGACAGTACGACCGGCCTTGAGCCTCCCCTGCTTCTTCGCCTCCCTCTGTCTCCCCATCCCCACCCTTTCACACACTGTACTATACAACCGCACAACCGAGCGCGACGACTCTACTCTTCGTCCGTTTGGTGCGCTTCACCGCGTCCCGGGTACTCTGCTCTCCCGACTTCTTCCGTCGCTTGCTCTCGCGGTTTATATATTTATTCCTCTGCCAATGTTCTCCAGGTTCCGGGCGGAGGAGATTAAAAGTTGATAATTCGCGCCGCTATCCTACACTGCTCCCTTAATCGTTATTCTCTCGTTTGATGAATACCATGGAATAAATATTACACAAAACAAAATTACACCATAGTTTAAGATACAGGAAAACTGAAGACAAAGGAAATCAGTGTGAAGTTATTTAGAAAAATATTTTTTAATATTTTGCGTGTCCTAAAAATAGAATAATTGACAAACTTTTTCTATTTAATATTTATTAAGGATAAATGAAAAATCCGATCTCCGATAGTCAGGCTCGAAAATTTGTCGAATCGGTATAGAATGCCCCGTATGTTTGAAAGAACAGGACAAATAAAAAGAAATGAAGCGCACAAAGTGGCACAAAGAACGTTCGCAGCGTGTTTGTAGATAATCAGATCTATTAATTTAGTGCACGAATATTCGCTAACGGTTGTATTTTTTCAAGAACAGTATTAACTAGGTTTATGGGATTAATGCCTCCTCTTCGCGATGTTTAACGCACATGACCTCAAGATCACGTCCCGTGTCTGATTATAGCGCATTAGCTCGTCGACAGTAGAAAATCCAAGCTAGGAACTAAACCGGGTAAAGAAATAAAGAGAAGGAGTAGAGGAAACGGGATCAACGAGAGACGAGAGCGTCTTCGTCGTGGTGTTTGTGTCGTTCCCGTCCTTTCCTCGTCTCAAACTCCGTCGTCGTCACCGTCGCCTCCATCTCCGTCTTCGCCGTCGTCTCCGCGGTGGCCTAGCGGTATATCGTGGTTACGGTAATCCTATTGGTGCAACCTCGCGACTCTCCACGCGCACACGATTCTTCTTAGCACAGTTCTTCGTGTTCTGCTACGATCCTCTTCGAGACTATGACAATTTGCCTTCTCGGAATCGGCGCTCGTCGACAGACAAACTCGATCTCGCGTTCGAACATTTCAATTGATTACTTAATAAACCATTTTTAAGTATTTTATAATTATCACGGAGAGAAACGATTTTATTGACATTTATGGAAATATTGGTTAACGAAAGGATAAACTATATTTTATTAAAGAGTCCTGCAATTTTGTGACAAGTTCATTCTGAAGGACACGAATAAAACGTTTCTCCAGTAATGTTTCATTTCGTAGGACGATTTTATTTAAATTTATGAAAAAAGGGTCATTGGTTTAAAGGAAATTTTTGTTAATTCAATGTCTTTAGATTTCATTGAATTTTAAATAATGCAAAGGAAAGATAATATCGAAAATTACTTATTTAGTATTATACTTATTATCACTTCATTGACGACCGAGAAATGTTTGTCAGGATTTTGAAGAAATTTTTGTGAATCAATAAAACTTTTCTTCTCGGTGTATCTGAAATGCTTAATGGACATTTGTTGTGTGTCTTCAGCATCGGAAAATAGTGAAATTCGTTGAGGACGATAAATAACAGTTAAAGATTACGATGATTCTTTCCTTCAAAGGTTGAGATAGGGTTAATGCGGAGTGTTGATGAAATGACCGGAGAAATGAAGTAAGAGCGGAGACAGCATTTGAAGTAAACGACAGCAAAGGGGGAGTGCCTAACGCAACGAATTCGACCTTTCTCGAGCGCGAGAGTACCTACCTCGTCGTCTTCTCCTCGTAAACACAACACTACCTCACCAGAAAGAAAGAGAGAAAGAGAGAGAGAGAGCTCCTTCTCTCTATCGCACGAAACCTTTGCCTCTCCTCAACTACTGTCTATAATATTTGTATGAGGCATTCGATACCAACTCGACCTGGGTCTGACCCTCGACCTCTTGGATTTCATCCCCGATTTTTTATTTTACCCTTCTACCTTTAACCACCACTGCAAATTTTTATAAGATTATTTTTTAGAACAATTTATGTACTTAGGATTATTTATAACGAAAATTCTGAAAGCCTTTTTTTTAATCTGGAAAAATGCCCATATATCTTGTACCGGATATCAATATTTTTAAGCTTCGACTTCGCTTCAATTTTTTACGAATTTTTGTCAGAAGAAAAATTGACAAAAATGTCAATTCAGAGAATTTTTTTCGATTTTTCCAGAGGCTCATTTTGAGCCTAAGTTTAAAAATATCGATAACTGATACAGAATTTATGAAATTTTTTTCAGATTTGTAGAAAAAGGCGTCCAATATTTTCGTTATAAATAATCATAAGTATAGAAATTGTTTAAAAAAATTGTGCATGCTGTATAGAGATGGAACAATATTATGAAAAATCGGGGATGAAATCCAAAAGGTGCAGAGCCAGGTTGGATTGATATGGAATGCCCCATATACATGTACAATATACCTATTACTGTGACTCTCCACTCTGTGTCTTCTCTTTCTCTTCCGCCTCCCAAGAGATCTCTTCGACTGCTGCAGATGCTTTTCTCTCGATCAAGCATAAAGCTCGGTCCACGTTTGATAGGATCACAGAGGCCTCGATGATCCCACGAGTTCTCTATCGATCACTTTATCTACGAATTCCGCTTATTCCACCTTTTCATTACGTACTCATATGTGATATCTCGCAATGTTTATCGACTCAACCACCGGTTCGAAAAAACGAAGAAGCTCGTTAGTAATAAAGGTCGACGAGGTTTCATCGGTCGCAGGAAAAATGTATTGTCGGTAAATGCATTGACTGTTGCCACTAAATAAAATTCTGAAACTTTAATCGTCAAATGAAACAAACAATATTTCTATAAATCACCCTGTAAAAATATTTGGAAAATTCATACACTGTATGGTAATTTAATGTATTCTATTTTTATTAAATACGTGTAGGAAATTTGATTTGATATTCGAAAGAAAGTGTAAATTCAATGTACAATTGTGATATAAAATTGAAGTACTTTGTACTAAAATAAAAGCAAATGATAAAAATTAGACTAAAAATCAATTTGACATTGCACTCGTAAATAAAAATTTCAAGTAAATTTTTTTAACACTGTAGACATCCAGCATCACTAAACCTTTTCTCGTTAACATTTTCAAGAATGCAACGATATTAATTCATTTAAAGCTTAAATACACGATTTTCTCGCTAAACATTTTTCCTCGAGTCTTGACGTCAGTCCAGGGAATTGGAGAGGCTGTCACAGGAAAAAGAGTTGTTGTATAAGTTTGAGATTTGAGATTTTCCATCAGCAGCGTGATTTCGCTGCTGAGATCTGCCGGGTGTGCCGAGTGTGTACTCGAGCAGTACGAGCAACCAACCAGCATTAACTCAACGCAATAAATTCGTTGATTTTTACGTCGGGATGGGAAACGACTTATCACCGCGTGTTCGTTGATTCATAGCCACGCCAATCGCTTGTACATATATCGTTGCGTGCGCCTCTACACCACATATTACATACACACGTCGCTGCTTTACAGTGTACAACATCCATATATACATATGGCATGCAGTATAATATCACACGCATTGCAACCTGGATCTTGAGTCTCTGCCGACTGACCCGCTTGATTCATAGCTATTGCTTGCATCGGCTTCCACATATCGTATGTACCTTACGTCGTCTATAGGCACATATACGCGTGTACACCCTTCGCGACTCTCGCATATCACGGAATACAGGTATACCGCGCAATACGCTTATTTTATATTTCAAATGTACAAATATATCCCCCATTCTATGCCAATTCAGCCGCTGTTTCAAACTGTAGGCAGAAAAAATTACCCCGGGCAAAATAGCCGTAAAAAAAGAATTTTTTGTTACCGGGGGTATTTTTTTATTTATTTTACTCCATATAAATATTTTTTATAGTTGGCTGGACTTTTCTATTATTTTATTATTGCACTTTTTTTTGTTCAATCATAGATTTGTCTTTAGTGAATGTATTTCGAGGGTTACAAATGAAGCGGTAAAAGGTTGGATTGTCTTATCAATTTTCTTGGATATTTTTCAAAACGTGTCATCGACCTGGTGATTTTTATTTTTTCTCTCGTTAGTGTCGATATTTTTGAAAAATTGCTGAAGTAGGACGGACTGACCTTCCGGAGAAAAGCGTGAAGTAAAATAAATACGACCCAGAATCTTCAGGTCAATGTGATTATTACCGTCGAAAATTCAATGAAATAAAAAGTGTCAAACATGCAAGGAAAATAAGCGACTAATCCACAAAATGGCAATTCAGTTATCGTTAATTACGTGTAAAATTATATTTCCGTTTCACGAAGATGTCGATAAAAAATTCAATAAATCCAAACCCACCGACTGGTAAAAATTATTATCGATTAAAAAAATCCTGAATTGATGCGGAATGCCTCATGCGTGCAACTAGTCCGTATATATTCAGATATATTATCCGGGCTCGTTTCTAGAATCTATGTTTACTGATTGATTCACGCTCTGCGGCGGTCTCCGCTGCGCTGATCGAGTTTCTTTGCTCGCACTCCGTACATATAAAATACTAATAATAATGCCCAGCGAGATTCTTGATTGGAATTGTTAGAAATCCTGCTCCCCTTCTTTCACGTTCTCTTCACACGATTTAGCTCGCGTACTCTGTTGCACTTGCGCGCCAACTGGTGACGAGGTAGTGGTACTTTTGTAGCGACGCGCGAGATCCGAGAGTAGAGCGCGAAGACGTGGACCACCACCGCAGCGTGTATTGGACTCACAGACTCGACGCGGCTCTCTCTCTCTCTCTCTCTCTCTCTGCAGCACGCTCGACTCAGCTTAGCTCCCGTAATCGGCCCGTCGTCGGTTGCGCAAGTTCGCCAACAGATCTTATCGCACTCACCTCTCTCGCACGTATTATATATACTCTGTACTATGTAGCGTGCAATATACTATACGTAAGTTTGTAGCGCTCAGCGGTAGCGGTCTTTTATAGTAAAAGTATACAAGCTGTAACTATGGAGGGTACTTATACTGCGCTCAATGTAGCGAACGTACGTGTTTGCTTACGTACTACGTCAATGTACCTGGATAGGTATGCAACCTCGTACATTTGTGAGGTTGGAGGGATTAAGAGAATAAAACAAAAAATGATAAGCTACATTTCAATTATCTTCGATTTTTCTCAGGCTCTCGGATTTTACTTCCGCAGTTCCGATTTTATCGGGTGACGTTATTCTGAAAATAAAGAAAATTAATTTTGTACAGGCATTCGACATTAACAATATTGCTTTTTTTTATTTTAATAAAAAATTTGCTGTATGAGAAAGCTAAATGTGATTTTATAAATTTCTTGTAGTTGGACTTATCGGTGAAGTTGCAAATATGTCCGATTAAATATTTGGAAATTCATTTAGTGTATAATAATTTATACTAAGCCCGGGTAAGAGATGGAATTTAAAATGAAAATTGTCTGAAAAAGACGATTTTATTAATGAAGCTGATTTTATGCTGAAGCAAAATGATCAATTTTATGTTAGAGTCGTGTTCTAAATTTTCTGTGTTGTAATTTGACCTTAAATTTTTATCAACAGTGAATTTTGAATACAATACAAAAATTGAATTTTGTATTTGAACCTCCTTGTGAATCATTGCGAGCTCGAGATCGAAGCACAAAAGAACAAATACCGGGAGAGCGCGATACATACTTTATAAATATTGATGAACCTTTCTCGTCGTCTTAGTGGTCGATGATACGCGCGTATTCGCTACCGCGAGTGCAAGGCGGCTGCTCTTCTCGAGCGCCTCCGATCACGCGAGTTCTTCTCGCGCCATTCTTATTTCTCATTTTTTAATCCGCATCATTTTACTGTGCTCCGCTGTATGGCAGCGGTCTGTACTTTATAAAATATACGTGTATGCGCTGCTGTTGAGGCTAGCAACTTTGTAGCGAAACGAGCAGGCGAAACCGCACCTTGTTCACCGCGGCAGCGACTCGGAGAAAAAATTTCAAACAGGTTGTAAACCGCTTTTCGAAGATTTATCTGCAGTATTTTTTTTACTATTTCTTGCATTCCGTCAATAACAAGCGGGGGGAAAAAAAATGAAAATTCGTATCAAGTGGCAACCAATAACCCTGACGTCGAGGAAGTCTGTGGGCATAATTATAATCAAAGTAGTGAACACCATTTAAAACTGACAACGTACGATTTTACTTCATTCTATGCAATCAGTTACATAAAATTTACAGCATTTCTATCGCGTTGAAAAAAAAAAATGTCACTGGTTACATCATAAGCAACACTGTAAAAAAAAAGGTTAAATTATTACAAATGTGCAGGAAGCTCTTTTACAGAAAGGGTTATAAAAAATGTCCTACACAAGTATAACACAAAATCGACGTAAAATTTTCTGAAATCTATTACAAAATTCATATCAACTGATTCACAGTCTCCCAAATTCATTAATAAATTCAAACACATGAGCTTCAATTCCTCATGCATAAGATTGAATTCACCGCTCAAAATTACGAAAAATCCATTACATTAAATCACCGTCCAATTCCTGAACTTGGCCAATACATTTCAAGCACGCAAACCCCTAAAAAACATTTAATCTCAGCAAAATACCATTCACTGACAAGCCGTAAATTCGCGAGTGGTCAGGGTCAAAGGGTTAAAATAATCGTTTCAATAACAAGCAAAAATAAAAATAGTTACGGTGGAATAGCCGTCAACACGGATCGCAATGTGCTCGACTGTTACGAAGTTAACCGTACGTTGTCTGCGTCGTTGTCTCGGTAGAGAGCATTTCCACGTTTGTCGAGCGGGGAAGGGACTAAGCGCATGTGTGTGTGTTTTTTTTTTAAATCTCTATGGCTCGCCCGGTGTTTTCTAGCATATCTCCACGTTGGACGTCCTGACCCGACGCGTAACGCGTCGACTTCTCGTTCTCCCGCCGTTGCCTAGTCTCTGCCGGTGGTGGTGCTCTTCGGGTGTACAGCAACGGCTTCGTCGTCTTCCTCCCCCCCCCCCCCCCCCCCCCCCCCTCCTCGTCGTTCTCGACCGCTAAACGGCAACATACACACGTCGTATATACATGCACATCGAGGAGGTAAATAAAGATAGAGATATCGCGAAAGACACGCCGGCGGCGGCGGCGTCGGGTGTTCTCAGCGTGTAACTGTACTTTCAGCTCGCTCTTCGCCCAGTGAGAGAGCCACAACACACCGTAGAACTCTCTCGGTACGCGAACTCGACCGTCGACCTTACGCCGCTCCGCGTTGCCGTCTGACTTCAGTCACCACTCTCGTAACCCACGATTCCTCGCCGCTTGCTCGCCCCGCTCAGGCATATACCTGTATGTATACGTACGCTCGGGTCATTCCACACAATGTTGAAAAACATTTTAGGTTAAATTGCCTGCGGTGTAGGAAGAGCGCTTGCGGAAATGGGTACAGAAAATTGACTGCACCAGAGGAACGTTAAATTGATTTACCATTATGGGAAATTCGTTACGGAAGGATTAATTAACACCGTGCCACGAAGGTCACTCTGACAAATGTTGGCAAGGTCAGTGTGGTCTCTGGGGCTTTTTCTGGGTTGGGGATGGGCAATTTGGACTCTCAACATTTTAGGAATTTAATATGACGGACTAAAATGCAAAATGTTACTTCACTGTGTGGATAATCGATATTCACGGGGCGCTGATTACGAATCATTGATTTTAAAACCGGCTTTTTCAGAGTGACATTTTGAAGTTCGGAATACCGATGGCAAATGCCGAATTCGCATTTGGATTCGCATTCGGAATACCGAATGCAAATCGACGGGAACGAAGACCTTCGGGTGTCGAGTTACAACATTTTTTTAAATTTACAAAAACGTCGTGCCTGCAATAGCGAGAAATTTTTGTCGATTTTATTGAACCTATGATTGACTTTATTTTTTTGATTTTTTTTTTTTCGTGTTCCTGTATAAGTAAAATTTGACATTGCAAAATAAAGTTTGGTTCTTCAAATGTACTTTCCACGGCGAAAAAATGTTAAAAATTTTACCTCAAATATTTTTAACAGTGCATTTAGCTACGGCAACTAAACAAGTGACAGCGTAACGAGACTCGAGTCTTCCGAGAATATAAAACATATCGCGATGTGTATAGATAATATACGGCGAGGCCACCCGAGTGGGAGGTAAGAAGGACGTTCGTCCTTTCGATTACGGCTTTAACATCGTCCTCGCGGCTACTCCCAGCATTTATTCACGCTGACTTACGTAATGTGACTGTGGCACTCGTGAGATTCCTCTCGTTCTGCGTGCGTGCGTGCGTTCTACCGGTGCGTCTTGCGTACAGCCGATCTCTCACGGTGCGCGACCCGAATCAATACGAGCCTCAATCTTCTCGTTTTATGTATTATTTTTTAAATCCCGAATGCACAAGAAAAAAAAATGTTTCTACATTGATTTTACAAATTTTTTCATACAGAATCTTTGGTCCAGATAATTAACTACACTGATTTAAAACAGTAAGTCCAACTGCACCATCATAATTTCCAGGAGGAACGACCATATCGTATTCCCACGAATGACAAAAAAAAACATGCTGAAAATTTTTCACAAGTCTAGACGACTCGTCTAATGATTATAGTTGTCAGATCCTGAGGGAACTCATCGAACTAATTAATATCGCGAGAGTTGTCGGCGTTACGCTTGTGGAACAAAAGAAACTGTGAGAAAGGGCGGAACCAAGTTGTTGGGTGCCCTCCGGCATTATTTTAGCGGCGAGTCATCCACCACGTAGGTGTGTCTCTTAATCCTTCTTCTTCTTCTTCTTCTTCTTCCTCTTCATCCTCTCTTGCTTTTTATTTTCCTTTGTAGAAACGTCTGCGGTGTACCGACGCCGAAAGGAAGAGAGCGCGCGTGTGTGAGCTAGAGAAGGAAAGCAAAGGGCACTGCGGTGCGTTCGCTTTCACTCCGAAATCCGAGAGAGTAACTATCTGCGCTGACTGAAAAATTGCTGGCAGCATAAGCCCGGTAATAATAATTTTAATCGACACCCAGCAGCAGCAGCAGCAGCAGCGAGCCAGCCCACTGGGCACATAACTATGTGGTACGTACCCATGGTATGTCTACAGTCTGGCTCGAGAATGGACGCGCGAGCAGCGGCACCGAGTCTTATGAACAACCGCCACACTACTACCAGTAGCTTGGTAAAGTGCAACAGAGAAAAAGATATTAAAGATATGCGGTGCTGCGCCACGGCAAGGCCCAACTCGCGCCCGCGGTGAAAGGAAAACGCGCACGTTACGTTTTCTACCGAGTGCTTCACAATAAAAATGGTTTTCCGTTTAACCCGGGAGTTGCATAAGCTGCCGAAATGAGACACCCTTTTGTCTCCTTGAAATTAAATGAAGCTGAAATTATTGTACTAAAAAAAAATCATAATATGGTACTTTACGACACTAGTGCGATAAAATTTACAATTGTTGCAATTATTTCTATAGAGATATAAAAGTCCTGCATACGAATTCACAAACCGATCGGTAAAAATGATTTTCCATTTAACCCGGAAGTTGCATAAAATGCTACCGAAATGAGGCACCCTTCAGAAATGAACTGAAATTATTGTATTTTAAAAAAACGTATGATACAGTAAGATACTAGTGCGATAAAACTTACCATTGTTGCAATCATTTTTATAGTAGAGATATAAAAGTCCTGCTTACGAATTCACAAATTGGTTAACTCATATTAAAAATGTAACTGAAATTTTATAATTACATTATATTACTACAGAAATTTTGTAATTATTCACTACAATATTTCAGAAATTCATTTTCAAGTACATAATAATATTACGCTACTATCGTAAATCTTACAGCGAATGTAATTTCAATAATTGTTTCACACATCAGTTTTGTAAGTATCATGCAACTTGTCACAGTGAATTTACAACATTTTTTTATAATGTTATCAATTATTATATTTTTCTTCCACTGGTACAGTTTTTTTGTTGCAAATAGCGGATAAATGTAGGGACAAATGGATAAATATTCGCCTATTTTGAATTGGCCATTTTCCGAGACTTGCATTATTATTCTGAAACGTCCTGTAGATACCACGTATGTGTACACATAGTTCTGGACTTCTGGAGTGCGGAGGCCCCGCGCATAGCGTGTCGTGCATTAGCAGCGCAGAATGAGGTGCACCGAGTATAGATATACGGGAATACGCAGAACATCTGGCATTTAGACAATGAGCAAACATAATTCACGTATATTATTGTATACCGAGACGCGAGATAATCATTTCGAGGAGTCTTAATTGCGTTATGAATTGACTGTGCGATTGTGCAATGTGTTACGACTCGAAACCAAGTTTCATTTATTCTGGAATGCCGCAAGTTCCCCGATAAATATAATAACATCTGAGAAGAAACAAAATAAATAAATAAATAAATAAAGAAGAAGGTAGAAAGGGTAGCATATTTTTAATTAAACATTTTTTTTATTCGTTGTATTTAATATAGAACGAAGCCCGAAGGTCATCCTTGTATTTCCGGATTGTCGTCGCGCGTTCCTCGATTAGGCCTGCAAAATCTCAATTGCTCTGAGGCATAAATGTGAGCGGTAAATGTGACTGGCAATTTGTGCGCAAAAAATGGTACGTCAGGGTTTTTTAAATCACAGCATTGGTCATAAAATCGTATTATTTAATAGTGAGTTGAAATTGCACAGTGAGACACGATGCAATGTAATATATATAATGTTATGTTCTTTTTATGAATAAATGTTGTTTCTGGTAATTTCACACAGCGAGAGTGAATATTTTGCTGACGCCAAAGAAATAGGTGGATTTATTTATTTTTTCTTCATTGATTTCAACGCAATATTTCTTGACTTCAATGAAATAATGCATTTGAATTTCATTGGTTGTAAAGAAACATTCACTCAGTGAGCATATAATTTTAAAAAACAGTTTCATTGCTTAAATGCGACGTTTTCATTGATTCGAAGAAAAGATATACGCGCTGCCCCCGAGCGTTTCATTGAATTTGAGATCATTGAAAGTAAAGACAGTATAGAAACTCATGTGTTTCATTTAATCGGCAAAGATTTCCGGTTAATCAATGAAACTTTTTCCAACACACATCCAAATATGTGAATTTAATACATATCTACCGTAAATTAAAAATAAAAATAAAATAAAAATTAAACAATTAGTCACTACTTACTTGACCTCTCTAAACCCATATTTTAAATTAATAACATAATAATCCTCAAATTCAGTTATTTTCATAACAAAGAACCAGAAAAAAAATTACACCATTTTTATGGTGAATTTATCGAAAATGAATATAGCGGTAATTTGTATTGGCTTGCGTGTATCGTCTACCAATTTTTGCAACGTGAATAAAAATTCCCATGCTCGGGTTTGCCGATAATCGTCGTGATGACTGACGATGCTTGAGTGCAACTCGTGTCGCTCTCGATATATATATATATAGCGACATTCTCGCGATCGCACATGCCCTGGGTGCTACCATTTACACACTACACAACGTATACGCTACCTTAAAATAGAGACGTCGTGTTCGTCGGTCGTCGATCCCGTACGTCCTCACCACCTGCCACTGCCTCGTGGTCTTTGCTCTTTCTCGCTTCCTCTTCCTCGCTCCCGTTTCTCCTCCTGTCCTTCCCCTCCTAACGTCTTTTCTGTATTTACAACGACGAGGCGGACAGTCTTCCACCCGCGCCAACCGACTAAATAAAATCGATCTCGCCCGACGATAGTGACACGTGCTCACCGAATTCCTACCGTTTGGGTTATATCCAGAAAATCGGTAATCGCAAGAATTCGGTTAAAATAACAAATTTCCTCCATGAATTCAATATTTCGAAGTTTTTCCTGCTTTCATTTTTCTTCAATTCAAGGGGCAATTTACTGCAGTAAAAAAAATCGTAAAATTGTTTTTTTGCTCTACCGGCGCGAAAAGTTGGACTTTTCGTGAGTGATCGAAACGCATAAATCCGCGGAAAAAAGAACGCACTTTTCTACGTTGTGTAATTTGAAATGTTATTTTGCTCTCCTTTATTATTTAGGTTTATTTAAAAAATATACATCGAGTATATAGTGATTGTGCAATTTATCTACTTTTATTGCATTTAGTTATGAATATTTCCTTTTGCATTAAATTACAGTAGATTATATGGCGTTTCTGAGTCGAAGATTGATTATAATGACCTTGTGACATTTATTTATATTCTGACTTATTGAGAGTGAATGCCTAGCGTTAATTGTAAATAATGTGTGAGATAAGTAGACGTAAGGCGATAAAGACAAACCGTACTTCGAGGATAGCGTCCGGTATAGGTATAGTTATGTATCGTACACAAACTGGTATATTCGCCCACAAGTGTAGGTCTTCCCTTCGCGTGATTCGTACATGTGCAATTTTTACAGACTCACTTATAGATCTTTAACTCGACGAGCGGCTCGCTGTACTTCGTTCAACACACAAACTCTTGCTGTATTCTCCTCCTTGTACTTCAATTCTCGCCACGTTGCACTCGAGCGATAAACCAACCACATATACACACCGAATATACCTACGTACGAATCTTGCGCATCTGCGTTCGTTCCTGCAGTCCGGTCGGGACTCTTCAAGTCCATATATGTGCAATGCACACGTCGGTACAAAAAGATACCTCTTCGCAGATAATTACCTAAACTTTATTGGTTAATTATTTACTGAAAATTAGGGTCATAAATAATCATTGAGCTTGTATTCAAATTAATTATTTGCCACAAGTCAAGAGATTACAGTGTAAATAAAAATTTGGAAAATTCGTATACTGTATAGTAATTTTTACTAAACCCGTGTAGGAAATTCACACTGTGAAAAAAAAAAAAAAAACAAATTTACTTGAAATTTAATGTACATGGAAGCTTTTATGGATAAGCTGGTATACTAAATTTAATGTAAATATGTGCGATTTAAAATTAATGTATGTTAAGTAATTTTTATGATTTTTAAAAAATTTTAGTGTAAAAGTATTTTTTTCAAAAATTTGTTTCAATTGAATTGCAAAAGTACCTTAATTATCTACCAAAATTGTGCATTAAATTTTTCTTTACGAGTTTATGAATAAAATCTTTCAGTCTTTTATTGCAGATGCACTGCTACTCTCTTTCTCACGTTGCCTAAGCGTAAGGTTGTCATTATTGGGGTTGTTGTATCGGTGCACTTGGCACTGTACTGTGCGCTCTCAGTACCTGAGGAGTGCATTGTACCGTGCGTGTGTGCAGCGGGCGCGCTATCGGCAGTGTGCGCGGTGCGACTCAAGTGCACGCGGCCTGGCGAGCCGGTAGTGGGGATAGGGGACCTTGAGCCGCGTCACGTGACCCCCAAGGTGCATAGGGGGTAGGGCGTTGAGGGCCTTGACCTTACCACCGGTGCCTGGGAAGAGGAGGCTGTGCCTACACTCCTCAACCGCTGTATCTCTCTCCTTCTCTCTCTCTCTCTCTCGCTCTTTCGCCCGCTCGTCCTCTGTTCCGTTTGCCGTGGCTGACGATGAAGCTGAAGCTGAGCACCGTCGTTGTCGTCGGTTCTCGCTCTGTTACTCGCGGTTACTCGACCGACTTACTACGATCACATACACGAAAAATCTTTATTCGCGACGTTGAAAAAAACTTGCAAAATCACTGTGACAAGTAACATGAAATTTACAAAACTGGTGTGTGAAATAATGATTAGTATAACATTTACACTGGAATTACAACAATAGTGGGGTAACATGATGTACGTGAAGATGAATTGTCAAATATTTCAATGAAAATAAAACAAAACTTCTGTAGTAATCTAGTGGAATTGTAAAGTTTCCAAGTTCTTAATACGAGGGGACAGATTTGTAAATTCACATGCAGGACTTTTACATCGCTATAGAAATTATGAATTCATCGTCACGGAATTGCCAAGAATTATGTTAATGCTCGTGTGTCTCGGGGGAAAAAAATTGAAAGCAGACAATAAATAATCTGTCGACCACGACTGTAATGTCAGAAATTCGACCATTATTTTCATTGTAGGTGGCTTTTGATTTTATAACAAATATGCGTAGCAATTTTACAGGCGACATTTATAAAAATCGTTCAGGATATAAAATCCTAGTATTTTGTAACAGTAGATTTACAATTTTTTTGGATCTTTTTTCCAATGTTTACATAGAGAGAAAGGGTTTCATTGACGCCAAAGAAATGGAATTAAAAAAAAATGGAAATAGTGTATTTGAGATTTCATTCGTTGTGAAGAATCATTTACTTAGTGACAATATAATTTAAGGAGTCGTTTTCATTGATTTAAAAAATATATATATTTAAGGGCAGCAAGTGTTTTTTTTATTGAGTTTGGAACTTGAGTATTGCATTTCATCAGGTATTGCGATTTTCGTGAATCAATGAAACTTTTTCTCTCGGTGTAGGACAAAGTTTTTGGATAAGAGAGAAAGAATACCCCATAGCATTATGCTCGCTACGACTCATCCACCATGTAGATGTGCCTCTCAATCCTTCCTCCTCCGCTTCGTCTTCTTCTTCTTCTTCCCCTTTTCCTTTTTATTCCTCTCCATCCAAACGTCTGTGGTGTACCGTCCTTAAAAGAAAGAAACCGCCAGATTGTCAGCTAGAGAAAGAGAAGGCAAAGGACTGTGCGGTGTGTTCGCTTTCACTCCGAAATTCAAGAGAGCGGGAGAGACAATGAGTAATAAACGCTGCATCGTCTCCTCGGCGCTCGCTCGTAGTCCCCAGAGAATATATTCATGTCTCGAAGCTCTTGTCGTCTGCTTTCCCCTAACCATTCTTCCCAAAGCCTTTCAACTGACAATACTTTGTACTTGAGTAGTAATTTTTCTTTAAAACAATAAATTAACTCTATAAAAAATTGCATTGATTAAAAATATTCAGGAAAAAATCAGATTTTCGTTTAATTGAAAATAAAAAATTATTACTTTCTCCCAGACTTTTCCACATGTTTCTACACTTTTTTTTTTGTAAAAAAATTATCTTCTAAAATAATAGATTTAAACATTTAGGTTTTTTTTTCTAGTCGTTTAAACCGGTTTAAAAATAATTAGTACTGACGCACATTTCATGATAAAAATCGGATTTTTTGATACAACAAATTCAATTGAATAAACAATAAGGAACTCTGGACAAGCGAGTGAATGTTGGACGTAAAGTATTGTGCAATATGCGCGATAAATTAAGTTGCGATGCATTAAAAAATAACGAATCCAATACATGATGAATAAGAAAACTGCTGGTACCACTCTTGGTGGTACCACGCCCTTACAGTAGTACCTGTTACCTAACACTCACGAGAAAAGAGCGTGTTCCCCAGGTAACCGGGTCGTCGGTATCGAACAATGGCTTTCATTCATCCCAGAGAGAAATAAACAAGGACGGAGAGTCCAGGTATAAGCCGACGGAGGTGTGACTCGTGCGTGGAGCTCTTCGGGTCTTCAGCAGTTCGTTCCTATTAGTCACGTGGTCGGCCGAGGAATTTTGCTGCTGAACTTTGTTCCTCTGAGAATATTTTATTAACTAGAAATGCGGAAATACCGATTTTTAATATTTTTAAGCGTCAAATCACGTTTATGGTCAAAGAAGTAAACAAATTCGTGGGAAATGCTCGTCGAACGCTGGGAATAATCATGAAACTGGTGTCTAGGTGAAAAAAAAGGAAGAAAAAAAAGAAATATCGAAACGTAGTACACCGGGCCAGACGAGATAACGCCAGAGGGACGCGAGAGAGTGAGAAGGCCTTGCGCGAGCGAAGAGCGCCGCCAGGAGCGTTGAGGACGGACGAAGAGACTCGAGCGCGGCGGTGATGATCTCCACCTCTCAAGAGTCTCGACGAGCTGTTGCTCTCGGGCACTGTCAGCCTGCCGGAGCAAGCGAACGAGGCAGCAGGCAAGGCTGTTGCTTCTGTGATGTGTGTGTGTGTGTGTTTGTATGTGTAGCCCGCGGGGAGGTGGCCCCGCAGGAATGCAGGTCCTCTTGCTCCTCCGCGCGATTATCTATTTATTTTATTAATCGATAAAAACTGCGAGAACAGGTTTCCGGCAGGCGTCGCATCTTCGCGTTGTCGCGATACTCCTCGTAGTCCTCTCTTCGTGCGATCCTACTCTTCGACACGGCGAAATCGAAACCCCCGAGCTCTTTCATGCTGTCGATCGAAATAGTGTCGATCTCCCTCTCCCATTGACATAGACTATTAAATTTAATGTACAAATGCTTTAAATTCAAGTACGTTTCCAATTAAGTTCAATGAAATAAAATAATTTAAGTAAATTATTAAAATTAGTGTATTGATAATAATTAAGAATCATTTTTTTTTTTTTTTTTTTTCATGAATTTTTGAGGTCGCATTAACGGCGTTGGTTATTAGAGACCATTGTACTATACTAAAACTAGTACAGTGGTAAATACGTTGAATGTTTAGGGTCAGAGGTTAAAGTTTGTCGATGATTTTTTAATGACTTTGCGAAATTTTGAGTTTTGCGGTGGTTTCAATATCCTGGGCAGTTTATTAACAAAAATAAATTTGAAATCGCATACCATTGCAAAAGTACGTGTATTTTTTAAAATTTGTTTTAATTTCACTAAAAAGTACCTTAAATTCACATCACAATTGAACCTTGAACATTCACGGGAATTTATGCATTAAAACTTTCACTTTTTTTTTTACAATGTTATTGATATTATCGTCTATTTTATGAAACTTTTATAATAATAAGGCAAATTTTCCATAGGCGTGAGATTTAGGAGTTTCCCTTAAAGTCTTGAAGAAGACGATAAGAAGGTTTATGACGGGATCATACGTAACATGGAATTCACCATTCTTTATGTCTTTCTTCTTCTTCGCCTTTATTCTTCTCTTCGTCTAAGCAATTTTAAGTATCGCTGTCCTTTCTCGGCCGACAGGACACACGTTTGCTGCACCCTCGCTGGTACCTCTACGCACGCGGCTCCCGGCGACGTGGATGCACGCGGCGGACGTGCGTGTGGGTGCGTGGACTTACGCACCGTCGAGCTGCGGTCCGACGACGACGCTCCACGCTCCTCTCTACCGTGTACGTGAGAGTCGTTATACCTTCTTTCTTTCTTTCTTTCTTTCTTACCTTCACGCCGCCGCCTTCTTTCGTTCTCCTTCCGCCCCTTCCTCCCTTCCGCCTCTCCATCTCACTCTTGATATCTCACAACCGGAGAGTCGCTTCGTGCTCGTTGGACGACGCAGCGCAAGCGTCGGGAGCACATCGGCCACTGCGTCCAGCCACGTTTCTTTCACCGAAGCGTTCACAATAGCGGCTATAGACTTGGACCGCAATCTCTGAGAAAACCTTTTTAACACAAAGACCATTAGAAAAACTATTGAAAATTACTGTAAGTCATTATAGATATTTTCGGCTGTGGAAATAAAAAAATCTGTTTTACCCTGAACATTTTTTCTTTATTGTCTTTTGATAATTCGTGATTTTCGCGCCGGGAGAAAAATGAGATAAAGAGGAAGAGGGAGGAAAACTTGGGCCGCATTCTCTGAGAAATCGTTTTTAAAAAGAATTCAGGAAAAACTTAAAAATAACCGTAAATTATTATAGCCCTTTTCGACCGAATTTTATAAAAATATATCGCACCCGAATTATGTTCATCTCTTTTCGTAACTCGTAATTTTTCGCGCGGAGACAAAACCGCAGCAAAGAGGAAGAGGAGCTAAAATTTCGAGACCACAATTTCACAATACGCAATTTGTAAAAAAAAAAGCATTAAAAAATGCTGTGAAGCTCGGTTTATTTATTGGAAAGAAAAATTCCGGTATTTTGACATCTCTACTCTAAACCTAGTCTATACAAGTGAAAAATCCATCTCTCTCTCTGCCTCGCGATCGTATTCGCCGGGCGTAAAAGCAGCGCGAGAGCACCAGCAGCAACCAGAGAACCAGCACACTGGCTCTGAGCGCGCGAGCTCAGGAATGCGTAGAATATTCTCCCTGTCGACCTCGCGTCAAGTCCTCTCTCTTTCTCGCTTTCTCATTGGTCGTATATATCGGCGGCATGCCCGGCTCTCGTCGTCGTGGGCTCCGAGAGCAAAGCGTATTCACGGGCCGACGGAGGAAACCACGGGGCAAGAGGGACACGCTGCCGAGGCTCTCCCTTTCCATCTCACGTGCGTCATATCTACGCGGAGGTGCTTTTTTTCCTTATCTTTTTCTTATATTTATATCTTTAAAGCCACGCTCTCGGCCGACACCAAGGCAACCACCGGCGTCGCGGCATTCGCTCATGAACGATGGATCGAGTCTGCCTGCCTGTCTGTCTGCTCCACACGATCTTGCGTATCGCTTCTTATTACTCACGGACACTTGTCTGTAATTTTTTTTATTTTATTTTTTACATTTAAAAAAAAAATACTGATAATGGCAGATTGGCACTTTATGAGAAGAAGTTTCGTGGCCGAGATAAATCACTTCATTCACTTTGATTCAATCACTTTTGCTCCTTCCTAAAAGAAAGCTTCGTTTCCACGAAAAAAATGTTTTTTTTTTTCGCATAGTCTCGTTAGGATATTCCGAATGATGCAGAAAGTCCGGAAAAGGGATTTAGAAAAATTGCGTGCGAAATTCTGAAACTTCAATCACCTGCAACTTGGGGAGTTTTAATTATCGCTATTTTTGCGTTTATCGTTACCGTAAAATTTTTGAAAACTCGCGTGATTGCGAATATTTCTTAATTAATACAAGAATTAAATTATGGTAAGACATAAATGCGAGATGCTGCAAAAATCTATAGATATCTGGCGACTCTCGCGATTTAAAAAAAGACTCGACTTCTTTAAACTGCGAATCAAGGATCATCCAAACCGAAAAAAAAAAAAAAAACTAAAATCTGTGTATAGTTTTATTCGCTAAGAAATGCCCGCGCATGATTCCCCTCCGCAAATCCCACGTACGCGTTAAATACACTACAGCGCATATATAAGATACACAGATAGAAAGAGAGCGAGAGAGAGAGGCATGTATTTATAACGCGGAGTCGTGCGCGGGCGATCCGTCGTCGTCCCGCATGTGCGTGTCCGCCGCTTCCGCGGCGAAGGTCGTTTGCGGGCCGGAAGTGGGCCGGCCTTGCCGGACGACCGTTACACACGCTCTCCGGAAAGCGCGTCGAGACTCCTCAGTCTCGTACTGTATATAGCATATTTAATATAACACGAAAAATGAACCGATCTTCGTATTTTTATGGAACTATTATTAACCGGGGCCTTATTGTGTGTGTGTGTTTTTTTTTTTGTTACAGAACTCGACGTAATTCAAGCCCTGTGATCATCGATTAATAAGTCTTAAGGAAGTCAGAAGAAGCAGAGAAGCAAAGATATTTAATAAAACTAGGCAAATAATCGTAACTCTGAGGGAGTTATCGGACAAATTGAAAGCTCGAGGAAAAACAAGAGAGTGGCTGCTCAGGATGCTGAGCTTGCCGGCGAGAAACGAGAGGCCGTCCCGTGACGATAACGCGCGAATCGTCTGGAGGATAGCCAGCTGAGGATGTCGGAGCAAAACGGGCCCACGGAGGGCCCGGGCTGGTGGCCTCCGGCGCAATCGTGGAAGTCATCCGCCACCTCCTCCTCCTCCTCCTCGTCGACGATTCCATCGTCCCGCACCCTCGACGCTGGCAAAAACGTTTCCGTCACGACGATCAACGTACCACCGGCCCAGGAGATGCACGATGGTAGTACCTTATTATTACGCAACTTATTATTTTTTTCACTCTCTTATCACATGCGAAGTGCACTGTTAACAAAAAAAAAAAAAACCCGGGAAATTTATTGTCTATCTGTATTAGATATTCAACAATGCAACAAAATTTTTGAGAATTGTGTAAATTTACTGTTTCGAAAAAACTAGATTTTGTATTTTTATTTATTTTTTTCAATGTCGTCTGTAAATTTTGTAGATATGTTTATTATAAAATCAAAAGCCACCTACGATAAAAATAAGGTTCGAATTTCTGAAATTACAGTCGTGGTCGACAGATCATTTATTATCTGCTTTCAATTATTATTTTTTTTCCCCAAGATACATGAACGTTGATATATGTTTTGCTAATTCCGTAACGATATTTTTTTTTATAAATAGAGATACAAAAGTTCTGTATTTGAATTTCCAAATCGCCTCATATTAAAAACTTAACTGAAATTTTACAATTCCGATAAATTGATACAGAAGTTTGATCTTTTTGATTAAAGCATGAAAGTATTTCGCGTAATTTCGGAGAGTTTATATGATAAATAAAAATATTATTGACCAGGAAATTCGGAGGGGCGCGAAACAATACTATAATTCTTATCCTTTCCTGTGTGTATCGATTCGATCGCGAGAAATGCTTACTGTAACGCGGCGCCTAGCTGGCGTCGTCACGTGTTTGGTCTTTCGAGCACGTTTCTCGTCTCGGGCGTACAAGGCGACAAAGAATCGACGATTATTACAACTCCCTAGTTCCCTTTTCTCGCTCACCGCATCTCGGCTTCTTGCACACATATATATTCAACTGGGCTACAAGTGTGCGCTCCCTTTCTCGCTTCCTCTTCTGATCCGTATTATGATCTAGCCACTAAAGTGCATACGTACCTGCTGCTACGCCTGCAAACAGCATGTATGTTTTGCCGGCGTATAAAACTAGCTGCTGGAACTCCCGGGTGTTTTCAGACCCACGAGACCACCTACCAACCCCAGCACCTACTCCACTTTGCATTCCGAGACACCCACACACTTACGCACCCACGAAGAGAAGAAGGATGCAATTTAGAATCTTGCCCATTGCTTCCTGATTATTTTTCACTTTTTACAAAGCTCTATGAGAAAGTATGTTAAGTTGTGCGAAAGTTAACACCATAAGAAAGATACTTTATGTATTCAAAGATTTTACAAAGTCCAAAATGCTCTACCGATTTTTTCTAAACTCAATTCCAAAGGTTGCATCACTTTGATCGATTCAAATCTGGAAAGAATATTAATAATGATTGATATAATTAATATTAATTTCAACATTAATAGTTAATAATGGTAGGTTATTTATTTTTACGTAGAATTTTGTAAAATACATACTAATTTATCTTTTGTTCCGACGACGAAGGTAAAAGCGTCTGCAAGTTCCTGGGAGGACAGAACGGCGTGACCGTATCGGTCGTCTCGAGTTGCGGTGGCGGTGGTCCAGGTAGCGGTATGGGCACCGGACCCGGTAGCGGAGGAGGCGGAGGTGGCGGCGCGTCTTCCTCGTGTCCGGAGTCGAGTTCGTACGACGATCTTGAGGACAGCGACGGGGAAGTTAGCAAGATCGACTTTCGCGGTGTTAATCTGCGCACGAAGAAGAAGCGTGATGCCTCTGGTGGCACGGAGAACGATTGCGGCGCCGTGGGCGCCGACAATCTCGAACAGCAGCAGCCCGAGAGACCGATGTCATGGGAGGGCGAGCTATCCGATCAGGAAATGTCTTCCAATACTATCACTAACCAGGTTAGTTAATTAGCGCGCATTAGACGTCCTTCGATGATTTATTCGTTTGAAGAACTGTAACCAACGCTTATTATTATACTACAAGATAAAGCGCAACTGGATTTACATATTTACATATTAAAACAATATTTGGAAAATTCATATACTGTGTAACAATGTATACCAGCTTATTAATTATAAAAATGATAATTCTACCATAAAACCGTAAGCTGGAGTAGATTTTTTATCACCTTTATTACCCTTATTATTCAAAATGCAAGTAGCAGTATTTTGGAAATATTTATTAACAAGTATTGAATTAAAAATGTCGAGACATTTACGTTTGTGATAAATATTTACCTCAAATCATTAAATTACTATTACCTCAAAATACTTGCCCACAGTCGTTCAATGGTTGTCCTAAAACGTGATATCGTTTGTTTTCTCGGTAGGACCACGAGGAGACCTCGATGGAAGGTGTTCAGGTATGTGGCGCAAGTCCCGGGCCCCAGGAGCAAAAACTCCCGATAAAACCGGAGCCGGATTTTCGTTTGAGCCCGGGTCTCGCGCACGGTTCACATAACGACGGGAATTTGTCGTTGTCGCACGCGCAGCAGCTCCAACACCAGCAGCAACAGCAACAGCAGCGAGGGATCGAGGGTCTCGAGCAGGCGCAACAGAGCGATTTGCCTTTGCTGGTCGGCAAGCTCCTCGGTGGTTACAACAGTTCCACGCCGAATCACAGTCCAATATTGAATCCCCGGCATCATTTGACAAAGCACAGTCACACGAGATCTCAGGTTCCATCCCCGGATTCGGCGATCCATTCGGCCTACAGTGTATTTAGTTCGCCGACGCAGAGTCCACACGCGGCTCGTCATTCCGCTCTCGGAGCGGGTAGTCCGGTGCCTTCCTCGTCTCTCTCCCTGTCGCGTCACAGTTTCAACAATTCCACATCTTCCCTCTCGCTCTCCTTGTCGCATTCGTTGTCACGTAATAATTCCGACGCCTCGAGCAGTTGCTACAGTTATGGTTCCCTGAGTCCACCGACCCATTCGCCCGTCCAGCAGCCGCGACATTCGCACGCGCAGCATCATCACCAACAGCAGCAACAGCATCAGCATCATCAGCAACAACAGCAGCAACAGCAGCAGCAACAGCAGCAACAGCAACAGCAGCATCAAGTCGCACAGGGTAGTCCGTTGCATCTTCCGTCGGTCTCTGCCTCAAACGCTCATCACTACTCCACTCCGTGTCCTTCGGAGCTCGGTTCCGAAGGGCATCCCGAGGATCAGGAAGACTGCAAAATTCCCTCGGCCCCTTCGGGCATCTCAACGAGGCAGCAACTCATCAACAGCCCCTGTCCAATTTGCGGCGACAAAATAAGCGGCTTTCACTACGGTATATTCTCGTGCGAATCGTGCAAGGGTTTCTTCAAGCGTACCGTGCAGAATCGCAAGAATTACGTGTGTCTGAGAGGCGCCGGTTGTCCGGTTACTGTAGCCACGAGAAAAAAGTGTCCGGCTTGTAGATTCGACAAGTGTCTCAATATGGGCATGAAACTCGAGGCTATCAGGGAGGACAGGACTCGCGGAGGCAGGAGTACCTATCAATGCACGTATACATTGCCCGCGAATCTCATCGGCAGTCCCGCGGGGGCTATTTCCGGTGAGAGAATGACCGGCGGTAACTGCGGCAGTCCTGCGCCTCCTGGATCCGAACATCATCATTCCGTGAGACATCACTGGAATCACTCGCACAAGATGCAAGCTGTACCTCAGCTGCTTCAGGATATCATGGACGTCGAGCATCTCTGGCACTACAACGACAATGATCGAACGACCGGCGGAAGTCTGAACGCGGGGGGCTCGAGTCTCGGTGGTAATGGAGCGCAAATGCCCAACGAAATGCCCACCGGACTGGGAGTAAGCCTCTCCAGTGCTGGCAGTGGAAACGCCGCAAGTAGCAACGGTAACGTTGACAACAGACCACCCGAACCCACGAGATCGAGCTCCGCTGGACCGGCCGGCAATCACGAGCATCATCAGCAACATTCGCCCACAAACAATCCTTCACCCGGGACCAATTCCACTTGCAATCCCAATGGGAATTCCACCCAAAATCCCGACTTTTTGTCGAATCTCTGCAATATCGCCGATCACAGGCTGTACAAGATTGTCAAGTGGTGCAAGAGCTTGCCGCTCTTCAAGAATATCTCCATAGACGATCAAATATGCTTGTTGATAAACTCATGGTGCGAGTTACTCCTGTTTTCGTGCTGCTTTCGCAGCATGAGCACGCCTGGGGAAATCAGGGTGTCGCTTGGGAAATCCATCACCCTCGAACAGGCGAGACAGCTTGGATTAGCCACGTGCATCGAGAGGATGCTCGCTTTCACAAACAATCTCAGGCGGCTCAGGGTCGATCAGTACGAATATGTCGCGATGAAGGTAAGCTTTACAAGTTCGCGTGATTATTTCTCCTATATTTGCATTGTCTTTGGGTTCATAAAGTAAATCCAAGAAAAAGAAAGATATAACATGATATTGAAATTGCTCGCTCTTCGCGCAGGTTATCGTTCTGATGACTTCGGACACGAGTGAGCTAAAGGAGCCGGAGAAAGTGCGGGCTTCGCAGGAGAAGGCGCTGCAGGCACTTCAGCAGTACACGATCGCGAGGTATCCGGAAATGCCAGCGAAATTCGGCGAGCTTCTTCTGCGGATACCGGACCTGCAAAGAACTTGCCAAGCCGGCAAAGAGCTGCTCAGTGCGAAGCGCGCTGAGGGCGAGGGCAGCTCCTTCAATCTTTTGATGGAATTACTGCGGGGAGATCACTGAAACGTCCAGACGCTGCCGTTGCCGCAGGTACCTAATATTTGTTTTATTCCCAAAGGGTTGTCCCTGATCAGCCGGGCGAGAAAAAAAGCTTTTATCTCTCGGAAAGTTGTCAGTACATTTATCTAAAGAAATTTGGTATTAAAAAAAGTGACATCCGGAGAACAAACCCTAATTTTATTGATAAAATTATGATTATAACGGGGTTACAGTCCGGAAAGCACTTTTCGAAAAGGTCTTTTGCGATGCCATTTAACGCCACATGAAATTTGAAATTGAAACAAAAAAAAAATAAACCGGTATTTTCAAAATATCAAATTAAAATAAATGACAAAATTAATGGGTATCTATCAATCACTTGGCGGGCTACAATCCCTTAAACCTGGATAAAAGTATTCAGTCAATTGACAGATTACTTAGTTAAATTCTCTGCTGCAAGCCGATTCTTCGTTTCCTGCTTCAATGAAAAATTAATGCGATTATTTCTTTTTCTACAGATTCCATGCTTATAGGGTCCATAAGCTCCGGGAATCAGGTTGTAGTGGGTAAGAGAAGCAAGTCGACGTGTTGTTTTTTTTTTTTAATAAGGAGAGAAAATTATCTAGGGAAGATAAAGAAAACGACTGGTAACTCGCGCATAGTCCGTAATAGCGTTTATGCTCATGGTGAGGGGACTACTTTCTGATAGAACTATTTTAGGCATAGGCTGATAGAGGACTTATACGATAATATATATACATTATATATATAAATATATATATTTTGTACCGAAATGCTTCCATACGAGGCCTGCGCTCTTGCATTCCTGCCTTGATACACAGGAGTTTCTGCGGCGGCCTATTGCACCTTGCGTCCGTAACGTCAGGCGTGCGTACGAGAGTTGCGAGTGAGACTGAAACTTTGGGCCCTGAGCGTCAGATAAGTAAGAAAGATAAATAAATAGAAACACACACAACAGCTAACGTATAATTAATGTATCCGCAGCGAGAATTTCGCGGTTTGCATTTGTCATTAGTGCGTCCGGAGTGTGAGCGAGTATATGTGTCTTACGTCGAATCTTTTAACGTTTTATTTTTGTTTTTAACGACGTTTACGACGAATCACCAGTATTTTCGTATCGTTCTTTCTGTTTCTTTTTTCGTTTTTTTTTCTTCTTTTTTTTCTCGTTTTTTAATCATTTACTTAAGCGCAATGCATAATTGTCTTGTGTCTCGTTAACGAGAATGTACTTAAACCGAGCAAAAAATCCATTGTGGAGGTTCGGCGAAGGATCTAATTCTTAAATCCTTATACTTTTAATTCGCGTGCGTATTTTCGGTAACTGCCTTCATCGAGACAGCGCATTTTATATTCTTCTTTGAGGACGGGGGGACTCCCGTGGCTTTTCTTTTTATTTTTTTTTATTCTATTCTATTTTATTGTAACAAAAATTAATTCTCGACAACTATACACCGTACTTTATACTTATTAATTTGCGTGCGAGTCTTACGATATGCGTGTGTCCCGCGAAAGATTCTCGCGCAATCCGGTTTTTGGAACGCGAGACTGCGATTGAATTTTTGTTATGTATTTTGTTTTTTTAGCGTGCCTGGCGTGCCAATCAGTTAACATTATTTCACGTATCAGATACGAGCTGACTAACGACGTAATACAATATTCCGTTACACATTTAAAAAATGAAAAGTAAAACGTAATCCGTTGATTGATGAATCAAAACATACAATAAAACAAAACAAAAATGTATGTGTAAGGCGTATATCCTAACGAAAAATCAGCCATTAAGGAGGTCGAATCGTTTCACACTAGACAAATCGGCGCTAATGTTTAAAAAAGATTTTGAAAAATATACCAATATGATCACATCTATGATTGGGAAAGTAAATCGGTTGTTTGATAGTATCAGTAGTTCAGAAGATATAACCATTTTATTATCCTATCCGTACCTAACAAATGGCTGCAAATTCTGAACTATAAAATACTATTAAAAATCTGGTCAAGGGGTGATGATCTTCCAATAATCAAAATAAGCTGTTGCTCGTCATAATTGAACTGACCCGTAATTGAATAACTGATTTGACTAGTATTAAGCGCTCCACCCTCCTTAAATCGTGGAAATGCTAGTAAACTTTATGAAGGAGTTATTCCACCCTGAGAATCTTAAACATGAGCTGGTAAACAGGATTATTTTGATGCGAAACTGATGAATACTTTTCAATTGTGATTGCCCGCCCATTACTACCTGTTTTCAGGTTTAAAAGTACATTTTGCATTAGCTATTTAGGGTCGAATTCATAGTTTCAAGTCTAAGTTTAAGCTTGGGAGTATAAAATCGACCCTCAGAAAAATTCGTAGAGTGCCACACGACCAACTTGTTAAAAAGTGTATTGTGACCATACGATTGAAGCAAAATAATTTCTAGCACTTACTCCAACCGTACTCTTAAGGAAGACAAAATATTCCTGAATATCAAGCTACAGTTTAGGCTCTCAGCGTGTCATAAAACTCCTAGAAGTCGAAATTGTTGAACGATTTGCTTTTATTTCCAAGCACAAATATTACGTACCTGTTTAGGAAATAAAAAATTAAGCTTTTTATTTTACAATATAATTGGTTAAACACGAGTAACGTGTATTTGCGATTTGCGGAGTGATTTTTCGATGGGATAAATCTGTTAAAGAGGTACGGAACAAAGTATTGATATAAGCCTTGTTGGCCCGCGGGAGAAAGGCAGTCTTTACATTGCGTGTCTATTATATGTTTCACGCGCCGCGTATCTCTCGCGATACGCGTTGCGGGCGTGCATTGTTGGCCTTTTAAAGCTCGTCTGGCATTCGTAGCGATGCCAGTAGCGGGCGAAACCTAGTTTATAGAGTAAAGAAAGGAAAATAAAACAAACTCTTTTTGATAAAAAAAAAATTTAACACTTTTAAGCAGTATAAGTACCTATTGTGTATGCCGAGAAAAGACTGCATAGTGTGTCGAAGAGCGATAGCTTTTTCGTGTTATATGGAGAGCTCGGTAAGGCCCTACCGAACAACACCGATATGCGTGCGTGCACGGGGACGAACGTGCATTATTATTCGCGTAGCGAAACGAACAGAGATAAATATGCCGGTGAAAAGTGATGTTTTTGTAACTTTTACATACTAATACGTAAATCATTAATCGATTTATACGCCCGAGTAGGTATACTCTTACATGTTCGATAAAGTGGATTTTTCAGTCATTGATAATTTACAGACAATCAATTCCTTCGTTAATACTTCTTGTTTCAATCAGTAGTTTGTATCTTGCAAATGATTTGTGTACGGTAAATGCTCAAGTTTTAACCGCAAGAAAAATAGAACGTGGCCTGAACTTGTTCATTGACCCTATGACTTTATATTAAATAATGATTTTTTTAGTTCACCATTTTTATATCGTAATTGTAGACGAGTATTTTCCTAATTATGTCATTCCTAAGCATTAGTTTCCGGGATGCGATTATTCGAAAATTCAGAGTGTCGCTTTATGTCAAACAATGCAAATCGTGCCATCACTGTGGGACCATTTCTAGATCCTAATTGATTCATCTTTTCGATAATGAAATATTAGAATCGTATACTAAATTAGGACGAACACTTTGTATTAGTTCTCCCATAAATATATTGTCCGTTGCAAATCATTTATATAACGATTATCAGCGAGAAATCGACTGATGTTTTGAACAAGAAGTAACGACTAGGATACATTTATTCGACGAAAGGAAATGCAAGTAGTAAACTTAATAAAATTATAGGGTGCAACTTGAACATGTTTTTCTTGGACTGAATAAGTTGAAGTGACAAGAATGAGTAGAGATCGTAAGACAATATTATAGAAAAATATATAAATTTAAAAAATTATTTTTCTAACGTACAAGAGATGAAGAAACAAAATAATGAAATCCCGGTACATTGTCAATGACTGGAACGCTCTGCATAGAGATTAAGGTGTTTCATCCATTTGATAAAAATTCAACAAGATACATTCTATAAAAAGAATCTTCAATCCCTCTGTCAGAGCTTCTTTTTTGTCAGAACGAATGATACAGTATCAGTAACAATACTCAAAGATGGGTCCCAAAAATATGCTTTTAATTTTGTCTCACAACATTTACGCTTGATTTTATGTAAATTGGTGAAACACCTTAATAAAGATAAATTAAATAATAATACTTCCTGAGTAAATTTCAACTGCGGGCACGCGAGTTATGATAATACTTAATATTAACGATAATAGAAAAAAGAATCCAGTATTCCCGATGATTCATAAATGAATTGGTATTAAAAAGATGAAGAAAACGTTGAACGCGAGTATAATTGATAGTTATGTAGTGCGATGATGTACATATATATACGAGAAAGAAATCATGAGATTGACGTTGTACTATGCCGAAGCGTGCGCGCGTTAATTGTAATGTGCTAAGTGGATGAGAATGCAAGGAAGAGAGAGAGAGAGAGAGACGTGTGCTCCGCGTGAATTTGCAATAGAGACCGAGGTTTGTCGTGGCTGATTTGCGGCCACACGAGTGAGGAATAAACGTCGGTGAGAGAATGCGCATTTACAAGTTAAGGGATAGATATTTGCCTGTTAAAAAAAGTGACTATTATATGTTTATATTTGATAATAGCTATTTCTACAATCTTTTTTAATATAATACTTATATTTGCAATTTGAGACAGATTGTTTGCTCTACTTTGATATATGTATACATATACATATATTATATATATTATATATATATAACAAAAGACAAAATTTTTTAAATATTTGAGAATTATTTATCGAGACAGTGGCGCGCGATTATCGCGAATCTGTTGAACAAATTGATTTGATTTTTAAGAAATTATTGTATTTTCGTACGTGGTGACTCCGTTGAGTTATCCCAATTTTCGAAGCAACACTGCGCTACTATTAAATTTTCAATATTTCCGTACAGATTTTCTTCAGCGAATCCGAGTCTGGCCAGACGTTGTATTTCGCAAACGATGACAATATTAAAGCAACAAAAACACGCATAAAATGTGTTTCCAATGAGAAAGAGAAAAATGAAAGCGGAATCATATTCGATACTTCGAAGAGCTTAAAATACGACAGACTGTAACGACAATTATATGAATAATATAAATACTATATACAACACAGAACTCTAAATACTATAGTATACAATTAAGATGCATAAAGTGTAAGAGTAAAGCAGTGTAATATTTAAAGAAAAACTAAAAAAGCAGAAAACGTTATCTCCCCCCCTCCTAGTAATAATGATTTATAGATACTCACACATACATAGTATTTTCTAACAATACTGGAACGATACGGCAGACAACGGAACAGCGAGTAGATTCTTTTTTTTCTGTTTAAGTAGGAGAGAATATATATGTATCGAAAGAAAAGCTTTGATAATGTGACTGATTCACTGATATATTTTAAAATGGCACTGTCAAGTTAACGTGGCCGTCGCTCCCCAGTGTTTGGTCCACGTTATCAACAATTCCGTTCTCAAGGTAGGAACAAGGCTATTTGATCAAATACAATAGCTAGAGCGTAGTTTTATACATACAATACAATTTATCATTGCAGAATAAAAAACAAAACTTTTTACACAACTCTCGTGTTTTCCTCTGAGTTTTCATTCAATAAAACCATTTCCTCCACTACTTCTCCCTTAAAACCCTCTTTAAAAACATTTAAAAAGCTTAATCTTACATTTTTATATGGAGCCAACTATCTTAGATAAAGTACAATACAATAGCTAGAGCGTAGTTTTATACAGACAATACAATTTATCATTGCAAAATAAAAAAAAATCTTTTTACACAACTCTCGTGTTTTCCTCTGAGTTTTCATTCAATAAAACCATTTCCTCCACTACTTCTCTCTTAAAACCCTCTTTAAAAACATTTAAAAAGCTTAATCTTACATTTTTATATTGAGCCGACTATCGTAGATAAAGTGGATGGTGAACTTACAATTTTTTAGGCTTACAATTAAAAAATGTCCAGCTTTTTATGGCCGATAAACTGAAGAAAAAAAATTATTTCTACACATTCAGATTATTTTAAATATGAAAATTATCGAGAAAAAATTTTGCAGACGAAAAAAATAAAAGACTAGACAAAAATCTGTTTTACCATCCGAGTAGACGAAAAAAAAAAAAAAACTGGATTATCGCGGAGCAGGGAGAAAAGTGTCCTCGGTGGTGGCAGCAGTGTAAAACCATCTGGGTCTTGTGATCGAACAGCTGAACAGGCGTAAGGCTGTACAGAATCGAGAAGTATTTTCGGAGTGCTCCAAACCGAATAAAGTATCGATAAACGCCTCGAAAGGCGGATTGTTAAACGTCCGAATAGCGTGGAAGGTTGGAGCAACGAGATGTCGGTCCGTGCTAATATAAATGAGATCATTCCTGCGCTGCCCGATGAGAAAACCGGTAATTGTTTTGTCGTGATCATCTCGTTCGCAAACACATGACACTGCCACTCCCACTGTAACGCAAATTTATCGTTCCCTATTTTAACACGAATATTCGCGCAAGCTGCTTGTCATTCCGTTGAATCGATGCCAAATTCAAAATACACACGAAAAACAACCGTTCACTTTATTCACGAAATCCGGGCTTTATCACCGAATAATCAATTATGTATCGCTCAGATATCATCTCAGCGACCAGTGCGCTGCAACAACAGGCAGCAGATATCAGGAATCAACGCATCAACTGGCAGTCCTATCTCCAGTAAGTTCCTTATATTTTTCAATATTTTTTCTGACAATTATTTTCCAACCCTCAATGCTTATCGGAGTTCGGTATTCGCAGGTCGCAAATGATTTCCCAGGAAGATTACGTCTTCATTGTGGGTTTCGATACCAACGATTCCGCTGCCAGAGATGCCAAGCTCAAGGAAAATCCTGGCCAGGCAGCAAAGACCTTCCTCAATCTGCTTGGTCATGTGTCCAAGGACCAGACCATTCAATATATTCTCACGATGATCGATGATATGCTGCAGGTAATGTTTCACCTGTACAGGAGCTATGCTTCAATAACAAATCTAGGAATTTAATGTTGGTGTATGAAATTTACTAAAAATTGTATCTTCAGAATAAATCAATGTTTTTTTGCAGAATTTAGCTTCACGATTCATTGCTAATATTGATACACTGGATTTTAGAAATAGCAAAATTTTAGATTGAAATTACAAACCTCGATAATGTGAAAGGATATTTTAATGACTGTTGGAAGCGTTTTTTTACATTTTTATTGTTGATTTTATTCATAGGAGGATCGCAGCCGCGTGGAGATATTCCGCGAGCACTCAACGCGTAAGCGCGAATCGGTTTGGGGACCGTTCTTAAATCTGTTGAACAGACAGGACGGTTTCATAATGAATATGACCTCACGAATAATCGCCAAACTTGCCTGCTGGAGTCACGAGCTCATGGAGAAGACTGATCTCCAGTTCTATCTCACATGGCTCAAAGATCAACTGAAGCTGAGCGTAAGTCGCGCCCAAAGTGTTGTATTCAACAATTGAGCAAACACTACTTTATAGAAAAATACAAATAATTTTTTTTTCGTCCCTCGAAATTGCATGAATCATACGATTAATTAGTTGTTTGTTTCAGGATATCTTTAGCTTGCGTAATTGTTTATTTAAGAATTTAGTAATAGTTTTTTTTGTGAATACCCGCTTTTTCTATGCATGCTTTCTAGCTTTACATACGCTTGCGTAGAACTGACCGCACAGACCGTAACCATAATCGCGAGACTTATTTAATTAACAATTTTCGGTACTCCGGCTAAATTAATCCTCGATCTGCGGCCTATTATTCTAAAGTGTCCCCATTTATTCCCGATCGTAAAAAAAAGACTGTAGTACTATTCATACGTGTTACTGTACCACATGTTTCCATATTATTTCGTGTCACAATGCAGATATCATGAAGCACAATTTTCCGAATTTTTTTTTCGGACTACAGTTTTTTACATAGTGGAATAAAATGGGACTTGTACTTAAGGGTTGTACCTACGCAGGTGGACGAAAAAACGTATTTTTGAGATTTTATTTTGTCATATTTATCGAAAAAAAACAAAAAAAAATCACAAAAATACGAGTTTTTTAGGAGCCTGACTATGTATAACTTTGGGACTCTGGTGTATTTCGGTTTCAATCAATCGACCACTTGTATCTCGCAGCACCGCAACTTTGCTTTTCGCGTGGTGTCCAAAGGGGGCGGGGGGGAGGGGGTTTCTTACTGTTCTCCCGTCGGATTCACAGGAATCATGAGCTATACAGGACGTTACGGACGAAACACAATCGAATGGGTTTTTTTTAGCTTGACGATGTACAGGAGTCAAACTTGCATGCCGAGGTAGTGCAAGCCGACGCACCAGCCGAGTCTGGAGAGGCAACAGACCTCCAAGAGTTGCCAAACCTGGTTCGTTCCGCATAAAACATTATACAAAAAAATCTGCGCATTGGGAGTAATCGATAAATTCGCGTAAAACAATAATCCTACCGCACATTTGTTTCTGCCCGTTTAATATTTTCTTCACTTTATTAAACTCGGCACAATTACCTAATCCTTATTCTCTAATTGGTTTCTACTGTACCATGTACGGCCAAAAAATGTTTATGGCTAAGTTCACGAGCAGATAAAATTATGAGTCTACGTTATAATTGTTTAATCTTGAATAGAACAACGAATACATCCAGTCGGTGGCACGATGCTTGCAAATGATGCTGCGCGTCGACGAGTACCGTTTCGCTTTCGTCTCCGTTGATGGCATCTCAACTCTGCTCAGCGTTCTCAGCGGACGCGTCAACTTCCAAGTGCAATATCAACTCATTTTCTGCCTCTGGGTACTCACCTTCAATCCACTCCTCGCTGAGAAAATGAACAAGTTCAACGTGATACCGATTCTCGCGGATATACTCAGCGACTCCGCCAAGGAGAAGGTCACCCGCATAATTCTCGCTGTTTTCAGAGTAAGCACCGAATGCATTACTAACCACAGAATCGTCGTAGTGAATTATTCATTACTATTGTACTTCCGTACAGAATCTTATCGAAAAAGTGGAAGACAACCAGGTAGCCAAGGAGCACTGCATTGCCATGGTCCAATGCAAAGTTTTGAAGCAGCTTTCGATCCTCGGCCAGCGTAAATTCGACGACGAGGATATAACCGGAGACATCGAGTTCTTGAACGACAAGCTGCAAGCATCTGTGCAGGATCTGAGTTCATTCGACGAGTACTCGACTCAGGTGAAATCCGGGCGCCTCGAATGGTCGCCCGTTCACAAGTCCAGCAAGTTCTGGCGCGAGAATGCTAGTCGTCTCAACGAGAAGAATTACGAGCTTCTGCGTATTCTCGTTCACTTGCTCGAGACCAGCAAGGATCCGCTTGTTCTTAGCGTTGCCTCCTTTGATATCGGGGAATATGTTCGTCATTATCCTCGTGGCAAGCAGTGAGTATACAATCAACAGTTATGACATTAACACTTGAGATTCTCGTGAAAATGGAGCAAAAAGCTACTGACATTTGCAAAAATCTATATTAGCTTCGTGGAAAATTTGAGTACAATAACTAGCAGCGTTCAACTGTGTTGTAAGTTTGCAAAAGAGAGAGAGAGAGAGAGATTCTGAAATTGGTGCAATATTTCAATTACAGATGGGCAATTCCATACGAATTAAATTAATCTCTGATACTAAGCACATCGATTGAAATTATTTATTAATTTTTATTATTCACCACAGTGAATGAAACGCTACAATATTAAAAAAAAAAAGAAAAAAAAAAGAAATTACTCAAAATTTTTACCCGGATTTCAATGCAATTGCAATTCAATCTTGTGTTAAAGCATAATCGAACAACTCGGTGGCAAGCAACGGGTGATGCAGCTCCTAGGCCATGAAGACCCTAACGTGCGGTACGAAGCACTCATCGCCGTCCAAAAACTGATGGTTCACAATTGGTACGTTGAATTTAGTACTTTAATATTAAAGCGTGTCGAGAGATTTATTCTCCAATGCATTTTTAATTCTATTCTAATCCTTTCTTATACCATTTTTTACCCACCCAATCGACTTATTTTTCGCCTTCGTTTACATGTAACTGATTGAATTATATCACTGCAGGGAGTACCTTGGCAAACAACTAGAGAAAGAAACGGGCACGACCGGAGCGTCGGGCACAAAAGGCGGCCAACAAGTCCCCACGAAAGCGTAGAGACTCGTCTCTTAAGTACTTTGCATCGTATGCGACCCTTAAGAAAAATAAGAAGATAAAAGTCCAAGCCAACCAACCAATTCGTTCTGAAAGTTCGGTCGATTAATCGCTGCTTAAAATCTATAAACCGATTGGACCCAATTCGAAGTTTACATTCCATTACACGTCCTTCGTCGAATGGAGCGAGAGGCAGGGAAAATATAATACCACAGAGAGTCGCACCTTAACGACGTGAAAAATAAAATAAAATATTAAGGAGATCCCCAAAAAATTGTACTTCTGAGCTTGTCGCAGTCTCACGTTCTTTGCAATTGTATTATGCTATTGTTTAGCTCTCGAAACACTCGTCAGCAAAAAAGCGAAAGTAGAGTTTATCATTGTTGAAAAATATGTACATACACAATCTAAGTATCGTGAAGATATCGATACCGAGGCGTTTGAACGCACAGAAAGTTGAGAACGCGATACGGAAAGACAGAGATAATGCGTAACGGTGAATGTGTAATATAATTATTAGAGATGCTGTTGTAAGTAGACGAGGATCTAAAAATGCGTTTTCGTTTTTTTTTTTTTTTTTCGTCAAGTATTAATATCTAATAAAAAATATAAAACAACGTTATGTCGTATGTATATTATGCCGGCAATGTCGACGGATCCGACCGATTTAGCGGTGCAACATTTGTTCTCGATCCTCGATTATAATTGTGTTCAAATTATAATGGAAAGTTCTTTCGTCGCGTGGAATAATGATAATAATAAAGGAATCTAGCATTCAGCATTTATTTTATTTAAAAATGAATCGTTACGTTTCCGTGAACGCGAGTTTGATGTTTATGTTGCAAGAACTTAGCTGGGTCACGAGGTATCGGAAGATGTACGGGATGTCGACCTCGCTGACGCTGTCGTCGCAACCGCAAAGCCTGCAACGCTTTCTATTCTCATTGTAACCCGTACGGTTCAATACCATTTCCATTACGGGACCCAACAGTGTTCCACACTTTTTGCATACGAGGGTCTGAAAAATGAAGAAAATGTGATAATTTTTTAAATCCATAGAGTTATCCACCACTACCATCCCCAGAATTGATCTTTTCATAAAAACATCTGCCGAGTAATCAACGAAATGGAATCATTTAATGATTCCTGATTGACACAGATACCCTCAACCAATTTCATCTTCTAGACGAAAATGGCCTTAATAAGTTTCATTAAATTTACGAAATCGCATGCTTACCGTTGTTTTGTCGGAGCAATGGAAGAGCCGATCTTGCAGAAGAAAAGCGCAGCCATGAGATATCAAGGAATCACGTTCCATCTCTCCGAATCTCACGCCGCCTCCGCGTCGTCTTCCCTTGATAGGTTGTCTGGTTAAAACGTCGATAGGCCCTGTACTTCTGACTTGCCACTTGTCCGACACCATGTGCCGAAGTCTTTGGTAATGAACGACGCCGAAGAAAATATCGGCGGTCATCTCGCGACCGTCTATCCCGGAGTACATTCTTTCGGTGCCGTAGTAATTATAGCCACCGTGTTCCAACAGCTTTCCAAAGTATTCCACAGCGGTGTCTTCCTCGGTAAACCGGAAAGGCGTCGCGTCGTGAACAAGGCCATGAACCGCCGCGGATTTGCCGGCCATAACTTCGATCATCATAGCTAAAATAATTTATTTAGATACAAAAATCTTGTATTTTATTCCTGAACAATTCTACTCATTAAATCGTTATTCACCAATTGTCATCCGACTGGGGAAACCGTGAGGATTGAAAACGATATCGGGTATAAGACCAGTTTCTGTGAATGGCAAATCTTCAGCCGGCCACTTTTGCGAACAAATGCCCTTCTGTCCAGCTCGCGAGGCGAATTTATCCCCGACGCTTGGATTACGCTTTAAAGTTAACGTATTATCGACGACGAAGGATTAATGCATTTTTCAGTAAAATTGTAAATTCCTTCATCTTCGTGCAACAGAATAATTGTACGTTCTTTTGATATGGAATTAGATAGTGACTATAATAAAGGAATGTGTACTTACGGGAACGCGAAATGTGATACAAGCTCTACGAGGCACGTGGCTCTGCAAAGTCCCGCAAAGTCTGACGTTATCCACGTAGATGTCTTCTTTACCTTTGTACTTCCCGATTACATATTTCGAGTGTTCGGCATCGTAGAAACTGCACCGTGAGACATAACACAATTTATTTGAATATCTGTCGAAAAATTATCGTTTCCAACAGTACAACTGAGTGTTCGATAATTACCTGTAATATACATCGCCGTACGTCAGAGGAGTTCCGGGAATAGGCAGACCATCACTATCTAACGTTTCTATCGCGGGCTGTGCAGGATCTCGACCAAAATAGCTCTTTGGATCTTTTAAATCCACGAATTCGGACTTGTAAATCATGCCGTGGGCAAAGCCTCGTTCGTAAGCCGATTTGTTTATTATCATCGCGTCTTCCATGTCGTAACCCTAGAAATTACAACACCGTTATAATATAATGTAACCACAAAACATGTTTTAAAAGTCTTAGCGATTGCTGACAAAAAAGGTACCGTGTATGAAATAACGGCGACAATCGCATTTGTTCCCATAGCAAAATCATCGAGGTTGATATTATCGTGATGCACTGGTCTGAACAACGGAGTTCCCGGTGTCTGGAGCCTGTACATTTTTGTCTCGGATTGCAGTTGCCAAGTATGACAAGGTGTACCCATAGTTTGCTTTCCCATCTACAAAAATATTCTTATTAAGTATTTCTCTCTTTCCTAATAAATATCTTCTCCTAGTAGCAATATAATCAGAGTGGATTTCTTCCAGTATTAAATTCTATGACGTTTCGGACGTTTCCAATTTTTTTTATTTCATGAAAACAATACTTTCTCTATGTGGAAATAAAATAAAACTGTGATTGTAATGCATAAACAATTATAACATTTACCTGACACTGATACATGTTTCTGGGACTTTGATTGCAGTCGGGCATTGGTATGAGATTTGCTAGATTACTTAAAAATGAGGTTTTCGCCAGTTCCTGGTGAGTCGTCAACTAAAAGAATATTGAAATGTATAATTTACCATATTTTTATAGTGGCGTCATTAAAAGATACAAATATATTACACATTAACTAATAAATAAAGTCACTTTCATCTGATAAGTTTTAGTTAGAACGATTATTCGCTATGATAGAAAAAAGATGCGTACCCCTTCGTAAGCTTCCGACGGAGTGACACAAACGTGGAGGTAAACTTGTTCAAGAGTCCCGATGAGTTCAACCTGGTTAGCGGCTAAATTGAGGACCGGTCTCATCATTCGTGAGGGCGCAGTTATCAAAAAGAGGCCCGGATATTGTGCAGGTACGTTTTTCTTCGGAATTAGCACGATTTCCATGGTGTTCGGAACCTTGAAAGATTGCGGGTAAGCATATGTATTTATTAATATTTCGCAAAAAAAAAAGAACTTACCTCTTTTCCCTCGATTTTCAGTAGGCGAAGCTTATCGACTACTCGCGAAGCGATTGAATCTTCGATAAGTCCAATCACTTTTCCATCCAGCATGACAGTATACGAGTTCTTCCAGTCATCGGCTATTGCAAGCGGGATCATTCCCAAATCCAATAGGACCGTGGGTATGGCCGCTTTTAATTTCGCGTCCGGATGTCGTGTCACGGTGCAGTGCATTGTCAAATGATTAAGAAGCCCACACGGAGCGCCGTCCGGAGTGTGCACAGGACAAATGAAACCTAATAAAAATCATCGATCAAATCATTAACACCGCTTTTTTGGCCGCCCTTATGCGATAAATTTAAGTTGCTGTTATAAACGTCACGTCGGAAGAAGCACTTGAAAAAATGTAAGAGTTTCGAAATAATTACCCCAAGCGTCTGGCAACAATTGTCTGGCCTCCGTCGTTCTCATCTCCTGAAAGAAGGATCCTCTATGGATAGCCCGAAAATGGCTCATGTAACGCATTCTATTGATGTTTTCAGCGACAATAGTCAAGCCGGTACTCTGCATCAAACCCAGTCCGGTTGGGGAATGGATATTTCCAGTGGCCAAAAAGTTTTCCATTTGCGCCTCGAAACCACCTGGGTGCTTTAATACATTGAGCATCTCCTCTGCAAAAAAACAAAACCGGCATTATACCATTATAAATCCGAGAATCTGCAAATTAGAGTAAAAAACTCGAGAGAGAGGAGAGCATACTTACGCACAGTCAATTTATACCTGTTGCCTTGACTTTTGGCACGCTTCATTATCGCCAATTTGACAGTTACCAGCCAATAATAAAATTTTTCTTTGAGTACTTGGAGATATAAGTGACCACCGAGAAGACACTCCTGCATCATCACAGCGTCGGCACCCTCGAGTACGCATTTGTTATTCGCTAAAGCGAAGAGTTTGCGCGTCATGAATACGAGCAGATAAAATTTGTCCATTGGATCATCGAGGTGAATTGCTATACATTTTCTGCAATCAAATTTTTTTTATAAATGTATTTCAAAATGCTACCTTTACTTTAGACACAATATTCACTAGATCAGCTTCCTAATTATTTACTATCTCGTAAATATAATTCGACGGAATCGCGGTATTGAACTAAAATCATTGTATTTTATCATAAGAGACGTACTTGATAATGAAATCACAGACTTGCATGTCCGTGGCTTCAGCGGGAAGTTCGAGAAGTTTGACTCTAAACATTTTCCCGATATACTTCTTGCATTGTTCGTGAGAGTGCAAATCTTCCTGATGAATGTCGCGCAGCATGTTCAGGATGCATCCTCGATAATAGACGTCATCCTCGCAGCTGGCTATGAGTGCATCGAAAATGAATTTGTCTGATACATCGACAAGACATTTGAGCATCAGAATGAGCGGAACATAGTACAAGACTCTTTTGTGGCTAAACATGAGCTTGGCCGTTCCATTGGTAACGTAGTGCAATGTGTTTGTCTGATCGCAAAAAAAAAAGTTCCATAAGACAGAATTTGGCATAAAATCAAGAAAAATCATTCACAATTGGCAAGCGACTTACCACAGTCGTATTGTCGTCTCGGACACACCGAAGCTGCACACCGAGGTCGCTAAATTGAAGACCGCGAGCCTTCCATCCTGAACGTTTTATGGCAATGGGATAATTTCGTCTGGTCATTAGCAACATTCTTATCAACCTCTCGTGACCTTTCACTATGAAATAACCGCCCCATTCTTGCTCGTGCTCACCATGGGCAATCAGCTGCGCTGGATTTGATTTGTACAAGTGGCAACGATTTGACTAAGCAAAAATGAAAAAAAAAAAATACATTGTCGTCTCAATGATTGTTGTCATTTTTCTCTTAATTATGACTAAGAAAAGTACTTCCAGATATCTTCACTTATAAACTATGGTTTAACATTTACATTGTTTATTTACCTTCACCATTATAGGTACTTCACCCATATCTTTTTCTATATGTTCCATAAGTTTTCCATTGACCGACCAGCCAATCTTCACTATTAATTTACCCTTGTAAGTCGAACCCCTCTGTCTACATTCCGTGGGATAAATCTTGTGATTCTTAACGCCTATGGTCCCGGTGGGAACTGTCGGTTGATAAATCGTCGCATCTTCCATCCACAACTTTATTTTGTCGTCATTTGCCAGTGTGAGGTAAACCGGCACAATGTCTTTCAGGCAATCAGTGAGACCATCCTCGAGCATGTAATTGAAAGAATCTATGTGCGGCGTTCCCAGTGTTTGCAACAGCTAGAAAAATCAACATCACTCTAGGTTAACCGCGTTCCCGGCGATGAATATTAAAAAACGTGTGGTTAAAATATACGTACGGGATTCTGTTTCTCCGGAGGTGTTCCAAAATTTTCCGAGGTGTTTGATAACTCCGGCTCGATCAACATTTTGACATTTATAGCGAATTATTGTTTTCAAAATAATATCAACTGTGCACGCTTCGAGGATGCACCAATTCCACGTGTATTTTAAACACACATCTTACATATCGTCCTCGTGCGAACGTCTCTTACGCTACCAGTGCCAGAATTCGGAATTACGCCGGGATGGTAAAGAAACTGTACACGATATTCGGCGAATGAAAGAAGGAAAGCTATTTTTATATTAAAAATCCTTATTTTAGCGAATTTTCACATTAGTAAATGCGAAAACAAGTTTATTTCACGCGGTGCGTTTCGCGCGCATAAATTCCCATTTTCACGCTGTCAATGACCATTTTCATTTTCTTAGTTTCATATTGACGTAAAAATTTGTAATTTATAGAGACTTCGTACGAGTATTGACAATTTATGGTATCGATTTTTTAATTTAAACATTTCTCCGGCACATGCATTTTTAGTTTTAAAGTCATTAACGGTCATTGTGTAGTCATTTGACCGAGTGAAAAAAGAATTTCGTGGGGATTTTACTTTTTCTCCGTGGCCGCATTGGAATCGTGGAGGCGCGTCGTTCTTGTCAACGATTATCAAGAAATTTGAAATCTACAGTTGCAACATGCAACAGGCTAAAGAGCTTCAGTCGGCGTCTTTGGCTTGTACCGCTCCGAAGGGTACGTTGTTTTTGTGCAATTACAAAAAATTCATTTTGGAGCGGTAATCACATTTGTTGCTTATTGCATAAAGGTTAGGCTCACTGATCAGGGGCTTCAGCAATCACCGGTTTTTTACAATAAAGGTTAGTGTATCTTCGTTACAAATTTTGCTCTTGAGAAAAGGAAGTCCCGAAATTGGAGCTGCAACGCTGCTCGATGATCCGAAATTTTTACATTTTGGGGACCTTAATCCTTTAGTGTTATTTTTTAAATGTAATTTCCATGTGCTACAAATATGCAATAGTGGTAGTAATCGATCCGTGCTAAAGAATTTCCGACGCAATTTTCCTCTGTTCATTTTCTAGATCGCAAATTTTTTGATAAATTCGCAAAGGAATTTGACTCTATCGTTGCAAGTTTTGCAGAAGCGTTCTCTAAGTTTTTCAAATATCATTTAAATTGCTGTAAAATTTTTGGCCACTTAGCCCAAATTCTATTCGGATAATCTCACAGCTGTGACAGTATCATAGATTTAGTTGAACGTAATATTTTGCGTTTTTATTGGAATCCAAAAATCTTTTTACAGCTGCAAACATGAGTGATGATACAGTATGCGTTGCAAGTTTTGCAGAAGCGTTCTCTAAATTTTTCAAATACTATTTAAATTACTGAAAAATTTTTGGCCAGTTAGCCGAAATTTTATTCGGATAACGTTGCAGCTGTGGCAATAGGATAGATTTAGGTAAATGTTGTATTTTGCATTTTTATTGGAATCCAAAAATCTTTTTACAGCTACAAACATGAGTGATGATACAGTACGCGTTGCAAGTGTTGCAGAAGCGTTCTCTAAATTTTCCAGATCTCATTTAGATTACTGTAAAATTTTTGGCCAGTTAGCCCAAATTTTATTCGGATAACTTTGCAGCTGTGGCAAAAGGATAGATTTAGGTAAATGTTGTATTTTGCATTTTTATTGGAATCCAAAAATCTTTTTACAGCTGCAAACATGAGTGATGATACGGTGTGCGTGGCTGTAAGGATCAGGCCTCTTGTTCCGACAGAAGTCGAAAGAGGATGCCAAAAATGTATTTCTCTCGTAACTGGTCAGCCACAGATCCAAGTTCGCGGAACGGACAAATCGTTTACGTTCAATCATGTATTTGGAGAAGAAACAGATCATGAGACTTTCTACAAGACAGCCATCAGTAGTATGGTTGATAAGATATTTAAAGGTAAGCAAAATTTGTTATTTAAAAAATAGCCTGCGATACAGGACTTAACATAATGTTACTCATTATTTTTTTCGAATTCACAAAGCTATGTTCATGTATTACACATATTTTATATACTTCAATATATAGATTCACCTTATCAATGCTTATAGTAAAACAAAAACTTTATACATTTAAATTTAGAGGATTCTAAACAGGAACAGAGCGGATATCAATTAGAATTTTTTTCATTCATTCTTTCATAACAAAAAAACGTGATTGACTTAGTAAACAGAATTAACAATTTTTTTTTTTTTCAATTTACTTATCCATTTTCAGGCTACAACGTAACAATTCTGGCTTATGGCCAAACGGGAAGCGGCAAAACCCATAGCATGGGTACTAATTATACGGGTGAACAGTCAATGGGTGTAATTCCACGCGCTGTTCATGATATCTTTGATATAATGCAATCGAAAAAAGATTACACTTTCAAAGTTGGCGTGTCATTTATGGAGCTGTATCAAGAACAGCTCTACGATCTCTTGGCGGAAAAACAGAGAAACGAACGAATAGTGGAAATCCGGGAGGATGCCGCTAAGGGTATTAAAATTGTCGGGCTCACAGAAAAGGAAGTAACAAATGCAAATGAAACGTTGCAATGCCTGACTCAGGGTTCGCTGGAAAGAGCGACGGGTGCGACGGCCATGAACAGCCAGAGTAGTCGCAGCCATGCAATTTTCACCATAGTCATCCATCAGCTGAAAAACGACGACCCCAACAGCGCGACGACCTCCAAGTTCCATTTGGTGGACTTGGCGGGTTCGGAACGTAGCAAAAAAACCCAGGCAACTGGCGAGAGGTTCAAAGAGGGCGTTAATATTAACAAAGGCCTTTTGGCGCTTGGTAATGTCATTTCGCAACTCGGCGAAGGTGGCTCAGCCTCTTACATTGGCTACAGAGATAGCAAATTAACGAGGCTTCTCCAAGACTCGTTAGGAGGCAATTCTGTGACCCTTATGATCGCCTGCGTAAGTCCGGCGGACTACAATTTAGACGAGACAATGAGTACCTTACGTTACGCGGATCGCGCGAGAAAAATAAAGAACAAGCCGATCGTGAATCAAGACCCGAAGGCAGCCGAGATCAACAGACTTAACAGTCTCGTGCAGGAACTTCGATTGGCTCTCATCGGCCAGGGCCCAACTTCATTGCCTTGTCCACCGGAGCATGCGGAGCTCCACGAAAAAAATCGTGCACTCCAAGCGAAACTCCGTGACCTCACTGATAAGTTAAATGGCAATCTCATCGAAATCGTGAATATGCACGAAAGAGCGGAGCTCGCTGAGCAAGCGCGGGAACACATCAAATTGGCGATGGCGAAAATTTTAGAGGAATTCGAAGAGGTCCTGGAAAAGTTCGACGCCGCATCGGCGGAACGCGCAGCGATAGAGCCGATTTATCAAAAGATTCTTGATCTGCAACAGGAACAAAAGAAAACGGCGGCGGAAATTCTTCAACACGAACTGACTTCTATGTCCACTTCCATCAATAAATCTGTCGGTGATGCGGAATCTGCTCATGTCTCCGTCGACGAAGATACGACCGAGGTTTCCGTGGACGATGTGCGCTGCGATTTAGACGAGAAACACGCCGAGCATACGCTCAGACAAGCTGAACGAAATCATGAGATTCAGAATATAAATCGTGGCCTGGCGATCAAAGAGGAACTCATATCAACGCTGCTTAAAAACTCCTCCCAAATAGCCGAACATTCGAAGGAGTTACAGGAGATGGAAAATGAAATTAAGACGTTGCAATCGGAAAAGGAGGAGCTCATGCAAGCGCTGCAGAATCATAAAAACAACAGCGCAAGCGCGAAACTCGCGCAATCGAGACGCAAGAAAGTTCAGGAGCTCGAGAAAAAGATTGCTGAACTTTCGAAGAAGTGCACCGAACAGATGAGAGTCATAAAGATGAAGGAAAAGTCGGATCAGCAAATTAAGAATCTCTCGTCGGAGATAAGCTCGTTGAAGCATACGAGGGTTAAACTCATCAGAGAGATGCGAAAGGAATCGGAAAGATTCAGTCAGTGGAAACGAGCGAGTGAACGAGAACTCACGAAGCTTAAGGATCAGGACAGAAAACGACAGAATCAAATGGCGAAACTTCAAACGCAGCATAGCAAACAGCAAAATGTCTTCAAGAGGAAAATGGAAGAGGTTTGCTCTATCAACAAAAGGCTTAAGGTAGGCAACAGTTCCTTACCAAAATCTTAATTAAACAGAATTAGTATCTAACATATTTGTTCAAACATACATTTTGAGTTCGTATTTTATTGAGTCATATAATTACACCTGATCTATGTAATCTTTGCATTCTTTCACTTTGTACGATTTTTTTAAATGACCGGAAATGCAAAACTTATAAACGATGTTAAATTATGAATTTATGAAATGAGTGGTAGATGTGATAAGTCATTTTTTAAATTAAAGGAAGCCTTGGAGCTGCAAAAAAAAACTCAACAGCGGCGGGATAAACAGTTGAACTCGAAAGAGGGTGGGATACAAAGCTGGGTGGAGAGGGAACTTGCTGTCTTAGTGAGCACGGTGGACGCCGAATGTTCCCTTGAAAAATTAATGCAAGACCGAGCATTGTTGACGAAAGAGTTAGAACAATTGAAAAGCGCCGCTTCCGATTCACCGGAAATAGCGAGTCAAGCTGCTGAGCTTCAAGAGTATATCGATTTACGAAACGCGCAGATCACTGACCTTCAACAAAAAATTATCGAATCCGATCAAGGTAAAGCGGACGAATATGAATTTTCGTGAATAGTTTTCATTGTCTCTCAATGTATGTGAATATGAACGGTATTTACATGGTTTTTCAATTGCGCAGAGAACCGGGCGAACACCAGGTGGAATGTTATACAATCGATGAATGATGCGAAAACGGCTCTCAAAGTACTCTTCGAAACTACGGCCGCAGATCGCAAGGCAAACTGTGCGAAGAGTCAGCAAATGGACGACTTGATGGTATATTTCAAAAAAATTCGAATCCTAAACTCGATCAAATGCTCTTTTGGACATTTAATTACTAGAAGCTTGTTCGAGTATCAAGACCATTAATAATTTTAGGAAAAATACGACGCTGCCATGATGAAAAATCGTCAATACGAACTTCGCGAACGATATCACGCTCTGGATGCTCAGAGGTTGAAGGACCTGGAGGAGGAGCTTCAAGCATATAAAGAGAAGTCAGAAAGACTCGAAGAACAGGTAAAATTGTTAACGTGATTCGTTGTACCACATTTCGTGGTGGCAGTACTGAAATTATTTAAGGCCTCTGATTTCGAGAGCGCATTGCGCTCGAGTCGTACAAATCATAATATTATACTTATGAACAGCATGAATTGAATAATCCAAGGGTATTTTTTGTTCGTAGTTATCGGCCTCCGAAGATTCATCGACGAAACAAGAACGTAAACGAGCAAAGATGCCGCAGCGCGTGCGTCTTTTAGCTGAGTCAAGTATGAATAATATGTCGGCACACATTACCGACGATAGCTTCAGCTCTGAGGACGACGTCAACGGAGATCCTGACTGGAAGAAAACGCCACTCTTCACGCGCCACAAGAAATTTTCGGTACTTTACGTCGAGCTTTTCGTCGAAGAACCTTCATGCATTACTCGTGACGACAATTAACTTTCCTTCTTTTTTCAGAACTCGGGGAAAAATACCTCCAGCGAATCCCAGAATTCGCTAAAAAGGTCTTTAGAAGGACCCGTCAAGTGCGCGTGCAAAACAAAGTGCGCAACGCGACTTTGTTCCTGTGTTAAGAGTCACCAGAGTTGCGTGAATTGCAATTGTAACTCGGAACTCTGTCAGAATAGGGACAAGGAAAATGTGAGTTGGCCCAAAATATGGAGAAACAAAAATGTGGGTGCTGTGGAATTCCTATTCATCTGATTAATCACAATTCTTCTAACGAATTTCAGATGAATCGCAATCTCTTTACCGATGTTACGATCACCCACGAAATTGATCAGAACGAGGAGCCGAAGAAGCGGGCGAGGTGAGAGATTTGCAACCCTTTTTTTACTCTGTAACATAAGATTATCCTGTCCAACTAAGTGAATTTTTTACCATTTCTACTCTTCAGAGTCTATTAATTAATTAGATTGATGTAAGAAATAAAAAAAAGTTGTACAAAAAAACTCACATATAGTTATTTGAAATTAATGTATTTTTTGTTTTTAGGTTGGAAGCGTGATGGGAACCTCAACATTTATTTTATTAACTGACGTCATTTTTTATATTCGACATCCGAGCCAAGCATTCAATTGGAGTATGTAATCGTACCACGAGTCAATTTCATTTGTAAATCAGGAACGCAAGATCCTGTACTGTCGTTGTTAATATTTATTTTACTTGAGGATTCAAATCGGGATTCGGGAGAAGGCATGGAAAAGTTGAATAACCTTCCGATGGAAAAAAGGAGCGGGTACATCCCTTTTTGTACATAATAATATCGTTAAGTGTTAAAATACCTTACATAATAAAATCAGTGCCTTACAAGAATATATTCAATGTCTGCAAAGAAAAAAGTGTAAACCCTCCCGTACCAAAATTCGAGTTAATTTTTTTCAGGTGATGTCTAGTGTCTCATCAAATTAGTAATCTTAACGTTTAACTAATATTGTTATTCAAAAAATCGAGAAAGAACACATTTCAAATTAACAATATCTGCATATACATAAATCAATCACTATATTCTGAACACATTAATTCATCGTAGATCGTAGTTTTCATTTTCATTTCAAATATCGCGCCATAGGCGGCAATACGTGTGAACCATGCGTTCCTCACAGGATCTAGGGATTTTTATGGGGACCGCGATTACTTCGTGATCGAAAAACGTGGACTGCGTGGGCGCGGCAACTTCAAACGATACTTCACATAACATGATGAGTTACCATCACGACGAGGACCGAAACTAGCCGACGAGTTGGGGACCGGCTCTTTGCGTTAAATGCGCAACCCGAGTTCGCACAGCGATAATCGCTGCCGTCTGCTGTGGATCTATGTGAAATTGTATCGCACATACTTTAACCCCTCCAGCTAAAAACGTGCCTTGACAGTTCATTTAAACCGGTTTCCGGTCACTATCCATTCGCCATATCTCAACACCAATCAGACACTCTCATTTCATTTATCTATTTTTTTTTTTTTCGAAATCTTGCTATAGAGCAATTGCTCAGTTCAGTGACTTATATTGAGTGGTAAGTTCCACTTTCCAGTTGTCGCTGCACGACCACCGACTGTTGACACAAGCGCGTCCGTGGTTTAATTATTATGTAAGTTATTAATGCGCGATTGTTACGATCGCGCGCGTCGCATTCCTCCTACAAATATATGTAGATTTATGAAATACTTATAATATTGCTCCCCATGTGCTGAAAAGAGTTCGACAGTCTGCGCAGCTGTGAGGGTCGCACATTTTTCTGCTAAAAGAAGATATCCACTTAACTTTATTGCGCGCCTCGATATACATCTCTGTTCTTCGCGATCCTGTACACGAGCAACAGCAATACAGTGAGATTGTATTTGTGTGAAACGCTTCTATTCTTTCCATGTGTTATTAGATTGCAAGCGACTATTAGAAACAGTAAACGGCACTTGTGAAGCACTTGGCTATCGGGATAATAAGCGTTTGCGTTCTGTCGCATTTGATGATAATGGCACGGTCAAGTCAATTGAGAAACAACATTTGAAAAAAAAAAAAAAAATGTATACATTTTTCACGAGAAACTAGAAAAAACGAAGTTGGGTCTGTTTTGAAAAGATTCTAATAAATGTAGCGAAAAATTTAGAGCAATTTGCGGAAAATTTTTACTCAGCTTTATCATCAATGAGTCATATGATTGACAGTTTTTTGGAAAATTGTTATTATAATTTTCGTTTGTTGAAAGACATTTCACAAGTTTGGATAAGATAATTTTTGTTTAACATTTTGATTGGGAGCAAAAACACGACTGTGAATTTGGTTTTTTTTTATAAACACAGTCAGGATAATTGCGAAAGAATTTTTTTTAAATTCTAATCCATTTTTAATATAAGCTGTTTTTCTGTATATTGGTTAATGTGAATGTTTGCTTACATTAAGTAGAATCCTCTTAGTTTAGATCAATTTTCTATTACACTAATTTCCCTTTTGAGGCCTGGAAAAATTATTTTTTAAATTGAGGTATGCAATTAACTTGACTGTACCATTCTACTGGCGACAGATTTGGGATAATGCACATTTCCTGTGATAAACTATGTTTAATCACTTTTACAACATTACACTACACAATTTTGACTTTTGATACCAGTTTTAAAAAATAAAATAAAAAAATTGTCATTTTTTTTTTTACTAATAGTTTATTGTTTTTTATTTCAGATGTTTGCTAAAATTTCTATAATTAAAAGCGCAGCTGCCGATCTACAGATTTTATCTTCCCAATTAAACAGGATGGCTAGTTCAGCCGCAATGTCCAAATTTGACCCACCAAGCCGCTTTAAGGGAAATGATAAATCAGTTTGGTAATGAAACAAAAAAAAACATTAACTATAACTTTAAGAAGAACCTTGATAACTGAGGACGTAATTTTCAAATACCAACTGTCTTCACAGGGTGGAATATATTCAGCTTGCCCTGCAATATAAGCCACTAAATCTGGGCCAGGGCTTTCCTGATTTTCATGCTCCATCCAATGTCACAAAAGCACTGGCTGCTGCAACTACCAGTGATAATCCTCTGCTTAATCAGTATACCAGGGGTTTTGTAAGTAAAGAATTTCTATCGTTTTCTATCGATGAGAGAATCCGTAATTTGCCTTAATTATTATTGGTATTGTTATTGTTTGAAAACAATTACAATATTACTCTAATTACCAGACCTTATAATGATCATTTCACGTATAAAGTACAGTATAAATCACCACATTATTTTACTCACAAAACTTTAAAAACTTGTGATGTATATTTAGAAAAAGCTCAGAGGTACAGAGACGTCTTATCTTTGAGCACGGAAAAGCGTATGTCTTCTGCATGAACTGATAGATATATTACGTAATGATCCGCGCAGCTAATAGAGCTCTATGAAACATCCCGTTTAGCACAAAACTACGTACTATTTTATTGTTACAGGGTCACCCACGATTGGTAAACGCTATTGCGAAATTATACTCTAAGCTTCTAAACAGAGAGCTCGACCCGAACAAAGAAGTAATCGTTACCGCTGGCGCGTACGAGGCGTTGTACGCTACGCTCCAGGGTCACACGAATCCTGGAGACGAGTGGATTATTATAGAGCCTTACTTCGATTGTTACGTTCCTATGGTTTCGGCGGCTGGTGGAATACCGAGGTTTATACCATTAAAACCAGTACGTTCTTCGACCTTAGATTCTCAGATCTCTTAAGATTTCATTTCACTGAGTATTTAGCGTTTAATCAATGTGCTTGAAGAATCAAAGGTATCTTTGTGAAGGCTATACATTCACGTTGAAATTATAGCTCATTTTAATCGTCGACAACGGCAGCGAAAGTTCTAAGTTAATTGACCGATTTGTATTAATGTCATCGCTCTCAAAAAATACTCATTAAAATACGACCTCAATGTGTATGTTCCCTCTTGATCTAACGATCACAATTTATCTCACAGACAAAAACCACGGGTCTCGTGACCTCGGCGGACTGGGTATTCGATAAGGAAGAGATGAAAAGTCTCTTCAATAAGAATACAAAAGGAATCATTCTCAATACTCCCAACAATCCTGTGGGCAAAGTTTTCACTCTCGAAGAGTTGGAATTCATCGCAGATTTGGCAAAAAAATGGAACGTACTCGTAGTATCCGACGAGGTGTACGAATGGATGGTTTACGAGCCCTGTAAACACATCAGAATTGGTGAGACGTCTCTACTTAATTCGCAATTTCATATCAGAAAAACAAAAAGACGTGAAGATGAATTTTTCAAATATTCAAATGAAAATTACAATATTATAAAATACTGAAAAATGATGTTTTCACTATAGCGACTCTTCCTGGTATGTACGAGCGGACGATCACGATTGGTTCGGCGGGAAAAACTTTCAGCGTGACCGGATGGAAGACAGGATGGGCATATGGTCCGGCGAATTTGCTCTTCAATTTGCAGATAGTCCATCAAAACTCCATTTATACTTGTACAACGCCAATTCAGGAAGCAGTTGCGATTGGCTTCGAGGAAGAAACCGCTAAACTGGGACAGCCCGATTGCTATTTTCACAGTCTGGCCCACGAATTGTTGCCAAAACGCGATTACATGGCAAAGTTTCTCACGGAGATCGGCATGTCTCCGACGATTCCAGAAGGCGGTTACTTTATGGTAGCCAACTGGAAACCGCTGGAAAAAAATGTCCGTCTCGAGGAAGAGACGGATGCCAATAAGGACTATCGATTTACAAAGTGGATGACGAAGCATGTCGGAGTACAGGGAATTCCTCCTTCCGCATTTTATAGCGAACAACACAAACATTTGGGCGAGGACAATGTTCGTTATTGCTTCATAAAGGCAAGTGATCGATCTAATTTCATTCGTTTCACCAAATCGGGCTTCTGAATAATTGAGATTTTGTTGTTTGTCTTTGCAGAAAGATGAAAATTTGAAAGCTGCCGCGGAAAAGCTACTGAAATGGAAACTGCAGCAAGCGTAGACGGTGTTTTTACGCTATCGAGCACATATTTACAAATCCAAGTTTTTTGCATCCATCAGGCCTGTGATTCGTGATCGAATGCTTTTACGAATGTTTTTAGTATTTATATTCGAATATTGTTATACATTACTGTACAGTTTTTGTTGCTGAATGTATATTTTTGTACGATTGTATCGAGATGTTGAAATAATTATATTCTGTCGATCTACTTACACTCTTGTGACGATCATTCCTCCGAATCGCTTCGATAGAGTCCGAGTTCACTTCAACAAATTTTAAACAATTTTCCTGAATTTACCTCAGTTTACAGGAACCCATCGATTTTGCCATCGAATGGGCCGCAGCATTTAAAGAAGAAAACTTGATAAACGAACCGTTTCTTCGTGAAAAGTTTTAGATAATAAATGATAGACGGTCTACAATAGTTCGGTTTTATAGCATTTATGTAATTACAAGTTCAGTTTATTTCATTGAGTCACATACTTACGATTGAGTCGCTAACGTGTCCGTTTTAGTTTGAAAAATCTCCGCGCAACCATCTCTTCGCGTCTTTTGTGTCGGCCCCAAAAGTTTTTCCGTATCTACAAGAAAAAAAAACGATGATCATGGTTGCAAAAGAGAAACAGAATTTAAAAAAATTCAAGATCACCTGAATGTGGCTCCGGGTACGTGTCCGAAATAATTGGGTATCAGCCCCACGTGCTTGTGATAAATTTCAGTGGGTTGAATGAGAAGCGGTGGATCCGGTCGATTTAACGTGGCTGGAGCCCATTCGGTACTCTGGCGCATGCGATAATCCGTCGTGAAGTCGCAAAGCGCACTATTTGTCACCGCTGCGTTTGATGCACCTAAATGCGCATAGCCGTAGGGTATGTGTCCTGCATATCCTGTAAAAACATTAATCAGTATATTTAATGTATACACTTCAGAACAGCACGAGGAAAAAAGATTTAGTAGCCCTAGCGAATGTTTAGCTAAAATCATAATGGCATTAAGAAAATTTATTATTTCACCAAAAAAATGTTTAGCCTATAGTAAAAAAATGTGTTCGACAAGCAAAGATTTTTGTAGCTTAAAAATAAAATTTTTAGCACTGTGAAAAAAAATAGTTAGCTTAACAAATAAAATTTGTGACACTGCGAAAAAAATAGTTAGCTTAACAAATAAAATTTGTAGCACTGCGAAAAAAATGTTAGCTTAACAAATAAAATTTGTCGCACTGTGAAAAAAAATCGTTAGCAAATAACGCAATGTTGTGACTATTTTAGCAAAAGATTAGTATCGCTTCGTAGGTTTTACGAACTTCTGGCGTTCTCGCGAACGAAAGAATATCGCATTTTTTTCTCGCTACTTGTGAGCTCCATGTTTCTAATGAGTCACTTCCCTAAACACGATCTACAAACGCAAAACGGTCGAAATATTGCGCGAGAGTCGTTGTTGAATTGTGAAAGCGAAACCTTGAAATATCGACGGTGAGGCTGACGTGGCGGTAATTTGGAGAAGGGAAATCAAAACAATTGGTGGAGGAAGAAGTGTGGCTGGCGCATCCACGTTCAGGGGCATATTATCGAGCCGCAACGAGCGCGATCGAGAAACTATGTAAACAAGTGGGTCACCGTTAAAGTGGCCTTACCGCTGACGAGGTACTTCTCGGGATTCGTGTTTTCCATGAAGAATGGCGAAGGCGAATGATCTCTCGGTCTCTCGCACTGTTCGTCCAGAGGAAGATTGCGCATAACGCCAACGCAATCGGGTCGAACTGATATCAGAGGGAGTCGGAATTCACTCTTAAGAAGCTGTCCCGGTGCATAAAAATGATTTCATTATTTTTCTAAAGAGGTATACATTTTCCCCTTATTTCGTCTAATTTAAGAAATTTAAATAATTTCATTTTTTCTGAACAGGTATAAATTTATTCCGAATTTTATCTGATTAAAAAAAAATGAAAACGATTATTTTTCAAATATTTTGGAAATCCATTTCTTACTTGTCTTCGAAATTTTAAAAAGTCCTCGCAGAAAAGGCGATTAGCAACAAAACTAACAATTATTTTCTATGATTGTAATTGCTTAAAAAATAAATAAGAAAAACCATCATGAAAATTACTCTGATTATTAGGAATTAAAACAGAAATTTCGGACTCGAGTAATTTTTGCTGCCCAATTTCGCTTCTTAATTGCAAATGACTAATGTTACAATCAATCGATTTAAAGTGACTGCAATTAGATGAAATTTCATCCGAGTGTAAAAAAGTGTCGGAGCAATGATTACCAAGCGTTCTTCCAGATTACGAGGATCCCCCAGATTGTTTTGCAGGGCCATCACCTTCTTCAGCTGATTGGAGGCTTCTCTGTTCCTCAACTGCTGACGCTCGAACTCGGCGAGACCCTCGGTCGCCTTAACCGTATATCTTTGGCCATTTCTCGCAGTTAGGTTTGGCATGAACCCTGGAACGTAGAAATGGTAGCTTGAGGCAGTGAGGTCAGGAGGATCAATTACGCGACTACTGGTAAAACAAGTAACGAGATACCGTCCGTTATTGTCCCTCGAGAAACAAAGTGCTCGACCGAGGTCAGGATCTACTGCGCAGCTAAACCAGATGGGTAACATACCTTCGTAGCCCGGTGTCATCGGGTGCGTGAAAACAGGATCAGTTCGCTTGATTCGCGAGTTTACTATATCTATGTCATCTTTTGGTGGCCTCGTCACCTGTTCAAATTAAGTGAGTTTCAAAACACGCCATGACAATCAACTCAACCCCTTAAGAATTCTATCCGCTACATTGCTTTGTTATACGTTACTCGAAGAGATCATTTTTATCGACATTCGTCGAGGATAATTGTTTAATAATTAATAATAATAATCAATTGATAGATTGTAGATAATCGAAAAAATACTCAGTAACCTCTTAAGGGATATTATTAAAGGAATCATATGATTTATTAGGAAAGAGGAGGCAGACCTCATAGACATCTTACATTGCTTTATTATATGCTACTCGAAGAGATTATTTTTATCGACATTCGTCCATAATAATTGTTTAATAATCAATAATAATAATTAATTGATAGATTACGGGTAATCGAAAAAAAAGTCAGCAACCCCTTCAGGGATATTATTAAAGGATCATATGATTTATTAGGAAAGAGGAGGCAGACCTCATAGTCATCTTACATTGCTTTATTATACGCTACTCGAAGAGATTATTTTTATCGACATTCGTCCATAATAATTGTTTAATAATCAACAATAATAATTAATTGATGGGGTATCGAAAAAAAAAAAAAAACGTCAGCAACCCCTTAAGGGATGTTATTAAAGGAATAATATGATTTATTAGGAAAGAGAAGACAGACCTCATAGTCATCGGTAACCCTGTTGGAGAGGATAAGTGTCTCGGCATGGTTGATGGTCGGATCGAGTAGGAGTTTGTGCGTCAGACCTCCATAAGTTTCGCCGCATCGAAACCGATACTGAGGACAATAACCCGCGTACCTGCAAATTAATTACAACATTTGGACACCACTCCTTACGTCGCATTTGTCGACAGTTCGACAAAAAAAATACCCGGGAACCAGGTGGGGTTGCTTAGTCGTGAGAAGTTCAGCTCTAGCCATCACTAAAAATTTATGTGCAATCGGAGAATAAACTCAAAATTTAATTTCACTGCGATATCATCGTGTTCACTTCACGTCAATTTTGACTTGTCACCTACGCCTTCAAACAAATGCCGGCGATACAACATTTTATCATTTTGCTTCAACAAATAAACGATTATAGCAATAATAAGATTTATCGAATATATAAATACAAAAATATCTGTCTCTAAAAAATTTTATAAATATTTATTACAATGTAAAATCGAAACAAAATTTTGGATATCCACTGCACAAAAAAAGAAAAAAATTAAAGAAAATTATTGAAATGACTATACCGAAAATAAATTTGACATCAATTAACTAGTAATTATATCAGTATAGTCCGACCTGCTGTTCTATGTTTTTCTCTCAATATTTATATAACCGATACGCATAATTTTTTCATAACAACACAAAAATTGTTACTTAGGAAGCCAGAAGGTTTTCCCGTCTCTTATCAGACCAGTGACGATCGTCATCGAATTTCCAGGCGCACATTTCTATATTTAGATCATAGAAACTGTGCATTCTTGATTGAAGGTCGATGCCGTCGTCCTCATGCACACGTATACATATACACACACCTTCAACACATTAGCAGACGTGTTAATCGTCGCGTTGAGGGGAGGCCCGCAGAAGCAGCACGCAGTCTATCGAGAATTCAACTTTCCACGTTGGTGTTGCGTGGTCGAGTGGGGAGAGGACACGGCGCGTCGGCCGCCGTCACGGCGAAGAGTAGCGCGCGTGAGTCGCGCAGCCACGCGTGTATCGCTTTCCAGTTTTCCGAGGACCACCGTCTGCGAAAGAGCTCCCGCGTGTTTACCGTCCGGCGAATGGTGTAAACAAAGGTGTCCGTTCGTCTCTCAGCGTGTGAAAAAAAATAAAATGTTTGTCGCCACCATAAACTGTAGGGACCCGAAGTGCACTCTCCGCGCGACGTTCTCCCAAAGTTTCTCTCCGCAATGTTTCTGACAAAACATTGACTATTCGATAAGCGCGTGTTTTTTTTTTTTTGTGTTTTTCAATCACAATTCGTGAATGCGCGGAGTCATGTGGTTTCATCAGGAGATGAATTCGATATTTTACGTGGACTCGGACTACGAGTCGTTGAGTTTCAACAACAGCAAGGTAGGAAATACGTGTTTCCGATGAATAAGTTATGATAGTTGGGCTGGTTGACTATAGATATCGCCCGAGAAAACTCGTATTAACCGCATAAACTCTGCATTACTATCGGCGGTCTCATTGAAATTCGATTGAATGACGCATTTTAGATAAGACTGTTGCGTTAAGGAAGTTGAAACGATTTGCAATAGACACATTTTCGAAATAACGATGATTTGGATACAATATTCTTCGATTTTTTTTCACTTGCATTTCGAGAGTAAAAATTTCTCTCTTTAACAGCCATGAGCGCGGGAAAATTTATATTGCGTTTTTAAATAAAATTGGGGATGCTTTGTATACTTCGGTGAAGAGCGATTTCGTTTTTTTTTTTTTTTTTTTTTACGTTCGATGTTGGTCTGCGTTGGAGGCTGTTTGAATTGTTATGGAATTCCCCATATGCATACCACTGTGTACTATGCTCAGTGTTCCCCTCAAGGGTTAGAGTCCGTCGGTTGTGGTAGGCTAGAGGGTGGACTCCAGGTGTGGTTCCCACTTCCGGTCTCAGCTCCTCCATTACTTCATGTGTATATGCATTACATCCACCGTTTACGAGTAGTTAAGAAACTCGGAGAAAATAGCACTCACCCACAATACAAATGATCTTGAGATTAGATCGGAATAATATTTATTGTTTCACGATATATAAAACCGCAATAATTATTGCTGAAACGGTCGTTTGTTCTGAACGGTAACTGGAGAACCATATGTTTTCGTTATGTTATTCATATTGTAAAAAAAAAAATCCACTCTATTTCCGGTAAAGCACAATAAGAGCGTTTTCATTCAATTTGTAACACGAATTATTAAATATCGTATTAGAACGTTTATAGCGAGTAATATTTGCATTAATTATTGGAAAATGTCCTAGTTATTGATCGTTAGCTCATTTTTTCATTTAATCTTTAAAGCTACAAAAGTTTGTTTACTTGGCGTTTCGGAAACGTTTGAAACTTTTAAACAACTACTATGAAAAATCTGCGCAGTTAATCTATGAAGTCTATTTTCAATAAACAATATAAGCTGTACACTGTAAAAAAGGACTGGAAATTTTCATTCATAAAGTTGGCAAGGAAATTTAATGTACAATTGTGACATAAAATTAAGGTACTTCTGAGGTGAAATTAAAGAAAATTAATAAAAAAGTACTTTTACGATAAAGCAAAAAAACTAAAGTTACTGTGCCAAAGATAAATTTGACATCGCATTTGTACAGTAAATTCAGCATACCAGTTTATGAATAAAAGCTTCCATTACACAAACATTAGTAATTTCAACTTATTGAATTATGTTGAAGTATATTGAGTTGATTGAAATTTCCATGAATTTTCAAAAACAATTCTCGCATGACCCACTGCACTGCATATACACGTACCTATATATACCGGGTGTCCCAGTTAAACGCGCGAATTTATTGAATTAGCAAATAATTTAGCAATTCTGGGGAATTTTGTACATGCAAAAATCTTGCAAAATTTTAATTTATGCAAAAATTAAGTTTGCAAAGGCAAAGACTCCTGTATATAATGTGTTATGATAAACATGCGCACAAACTTTTAAGTTGTTGGACGCAGTGTAGAGAATACGGCGGAGAAGTGCGTGCGTGCGTGCGCAAAGACCGAGCAACTCGACAACGAGTGCGTAACGTCATTAGCGTATATGTGCTCGCTGTACGGTCCCCAGGACTGTGTACATTCGTATGTACAGCGTACCGTACGTGCCGTCGCAGTATAATGATGATTTTTACCCCATCCGTTTTATTTAGCGTCGCATGTAACGCGGTGAATACCCCGCGTGACTACGACGACGAAGAATAGTGTATACCAGCAGAAAGTGCAGCGGCCGGTGCGGACCGGAAGTCGCGTTATTATCACTGCGCCTGGCGGTTCGTTGACTCTGGCCCCCGCGAACCAAGTTTCGCTTTTTATTATTTATTATTGTTCTAACATTGAACTGGCGGACTCGAATGTTTCCGAATAGAACAGCTATTAGAATAATTTTACACCGTCCATTCCTTTCTCTTTTCTTTGAGATAAGCAGTTGCGCGAGCAATGTTATGTTCGTATATTTTTTAAAATATATAGTTGCTTTTAGAAAATACCTTAGACTGTTGAAAAAATTTACTGCAAAATTACAATACCGGCAATACAAGCAATACAATGTGTTGTCCATCTTTATTAAATATTTTAAGTAACAATGCGAAAATTAAAATACTTGTAGATTTACCGTTAAACAATACAAGAATTTTATATTCTGAATTTTACACTACTATTATTAATATTAGCGTGAAGGTTGTGTCAATATCTCACACATTCCTTTTGTAAATTTTACATTACTTGTGACAGTGAATTGGCAATATTTTTAAACAATGCTCGTTGTGTATAGCGAATATGAGGAACTGTGGGCGAAAAAAGAGAACTTGGATCATGTAACTCCCAAAATTGCAACAGCGTTGATAACGTAAGTTGGACGTGAGTCCACTAGCCCCGGTCTCCACAATTCACAAATGCATTGCACGCGCTTGAAAAAGCGTGGATTGTATGCACAGGCCGGCCGCTCGGTTCGAGAAATTGCATTTCACTGTGTGCAAAAGTCGAGTGAAAAAAAGAGAAAGAAGTAATTCGCACAGCGAGCGCGCGTTAGTGTTCATCTTCACTTTTCTTTTATAGCACTTGCTCGAGATTCTACTTTCCACTCTCTTATCATTGCGTAAGTAGGTAGTTGTATCTATATATATATATATATATATATATACAACGCTAGAATAATATTCGCAGTGAATCAGCAGAATATGAAATTATAGTCGACGATGGGAAAAAGCAAAGTAACAGCGCGGAGTGTGATTGATTAAGCTCGCCATGTGACTCTGGAGACCCGAGGAATTTAATCCGGAATCTAAATTGCGAAGCTTCGCTAACTCACAGAAAATTACCCACTACCACTATCATCATTACTGTCTCTACTATTACTTTCGCCATCACTACTACATAAACACACCTACAATATCTTTATCTCAATTTACTTTATCGTCCAACAAGTGTCTGAATGTCGGAGATCTTCCAGTGTGAAATTTAACGAGCTATTAACCATAATTAAGCGAGCTCAAAGGGTTACTGGGAGCATTGACGATATATCAACACAGGAACTATGAAAAATGTACAACTGCAGTTTTTCAAAAATAAAAGAGCTTATTTGTGATGCAACGATTAAAGAGAAATTATGAAAATTCAATTAGTCTCTGTACGGTAATTAATACGACACAAAAGTACGTAATTTTTTAACTTACACAACGTACCGCTTCTGCAACCGGAGAAAACTCACCAGGAAATTAATCGTCCATCATATATTACCCGCAGATTAATAAATTCACATTTAATTAGGGTAATACAAATTCCGATCTGATCAACGTTAATTATTATGCATTAATCATTTTCGCTTCCTCTAAACTGAGAAAAAAAAAATTGAAAATTAATGCACCGGTAACGGAAATTTTTATTCACAAATCGTCTCTCTAATTTCAAGCGCAATGTGTTGAAAATTGAAAATCGGCTTAAAAACAAATTTATCATTAACATACAAAAATGTTCAATCAATTGCAACGAGAGCTTGGAAATATTTTCAAGTGAAAATTGTTTTACAAGAGGCTCAGGTATTCGGATTCGACAAATAATTATATCCACTTTTTAATAATTTTATTGAAAATGACAAATATTTTCTCATTAACATACTTTTGCAATTTTTGAAAGATATTTCGAAAAATTAATTACTTTCACGGTAAAATTGAAGTAAGGTATTAAATTTACTATATCATGAAATAAATTTTACAGCGCACTTGTACAGGAAATTTAGTGTACCAGATTACGAATAAAAACTTCCAGCACATGTACATTACATTTCAAGTAGATTTTTTTCCCAAAAGTGAAAAATCAGTTACAAGGTCGGCTCGAGTTGTGTGGAATAGCCTATATGTATATATACATATACATATTCCATACTATCAGCGATATAGCCTATATGAGTGTACATATATATATATATATATATATAGCGGCGCAGCTTCACCTGCAAGGGTTTATTGAAGCTGCCGCGGAATCTCCTTGCAGGCTCGTTAACGTCATCCAAGGGATGCTAGACATTGACAGATAGCCCACCACAATTCGCGAACGCGTTCTATGTATCAACAGCGTGTAACGCAGCTCAGTCTACGTATGCTCTGCCCTCGCCTCGCATTGCAACGATTTTCCGAGGTATCCGAGATCGTCTCGATCGATGATTGACTCGGGCTTCGATAAATTATCCTTTAACCCTCTCCGAACGTTAATCACCTTCGGTCGCATATATTAATAACAATTATATTTATGCTCTCGGAAGAAATCATTTATATAATGGGACTTGATGACTATGATTATCCACGTGACTCGCGAATTAATTACACTCTGTAGCGAACGATAATCATCAACATTCCCATTTTTATCACGAGGAAACGTGGGACTATTACTGAGTAATATACGAACTGAAGAAATGTGCATCGTCAGGGAATCATTTAAAGGCCTTTGAGGGATTTTTTTTTTTTTTCGCATGGAATGCCTCGTATATATCAGTGATGACTCGCTGTGAAGGTTCATTTTTCAAAAAGATAGTTTTTGATAAACAGCAACTTTTAGTCCTACTGAGTTTTTGAATTATATTTCAGTCACAGATTTGGAAAGTTTATTGAATTGTGGACTTAAAAGGGTTTTCAGTTTCGATTTTTTTTTTTCCAGAGAAAATTTATTGCAAACTTTGAAGTTGAAGAAGGTTTCACTGAATCAGAGACGATTTATTTACAATCAACGAAAAAGGTTCATTAGTTTGAAGAAATGTTTCTTTGATTTCAATCTCACTAATTTACATTGAGTTTTGGATCATTTTACCAAAAAATACAATATTACAACTCAAGTATTTCATTTCATTAGCAACGATTTCCGTGAATCAATGAAACTTTTCCTATCGATGGTAAGCACTTTTGTCACTGTACGTACATCCAATAAACAATATCTCAAAAAACGCCCTATTTTGGGTAAAAAAAAGTATAATGAGGTAAAGAGACGGACGTTTGCAAGTTTCAACACTATACTTTTTTTTTTTTAATTCCAACCCCCCTAATACACATGTGGCGGACACACGAGTGTATGCCATTTAAAAAAAACGGTACATCAACTGTTCTTTGTTACCTATTCTCCACGTTCTTCGCATTACGGTGAATTGGGTCTATGGAGGAGTGCGGGAGTGAGTTGCGTTGGGCCTTCTCATTGTATCATTATTCCCTCTCGTCGTATTATTGTTCCCAACGGCCACTGCCGAGAAACAACTACTGTAAGGAACATTGTATCTTAGTTTCGCTGCGTGCAGCAGCATAAAAGTAAGTATACAGCGAATGCGTTTCATTGTACGCGCGGATACGGCGAAAGGAGAAGGCGATGGGTTGAGAGCGAAGGATTCGTGGATCCACCGGTTCCTTACTCGTCGCTTGTCCGACTTAGCCACTATAGTATACAATGCAATATGCTATCCGGCTTGCGCCTCCCGCCACTGACTCATCGCACGCACATTTTTCTTTTGTGCGTTACGCACGAGCCACTCGTAGCGCGAGGAACGTGCTACGAGAACAAAGTGGCCTTTTCTTTTTTTCTCAGCACGCGTTTAATTCGTAAAACGTATACACAATGGTTTTCACTGCACCAGCCTCTTCGCTATCTTCACCAACCCGGAAAAGCTCATTTCCGCGGGCAGGCCAACAATTTTCTCTTGGAAAAGTTAACATTACGAAGTACGAATCGTTTCGCACTCAAAAGTTGGCTCGTTCAACTGACCGCAAACAATAATTGGACACTTTATCAACTCGACACCACAAAACTCGTCGGAATGTCATGCCACGGGATAAAAGTTCAAAGAAACATAAATTACCGAAATGTTGCAAGTCAATTGAATGATATTTAGTGGTCATGGATAAAATGGCTTTCGGTACAAATGTGTGAGACATAAATTGCCTGAATCTTGGATGTAAATTCAATAATATCTAGTGGTTCTTTTTCATATATCTATACATTCTATTAATTAGAGCATAATTTTATTGAATCTTGAGTATGCTGCGTTTAAACAATTATGTATGTGGTTAATGAGTGATTTGCGAAGGATAGTGGCATTGTTTGCCATACAGGACAGAAAACGCGAATTTTTTGTATTGCCAAACTGGTAGAATAATACAAATTTACTATGCAGCATGAAAACCATCACTTAACTTCTTTGATAAAGGCTACCAGACAATTCTCTTCGGGTGGTGAACCTCCGCACTCGCATCTTCGGTTTTTCTTTTCCTCTTCTTCGTTCCATTCGTTTTTTTTTTTTTTACAATTCACAGTGGTTATTATTCCACTGTGAATTTTATCGTTGATCTTTATATTCGACACGGACGGTAGACGGACGGCTGGTAGATTGAAAGTTGGTGGTATCGGGTCATAGGTCGATGCTTCCGTGTTACAATCTTTCGCTTCATCCCGCTTCTTCCATTGGGCACGTGAAACATGGTCGTGATGTCGATAAGCTTTTTCCAGCAGCAGAGTCCTTGGCTTAAACGTCGATATAAACAACGTCGCTTTTAAAAATACTCAGCATCCGGGAGAGAACGACAATCAGATTGAAAACAAGGCTCATAACGCGAGGTTTCTAAATTCTTTCGATAGATACCGATCTTTGTTCTCGAAAATTATGCCAAAGATTATAATATACGAGTATTCGTGGATATCGAGAGGAGGATCTCGATGCCGATCATGAAAATAATTAATAACCCATTAGCGCTGCCTCTCGATTTTATTTATGATTTGCCTGATTTCATACAGAGACATCAGAAATTTCACCGAATTAATCGTTCTTTTTTTTTGTTACCTTACAATTTTGGTATTTTATATGCGTGCTAGATCCCCGCAATATATTTGGCCAATATAAATTGCAACTTATGTTTCAAAACCCCATAAAAAGCTTAATATCAACCGTCGGATTACTTTGGTCAATTTTCAGCTCGATAGCTAAAAATGTGTTTGATTTAGGAGGTTGTCGAACATTTTTTAATGTCTTAATGATGATGATGAACATTGGCTTCAATTTTCGATGTGCCATTTTTTTTTTAACGGTAATGTGCGGCTTCGATGATGACAATTGTGAAATTTGACAAATTCTACGAAATGCTTTGTACATCGTTCAATTTATCAGCTTCCTGTTAGTTTTGTACTCGGCCAATGAGAGGAGCGTTTGGATCGTTTGGCTATCGTTGTGGCTTGTCGTTCTCCAAGAGGACCGGAAGTCAACGCGGTCTTCACCGCAGACTTCCGCGCGTCGATGGTCTAATGAACGACGTACTCGAATTGCAGACGTTTTAGCACAACATGTGACTTTTAAAAGCACTCATATGATACCATCTGGACGTACATGGCATTCTGAGTTCTGAGTGTATGCTCGATGGTTCAGAACTTGAGGCCACTGGGTCAACGAGTCAACTGCTGCAGCATCGACGACGACCACGACATATAACTCGTTAAACCTGCACATAGCATTGCCAGCGACGCGTGTTTGTATGCATTCATGAATGTAGGTGCGCCTCATCACCAGAGGCTACGTCACACAAACCCAGAATGTACATTTAATTTAACCTCTCGGCTCTTCTTCCGTCACGTGGATGCGCATATCGGGTATATTTACACGGAGTAAAAGAGTGATGTTAAAGAAACCACAAAATTGACACGTGTCAATGAACAGGCATGGCAGAATATGACATTAACAACACTGACAAAAAATCTGCTTGAAATTCAATACATTAAGTGGTATGCTAATAAAGTAATTTGAATGGTATAGTCATTTTTATAATTGACTTTCATTTTAATTTAAATCATAGGATTGTGTATAGTTGAGCGTTATGAATTTTGTTCTTTGAAGTTTTACGGTTAAGCAATTCTCTCTGTGTAGAGGTGGAATTGTGTTGGATTTTGTGATGTATAGAGATGGGCTTGTGTACAGTTGAGCGTTGGGCATTTACCTCGGCATAGTTTTGCTGTTGAGCGCTTCTCGCTGTGTGGAGATGGAGTTGTGTTGAATTTTGTGATGTATGAAGATAGGATTGTGTTGAATTTAATCACGTGTACAGATAGGGTTGTATTGAATTTAGTGATGTATGAAGATAGGATTGTGTTGAATTTAATTATGTGCAGAGAGAGGATTGTGTTGAATCAAATTATGTGTGCAGATAGGATTGTGTACAGTTGAGCATGATGCCAGTCGCGCTGTTGTGTTGAATCGAATCATGTGTAGAATTGCCGTTGTGTAGAGTCAGCTTTTGTGGAAACGACGCATAGCCACAAAGATCGTTTGTGGCGGAGAGAAAGTACAGTTTGCAGTTTCGGTTACCGACCGAGCAGTGGCTCAATCATATCAAAGTCGTACGGTATATTAACGTTACAGCCAGTGAGTCAGTGCGAAATCGAGCACATCACTAACTGCCGTGGAATCCACGAGAGTAACTACGTTCACTTTGGCCAAAGCGGGACGAAGCAATCGCGCCCGCGGGACGCCCAAAAAACCAGAGACAGAGAGTCGGTAAACCCGCGCGCGCGAGAGGTCGAGAGACAGTTTCCTCGAGGAATGCGGTCAGGTTGGACCGAATGTGGGAGAGCCGCGACGAGAGAGGAGCGGAACTACCGCAGCAGTCGTTTGCTTTGGCTAGGGATATCTCATGTGGTACCTACCAACCACATGAGCATTCGCCACTTCGAGTCACCTCTATGCCAAGTCACGCGGGCTCCGCCAATATTCAACACTAGACTGGACTCGGAGAGTTAAGAACCTGTACTAAAGAATAGCAGCCAAGAACTTTCAATTAAAATCGTAGTACAGGAAAAAAAATCCAACAAGTTCGATAATTATAGTGTGGCTGAAACACACGCAACTATCAATCATATTGTATACACGTTTTCGCTACACTCAGAGAAAAATATAGTAGAATCCGTAGGTCCAACTATGCCAATATTATTCCCAGCAGGAACGATCATATCGATTGTATTGGATACTATGGTACTTTCGATTTACTTGAGCTATAATTATCTTTGCACATATTATTTTTTGTCATTGTCGTAAATATAAAATATGAAAGTTCCTCCTGGAAACTATAATGCATGGTAAACGTGTAATATCGTTGCTGCAACCTTGTATTTTTCTCTCCGTGTACAGCAAATCTATGCTCGAAAGAAAATTTAGCTTTAAACAAAGTACATCCAAGAAAATTTTAGAGCATAAATCAATTTTACAGCGAGCCTTTTTTTTATATGAAATTATTGCTTGTATAAAATATTATTTATCCTAGAAATATTTTCAAACTATTTATTGACTGCACAAATTTTTACTCATTACTTTTTTTTTTTTTAAGAATATTTCATAAAAAAATTACTGCCTCGACATAGCGTTAAATAAAAAGCACAATTGAGTCGAAAAAATTCCAATTACTGAACTGAACCGCCAGAAGTATGTTCCAATTATAAAATACCTCATTTGCTGTCGTTGGAAAAATAAAAAAGTGATTTCTTTTTGCCGTAGCTCGTAACTTGGAATGTACATGAGCTCGGCTATTTTCTAAATTAAAGAGTGAGGCGCCATAAATAAATACAATATAGCGAGGAACCGGGATCCTTGGCGTTTATGGAGGTGCACGCGGTCCCTCGGATTTTATGGCCATTGCCATCCGAGAGCTCGTCGTGCATCGTATCGCTAGATGCTGAAGAGTGCTGAAATACTTTTCACGCTCCTGCACGTCGTAGATCGATCGTCGCACGATAAAATTAGTTGGTAATTAAGAGACTCGGACAGCCACTCACCGGACACACTGTACGTCTGCATTAAACGCAAAACTACGCATTTACCGTTTACTCCCCGTACTTAATTCCCAGGCTCGAAACCCGCCGAGGCTTTACCATCAAAATGTTAGAACGTGACTCATCAGCGGGAAACCGGTGAGCTAGCAAACCGAGGTAATCCTCTTGTATATCTACAAACTATTGCTCTCCCATTTCTGCAGATGTTTAAGGTACTTTATTGTAAATTCAGTGAATTTTTTTTTTTTTCAAAATCGCTTCTATCAATTTTGGTGTTACAATAGCCGATTTTCACGAGCAAGTTGTGGATCTTTTCGCATACAAAATTATAATTGCGGACATGTTCGAAACAAAAATAGACTGGTATATATATATATGAGGGATTTTTGCATGAATTAAACGAGCAAAAAGAACAATTTCAAACAATTGCTAAAAATCGGGTTCAGAGGTTTCAACTATATGAAGAATGTATTGTGAAAAAAATCTACTTTAAATAAACTGATATATATTACAGTTACTATGCAAGTGCGATGTCGAATTAATTTTTGGTACTGTAATTCCCATAATTCACTTTAATTTCGTTGCAAAATTACCTCAACTTTATATCACAGTCGTACATTAAATTCACTCAGCGAGTTTGTCAATAAAAACTTGCAGTCCTTTTTTACAGTGTAACGGGCTCGATCCGAGAGGTCAAGGGTCAAACTCAGGTCACCGCTGTGAAATGCCTGAAGTGTACACGGTTAAAAAAGATTGGAAATTTTTATGCATAAACTGGTAAATCGAATGGTAACATGAAATTCCTGGACTTTTATACTAAAATTAAAGCGAATTATAAAAAACTGCTACACCAGAAATTAACCCAGTTTATGTATAAAAATGTCCAGTGCTTGTCAATTAAACTTCAACTAATTTTTTTTTCAGTACAGTAAATATCTACACCTGAAGCGATATAATGATAGATTTTTTTATTTTTCAACACTATGTGGCATCTCCGCTTTTTTCCAATCCCAACTTATTCCATTTATAAAATACATATAAAAAAAAATACTATAAAAATGTAGGATATTTACGTAGGTGTACGGAAAGGTCAATTATATTAATATATCGAAAAGGGTAGTGGAAATTGATGAACGAGATTACAAGGAGCAGCAGTTAATGGGGTACCGTTTGCCTGTCGAGGGTAGGAGAGAAAAGTCGCGTGTTCCAGGTAGTAGGGGAAAGTCAACCGGTGAGTAGAGAAGGGATGGTGCGCGACCAAGCTCGATCGTTTCTGTAGACTGGCGACAGCCATTGAGTTCAGTGTCGTTCGGCTTCCCGGCCTCGTGCGCCGATTCTGTCAAACTGTTGCATCTTTTCCTAAAAAAACACACACACACACACAAACATTTTATTTCACATCAAAAACCCACACATACACACATTGTGTTATGTAAAGTGACGACGAGGAAATTGGAGACAATGATAAGATCGATTACATTTTCAATAATAATACGTGTGTGAGATTTTCGATCGTACGAAATTACCGATCGTGAAGGTCATCCGACTGTGGTGTGTGTGTGTTTGTGTGCGCGTTTGCAACTATAATTTTCGTGGCACTCGAGGTGAGTCTATATAATTGTGTAATCTTCCTCCTATTCACTCGAACGCTTTGCGCTGTTGCGCAACGTAAATCACCCGTCGGCGAATCTATCGGAAATCGAGTAACCAAAAACGTTATTGCTCTGTTCGGGGATTCTTGCCTTTCATTTATTCCCGCTGGAATCAATGCAAATTCTTTATCGATCGTACGTGCGGGAGATATATAGCGCGAAATTTGCACAGTTTGGGTACGCGCGCGGTTGCGCGATCACTAAGCTGCGCGGGCGAACGCGCTCGCGATCTACCGCGCAGTAATGCGCTTTGCGCTACTAGACACCACCACTGCCGCAATACTTTCGCAACGTTATATGCAGCAGCAACGATTCTCCGCGGCGACGTCCCCGTGATCCTGCGCCGCGCAACCGGCAAAGAAGCCTGCTTGCTACTGGCGCACGATCAGTGAAGCGCCGGGATCCTCGCTGCACAGTCGTGACTCGATTTTCGCAGCCCACGGAGCGATATTATAAACAGTATAAACCAGCATACAGCGCTTTATTAGAGTCCTGCAGTTCCTTGTTTTCACATAAATTGTGTTTTTGGTTTGGAGAGATAATCTGCGGTAGAGAAATATTGGAAAAATTCGATGCAGTGGTGAGTGGTGTGTTAAAAAAAAAATTTACTGGAAAATTGCAACAGGAAATTTTTCCCGTGCAATCGTAATTATCTTCTGGGAATTGTAGTTACTGGAAAATAAAAGATTGGATGTTTTTATTCATAAATTTGGCAATTAAATTTGATGTACACATAATTTGATGATATAGAATTTAGATACTTTTGCAATGAAATTACAAGGGATTTAAAAAAAAGGACTTTGGATGTAAAGTGGAAGAAAATTATTAAAATTACTGTATGAAAAATTAATTTGATGTCGCATTTGTATAGAAAATTTAGTGTACCAGCTTGTGGATAAAAACTTCCGGTATGTTTATATTAAATTTCAAGTTATTTTTACGCTGCGCTCAGAGACTTCGGGGCTCGAAGACTTGAGGTTTCTGGGATTTTCAAAATATTGAATTATAACGAAGGGCATGAATAATAATATTCGAACGTAGGTAGATGTACCGTAAACGAAGTTGCCTCATGATTATTAGAAGTCGTGGCTATGACTCACTTCTATTTTATTTCTTTAATATCTTGGACAGATGAGCAGCGGATTGAAGAACGCGTGGGTGACTTTGTCCTCTAGGTCGAAAGACATTTCTAGGTGTACCTTCTCTGATGCTACGCAATTTGAATGCGCGCATAAATCGTCACAATAAACAGCGAGAAAAAATGCTTCATAGATTCACAGAAATCGTTGCCAATGAAATGAAATACTTGAGGTTCAATACTATCTTTTTTTAAATGATCTCTAACTCAATGAAAAGTGGTGATATTGAATCAAAGAAATAATTCCTTGAAGCAATAAACCTTTTTCATTAATTATAAAACAATCATAGCTGATTCACTGAAACCTTCTTCGTCATCTTCAAATAAATGTGTATTTAGGCTAAGTATGTTCTTTTCATTGACTTCAGGTAGTGGCACTTCCCCCAACAGAGCTCAAAATTTCGAAACCTATTTATTCCTAAAGTACTTGGCAGGCAAAGCTCAAATTTTGAGAGGAGGTGCAGAAATACCATAGAAATAGGCTAAACTTCCGGCTCCACTTGCTCCCATCAAATATACATTTTTTTTGAATCCATGAAAACGTGTCTTTGAAACAATGGGAAATAATGAAAATTTGTTTTTTATTGTAATTGTTCTCTTTAAAATTGAAATTAAAATCAATGAGAAAAAAAAAATCGATCCACTCATTTCTTTGGGGTCAACAAAATCTTTATTCTCGGTATATTAGCCACATCGGCGTAGTATTTGAACGCAAGGAGACAAAGTGAAGCTTTTTAAAAGTTACGGAAGAATGCACATCACTGACGATTGCATCTCGCGTGTCTTTAGCCTGCAAGCATATATATACCTGTCTACGTAGATATTTATTCTTGCGGTATGCTATACATGTGCATTTAGTAGCGGCGGACGTAATACCACGAGTCTTAGGAGAAGAGCGAGGGTTGTGGGTAATTTTCATGCACCCACACGCCATTATCATAGAACATTATCATGTTATGTGGAAGCCAGTGGAACGAATAACTTGCTATGTGGGGCAACGATGCGTCCGATATTTTATATCGCTAAGTGCGTCGATGAGCAATTCATTTGCAGATCGCCTAGGAGTTCAAGGGTCACAAACACTTACTCGTTGCACTAGGACACAGTTGTAAATGTTGTTAAAAAAATCCATTGAATATTTTACACTTTAGTTTCAAAACAAAGATTATTTACTATTTAACGCTGTCTTTAACGTGGTCCGCGAATGCCAAAAATGCGACGAAGCGTAAAAGTACACTAACCTCATATCCAAGTGACTATTTAATTTCATTAAATTTATTCATATAAAAATAAATACGTTGAATGTACAGCATAATTATTTACTATTTAACGCTGTCTTCAACGTGGTCCGCGAATGCCAAAAATGCGACGAAGCGTAAAAGTACACTAACCTCATACCCAAGTGACTATTTAATTTCATTAAATTTATTCGTAGAAAAATAAATACGTTAAATGTACAGCATAATTTTACAATAGACACTCGTTTTGTCTGTGGGTAATTGTACAGTGTAGTCGGAATTACAAACAGATAACGGTAATCTCTATACTATATAATAAGTATATATACTATATAATAAGTATATATACTATATAATCAGATACATTTTATAGCAAAATTGTTTTACAGGATATTAAAATAAAAATAAAATGTAGAAATAGAAAAATAAATTGAAGAGAATTTTTAGTAGGTTATTAAATAATTGGCGATTTTGTATACAAATGAAGAACTAAATTGAAATCTTTTTGTGAGCGTGTTACGGTAAAGCCGCGTACAGATCATCAACCTCTGCGAAACAGTGGACAGTTGGATTTATTACAAGTTTCGAAGTTGGTTCGGAACACCTGCCGTTACCGCCTCGAACATGGTCACAAGATTGCGATCTTCCGATTCGCGTGTTGGCCCACATAAAATTATCCTTCAAGATAGTTGTATGTGCCGATGACGGCGAGGCTTCCGGCGACCCTGACTTCGGAAACTATCCGCTAAGCCAGAGGCACAACATCTGCCACCGATTCTAATCAGCTAATCACGCCTCTAGTCCCGACGATCGAGCAACCGATTTTTTGTTTGTTTTTTTTTTTTTTTTTTAATTCAAGTTCCTGGTGTTGTGTTCCACTTTACGAGTAATTTAATCGCTGATCAGATATCATTAAGCTTTTGTTCTCCGCACTAGAATTATCGGGTCGCACTTTAATTTGGTACTTCAGGATCTGAAGAGTTCACAGGAGGGGGAAAAATTGTCAAAATTTACAAAGAGAATAAAGAATTATTTTTGGCAAAGGGGCGCACGGGGAGAAAAATTTGTGAATAGCTATGGAGGTTTCTGCTTTTACTTACGATAAACGTGAGAATTTCAGCTTGAAAAAGAAGAGAAGTTAATGAGGAATTTCGTCGACGGAATATTAGAAGAGACTTCTTCCGGTACACCAATTAGTTCTTTGATGGAATATTGGAAAAAAAAACAGTCTTTTTGTTATCAACGTTGGGAGGGATTTAGTTAGCACTAGAAATATCAGGTCGCACTTTAATGTGATATTTCAGGATCTGAAGCGATCAGAGGAGGGGGAAAAATTCTCAAAATTTACAAAGCTAAGAGGCACATGGGGAGAAGTTTCCGTTTTTAATTACCATAACTCGCGCACTCACGTGACTCATGAGCAATTCCACATAAAATGTCCCTGTGCGAAACGAATTAAGGGAAACACGTTAAACAAACGGAATTTTAGCTTGAAAAAGAAGAGAAGTTAATAAGGAATTTCGTCGACAGGATATTGGAAGAGACTTCCGGTACGCCAATTAGTCCTTTGCTGGAATATTTAAAAAAAAGGGTTTTGTTATCAACGTTGCGAGGGATTTGTCAGTGCATCCTTTGGCTGCTCTTGTCTGGTCCATTTGCATGAGAATAACGTCGTTTCCCTTGAGTCTGGAAAGATTTGAATGTGGACAATTCGAATTGTGGAGAACTTCCGTCAGCCGTTGTCACATGCTGACAAATTTGTGATTTTCTCACGGTTTATTCGGACACAGGCGACTTTTAACTCTTTCTGGCCGGCTCTTAGTTCCTTGAAATCGCTGATTCTTTTTCTCTTTCCTCCTGTTGTCGGAATGGTGAAGGGGTTAACCGTTTGAAAGCGCACCACGCTGCATGACGCGAGGTCATTAGCCGAGAAAATTGCAATAGTTAGAAGGTGGTTACACTAATCTCCAACGGACAAGAGATTTTTTTTTATTGTTCTTTTGTACAGCATACAACCGTTAACTCGATAAAAAGTAACTCACAGTAATCAGAAGAGGGATTTGATAAATTGAGAGAACGATATTTGAGTGAAATTTTAGGCGTAAATAAATAATTTGATAAATAAAGGTTTTGTGTAGTTCTGAATATGTTGACTTGAAAATACGATCAACAAAAATGTTTCGGTAAAGTCAAATTTTTTATTTTAATATTTTGTCGTGTTAATTAATTTTTTGAGAAAAACTTTTTTAACGATTTTACGTTTCCGGCGGGAAATGCTTCGATTAAAAAATGTTGAATTTAAATTCGACATTTGTATTATGTTGAAGAATTTTTTTAAATGCTGTATTTAATTTTTTTTTTTAAGCGTTATGCATAACTGAACTAAATAATAATAAAATAAGTCTGCACGTGCAGATCTCAGACGATTTTTAGCGCATCCCCGACGTCCCCATTTTACCATGCACGCGTTCGTCGTCGTCGTCAGGTTCTGAATGTCGTTCTCATTACAAATTACATACGTTAGCTTGCAAATCGCATACCTCGATTTAACCGCAGCGGTGTCTTGCATTATATTTATGCGAATAACAGAACAGAACAAGAGCAGGCGGGAAGGTCGCCGACGTGCGCAGCATCCGAGTACGCGAAACAAAAACGTTTTAACATAGTTATATACGGGCCATTCCACGCCAATTTGACCGACCTCCATTGGACCTCCATCAACGTCCATTGCATTTGTCAAATTATTCATCCGAGTGAATGTAGCACGGCAAAATAATTAATCTTTAAAAAAAAAACATTTATGTTTATTTGTGTGTTTGAAAAAAAAAATCAATTATTAAATCACACAACAAAATCGTATACAAATTTTATCAATATTTTTCATTTTCCGATAAATGTGAACGTCTAAAAATTATTTTTCTGCTTCTCTTCATTATCCATAAATCTGTGAATTAAAAAAAAATTTATTTAAAAATGTGATTTCTATATTAATTATAGTGAATGAAATGAATAAAAAAAATTAATTCAATCTACGATGTTCAAGTTTGGTCGAATTGGTATGAAATGCCTCATATATATATATATATATATATAGTGAGGAGGTGCGGAAGCGTCCGTGGGAAATACATTTCAAGGACTCGTAGAACGCCATTCAGAATAAAACTCGTGAAGCGGATAGCGGGCTATGCATTCGGTGCACTTGAATAAATTACTAACGTGGACTAATTAGAATTGGCATTCTATTGAATCCAGAAGTTCTAAACGGCTAAACTCTGTATAGTGATAATGGGAAGTCGTGCAGCAGGATCATCGTATCCGGGATCGATATACGCCGTGGAATAAATCATGGGCTTCGCGGTCTCTGTACATCGATATATATGTTAGTGCACTCCGGATGTTCGCGGACACGCGACACGAATATCAATAATTGTTCAACATCCGGTCAGTCACGAAGCACTCGTCCGTTCTGAATTCTTTAAGGGACTTTGAGCGCGACATAGAATAGCGTCATTCCAACGATATCAAAAAATGTCAAAAGAATGCAGCCTTTGTAATTCAGTTTAGATCGGTCGAAGGGCTCGGATTCTACCGGAATTTTATTTTAGTTTTTCAAATTGTTTCCTGACGGTCTCAAACAATAACTTGATTTGTCAAGTAATAACTGGATTGGCCAAAAAATTTAATAATTCGTCAAATAATAACTGGATTGGCCAAAAAATGTAATAATTCGTCAAATAATAACTGGGTTGGTGAAAAAATTAAATAATTTATCAAATACTAACTGGGTTGGTAAAAAAATAAAATAATTCGTTAAATAACAACTCGATTGGCCAAAAAATAAAATAATTTGTCCAATAATAACTGGATTGGCCAAAAAATTTAATAATTCGTCCAATAATAACTGGATTGGCCAAAAAATTTAATAATTCGTCAAATAATAACTGGGTTGGTAAAAAAATTTAATAATTCGTCCAATAATAACTGGATTGGCCAAAAAATTTAATAATTCGTCAAATAATAACTAGATTGTTCAAAAAAATTAAATAATTTGTCAAATAATAGCTGGGTTGGTAAAAAAAATTAATAATTCGTCAACTATTAGGATCGTTGAGATATTTAACTGCAGGTGGCGGATCGAGTTCCGTAATGCTGCGCGAGGTCGTCAAAACTCCGCGGCGTGTGTTGTCCTGCGTCGCGACGAATTTCGAGACGTCCGCGCCGCGCGGCGAAGCGCGCGACGCGTCCGCGGGACACAAAGCGCGTCCGCGAATTGCTACAAGTGGGACTCGCCGCGTAATCGCCAAGTGTGAGGAGAGACGCGGGTAAACACGCGCCCGCGCGCCTTGCCGTATGTCCGTACGAGTACGCGTAGTCGGTGCAACTCGATTTGCGCAAACGTCTCGATCGCTGGAATACCAGGCGAACAGAAGAGACCGGTGCGATATTCCGTGTATCATCTCGTGCTTTCGCATGTTGTCTTTCCCCCTCCTCGTCCACAGCTATATATAACACGATTCTCGAACATCCGCACCAACAGTCTTCTGTAATTCACGAGTGCGCGGGTGTTAGTTGCGAAACACTCGCCGGCGATGCAGCGGGGGTGTGCATCTACCATGTGCTCTCTCGCTATATCATATCAAGACATTTTTTTTTTCATATTCAGACTGAATCTACCGAATGGAGAAAAAAGCAGAAATAGAAACGGAAAACAAAAACAAGTTTTCACAATTGAACTAAAACAGAAGAAAACAGTGACTGTAAAAAAAATAGATATTTCTTCGGGATAGTAATATTCGGCCTGGAAAAAAAGCGGAAGTAAAAAGAAATGTTTTCGAAGAAAAAAAAAAAAACTTAAAAAAAATTAAGTAAAAACAGAATGAAAGAGTAACTGAAAAAAAAATTATTCGGATGGTAATGTCACTTTTCTTAACTTGAGTTAATTAAAACAATTAACGTAAATTATCCGAATAATTATAGAAAAATGTACAGTTTTTGGTTTACTTTTGTTTGATTTTGATTTTGTAATCGTTGATGCCATTGGTTTCTAGCAAACAATGGCATTCGAAATTCCAGTGGAACTTTGACCTTGCGCGATCCGAGAGCCTGCGAAGCCAGCTTCTGTAGCCGTAATGGTTTGCGTCTTTTTTTGCCGTTTTTTAAAAGCCCTTCTCTCTCTCTCTCTCTCTCACTCTTTCTCTCTTACCAAACTCTTCCCTCGCGTCTGCACATCTTCTCGTGCGGCGGTAGCATTGCTACCGCAGTGAACTCGACGAAATAAATCATCGAGAGAACAACTACCGCGTGCTCATTGCCGCGAAGGAGCAACAGAACACAAGAGATAAGAGCCTCGTGAGCATGAGCCTTTTTATCGAGACCTCGATTGCGTATAGTTGTTTGCTTATTTTATAGCTCACTTTAATGCACCCTTTTTTCTTCACCTTGCTGCCTATTTTACATACAAACCACTTCTCATTTCCAATTTCAAAGATATTAACATTTTTTTTGTTAATTTTAAAATAATTGAAATCCAAATTTTGCTCATTCAAATTATAGACAGTCGCTTTACGTTTTTTTTTTTTCGAAGAAATTAATATTCGAATAAACGACCTTTCGGCAAAAAGGTTATTCCAATTAACAGGCCGATATTAAATAATTATTCCGAATAGTTAATTTTTTAAAAATGTTAATATTCGCTATTTTGGAAATTTATCATTTCGATTATTCGCTGGTTTGATTATTATCGATCATGACCTTCATTCATGAATAGCTTCACCTCACGAAAAACTCGTAGCGAGAATTTATTTATCGAGAAATAAAGAAAAAAGAAGAAGGAGGAGGAGGAGGAAGAGAAGTTAGCGAGGCGCGAGAAGGTACTCTGCGCGCTCGAGCGTGTGCCCCCTATCCACGATTGTGCCCGTGGGTATAACACATAGCTTAACGGTATATTACTCTTGCTGCTGCTGCTGCTGCTGCTGCGATGCTCACTGTATACACCGAGACGAATAATTAGCACACTAACCAACATAGCACATATGCCTGAGGATACAAACCTTATTTCTTGCATTAAAGACTTGGTAGCACGGACATTCGCTATAGAAAAAAGCAACAAAAGTCTTAATTGAGTTGAAACTGAAATATTTCAGACCACTTAATGAACGTTTACGCTGACTTGCGTATTTTATGTATTGTATTTTAGAAAGAAATAATGATTTATTAATTTTTTCTGCAAGCTTAAATTTTTCAGTTTTTAATTCTCACTGTGAGTAAATAATTGTTTGCAAAACAAAAACGCAACAACAAAAATCCTCTTTATTGAAATAAACTGTATTTCTTAAATAATGTTTAATAAATTATATGGAGATATTTTTCTTAAAGTCAATGATTCTTTTTTTTTCACAATAATTTAATTACAATTTGCGTGTTAATAAAATTCTTTTATCAAGCGTAAGTTCTCTACTTCTTGCTTTGCTAACTGACGAAAAGGTTTTTTCGCACACGTCACGGAGGCGGAAAGGCTCTCCGATGTCCGACTCATCTTCCGGCTTGTCGCGTAGGTACGTACAATAGCTTGAATGTAGCCACGCGTAGAGTGTCGCGCGACGACGCCTCGTCAGTTGTTCGGGCGACGACGCGTCAAGTCGCGCGCAGACGTAAATGCCACGTGTGTACCCGGAGAACAGAACGTCCAACGAGTTTGAGGAACAACGAGAGAAAGAGCGAGATACGTGTAGAGAGAGAGAGAGGGAGAGCGCGAGAGTGCGCGCGTGAATAGCCCCGTGAACGAGGAGCAAGCAGAAAGCAAGGTGCACTGGCCTCCTCCTTGTCATGCGCGCGGGTTTCCTCTACTCGCACGGTTTATAGTTGTTACGACTCCTCCTCGCACCTCCCGAGACCTCGATCACTTGCCCCGGGGGAGCAACGCGCCAGGCATCATCATATATAGTTGCCCAACACTCTCGGCTAGAAGCACATGATCGCTTTTTTTTTTTTTTTTCTCTCTACACTGCAATAATGTCTTCACTTAACGGTACTATGCGGGTGCGTATTATGTGTTAGCCAAAGGTCTTCTTTTCATTATGTATGCTTTTTTTTTTCGTACGACCTTTGACCTCAATATTTTTTGTCTTGATTATACTTTGCGAATATTCGAAAGTTTCATAGTATCGAACTCAAGGTTTTTTTTTTAGTTTTCAAAAATTAATTTTAATAAAAAATGTGCATTGAATTTTTATGATTTTTTATTTGAAAAAATGTCGACGTTTGTTGAAAATGTAATGCGTCAAGGGATTTTTATTAAATTGATACTGAATAAATGTTATTGGGTACTTTACGTGGCATTTAAATTTAAGTTGAGTACATTTTTTAAATTACTTTCCTCGACATTTTGGATCACTATAAATGTTCTTACATAAAAATTGCATGATGCTGAATGTTTGAATAGCAAATTATTGTAGAAGGTACACATTAAATCGCATGGCGATTAGTGGCATCGCAAAATTTGTCACCTTATTATTTACTACATATGTGAATTGGTTATTTTTATCTCCGTGTATTATAAAGTATGCAGAAGATAAGAATTTTGGTTTGGTAATTATTATGAATATGGTTGCCTGGTTTATTAATTTAGCGACGATTCCCACGATCATTAAATCGTTACGAATGGCAGACACCTACTTTTGTCAAATAGATACTCAATTACAAACGGGATACTTGTTGAGTGTATTCGTTACGCATCCTCAACTGCAAGGATGCACGATGTTAAAGGCCGGATACCATTTTTGCAATGATTTTCTAATAACATAGTATAGTACCATATTTGTATTTCACGGACTGCAGAGACTCTTTTGAAAGACTGACGTTGATGCACGTCCGGAATCCTGACACAGAGGAGCTCGAGTGGAAAACGCTATCTGCTAATGAAATTAAAAGTTACTATCAGATATTTTATCTTGTCGATCGCACAAAATTCTCCTTTAAGGCTACTGATATTAGAGATAGTCGAGTCCCGTGGTTATTATTATTTATTGGCCGGCCGAAGGTCCGAAATGTTGTGAAGAGGAGACGAGAGCTCAACTGTCGTACGGTTTCGCTGTACTATTTTTATACGGCGCATTCTGTGTAAAATTCTATATGACACCGAGAGAAACGATTTCATTGATACTTTTCTGTGTTAGCCTGCGCAATTAATCATCCGCCGTATATAAAACAACCAACCCTTTCCTTCCTCAAAGTGAACATGCAGCGCACATTAAATTTCACTTATCAACTCACCCCATGTACTTTATTACCAATAAATTCACTATTGCTACCACAACTATAAGGAATATAGTGTCACTTTCTTTGCCCTCTGCCTTAAAAAAAAAACTAATTTTATAGGCTCCCAGTGGCAGAATTGTTAATTAAGTAGTCAATTGCCAACAGATCAATTATTTGGCCAAAAACCAAAAAACAGGTGGCAGAACCAATTATTTTGTCAGGCTAACCAAAAAAACTTGTTAACCCAGACAATTCAGTCGCTTAAAGGCTACTTATAAGGCCATTAGTTAGGCTAAACCAATTATTTATCTTTGTGCAGAATTAATAACATGTTAGGTTGACATGAAGCTTCCCATACATACAGATAGTACATAGTACAACATTAGAGTCCCTCTATAATGTTGGAGCATATAAATATCCGCGCCCGAGGGTTCCAAAGGTTTCAAGACCGGCCCATCTCCTTCGTCGTGCTAAGATTTTCATCTTTTACTCTCTTCGTTCACTGCTATCCCGTCCGGCTGCTCATCTTATTGCAAGCTCTGCATTCTCATTCTTCCTGTTCTTCTGCAATAATACCTCATGCTTTTATCGCGGCTCTGCAAACGTTCGTCGAACGCCGGCTGACTTCCCTTCCGAACATTGTTACTACCGCTGCTGTTGCTGATGCTGCTGAGACTAGTACTCGCGGACAGTGTTCACCTCGATGATGATGATGCACTCCTTCTTCCTAGTTCTCGTTCGCGCATAAACCTTCCCAACTCGGCAAAGTAGCTCACGTGTATCTTCCATTCTTATCATTGTTCTCCTAGCGGTGCATGTGCGTGGGTGCGTCTAAAAGTGTTCAACGATAAAGGCTTTTTCAATCTTTATCGATTTCTTCCCCGGTATATACAATATGGGATAGGTGCAATCATGGATAGGGTTAAACATGATTGCAAATTTACTCTGACAAGTACTATAAAATTTTATAAAACTTGTGTTCGAAATTATAATTAGTATATCGTTCACACTAAAATTAATAATCGTAATGTTATGTACGTGAAGATGAATTTTTCGAATAAGAATTTCCAGTCAGGCAAAGACTGTTTCAATCTTACTTTTTTTCTTCATCGATTTCTTCACCGGTATATATAATATTGGATAAGTACAGTTTTAAAAACATGATTGCAAATTTACTGTGACAAATAATATAAAATTTACAATACTTGTGGGTGAAATTATAATTATTATATCATTAACACTAAAATTAATATTAGTAATATTATGTACGTGAAGATGAAATTTTTCAAATATTTTTATGAAAATACAGATGGACAATTTTGTTTAACAGTGCGGATGTACCTGAATGTATATTGCACGATAAAAGCTCTTTTCAATCTTACTTTATTCCTTCAACGATTTTTCTCATCGGCATATCCAATATTGGATGTGGATATCTTCTCTTCATCTTTTCCATGTACGTTTTTCTTCTCGAAGATGGATTCGCGTAGGTTTATTCTCCTTCAAACCCAGTTGAACTTGAGAGTCCCGGTGAGCACGATTTACATCAGAGGCATTTCAACTAGATCGTGCTTTCGCCCTCTGCCTCGGCTCCGCTGAACAACTCTGAGTCACAGAATAGATCAATTTCGATATAAACGAAACGTGACTCTCATTCTTTTTATCACTACTTTATCAACGCTCGGCCCACGCTTCTCTGTATATCCCAAGCACGAAGATGCGCATTGTAATAATCGACTCTGCCAGGCATTTAACAATGCAAAAATAGACTGGATATTTTTATTCATAAACTAGTAAATTGAATTGAAGGTACAATTGCAATATAAAATTGAGATACTTTTCCAATGAGATAAAATCTAGTGTAAACTTATTAAGTACTTTTACAGTAAAATTCAAGTAAATTTTTAAAATACCAGTTTATAAATTACAACTAGCCAAATTATAGATAATTAAGTGGATGTTAAGATTATTTTGCTTAATTACAAGTAATACATTAGTGAAAAAAAATGTACAAATAACATAAAATATTTACTTTATTGAATAAAATGTTTAATAATGTAATGAAAATGTAGATTTAATTTAAATATTCAGACACGAACCGCGCGTACAAAGTCAGATACTGCTCGTTTTTCATTTTGCATCGTAATTTCTTGTTGTTTCTTTGGCTGTGAGAACATTCGCTGAGATCTTGTACAAAGCGGTATAAAGCAGTTGTTTTATGACCGGTACCTTGGCGTACTTGACGTAAACCGGACTTTCAACCAAATTTAATGACGTGAACCTGGTGTTAGTGTCTTTTTACCTCGTTCATTCAAACTTGAGGAAAATAAAAAGCCGACGTTGAAGTTTTCATACCAAAACTCCTTAAAATAGCGTTTCCAACAAAATGCAATTAAAAAATCATAAAAATAATGGAAATTGAGATATGGACCACGTGTCTAAAAATTTATTGCGCTTGGAAATTATCACACCGAACATTTATAACTTTCGATTAGCAACGGGAGACTTTGAAGGTACAAAATGCTGCGACGTTGAGCGATAATAATCGCGTCAGACACGTACAAGTAATATCGCAACATGGCAACTTATATATTTTATATAGCTACAGAAGTATAGTGAACAGCTCACGACTTTCGCTCCATATTCGCCGATATAGCTATTGAGAACACGAGAGGATTTGCCGGGTTGGTTCCCTCTCTGGTTTCTTGTCCTACTGCTCGCATTCCTTCACGATCGGCTTCGATCAGCGCTCGATCTAATATCGATTCGCCTTCCGTTCCCAATATCCGGTAGTGAGACACACACAATGCGTTATCTCGACTTTCCTTCCCACCTTCGCTCAAAATGCAACGGCCAGTAGAATCGAATCCACTTGAGAGATGAGATATTCAGCGGTGCCGTAATGAGTGCGTCGGAGTTTCGAAAGCGTGACCAAACCCCCTGATAATTATGAATCAGCGCGGACCGGAAGGAAGCCACACTGATTTGCGTTTTCGGTTTTGCACCCACGGAAAATCCTTACGTCAGTTTTATCCTCCGATAGTCACGATTTACATGAAACTAGCGCCACAATTGGAGCATAAATTTGAATAATTTTTTTTTTAACACGTTGAGGGAAAGGTTTTATTCGGAGCTTCACCAAAATGATTGATGATAAGGTGCCACTGCTAAAGAATTTTCTTTTACTGTGAGAAACCCAAAGTTCATGACGAGATAATTCTAAAGTTTAAAGGTTTCATTTAAAATGGGAAGATTAAATTTAATGTTTAAAGATTAAAGTCATTCCAAACGAAATCAATCAGTCGAAAACAATGAAACTCATCGATCAGGTTCAAATTTTGTGAAGGTACGATTTACAAGGTAAATATTTTTTTATTTCATGGCTTGTGAAATAAAATTTATTCTGACGATTTTTCTACTTTTAATGTCATATTCATTTGAGAGCAATAGGTGAAAAATAAAACCGCACGTCTCACTGAATTATCAAAGGTCTCTGTTACGCGAGTTTCCGGGGATAGAGCCGATATAGCTTGGAACTATTTTCCGTGAACGTGGCAGCTACGAAGGTCGTAAACTTTTCGAGACGATAAAGACTTTTTATCGATAATTTCTAAAGATAGTTCAAAGCATCACACAAGTTTCACCTGGGACTTAGATGAATCGGTTGTGACGTAAATTCCGGTGGAATAAATCACCCTTCCGCACCGATTGCTTCCTGTATATCAATTTATTTTTACTTCAGCTTAAAAAATTTTTTTGAACCATTTCAAGCGAAATAAAAAATAAAAATAAAATTCTTTTTACAAAAATATATCATGCTGAAAATAAACAGTGTAGGGCACTAACCAAAATGGAAGGTCGGTATCATGATCTCCGAGATAACATTGTTTTCGTAGGTGAAAAAAAAAAAAAAATGATTTATAACTAATCGATATTAATGTCGGGTTGCGTGAGCGGAGCGCATACACACTGGGATATTAAATATGGAGCATGTATGTATGTATTGTCGTATGTATGTATTGTTTATTTAACCGAGCGCTCAGTCCATTGCGGACCATAAATATGGAGCATAGGTCAGCAGCTTAGGAGGGCACATTAAAAATAAAAAAATAAATATGTAATCGTTCGCGTACGCAGGCATTGTTATTTAATATAGGTAACCCGTATAAACAGCCAAGTATACGCCCTTCCGCACCGATTATTTTCTATATATCAATTTATATATTTTTTCAGCTCAAAAATTTTTTAAATCACTTCAGACAAAATGAAAAAATAAATAAATAAATAAATACCATGTTGAGAATAAACAATGTAAGGCGCTAAGAAAAATCGAAGATCGGAATCATGATCCCCAAGATAACATGGTTTTCGTAGGTAATAAAATGAATTCAAAAAGTAAATAGATAAAAATATATATACCATGCTGAAAATTAATAGTGTAGGGCACGCAGCAAAATGGATGGTCGGTGTCATGATCTCCGAGATAACATTGTTTTCGTAGGTGAAAAAAAAAAAAAAAAAAAATGATTTATAACTAATCGATATTAATGTCGGGTTGCGTGAGCGGAGCGCATACGCACTGAGATATTAAATATGGAGCATAGGTCAGCAGCTTAGGAGGGCACATTAAAAATAAAAAATAAATATGTAATCGTTCGCGTACGCAGGCATTGTTATTTAATATAGGTAACCCGTATAAACAGCCAAGTATACGCCCTTCCGCACCGATTATTTCCGATATATCAATTTATATATTTTTTCAGCTCAAAAATTTTTTAAATCACTTCAGACAAAATGAAAAAATAAATAAATAAATAAATACCATGTTGAGAATAAACAATGTAAGGCGCTAAGAAAAATCGAAGATAGGAATCATGATCCCCAAGATAACATGGTTTTCGTAGGTAGTAAAATGAATTCAAAAAATAAATAAATAAAAATATATATACCATGCTGAAAATTAATAGTGTAGGGCACGGAGCAAAATGGATGGTCGGTGTCATGATCTCCGAGATAACATTGTTTTCGTAGGTGAAAAAAAAAAAAATGATTTATAACTAATCGATATTAATGTCGGGTTGCGTGAGCGGAGCGCATACACGCTGGGATATTAAATATGGAGCATAGGTCAGCAGCTTAGGAGGGCACATTAAAAATAAAAAAATAAATATGTAATACGCAGGCATTGTTATTTAACATAGGTAACCTGTATAGACAGCCAGGTATAATACGCCCGGAGGTTCTCTTCGTGACGCAAGAACGCACGTTATCTCGTACTTATCGATTTTTGCCTTCGTGTATTTTCTTTCTCTTTTTCTTCTTTATAACCACCACCTCGCGTACACTCGATAGACCTCGATAATTCCATTCTATCGCGCAACGAGCGTCAGCCACATGTCACCGCGCCGCTTGCGACCCTGTCACTCGAGCCATTGTTTTATTTTTACGAAAGTATCCACAATATTTATAAAAGAGAGGCTGCCGGAACCCATTTGCCACGTTGCCTTTCCTCCCAATCAAGATTTACTCCCTTTACAATTTAATGCTCAACACATTCTTGCTAAATTCTAAGGACTCATTCAATTTTATAATAATATATACGGTGATTTTATTTTCTGCGTTTTTTTTTTTTTTTTTTTTTTATATTTTTGTCCCATTATTTCTATGAAAAGTTCGCTTTTTCGCTTTCAGGGAATAAAAACAGTATTTTATCCCCACTTACTTTACACACTTGATACTTTCAATGAAATGCCATTAAAAAATTGGTGTGAAAAATAAATGATGCTTCATTTATTTGTTTCATGAATAAATCATGGAATGTTGTGATAATTTTTTTTTTTTTTTTTTAATGCCGATTATAAAATAGCTACATTTTTTAATTGTAAATGGAGAGAATTATTGGAAAAAGAGGAAAAAAGGTCAAGCGAGAGATCAGGGAACACATGTTCATGAAATGAAATGGTGGATGCTTAAAAGCTCGACTACAGCGCAGCAATTGCAGGCAATAAATATTTTCATGGTGACGCAACTACTACGAAGATAATTATCAATTGAGGCACTTTATTCTTTCGACTTGGGCAAACAGCTGCCGTCTTTTATCTTCCGATTTGTTGCATGTTGCAGTACCACATTTCGTTCCGAAGCATAAATGGTACGTAACGCAGTTGCTAAAGAATACGACATGGTTCAATGGTTTTGGGATCAATGGGAGTGAAAAAAAAAAGTTTCACTGTTCATCGACTGATAATCCGATTATTTCTTTTTAATCTGGTGAATGTTTGTATTATATCATTTAAATACCGAACCCTATAAAAAAATACTGAACATTTTTATTCATGAACTCATCAATTAAATTAACGCACAATTGTAATGTAAAATTGAAATACTTTTACAGCAAAATTATAAAAATTAATAAATACTTAAATTTCAAGTAGATTTTTTAAAAATCTACCTCTAAACTTGAACCATCTCTCTATTCAATATAAAATCCTATTTCAACATTGTATCATAATAATAATAACACCACATTGGAAATGGCAAGTTTACCATTTTTCAAAAACTATTTTCATCTGCTTTTGTCAACTCAATTTTTCTTTTTCACCGCGGAACGTGCCATAAAAATAGTCAGAAAAAAATCTAATCCCAAATTTCCATTCATTCGCTGTCCAGAAATTGATAATTTCTATCGAATGTATAAAATCGTGACGTATTTTGAAAATTATTTGAAAATAGAATCCAGGTAAAGCAAATAACCACAAATAAATTTTAAAAAATAGCAAAAGTACCAAAATGGCGGCCGCTGGTATCGCCTCGAGAATACACCAATTAAATAGCACGTTTTATCGTCTGCGGTTAAACGTTTTGAGGCCGAAACGTTAAACAGCGATGCGGGCTCGCATGACGAGGTTTCCTTTGTCATACACCTGTCCTTTTTTTTTTCCTTTTTAAATGTTATCTAAGCTCCTTCACCCTCTCACTCTCTATATACATATATACATATCTCGAAAAACCTCGCGTACAGATAAGTGTGTAATCTACCGTGTGTGGACACACGTGATCCACGTGTGTTGGTCGTAATGGTGTGCCCGCACAAAAGTTATTATCTACATGCAGAGCAGATGTGCAATGTCTATGTCGTAGTACATAACGCGCGCACTTACGCCTTTTTTCCACGAAATTATAGGTTTTAACGTATGGTAGTCGCTATATCAGTACGTATCATCGACTTTTCCCTAGCGAAAGTTAACTTGCAACCTTTTATATTTATGTGCTAACGTTAAACGTTCTATAAATACCAAGTAAATTATTTACTCGGTGAATGAATATTATTCGTCGTTTTGGTTGAATATATTTTTCCTTCGTCGCCAAAAAAAATGAATTTTAAAGTGTGTCACAGATTTATCTTAAATTTTTTTACACACATCGGAAATGAATAATAATAATAATGATAATGGGGTAGCAAGTTGCAAGGTTTTACTTTGCAGGTTTTTTTACAAGTTCTTTTTACATTGAAACTATACGGAAGTCGTAAATAAAACATGTTATTTAAATAACGTTGTTAATATCGATCTAGGTAAGGTTTGGTCATGCTATAAAATTCTATTTTTTTTAGCTTAAGGACGTGTTAATGTACGAGCGAAATGTCGCAACGGAGACTCGGTAATTTATTATTTTAAATGTATCTCGTTTGATTCGTCGTAAAAACAGGAACCGAGGGAAAACCAGTATAACCGAACTTACGAGTATACTTTGAAAATACAATTAGCATAATGATTGATAGCAGAGATAATTAGTTCTCGAGGCGAATGTACACGATTCCGGTCCAAAATACGAAACTCCGCCCGAAAATCGTGTTCCAGAGAATATTCTATAAAAATTCTATGGTAGTTATAACCGAGGCATCGAAAGTCATTTTAAAAAAATAGTGCGAACGTGACGCAATCGCGAGACACATGGGGATACGTGTTGCGGCGGTTTCGATGGAAACCGGAAGTCTGGCAACTGGTTCGTACGGTCTCTTTCTTACTCGCAACGAGCTAGTAAAACACTAGAGAGCTGACGCGAGGGCCGCGAAAGCGATAGCACCGACCTCACTTCCACTGACTTTGCGTCAGTTCTTTCTCGGTACGCCGCGTGCAAGTAACTCGAAAGTCCCGACTCTCTCGGTTCACGTTAAATAAAACACCGAAAATGTAACAGTAAAGTGTGGACATTTTGTTTTTTTACCACACTGCCATGAAAAGCACCGAAAACACAAGTTTACGCAGATCGCGATTGCTCAGTTTGCACTTGTTCCATTTGAATTTGTTCACGTTAAATAAAAAACCGAAAATGTAACAGTAAAATGTGGAAATTTTGTTTTTTTACCACTCTCTGTGAAAAGCGGTGGTTTTCATGGCAGTGTGGAAAACACAAGTTTACGCAGATCGCGATTGCTCAGTTTGCACTTGTTCCATTTGAATTTGTTCACGTTAAATAAAAAACCGAAAATGTAAGAGTAAAATGTGGACATTTTGTTTTTTTACCACTCTCTGTGAAAAGCGGTGGTTTTCATGGCAGTGCGGAAAACATAAGTTTACGCAGATCGCGATTGCTCAGTTTGCACTTGTTCCATTTGAATTTGTTCACGTTAAATAAAAAACCGAAAATGTAACAGTAAAATGTGGAAATTTTGTTTTTTTACCACTCTCTGTGAAAAGCGGTGGTTTTCATGGCAGTGTGGAAAACACAAGTTTACGCAGATCGCGATTGTTCAGTTTGCACTTGTTCCATTTGAACTTGTTCACGTTAAATAAAACACCGAAAATGTAACAGTAAAATGTGGGAATTTTTACGCAGTTCGCGATTGCTCACTTTTCACTTGTTCCATTTGAATTTGTTGAAAAAATATGCCGCCACAATCGTAAATTATTGAAAATTTCTTCGGGCGCAAATTCTCAAGATTTCGCACGTGAAAAGGATAGTCAAAATTGACAGTATAACAACAAAAAATACGCTAATTTTGGCTCCTGTCATTCAATGTACTGTTTCAAATCAATTGTATTGATTATTACTAGCGGTGTCTGCCGGCGAAAAGACGGAAGTTATACGATTAGTGGTGATCGATGCTTTTCCTATGTCACGAATGTCGAATGTACTTTAAGAAGACATCTATTTATTTAAATCAACAACAAATTCGATTACCGATTATTATCAATAAAATAATAATTCGCACATTACAGTCGTGATGTCAATTCATAAATTCTCGTGTGAAAATCTATTTAAACATTTTGACTTTTCCCGATTTTCTTGTGTCAATTATACTTTTCATTCCAGTCGGAAAGTTAGTTTATTTATTTTTAAACAATGGCAAAACAACGTTTTTTTTCTTTTAATTGTGCGGCTTTAAAGTGTTACCATGGGAAAGAAGACGCGCACGACCAGTTAACGTCGTAATTATCGTCGCGATTGTTATTATCGGCCTGGAAACACCGCGCCCGAGATAACCTGTCTGCCGCTCGTGGTTTTCGCGAGACCTTCCCGTCCTCTTCGCGCAGTCGTCACTCACTCGCTCTACGCGAATCAACTGTATACTTTAGCCGCATATCGCTCCCGTCTTATTTATCGAATCACTTCCGTCTAATTGTGCAACAATAACTTAAATCATCGCCGAGATCCGACGTCCAATTACATTGTTATTTACACAGCGATAGTGAGCGTCGTGTTATTTATTTTTTGGTTTAAATGTTATTATTGAGAATAATTGATTGGGGTAAAAATGTGCACATTAAACAACGAAGCGTGTTACGTAATTCCGCAGGAACAAAGTTGTTTCGGTTTGGGCGAATAACAACTTTGCACAACTGGATTAATTCCCATATTATTTTTGAAAAAATACACACACACACACGCAAATTTAACGTGAACCGGATCTTTTTCAATAAAGTCACATGAGCGACGAGTGATTTTGTAAAATTATACTTTTATCGTTTGCCAGCTCACACGATGCGATAATAATCTCGTGGAGTGAATGACAGGCAAAGGTGATGCTCGAGAACGATTTTTTCGTGTGCGGGACAAGAGTCAGGACGTTTCTTTTTTTTTTTTCTTCTTCGTAATACATGTATTTCGACTGGTGCAGCCCTTATCGCGCTGATAACGATCGACAATCTTCGCGAGGCTTGCCACAATGTCGTGTCGAAAGAAAATCGACTCCAAGATCTGGCTCGATTACACGCAGATGGTAAGCGTGAGACATGTTTGTTTTTTTTTTCCTCCTTTCGCATTGCAGGTCTCTTGGGCATTTTGTCTGCTACCACGGAGAGAACGACTTTGCTAGGCCAGCGAAACTTTTTGTGAAATAGTTTCAACATTTACTTATTTCCTAGGCTAACCATTTTTTTTTTGCGGGGTTAACAAGTATTTTTCATGACGGTTAACAAGTTGTTCTGCTAAAATAGCGCATAATACAATAGTATCAGTGTTGTATAATATATAATGCAATCGTATCGATACTAAAAAAAAAATATTGTCAGCCCTGCAAAACAATTTTATCCGTAAATGCAAAATATAGTCACTGAGGTGCGAAGGTTTTCTAAGTAAGCAATTTTCAGTGTGGCTATGTGTCGCTCAGTATCCATCGAGCCTTAAGGTACATACCTGCGTGGGTCTGCTTCAAGTACCGAGAAAGTCGAAATTTCGGGAATACAAAACCTTTTACACAGCCACAGCCGAAAAGACTTACCTGAATACGAGCCAAAATCGCACGAGGTTGAACCTCGCAGAAAAAAAAACCCCCAAGTTACATACATCATGTCTCAAACCTTAGCTCATTTTCATCGTAAAAAGTCATTGAAAAATAGGAGCAAAAAACATGTATGTCCTCTTTGGAGTAGATCAAATCTTAGTCGAAAATCTCGAGGTCAAGTTCTGGTGGTCAAAGGTCCATAGTCGAAGCTACCTGCTTCTGCTACTTCTTCTTCGTCGGACGATTCTGTGGTCCTACTCATTTCAAAAACACACACACACATAATATTATATATCGAGACGTGAAAACATATCCGATTGTTGTCTGTATATATTTATAGCGGGATATATATGTGTACACACATACACATCTATATACCTCTATATATATGTATATGAAAGCCACACACACAAACACGAAAGTGGAGAACACGCTCAGGTAGAGAAGCAGGTACGCGGCTAGGGGGACTCGTTGCTGGCTTCGTCTCCCTTTCGTTCTTCGTCTTCTCGACATGCTTTCTTGCTCCTTTTTTTGGCTCCTTTCTTCCCTTACCTTCCGCGGTGAGACTCGATCTCTCCTCTCCTTCGTCTCGTTTCCCCTCCACGAAACGCCATCGGTGGACGAGACTCGAGGAGTCGCCTTCGTCCACAGACTCTCCAAAGTAACTCCACCAGAGAGACGACACAAGTAACTACTCCCCAGTGTCTGGATCACTGCGGATATCACTCAAGCCTGTACAGCTCAACCACCTTTACACTTTCTAGTTTTTCCGAAGACCAGAAACAAAACAACGACAAAAAAGGAACGAAAGAAGAAGAAAAAAAAAAAAATCAACTCGTGGGAATCTCGAGTGAATCTTAATTGAATTAATAATAGAGTGTACTGTGTGCGGAGTGCAAGAAGATATAGTTAATGGTTTTGTTCGAGTCTCAGCCAAGCTGGATCCATGAGGCTTGATGAATACTCGACGTTCTCTTCAAGGTATAGTCCAACGACAGTTTACGAGACGAAGAACGCATCTCAATGCTGCAGGGATTAACAAGCTGCACTCCCTTAACAACAACGAATTGACTTCGTTTAAAAAATTTTTTAAAAGAATGCTTATTAAAACCTCGCGCATTTTTTACTTTTAATAAAGTCACCTGTGCTAAAAACGTTTATCAATTTTTGGCTCCTCGTGAAAGAAAGTCTTGTAAAATGCAAAAAATAATGAGGAAACCACGATTAAGACAAATAAATAATAAAAATCAATTTGAAGAAAATGTTGATCGTCCAAAAATAATAAACATCACAACTATAAATTCCAAACCTCATAGCCGATTTTTCTTACCGAATTGATACAAAAAAATCGCATCCCTTCGCTAAATTTTAATGCAAAATCACAGCCGACAATTAACATTTTTCACTAATATTATCGGGTAAATGAAATTTAATAAAAATATTTACAAATGTAGAGTACCGAATTAAATAGTGACATAGTTGCTCGTTGATTGGCAGTGATTCTAAATAAATTATAATCTACTAAACATTATTGCACTTCGTTGCAATTTGTTTATTTATTTTTAAACTGATACTTTAATTGCAGCGATGGAATCGTGAAGAAAATAATTTAATGCCACAAAATTACTGGCTCACCTAAATTATCAGTAATACCGGATAAATGGAACAAATATATTTTGTGGTGAAATGCGTTCTCCAATTTCGATGATTGTACTTGAATTTTAACACTCGAATAGATAGTAACCGTTGGAATTGGAACATTAACGAAGAAAGTGAGTCAGCGAACAATTAACCAATCGTGCTGACCATATATACGGTCCAATCTGTTTTACTGGGCATCGAGGTGGAAACCTCTTGCAGAAACAACCCGAGGCAACCTCCGAGTGATGGAACGAGACGATCCATAACTCGTTAACGTCCAATACACACACACACATGTACACATGTCTGTGTACATGCTATAATCAGCAGCTACCGGAGTTGGTTTAACAAACGTATTATATTTTTCAATAAATTAACTACAAAATTAATGAACCGGGAATGGGAATTTTTATGGAATGGTATTTTATGAGTTCCATTTTGCATTTAATATCTCAACGACGATTTCTTTGAAACCAATGAAAAACGATTAATCGATTTAAAGAAAACTTTCCTTGATTCAATGTCGCTACATTTCATTGAAATTTAGATCACTCAAAGAATAATTATGATTGCCAGTTTTTTTGTCATCGTTGTGACAATAAAATATAAACGTTCCTCCTGGGAACTATGCTGCATGGTAAAAGTACAGTATTGTTGCTTAAACCATGTATTTTTCTTTTCTGGTGTCGCTAATTGCAACACTGTGAAAAAAATCTACTTGAAATTTTAAGTACGTGTACTCGAAATTTTTATTCATAAAAACTAGTATACTGAATTTATTATGCAAGTGCAATGTCATTTTTACTTTTGGTACAATAATTTTTGTAGTTTACTTCAATTTTACTGTAAAAATACTTTTAAAAAAATTCTTTAATTTAATTGCAAAATTACCTGAATTTTATATCACAGTTGTACATTAAATTTAATTGACGAGTGTATGAATAAAAATTTCCAGACTTTTTTAATAATACAGCTGCGATGGTCAGGAAGCATGAGTGTCTATCACGATGCGAAGAAATCGTAGCGCAACGTTTGCGCAATTGCTCGATTTCTCACAAAGTCCGGAGTTCCTGTGTGCATTTGTTGCTGCAGGGTCTAACTAAGTCTAGCTAAGAAGTGTGCTACAGTTGGCGCGCAATGGTAGAGAAAGTGGTATAGTTATGCTTTTGTACATACACATATACATATGTGTATGTACTACATCAGTGTCTACGATTGCGCGTTTTCATGTTTAACAGCTGATGTCGAGGCTCGCGTTTGTATCGTATGTGTCCTCGTGCTTCCGGAGTAGGCGGTGATCGCCACGGACATTACGTCGTCGCTGCTGTGGAATAGAGACTGTAATGATGATATCATGCCGTTTCGATCAACGAGCATCTAATCGAACGGCATTATTTAACCTCGTTTGGGAATTGGGTCACATACTAGATAAAATAAACCGGTTTTTATACGTCTACAGGGTCTTTCTTGAAAATAAATTGGAGCCAATTATTTATTTATTTATTTATATCAAAGCAGCAGGTCCGGATTTGCCATCGAATTTTTCTATCTATTTAATTCCGGTGATTCGAAATACACCGTAAAATAATTGGAGGTTGATCAATCGACACGGGCCACTTATATTTTTACGGACACACAGTTGTCAATTGTTGGTTATGCAACATCTATGAGTACCTCTTAAGGAGGATAAAATGCCTTACAACATTAAAAAAAACAAATTATTCCAATGCAATGAAAATTGGCTGAGCTAGCGCCGATAAAATTTGATCATTTGTTAGCTTAGTAGCCACCAAATTGTTAGCCCAGCAAAAACATTTGTCGAGCTAAGGATTTTTTTAGTTAAGCTAGCAAATAGCGCAATATCGTAACTGATTTAGGAAAAGATCTACCTAGCAAAATCTTTGTAACTGTGTGTGAAAGCAATTTGTTCTAACGAAGATAAAAATATTGTATTTTCAGATGGAGAGTGAGGTGCGAACGTTGAAGCAGGAACTGGTGCGTACCCGGGATGCCCTGAAAGTCGCGACGAAGCGGTGCCGAGATTTGGTGCGCGAGCTGGACTCGCGTACGGCTGGTCACGAGTCGGAGCGTTGCCTGCGGGACCAGCAGCTATCGAGAATATTGCGGGCTCTTCTCGTCCTGGAATCTCGACTCAAGCAAGAGCAGAAGTCAATACGTCAGCTTCTCTGTGAGAAGGACAACGTTATCCGCAATCAGCAGCTCGAGATAGCGAAGCTCAGGCGATACACGAAAAATTACATCAAATGCAAACGGGAGCAGAATCGTATTTGTCAAAGTTGCGGAGCCGTGGCGAATATACAGAACTCAACGAATCTGGATAACTGCCTGGCCTCCTCAGGAACGAAGCTTGATCGGAGCATCGAACAGGAGCATTGCTTCGACGAGATTCGCGACAGCGAATTGGGCAAAGATATCCAGCGATTGAAGCAGGAAATTATCAACAAACTCAACGTCCCGGAGAGCGATGAGGAATCAACAAGGGAGCTCACGAGTCATCACGATGTGCGCCAACAGGTACCAATGTGCGGTGTCAGAAAGACAAACAGCTTCGCCGGAAGCGACGTTTCCAAGGAGAGCTGTGCAAGCAGCAGTGAAAATACGGACGCGGGTTCGATCGTCACGACTACCACCGACGAGAGTTCGCCTTCTTTGTTGAGCACGGAAGGATTTTGCGAGGGCGAAAGCACCGACGGCTCGCCCGGCTCGACTCTCAACAAGTCTGTGTTGAAAACTTCAAAATCATTTGGGCTCGGTATAGGACGAAGAACTTCCGAAGAGGACAACGAAATTGACACGAGAGTCACGAGAATTCTGATGGACAACGTCGAGGATCCAAGAGGAGACGTCGAGGACGATGGTGATGACGGATTCGCCAGGAGACGACACGGCATCGTCCGAGCTGAACCTCTGGCTATTTACGACATCGAGCAAGATGGTAAAGTGACCATCGCCAGAACTGAAAGCAAAGATGATGGAATGGATTGCAACTTCGCTTCTGACGACGAGGAGGACGATGAACGGGAACCCATTTACGTTAATTCTTGCAACGAGAATAACGTGAGAAATTTGAGAGAGTGCAAGACGAAGACTGATGATGTTGCGGTGACGAAAAGCGGGCATGTAAATGCTTTCGACAATAATAACGAGTGAGTTTATTTATTCTTGGTTTTACTTTATTTTTCTCCGACTTTGATGAAAAGACTATCTGTTTATCTATGACGCTGAGTGAATTTCACAAATCTGGGTTTTCTTATTAGATGTCTTTGTTGTATTGCAGACCATCGAAACTGGAGCAGGAAGAGCCGAGCGTAGAGGAAACTAGCGGAAATTGGTACAGCGATCCGGATGAAGACAGGATCAGCGACGACGTGTTCAGGCACAGTACTTATCGTCCGAACGGTAATCACAACTCGGTACTGGAGTGTGTGAACCAAATACTCCTCCGGGATATGGAAGAGGAAGAGAGCATGTTGACAGCGCCTCGTAGATTCAAGCACCGCGGAAGAATAGTTCGATTTCAGCCGGCGAGACTCTCGGACATCGAGTCGGTGGGCTCGGAAATGGAGAGGAGAAATTCCGAAGAGGGGGCGATTGATCGGGACATGGGGAACGAGACTGAGCCTAGAAACTTGGAAGACACCGCATCGGAGGACGAATTTGGCATGAGGATAGAGCAGCCCAAAGAATCGAGGCCCCATACCGACAGTCCGACTTCAGAAACGCGCCCAGAAGACGAGGAACCTGAAGAAGAATCACTCGCCGCGATACCGATAGTCGTTATAGAACCAAAAGTTGAGCGAATCGAAGCTGCCCGAAGAGTCTCCACTTCGGGTCTCGAAATGGGCAGCCCAAGAATAAGATTACCAACCAGATCATCGAGTCCTACTTTACGAATGGAGCGGATAGAGGAAAAGACTTGTCTTCAGATGTCATCAAAAGGTAATTTTATGATTAACGATGAAGAATATAAATTTTCGATAGCTCCTAATGAAAATGGAATCTAGATGAGCAACAAAAAATATATATATTTGCCTTTTTCGAACTGATCTATTGTAGATATTATTATTCTGCATTTCTATTGTTACGCTAAAAGATTTTTTACTGATAACAATTGATTAACCAATTTTTTTTTTCTCACAGGTCTGACGATCGCTAAGAATTTGGATTACGAGGACATAGAGTCCTTGCCGGAGATCATTCCGCCGGTACCGAAGACACCACCGGCTCTACCTCCCAAGCCAACGCAGTTCCGGAGTACGTTAATTCTAAAGAAGATTCCCAGTCCTTCGTTCCTGATCGACGAGACTCGAAAGAAGCATTCGCAACAAAAGATCGACCTAGAAACGTCTCGACGAAATATCCGAGGAATTTCCGCGTGCGTGACCCCGACGAAAAGCTTGCCGACCGGCACGTCCGCGCGGAGTCTCGTCTTTGAGGAGAGACACTCGGAGCCCAAGGTCAATAAAGAGAACGCCAACACTTTGAGTGAGAAAAATCGTTTCACCGCTACGAGATCGTCGTTTCAAGCTTTCGACTCATCTCGATGTACGAACGCCGAGAAATCGGCGCCGATCGTCACGAGCATGGTTAGACATTTCGAGGAATTCAAAATCGGTGGTGACAACGACGAGCGAAATATGCCGCGAGATCGTTCACGATCGAAGGAGCGTCGCCCTCGCACGGAATACGATGATTTCGATATACGACAGAACTTTGAAGAATTCAATCTGGACGAGTGCGACTTATCCGACGATCCCGATCGACCTGATGGCGATGGCTCCGAGCGACTAGCCAATTCCGGCAATCATACGGCCCAGAATGAAAACACCGACAACAATAATGTTATTTACAATAGTACGAGCAACTCCAACGGTATTTATGACAATTTTCTTGAGGCTACAGGACTCAGCAACAAATCTATCCTCACGCCCTCCCGATTATTGAGCAATCACAAGAGCATGCTCAAACCCAAGGACGTTAAGTATAAGAACAAGATCAAAGCCAACGCCGTTATGGAAAAACACGGTGTACAGGCTATCGGTGGCAGTCAGTTTACTCACGTGAGACACTGGACTGGGCCGTTTGTCTGACGACTGGTTTCGTCGGTCTTCGGGAACGACGAAGATGACAATTCGACGCAAACGCACGATCGCGTCGGGATTTTCGATGCCGGATGGATTCACGGATCCCCTAGACGCGTACCTCGCATTTCGCGGAGAGCAGAGAGACGAGAGAAATGAGAATTTGAAAACGAAGAAAAAAGCTTTTGTGGCATATCTTCGAATCATGGATCAAGGCGGTTCTTGCATCAACGTTAAGTTATGTCGATGCAAATGAGGAGCAAGGAAATATTGATGTTTATCGAAAATGTCTCTAAATTTTGAAATAGTTTGATTAATCTTCGTATGTTGCCGTAAAAATTGTTCGAAGCAATGACCATTTTCGAAGATGCTGTCGAAAAAATGTGCTTTTCGTCCTCACGATATCGCAATAAGATAAACATTGCAGGCCATAATTTAAATGTATGGTTTCTGACATAATTCTACGGGGCTCATGAAATTTGTACATAAATTCCACGAGTCTAGATGCTCGAGTAATTAAATTCAGTGCACAATTCTTAAATCGTGTTATATCCATGTAAAGCATAAAACATTTCCAATAAATCCGCATTTTGTCGTTTATTTATTCTGTTTTCCTGCTCGATAGTAAAGTGAGATAATTTTGTACAAATAATTGTAATAAAACATGTTCGAATAATTGTTGTGTAGCAAGAATATAGCGGAGAATTTAATTGTTATAAAACTAAGTGAATAGTACCGTGTTTCCGTTGATTGGTTACCGAATTTTCGTTGCATAATATAAATTGATTTGCAGGAGTGATTGCTGCGAAATAATCGTAAAATTATTTTTTTATAAATCATATCTATGGTATTTCAATAGATAATGCAAACTTGGATTTTCCTTAAGGTGCATAGTCATTATTGATAGACATCGTAATTAGGAGTTAAGAAAGCTTTTCGAAAAGTTACAATACAGAATCTGTGAAAATGTGTGATTTAAATTGTCGGGAGATCTAGACGATTCTCCGAATTTTTTTTTTTAATTTTTTTAAACAGTTTGAAAAGTATAAATGTATAAGTTATTGGGACCCAATAAATAATTAATGAAGTCATAATTTATATATTGTATCTGAGTATAGTGCTATAAAAAGTATATAACTTGAAAATCGACAACATTGATCAAGTGGTCTTTTATGTGATGACACACAACAAAATATTGTGTAACAAATATGCAAAGCACAGATCATATTTGCACATGATGTAATCACACAATAATGATGTACCGTCCTCGCCGACATTTGGATTTCATGCTAATAATCAGAAATTCTCAGAGTCCGAGGATATTTTTCACTGTTTATGAAGAAATATTTTAGATAAATTGGCGTTATTGCAGAATTCGTTTACAAAATTTGAGGTTGCGAGGATCAATTACATTGATCTTCCTGTTAAATCTTATTTTAATATATCGACTAAACGTTCGTTTTCACTATAAGTAATGAGCTGTTACTCATTTTACGACAAATAATAATATATTCCCTTGATAACGCTCGAAGAATCTCAATGAGTGTCGCCGACGTCAAGGAAAACGATCCTGGTTTTATTTTCATATTACAATCTTAGGTAAATTAGTGCAAGACTTTCGGCGTGAACAACAATAACCAGATATGTTTAGCATTGAGAATTCTTTATTTCACATAGTTCATTCGATCGGTAGGATACGTAAATTTAAGACAGTGATAATCAAATATTCTCGTGATGTATCTTATGAGCAACCAGAAGAACGTATCGTACAATCATATCATTATCATTATAAACACCTAGGATCTATAAAAATACAACGTAACTCTATAAAAATACAATACTAATCGTCACTGGTATAAAAATCTAAATAATGGAAGAGGAGGGAATACAACTTGGTTTAACTTGTCGAGCAACATTGCACGGCTCGTCAATCATGATACGTTTACGATCCATTTTTATCTTTTTCTTGAATCTTATTATGCCGTTTTCATTATACATTACACATGGGTTAGGAGACTTTAATCTCGTTCACAAATTATCAGTTATAGTGTAAATCACTCTCGTTCAGGCACTCTATTACACTTGGCTAGTTGCTATATTTATCGATACAAAAATCGTATGGATATAGCTCCTCAACGTTTTATGGTACTTCGTACAATTCGTTTGGCACGACGGTTGTTTCAACTTGATCCTCAGGTCTCGCGCTCCGCTCGAAAATCGTAATGATACTGTGAATCAAAACGGATGCGTACAGTCAATTTGCAATGGACAAAGTCATTAATGTCGTTGATAAGTACGAGCGAAGCCCGCGACACTCACCTCCTTGTCGAGCTCCTTCTGCGTTCGGACTTTGATCACAGGAAGTATATTCTGTCGGGAGAGAGAGAAGATAACGAAACAAAGAGGCGTCAGTAGTCTTGAAGAATCTGTGTTACGCATGGTTTACGACTAATAACGAAAAACTTTGAAATCATCCCGCACTACTCTATTCAGGTCGTTGAGGAAGAATCGACAGTACAGTAATCGACAGTATATCAATCGTGTATAAAAATTACAAAAATTAATTGTAGGCGCTTCCTAGAGAAACTGATCAAAAACGACGATAAATCCGAGTCCTAGAGAAACTGGTAAAAACGACGATAAATCCGATTTAAAGAAATCCTATTTAACGTAATGTGCTACACGTTTCTGTCATTCTCTCTCGCTTCGCGCTGCGACTGCCTCGAGGCTTTTTCAATCGCACTCGCGGCGACTCAGTCGGTATAGCACATCACCTTAATGTATATTTGAAAAATTAAATGAAGTTATTCACAAAAGAATAACTTAGTTTACCGAAAATACCAGTGGTAAATATTATTTGCAGTTTTTTGCAAGTTTTCAATATTACATATTTTGCTATATAGTTCTCAACAAAATACTCAATAAACACGACCTGAACATGTACGTTCGTTAAGAGGATGGTAGAGTAGATTTTCGAAGGAGTTTCGACTTACCGCGGTGGATTCCGTGTTGAAACTCAAAAGAGGATTGAGAACAAATGGCACACCATCGAGATCGGAGGAACCTGGGAGAGTGCCATAAATGGGCACGGAACCCGTGAGGGCAGCTGTCGGGGGTTGAGGAGCCGGCCTCGTTGGCCTGACTCTTGCGCTCGGGCTTAATACTTCATAATCACGATCCGAAGACTCCTCGATATCGTTAATTCCCGGAATCTTTGGGTACATTCCATTCTGGGGTTTCGGCGAAAACTTTGGCGGCCTCGGTGGCCTCTCCGGTGGCACTCTGTGCGGAACTCCATTTGATGGGTTCGGTGAAGCGTTTTGTAACAACCTGAAGAAAAAAGAAAAGAATATATAATAGCAATTCAAATTTTATCCCCTGAATGAACCGGAAATAACGCTAGTGCAAGACTCACTCTATATTCTCGTAAGGTTGCGAACTCGAATCCGCATTTGTGACTTGGCTAGTTTTGTAGCATAGTATTACACCGTTGATTTCGCTGAAAACATCGATTAATAACGATAAAACATTCGTCGATGGTCGATGTTTACTTACAATAATAAACCTTATATATAATAGAGCGCTTAAATTTAATTATTTTTCGGTAATGTATGATGATATGCTCAGTCTCTCCACTTCTTAATCCATTTCTATTTATTCTTCAAATTTTCCATCTTTATCTCGAATCCGTCCAATAAAAAATCTTCTCACTTCGAATCATAATATTGAATTGTACGTACTATTTATCACGAAGCAACTGCATGTATTGAGTTTAAATTAGTTATTTGGAGGAAAAGTAATGAGTGAAACCCATCCAAGGCCTATGAACTTTGCGTTCTGGTGGAAGCGTGCGTAAAGTACTCACTTTACCCACACCTTGTGAATGTGAGAAAACGATGAAAAAAAAACCAACTTTTCTTGCTGAGAAAAGGTTTTTCCCATGTCGTCTATCTCACTGATGTGTTACTAATGTTTCTTAAAGGATGTTAAGCGGGAGGGGTACTCAACCGAAGCTTACCCGGCATACGTGAAACCGGTGGGTGCTTTCTTGATCCGGCTACAAATGATAATATCGGTAACAGCCTTGGAACACGCGGCTTTGTTCCTCAGTCTGTAGCACACCTGCTTCTTCCTCCAGGCTCGTTGCTCTGCAAAATTCGTTAGCACATCGTTGGATTGAGTGGAGCTGGTAACAACGAGGCGTGACCAAGGTCGGGAAAGTAATGTTGTAACATTGAACAAGCGGTACTCACCGGTATCCACGGTCTGGGTGATCATGCTAAATCCATCGGGAGGCGATTCGCGTTCGTTTATTATAACTATATCTTGTACGACGTAATTTGGCAAACCTTCAGTCTTCGAAAGGCAAATATATCTGCCCTTTTTCTTGATGAACAAACCACTTTCTCGCCAGAGATCTGCGTCTATATCTTGATCGTAAGTCTTGGAGACCTGAAATCCAAACCGATAAAAAAAGATCATTCAAATAAAAAAGTAAAACTGTGCAGCTTTTTTGTTAGAAAAATAAAAAATTAGAAAAACTCTGAACCACGTTAGAAATTATAAAAAAGATATGTGTACCTACTATTATTGCTCTATGAAATTCAATACCAAACAACGTTAAGAGTACTCGCATTTATGAAGAATTATTCAACAAAGTATTGTTAATTTATGAAAGCGGAAGCGCGCACATCAATTTGTTTTTAACTCAAAAAACTATAAATTATACATTTCTGCGTACATTTCGTAAAAGGTAGAAAGTGTGTTAACGTTATCGAACAATCATTTATCCGTCTGAATATCAAAAATTTCGTAAAATAAAAATTCGTTCTGAACTTACAACGCTGTAATTAGCCGGGCACTTGTCTATGTCCTCTACAACATTAATAGCAGTGATTGGTCTGTCATCGGGCAGCGGTGAGGGAAGTCCTGAGACCCACTTCTTCGAATTTATCTTCAGGAGTGCCATATTCTGTCCCTGAAACAAGAAAACATTGAATTATTCTCTATCAATTTTTATCCAAGCAAATCGGAAAATCAGTCGTGATTTTTCCGATAAGACCGATTGATTGGGACAAAAAGAAATTGCCAAGTACACAGTGCAAAAAAATGTCATTGATTCCAAAGCAATGGGTGGAATGATTTTTTTTAAATTCCCTCCTGTAAAATATTTTGCTAGTATTGTTCGTTGTGATTCGTCGAATTCAAATATTTGCTGTAATTGTAGTAATTTAAATAATTTGCTTTAATTTAACTACAAAAGTTGAATTAATTCTCTATTAAAATTGTACATTACATTTAATGTACCAAAATAAAAATTTCCAATCTATTCTACCTTAAACGATTATTTGACTGTCTGCCGGACGGAAAAAGCCACTATCAAATAATAAGTGACGTTACCCTATTGCGTGCCTCTTTAGTAGATAAAAATCCGGGTAGCCATGGCAATGATTAGATTCTAATCGTAAAAAGGAATAACATAAAATTTAATCAGTTCAACAAATAATAATAGAGATAACAAAAGGACAGAAAGGAGAAAAAAATATGGTATTATCAATCCACTGCTATTGTTTTCATAGTTTGTTGCATTAGCTTGAGAAACCAGTGGACGTCTGCAGCAAAGAAGCAACCTTCGTATTTCTGCCACAAGGTAAACCATAAAGAGGAGCTCACTGTCACAGAGCTATTTATTTAAGGCACTCGAGACAATCGTAATTTCCTAATTACAGCACAACGTTGAAAACACGAGATACCATTCAAGAATTTCTCTCTGAAACCCCCTCGTGGGTAGATAAGTCCAGCCAATACGCTGAGAACGAGAAGAAACGAGGATCATTGAACCTCACCAACGACGATGACTCGTCGGACGAACATTTCTTCGGGAAGCACCCGCCGAGCATAGTTCTACGTGCGTTCACGGATTTCCCCAGTGACCTCGCCAGTCGGAAACTTCCAGCGGTTAAAACGTCGGCCACGTATTTATTTATTAACTGCAGAAGCAGCAAATCGCGCGCGGTGCACTTGCGAATCGATTCTTCAAATAGAAACGAATTCATTCGATGACGTTGCTTTCGCGGGAATACCGTCTCTCAAATTCCTTCGCGTTTTTAACGCAGAATTGCTACGTGATGGTCAATTCAATGAATATTTTTCGAAAACGATTTTTGAAAATAATTTTGGTGGCACAATTAACAGTTTCTATAAGTAAATTATAGTCGATATATAGATATAACCATGTACACGGTTTGAAAATAAAAGTACAGGCTGATTTTGTACTGAATTTGTGAAAGGGTTTATTTCCTATCCTGTTAGAAGAAAACATCATTTTTAGCTGATTATGACAACTGATGGCTCATTCTGTTTGCTGAACGATGCCCCGTTGATCGATTTGAGATATTTCTGAGTATTGTTCCTCGCATGAAAATAACAATCGTTTGTTTATGTAATCTAACAAGACAGCAGTTACAAGGATGTCTGTGACTTCTGAAAGACGAAGAAAGATGAACTATTCATAATCACAATTGACTGAAATTGTGCATTATCTCGCATATGAAACTGTGTACCATAAACACTTTATGATTTTTTAATAAACACATTCAACCCTTCATAATCACAATTGACTTGAAATCATGATTTTTATTGAAATATAAAACTGCCATAAACACTTCATCCAATATTCGTGTATGAGTGTACACGTTTACGAAACCGTGTCAATGGTTACATACATACATATATAAATATTGGAACCGTAGAACAAATAGGCGCGCAAATCGCTTTAAAAACCACGAATAACCACCAAAATCTAGAAAGACAATGAAAAAATTCCGCACAGATTCGTCCAAGCAAATATAGGCAGAACGAGTGCCTACGATAGAAGTCGAGTAAGCCAAGAGCTTCGGAAGTGAGTTATCGAACAATCGATAATCAATATACAATCTCCTCACGTATACACATCAAATAAAACGCGACCGACATAACGCGCGGCTAAGCGAGCCACTCGAAGTGAAAACTGTCCGCGACTCGTGTCTTGACAGTCTTTTGCACCGCACTAATTCGGATCTCTATATTTGACATCTATAAATAAGCGGTAAGGTTGCGTGTTGTCAGTGGGACGTTCGAGATTTAAGCTAAAATAAAAACACGAGCAGAGCGCGCAGCGGCGAGATATAAGTAAGATCGGATTACGCGTGGCTCACCTTTAGCAGTTTTTTCGTCGGCCACGAAGATGATACACGCGCGTTTCCCACGACGTCTACGACACGTCCGGCATTCCTGCTCTCTCTCTCTCGAGCCTCGCTCTTCCTTTCCTCCGATTAGCCGGTCAATTAGCACCGACCACACAGCCAAAAGCTGCGTATGCACTGCTCACGCAGCTAGTCCTCTGCTCACGACTTACATACGGTTAAACAACCGACCCGAGATGTATCTGTCTCTCACTCTCTCTCTTTCTCTCTCTCCACTTTGCACTTGACCAGGCAATGCGCGCTGAGCGCGACGCCCGAGCGGCCAACTCGCAGAAGCAGCACTTGCCCTACCTTGAGCTCTGTCGATTCACCGCCAATTTCTTGACATTATAATGTCCATACGAAAATCCCTCACGCTACTCGAGTTAATTAGGGCAGAGAGCCGAAACAACACACGACTGACGGACAGTGCGATCTTATACGCGCTCCTCGCTCTCCTGTATCGAGAGAGAGGGAGAGAACGCGCAGCTGCAATGACATCACCCACACAGACACACGCGACACCGACCAACACGAGTGTGTGCCGCTCGCGCGAGAGTTCAGCGACTACTGAAAGCAAGAGGCCGGCCCGCACCGCGCGAGTACTGACTAGGGTAGTTCCACTGTTCGATAAATTACCTCCGTGCGTATGTATGCCTTGCGAATCCCCCACTCCGCGGGATTTCTACAATTTTACGATGTATGCGTTATCCACGTCGAACGTTGACCAATAGGCGTTGTCCGACAGTGGCCAGGGGATTTCGAGGAGGTTCGAAGCCAACGAAAAAGAGAGAGGAAGAAGATAGTGTGTTATCAGCACCACTACGACTCTACGTCTGTTATTCTGTATTTCGATTGGTAGTCAAACACATTCACTATCAGCCTCCGCCTATCGAGATGCTGTACTTTATCGATGGCTTCTACTTCTTCTAATCTTACTGAGATAACGCAAGACCGTTTTTTATCTCGGAAACACGTTGTTCCTGCTGTATGCCTTGATTGTGTTCCACTCTCGGGAATCAGTTGACAATCGGTGTTTATTCACTTTCTACGCTGCGGACGAATGAGAAATTTATCGTTTAATAACGGTGGATTTGATAGTGCCATTGCTTATCTCAAAATTTTAACGAAATTACGTATGTTTGATTAAGATTGCCGCTGGGCATTGTGAGTCATTTAATTGTTTTCTATGATAAATGAAACGTCTTTCGGGAAGCTAGGGGGAAAAAAAAACATACTTTTGATATTGGCCGTTTTGTGTACATGGTTGCCATTTTTGAACGTGTATGCGTCTTCGAGCACTGCGAGCGCGGCTTCGGTTGCAGCAGGTGGCGCTGCAGCGGACGACGCGGCGGCGCTGTTGCATTTTTGCACTGCATGAGCCGGTCGGCTAGTTTTGTACTTAGCGGCGTCGAGTGCAAGCACTTTTTCGTTAGTTGTGAAGTGTTTGTCTGTGCGACGACGAGTTTGGTGCATCGATGGAAATTGCTGCGGAGTTTTGTGAATCGATTCCGGCTTTACAATAGTTTAGAGGGTAACTATTACACGATTTTTTAAGGATTCTTTGCACTGGATGATGTTAGGTTGTACTGTCGAGACGCCACTGCGTTTGTTGGTTGCAGCAACACTTACCACGGAAAACTGCATTTTCCAGGTTTCTTAAAATTCAATATGGGATTTAATTAAAATAGTCGTGTGTGTGTGTGTGTGTAATTGTTACACATTGTTTTATGGATATTTTACATTAGACGCTAAAAGAGTTAACTATAGAGATGTGTTGCACTACGTCTCTTGAGTGCAACATGAACGGTTGCATCGGAAAGCTGCATTTTCCGATAATTTTATTCAATGAGAAATTAGCTTAAAATGGCGACGAATTTTTCACTGAGCGTCGTTACGAGTATTGCTACTTTTTGAAAATGAACATTATGTTTGTGTATTGAGTATTGAACATTTTAAATAAGTATATATCAAGAGTATGGTAAGGATTGCAAGGTAAGATATAAATGTTAACACTGAGTATTGCAAAGTAGGATATAAGTGCTAATACTGAGTATTGCAAAATAAGATATAAGTGTTAACACTGAGTATTGCAAAGATAGATGGTATATTTATCACTGAGTTACGCTATTCTGATGAATATATCACTGAATATTGCTAATGTTAAAATATGAATGTATCACTGAGTATCGCAAAGAAGGATGTGAAAGCCAACACTGAGTATTGCAAAGACAAATAGTATATTTATCACTGAGTTACGCTATTCTGATGAATATATCACTGAATATTGCTAATGTTAAAATATGGATGTATCACTGAGTATCGCAAAGAAGGATGTAAAAGCCAGCACTGAGTATTGCAAAGATAAATAGTATATTTATCACTGAGTTACGCTATTCTGGTAAATATATCACTGAATATTGCTAATGTTAAAATCTGGATGTATCGCTGAGTATCGCAAAGTAGGATATAAAAGCCAACACTGAAAATTGCAAAGACAAATAGTATATTTATCACTGAGTTACGCTATTCCAATGAATATATCACTGAATACTGCTAATGTTAAAATATGGATGTATCGCTGAGTATCGCGAAGAAGAATGTAAAAGCCAACACTGAATATTGCAAAGATAAATAGTATATTGATCACTGAGTTATACTATTCCGATGAATATATCACTGAGTATCGCAAAGAAGGATGTAAAAGCCAGCACTGAGTATTGCAAAGATAAATAGTATATTTATCACTGAGTTACGTTATTCCGATGAATATATCACTGAATATTGCTAATGTTAAAATATGGATGTATCGCTGAGTATCGCAAAGAAGGATGTAAAAGCCAACACTGAGTATTGCAAAGATAAATAGTATATTTATTACTGAGTTATACTATTCCGATGAATATATCACTGAATATTGCTAATGTTAAAATATGGACGTATCGCCGAGTATCGCAAAGAAGGATGTAAAAGCCAACACTGAGTATTGCAAAGATAAATAGTATATTTATTACAGAGATTTACTATTCCGATGAATATATCACTGAATATTGCTAATGTTAAAATATGGATGTATCGCTGAGTATCGCGAAGAAGAATGTAAAAGCCAACACTGAATATTGCAAAGATAAATAGTATATTTATCACTGAGTTAAGCTATTCTGGTGAATATATCACTGAATATTGCTCATGTTAAAATATGGATGTATCGCTGAGTATCGCAAAGAAGGATGTAAAAGCCAACACTGAATATTGCAAAGATAAATAGTATATTTATCACTGAATTATGCTATTCTGATGAATATGTTACTGAATATTGCTAATGTTAAAATATGGATGTATCACTGAGTATCGCAAAGTAGGATGTAAAAGCCAAGACTGAGTATTATAAAGACGAACGGTATGTTTGTCACTGAGTTGCGCTATCTATCGGATGCAGCACTGAGTATTGCCAAAATAAAAAATGTATGTATTGCAGAGTATTGCAAAGCAGGATATAAATGTTAACACAGTACTACAAGCATCAATAATATGTTTATCAGTGCGTTATTTCATCTGCTGGATATAGCATAGAATGTGGCCAGAGTAAAAATATGGATGTATTGTTGAGTATTGCAAATACAGGATATAAATAAAAACACTGAGTATTCCAGACAGAAGTACCATATTTATCAATGAGTTACACTATCTTTTGGATATAGCACTGAGTATTGCCAAAATCAGAACATGGATGTATTGCTGAATATTGCAGAGCAAGATATAAATGTTAACACTGAGTATTGCAAAGGTAAATAGTACGTCGTTAACCTGAGTATCGATGCATCCTTCAAAAGGTCATTGAGTGCATTGCTATGCATGTATCTATATGTGGTATATGAATATAAATATGAATAAATGGTAAAATGTCAATTGCCAGTTCTAGAAATCAAAGAACGTATAGTCATAAGCATTGTCTCTCTACATTATTTGAACTCATAAAATCGAAGGTGTTGTTTGCAGGTATAACTGAATAAGGGAAATCGTGAAACTATAAAATGTCCCGTTACCTTTGAATTCGTTGTAAAACTTAATGCAGCTTGGGAAATACCTGGATCATTGACCAATCACGATCGCGATCCGCTTTGACCTTTTCCGCTAAGGAACAGCGCCGCGCCGGCCGTTTCATTGCTGCATTTCTATTGGTCGAGCCCAAATTCCATTCAAGTCATTTACTATCATTCGATTGCAGTGGCGTAGCATCACCAACGTTTCAGTCGATGCAGTGGCGTCTCGCTGTGCGAATTAGTAACGACAGTTTATTTCCGGGCGAAACGCCGGTTCGTTCCATACTGTTAAAATTCAGTATAATTTTCCATTGATTTAGTGTGACTGCATTGTAACGCGATATAGCAAGTTGTACGACTAAAGTTATTTCAATTGCATTGCGAATCGTGGTATTCCTCTTGTTTTAGTGAATATTAATTGAGTGATCTGGCTAACAAATACAGCATTTCTTTTTGTGTTTCGAAAATTTCCCACGTTGTTGTACTAAAGTTAAATAGTAGCGTTTGATATTGCGATAGTTTTTTCATTGGATTAAAATGAAATTATATGTCAATCAATGTTAGCAATTTTCAAAATATCTGAACCTTTTGAAATACATTGGATGGAACGTTTTGGTACACTTGGTGTGTATAATCTAGCCCTAAATACATCAACGACAAATGGAACAAAATTTATACATTTTTTGAAGGAGACATCTACAACATAGTCTATGAGGCCAATAGTAATACCTATCAGAGCTATGTTCTGTGTCTCGTGTGTTACTTTTCTAATATATGTTATTTAATGTATGTTTAAAAAATGAATATTAGTTTTCATGATCATGCTGAAAGTACAAGGTCTTCATTTAAAAAACATTCTTTGATGACGAATATCGAATTTTGTGCAATGGAATAATATTTTTACTTTGTCTTGTGTTCAGATATGAAAAGGATTGGCTCTACAATGCACAGCAGTGACTCACGTCTCACCAGGACGGAGAGCCATCAACCACATGGAAGAGATGCAGAGGAAAAGGAAAGACGCAGAAGAGAATGGATGAGGCAGCAGGAAAGAGAACGTGAACATGAGAGATTTAAGAGAAAAAAGATAGAAGAGTGGGAGAGAAAGCGAAGAGCAGAAGAGAAGAAGAATGACAAGGGAAGATCGTCGTATCGAAGTCGTAGCAGAAGCACTGACCGTTCGTCTTGTAGCCGGAGAAGAGTGGATCAGGAAGACCGTGTTACAAAACTTTCCGTTATGTCACAAAAGTATGTTTTACAAAATTTAGTATATTACCTTCTAAAAAAAATTTAGTATATTACCTTTGACATAAAAGTATCTAAAGTATATCACATTGAAGTAGATTAATTTCGATTGGAAGTTATACAAAGTGAGAAAATTATTTCTAAAATCCGTTTTTCGTTCTGCGGAGAAGCGCCTTACTAAATTTTTTGCTCAATTGTTGCAGATTCGAGTCGTCGAGTAATAGCACGCGATTGTTCAAAGGCCCAGAGAACACGGTTATTGATGTGGCAGAGCTGCGTCGTATTAAAGTCGATATTCACAGGAATATACCTGCCGCGGAGATCAGCACTGAGCTTCGACGAGAGATTCTCGATCCCGAGGATGTCAAATTGAAGAGAAGAGAGGGTAACGTGTGATGCTAATTATTAGCCGTTAATAATATCGAGAAACACTTGCGGATATAGCGTTCGCGACGTTAAGTTTTCGCGATCTGAAATATCGTCCAAGGCGTAACCGAAATACTGAAACGGGATTGTGATAGCGGAACTTTAATTGCATTCGAGTTGTTTGAAAAATTTTATTGGGATGGATAACTTCAATGAAGATCAACTGCAATTGGTCACGCAATCACGAAGAGTCTGCAGAAGTTACAACATACGAAGATCCAACTTCATTTTATACCATGATGCGGATTAAATCTTTTTGATTATGTAGCCAAAGAATAGTTAATCTATATTACGACAGATTCGTTCTGTTTTTTATATCATAATTTTTTATATACTTCAAAGTCTCGTTTGATTTACTCGACTCGGTTTACATCAACATTTGGAAGAATTAACGTTGCAGCGTAACATCGAAAAACTACAACAATGAAGATAGAGAAGGATCGTCGTCATCGAAGGTAGTTACAGTGTCTAATGAGTATTTTATTCAACTAGGACGAAGTTCACTCGGACGATCGCACAGATGGATTGGCGTTTGAGAACATTAAGGTCCCCCATGTGTAAGCTCGTGTTTTTACCATAAATGTTTACTGTGGGTGCAATCTGTCGCTACTGTCTGCAATGCTTAATAATATTTTGTTGGTTTTGTCGCTTTTTTTTGCTTGCCGTTGCTGTTGGTATTCCTATAAGTTTTTACTACACAATTCAATCCCATTTAGTAACTCACTCAGTCCTGTACGTTTTTATCTCTGAATTTGTGTCTAGCAAGTGTATGATTTTCAGAAATTAACCTACCTTGAAAACTTGTCATATTTGGCATCAACAAATTGAAGATTTTTATCCCATTTGACTGGGAGAATTTAAATTCTTTATTCAACTTGGTTTCTAGGCACTTATTATCAAACTGCACACAACACTTTTTTCGCTTTTGCATGTTTTAATGTCTAGTATTTAGAAGTATCAAACTATCCTCGCGAAGATCATCACTGAAAATAAATCATGGGAACCACATCAACTTGAAGATCGTACAAACTGGAAGATGGCTAATGAAATCACGAATACACCGACACTTTAAATTCAATATAAAATGGACTTTTTTTCTCTCAAATTTTTAAGTGTATTTATATTTTTTTTAATTAACGAACATCTATAATTTCTTTACGCATATTATCCGATTTTATAAAAAATTGAAAATCTATTACAATATTGTTGGGATTCATGTAAATGTAGTCGATTGTGCATTTTTCTGTTGACATTTTTCTAATTTCAATTTGACAACTAATCTTTCGAAAAAAATACACTCACGAAATTGGAAGCCGTAGATAATATGACGCTACTGTGAAGATAATCACCTGGAAGATCAGTTCGGAAGATATTTGAAGAATTTCCTAAAACTTTTTATACCGTTTCCAAACAAAAAATGAAAATAAGAGAACTTTTAAGTCCCATCTGGAGAAATTCCTCGATCCTTTCACGAGTAAAAATAGTCAATGTTGTGAGCGTTTATAGAAATGCAATTTACATTCAACACTGTTTGATTATCGCGGACCAAAAGTAAGATTAAACTCAAGATTGAACTTACGTTTAAAAATTCCACCTTCAGTTCAAATTTATTTATCATAATTATTCTAAAAATTAATTTTGCTCCCAATTCACATTAATGTTTCTATACGAAATATCATTGAAGATCACTACTGGAAGCAATAATATGACGTTCCTACTACAAAGAAGGTTACATTACGAAGATTTAGTTTAAAACTTGGAATCTGGGGAAACACAATAATTAAACGATTAAAGTTATTTCAAAAAACAACATCCGCGACATCGATATTTCTTACCTAAATATCCGTAAATTCTTTTGACTATTGAATGATGAACTGAACATTTCAGGACGCGCGGTAACAAAAATCGACGATTACTATGAAATATCGGTAACCGATTTTAATAATGAATGTAATCACGATGAAAAGGATGGAATATTACTTTTACCTTTAAACAATTTTCCGAAAGATTGGCGTTACGATATTTAGAAGTCATAAGTTTGTTATGTCTGCAACTTGAGTAAAGTCGTGATGTACACTATCCCACTAGTGAAAAGAATATAATGTACACCATGTTTTCCAAATTGGTAAGTAACATGACATCCGACTGCCAAAAATGAATGAAAAGCAACAAAAACATTTGCAAGATAATTGCGCTACCGTTTCTGTAATATGAATAAGAGCGTAAAACTTCGATAAAACTTGTTAGTCAAAATGATAAATTCATAGCATCTACTTGTGGATCATTAGAAAAAAAGGCTTAAAAATTTTCTAAATAAAAAAACGATGTCGGTAGAACAACTTTGTTCATGTAACGTCGAATTATAATCATCGAAACAAATGAGGGCAAACGAACTGTTGGCTTGCACTTATCGACAAATAGCCAGTCAACTTATGCATTTATCAAACTATCGCTTGTCTCTAACACGCTGCTCTCCGTCGACTCCTTTGTCTTTATTTTATTAGCCGCAAATGTCTGAGTGACGAGTTTTTATTAAATTTTGCGATTTGATAACAACAGGTGAGGGTGCCAAGCCGATATTCGAGCGTGACGAGTTGATGAAACCAGATGTTTCCACGTCCGAAATTGAAGAACGTCGTACCGTTGTCGCACTAGACGATGATAGAACAGGTTAGCTATCCTATGAACAGTTTTTTTCAACCATAATCAGTGCAGGCAGGGATCATAAAAAAATATAATCGATAGCTTTTATAACGTCCCTAATGAGCATATAATTTGTAGTTCTTGCAAATTATTTTGCCAGATTTTCCGTGGATTGACAATAACCTTTACGTATCAATTTCTCCACAGAAATAAGGCCACACACGTCAAGAAAACGTTCGACATCCCTGACAGACTCGCACAATCATCGCAATTCTCGGCGTGATAGCGACGCTCGGAGGTTCGTCGCTTCCTATAAGCAAACAAAACAAGAGAAAAAAAAACGCTCATGCGGGTTTCGAACGTTACCCAGAACATATGGATATATTTTTCGGGTGATCCTCGCTCTAAATATTTCTGCAAATTTAATGGTTCTTTTGCTCAAGCTGTAAGACTTTATTCGCAAATTGCACTTTAAACAAATGCATACAGAAATTTGGACAACGAAAACTCTAAAGAATTGTGATTTAAAAGGGTGACGAGAGGATTACCCGAATAAAACACAATGGTACACAAACAACTTTCCCGTTCAGAGTTCGGGTTTGTATAATCTGCACAATCTGCACAATCGAAATAATTTCTTCGCTTTGATTCGACTTTTGACTGCGGTTCTGAACAATGAGATAAAAATTTTAAAGTTCATACAAATAAACAATAAATTAACTTAAAAATTTATTTTAAAAAAATCCCGCACTCTATAAGAATGAGAATGGTTGATGGTTTCCATTCTTGGCAAAATTTATTGTTCGCGATACTGATTTAACAGGGTCATCTCATGAGTATACATTGTCGAAAATCATTTGACGATGAAGAGCATTGACTATTCGATGAAATAATAAATTTTGCTAAGTCAGGATCTGAGAATTGCTGAACAAGACTCGATACCTACGGGGTCAGTCGATGAGTATTGACAAAAACAAGGTTTATAGTGAAAATCGAAAGATTTCGCTGAGTATATGCTATGAAAGTGGTCTCTTGAGTATGGGCCAAGGAAGTTTAGGCTAAATAATCTAGCGAAGCTTGATATTGTTTCGCTAGCTCATAGGGCATAATGAAAATGTAATTGCAAATGTAAAATGATGAATAATTCAACTTTAGGAAAGCGTTCATAATGTTTTATTTCACAGGATTGTTAAACTTGGGTCATAAAATTATGCGATGCGTTTGAAGGCGGATCGTTGATTTCGATTTCCGCGACGTTTCGTAGACCCGGTTTTTTTTTGCGTTACTACAGTTTGTTTTGTTCTAGCGACGAATACAGTAAGAACCGTGAAATTCTGACTTGTACTGGGACTCGACGTCTAACGCATGCTGCACATTATCCATGTTGGTTGCTTTTGCTTCTCCTGCATTTTCTTTACACCGCTTCGGACTGTCTGTGTTTTCAGCGAAAAACAAGACGGATCAACGACATGGGACAACACCACGGAAGAGTGCGCATGTCCATCTGCTGATCCTTTTTCACTCAACTCTATCTTTGTGTCATCGATCCGTAAGAATGAGAATATCTCTTTGACGCTTCTTTGTCATAAATATATCATTTTGTTCCGTAGCTAAAATCTGGTGAGTTTTTGTTGAACGTTATCCCCGCATACTACCCTGTATTTGATTGTTAATTACCATTTTTTACAATTCACCCCAAAATCATAGAAAAAAATCATCGCCAGGCTAAGCATTTCACTTCAATCACTGTCCCTTTCATGGCTAATGACTTTTTCACATTTCTATTCGTTATGCTCACGATCAGTGGCGGTGCTTAATGTCCATTAATCAGCTTGTGGTTTGTCTTAAATAGAAATTCATATAATTTGACTTTTATTCACAATTAATTGCCGCTTTTTTTTCCATGTGATAACGATTAGTATTTATGCTTATTTCATCTGCACCGCTCTTACTTTTCATTTTTCGCTTCAGACTTTTTTTAAAGTGCATTCTCTTTTACGGCGATTGCGTTACTTGGACTGACGAACTACATATTTTTTATTTGAATTTTCTAATTTGAGGTATTGATTCGAAAATGCGTTGGTCAAATGACGGATAATACAAATATTATATTAGGCAGGTAAAATGAAATATCTTAGATTAGGGAAGTGAAATAAGGTGTGCGATAAAAAAAGATAATTGGGAAATAAACGACAGCAACTACTGTGTTGCTGTCGTTGCCTCCCAAATTTACGATCGACAAAACAAAACATAATATGGATAAACGAAATATGAAGCCCAGAAATGGGTTTTCATAACGAATTAAAAATATGTGCTGCAGTATTGCAACTATAAGTGTCCGTTAGGTGAAACGCGTCGCTCTCTGTGGTTGAAATTGCGTATCACGGCGGACACTGTTGAATATTTTCATGACTTACGATTGACTTTCAGGCGCGAAACTTCTAAACACAACGACGAAAGATCGAAAAGTAGCAGAAATCGAAAACACAGCAGGTGCGTCCGAATTAAACTCTGAAATAAAAAATGTTGCAAAAAATGGCAACGATTATAGAGAATTATTATACACATAGCTATTAATAATTAATGTCTATTTCAGCGAGGATATTCGCATTCGCGATAGAAGTAAGGAGTACAGGGAAAGACACAGGCGCGAAGATTCGCGAGAGCGTCATTCACCGCGTAGAACCGGTTGCCACGATGTGAACAGAGATCGAGCGGATCGTCACAATCGCTCGAGCTCTCGTAATCGTAAATCGCGAAGCAACGACACTCGACGCAGGTAACTAATAAAACATTAAGTACGAAGGATTCGAAGCAGATTGTAAATGATTATCCAATTCGCTTCATAATTATTACTTCACAATAATATGTAGTGATTATAATGGAATGACTAAACTTTAAGCTGCAAAAGCTATTAATTTTCGATAAAACTTCGCTATTGCTTGCTTGAAAAAAATTAATAAAAAAAAAATGAACATAATTACGCATTAAAAAAGTCACGGAGATCGGCGATCTGGAACCGGCTTCCTCATTAGATCGAAGATTAAAAAATTGGCATTGAATCTTGCAGATCGAGCAGAGACAGAGTGCCTTATCAAGAGAACGGTCCACGGGACGCCTCCAGAGACAGGATAAGCCATGACAATAGATCGAGAGAAAGGATACCGCATCACTACGCGGAAACGATGCCGGTTCCCATGTACTACGGGGTAAATCAGCAGTTTACTTACTGAAAATACGGAGGAATCAAAATGTTTACATTCGTGTTAATTTCGACAGGGTTTTCATCCGAGACCTATCATGGTGGGTCCCATAATACCGATGAGAGGTCATATGCCAATGGGAAGAGGCAGAATGCCGCCGATGATCAGATCAATGCGACCGCTTTTTCCCCCGAGATATATACCCCCAGAGATGTTGCGATCTACGTTAAATCCGAACACAAGTGAGTCTTGTAAGAACATTGCGTGACAATCGTATATTGCATATTAAAACACGATTCGGTTGAGAGAAATATGAGTAATTCTATATCAATTCAGCCGCCCAAAAAGTTTTTTAAAAAATGAGAAGAAAAATTACCATTTTTCAATGTTTCATATAATTTTCGATATCTTAAAAACATCCACACATCCCCGAAGATTTTTTCTTTGTATATTTTTTCTCTCCGACAATTCATCAGAGCATCTATATTAACCACATACACACACACACCTTCCACATTCTGTCCTTTCCGATAATTCCAAATGCAATAAGACGATATTTATGGAAAAATAATGAAAAAATTAATCTGCTTTTTGTTTAGCGTTTGGTCGAATGTTCTAAGTGTATGGCCGCAGAATTCAACGAAGGAGGTTCCGGCGAGGATCGCACCGCCAAAATCGCCCTTGTTTGCTTTTTAAACAATTTGACTAGATGTATAAGAAGTTTGTAAATAATGACTCCGGAGGGTCGCTTTTTGAGCTCGAGAGCTCTTTAACAAAACGCTTTTAATTTTACCATCGGACATTGGAATACCGCTGCAAAACTTGCCAAGCGTGTGCCGGAAGTGACGAGAATCCAGCCAATTGTGTATATCACAATTCTATCAATCGCCAATATGTGCACGATGCGAATTATGCTCCACTGCGGAAAAACTTGAAGAACGAGCGGGCACTGCTGCGCTTTGCATGTCTTTTTATGTCGACAATGTAAATATATTATACCATCAACCATCATGTCAATTCACATATAAAATGTTTTTTCGTAATAAATCCGTCAGATATTTCACAAAATCCCGACCTTCTACACGTAATGTCGCTGCAAACTAAAACAGGTCAAATACTGCTTTTTTTTTTTCAAACCGGAATTCAAAATTGATGCGCTGTAAAAAAACATGGAAAATTCCATTATTTCGATCGACCTAGAAAGACTTTTTTTTAAATCGCCGATATAAAATAAATTTTTAATCGATTTTACTTATGTATCTCGGAGAGCAATAATTTTAAGTTTTGCATCAAATTGGAAAAATCCATCAATATCAAAACGAAAGGATATGATTATTGTCAACGAACATTCTACACAACAAAAATGAGTTGTAATTGATGTTTGATTAATGAGTTTTTCGTGGTTAACTTGGCGTTGCTGAAAACGTGGGCGCGCTTGCATCCGCAAAGAGAAATCGTCGGGATGAGACGAGAAGCGTGAGCTACATAGGAGATTCGGGGAGGGGAATAATTGTCCGTGAGTTCGGTAGGGATAGGGTCGCCGTATAGAGTAGTGCCTCAGGAAAGCCACGAGAGAAAAGAGACGGAGAAGGAAGCACGCACGCAAGCACGCACGCCAGTATCGTCGTGACGCTCGTCGGTGCGTCCCGAGGTTTCCGTGTTTTCCATCCGTTCTTCATCTTCAGTTTCCCCATTAATAATCCAAATCCGTAATCACAATAATCCTTCTCTCGATTACGACTTTTCATCTCATTTTGTCTTCCTTCTCGAGCATTCTAAACTAACAGCAACAGTTATTGACCTACCTCACGTGCTTGCAATTCACTCTTAAATAAGCAAGATACTTTAATTGTTTCCCAACAGAAATTCTTAAAATTACAACAACAACAAAAGCAATGCTGAGTAGGAATTGTTTCTTGCACGAAAAAATTTGTAGACAATGGTTCATCACCTTGCACATCGTGAATTTCGGCTAATTGAATTTCTAAATGAATGAACTATGAAATAATAACGCTATGAATATTCATTACTTTATTAGTTATTTCTACATAAAATTTTGATAACGCTGGTAGCATTTTCATTGAAAATCTACACTAAAATTCAACCGGAAGCTAACCAAAGCGGTTACATGCGTTTTGTTGCAGAATCTCATGCCGACAATCATATTTTGCTCTAACCCCATAATAAACCCAAGTAAGTGAGGAAACGTTTGTGGAATTATTGTAAAACAGGGGAAAAGCAATAAATTTTCTTCATTACGACTTACGGCTGGAACAGTTATCCCGATCAAATGTTAAAAGTGGGGTAAGAGAAGGTGAAATTACGAGTTTGCACGCGATAGCGCTTTAGTCGATTTCAGCCGGTCGCCGAGCGCAGATCGGATCCTCGCTTTGTCCTGCGCATGTGGGAGAGGCATTGACTGGAAGTACGAAACGTTAACATTAGTTTTCAGGGCATTGTCGAAAGGCTCCGAGGAAGCTTAGTATAATTGATTTTCGTCAGGTAGAAAAACTCGGGGCAGCGATTTGTGACGACCTTGAGAATCGAACGAGCGAAAAGAAAATGTAAAGCTGTCGTCACGATTCTGTGGCAACGATGTTTATCTACAGGCTAACTGCCTTTCGTAATTGGTGCACGTCCATGCATTTGTAACTTTACACACACACACACGTAACCCGTCACATTCCTCGCTACTTTCCGCTACCTGCGACACACTAACCGAAGTCATCGTGATTCGCGAAAGGAACAAACGAGCGGACGAGCGTTTTTGTTTAATCGGTTATTCGTGGCCGGGGTTATCGACGCGAGTTATCGGCCAAATGTACTGCTAATTTAAGTGGAATCTTCATGAAATTCGATTACGAAATCTCACAACGCGACACGACAATTTCTCCACTGGGAACAGTACCTCGCATGATCTTTGTTTGCGCTTCTTATCGAAGATTGTAGAATAAGAAAGAGGTAAAAAATAAGCGAAAAAAAGTTGAGTAATTTTTCTGACAGAAGCGCGAATTAAGTCAGCGGTTTTAATTGAAGGATAAGGATAGTTACTTGCTTTGAATAATACGAATTAAATGCAAATATCGTGTGGCTGACTATTGTGGTTTCATTGTGTTATTTTAACCGGGGTGACAGAGACACATTTTATGTGCTAGGTGAAGAAGCCTATATATTCACGAGGATATTATATATGCACGTTCAGGCAACAAGGCAAACCCTTTTTTACAGAGCGTGATTGGAACGAGACCGTTCACTTTGAATTTTCTTGCTGTGGAAGTTTCAAGAGTCAATCACACAGTCGTGAGAGTAAAATATATTCTCTATTTGTCGCAACAATGTACGGCGAGGGATTGTTGACGGAGTTCGAGGAGAGTGTGTCCTTCGATCTGGACGATCCGGACTTTGCTCCCGCATATTCACGCACCGCTGATGCAGCAAACCTCCGCGGCAGAGCCCTCAGCTTTAGCACCAAGTGTGAGTACCAATTTTTTATTTATTTTTTTATAGTGGCAAAACAATAGGTAAAAGATTTTAAGCGTCTTCGTTACACTCGGGGTTAGGGGGTACGTATTATTGTCGTTGTTGTTGTTGTTGTTGTTGTTGGAAGGAAAAGGACCCAAAATAAAATAACTCGAATACATTGCCATTGAGTGCGTAATTTGCTTCATAAGCAGATATACATGACTGCATTCGCAAAAGGAAACATAATCGCGCGATTATACAAAACGGTCGTTAAAATTTTCGCTCGTGTCCCTTCTCTCTCAAGAAAGGACCGTTCTATATCGGTGTCTTCCCTGCGCGGATTCTCTTTCAACGTCCACGCTGCACACTGCACGTGTCCACGTGCAATGCTCTCGCGAAGACGAACGCAACACGCGAATCCACTATCAACGACGTCAAGGACCGTCTCCGCTTCACATGCTCGAAAACTTTCCACGGGGATAAAAGTACAAAAGACTTGAAGGAAATCCCATGCAACGTAGCATTGGACGTACTTCTTAATTCAGGGATGACTATTTGTTTAATGCCATTTTTAATACGCTATTCTCGAATAAAAAAAGTAGTTTTATTAATTACAAAAAAAATTAGATAATCGAACAATAGTAAAATAGAGTAATTTGCATGTTATTTCACTTTTTTTCGTTTACCCAACTCGTTTGTTAATTAAACTACATTTTTCGTCAGTTTTTAATTGTCGTGGAATTATTTATATTACGATTATCATTTTTATTCATAGCTTTTTTTTTATAGCTTTTTGAATTGCTTCAAAACAATCGTGCGCACTCTGGCCTTCGTAAAATTGGCGTTATTATGTTAGATAATTATGTTGAACATAAAACATAACATAATATTAATAACAATTAATTTCGGTAAAACATAAGATGGCGAACTCAAATTTTATACATGAAATTAATATTATTCAGCAATGAATTTTTGGAAACAAATACTTTGCTTACTCGGGCAGTTGATTGACCTCGCCAACGTTTTGCATCGATTGCCGTGACGCAAGTAGTTCATACGCTTAATTACCCTTGCTAATTGTCATCGCCGCAGCAATTGAGTATATTCTCATTAATTATACAGTCAAACTCACGAGGAAACTTGGCACCTTCTCCTCCCACCCCCCAATGAAAATGTAAATTACTTTTTCCACGTTCCTCTCACTGTTCATAAATCGGGAGTAATATACATTTTGTCATGATCACATACCGTGCGACTTGAATCTCTCGTTGCGCAACGTTCGTGTCATTTCATGTCTGGTATTGCTTGTTTCCGGCAGCTGCGGCAACCAAACCGATAATATACTGATAATTCCAATGTTCTTAACGTCGTTTCTCAAATCCATCAGGTGATAAATAAATTTTCAAATCCCCTGTATATTCTGCAATGCTTTTCCAGTTTTTGAGTAAATTATAATTGTAAATATTGTTGAGTGAATTATAATGTCTTTCACCGTAAATTTACTGTTACAAAATACTGGGATTTTATCTGATTTAAAAAAAAATGTAGCCTGTAAATTTCATAAACATATTATTATAAAATCAAAAGCCACCTACGATGAAAATAATATTCGAATTTCTCAAATTACAGTCGTGCTCGACAGACAATTTATTATCTGCTTTCAATTTTTTTTCCCAAGACACACGAACATTAACATACGTCTTGGCAAATTCCGTGACGATGAATTCATAATTTCTATGGAGATATGAAAGTACTGCATATGAATTTACAAATTGGTCAACTCATATCAAGAACTTAACTCAAATTTTATAATTCCACTTAATTACTACAGAAATTTTGTAATTTTCATATAAAAATATTTGAAAAAATTAATTTTCACGTAATATTGTCCTACTATTGTTAATTTTAGTGTGAACGTTATCCTAATCATTATTTCACGCACCAGTTTTCGCAATTTCATATTGTCACAGTATGAATTTACAATCATTTTCAACAATGTAGAGTCTATACCGCCAACTGGTGGCCGAAAGGTGCGAAGTGGCAATGGCAATACGATCGCGTTACGTTAGGTGGCCACGCATGCTCGTTTCGTAGACGAGCAACTGGCAGCTTACAAAGCATTCCTATTTAGCCGGTGAATAATCACGCACGAAGATCGCGACTTATCCCGCGGGAAGTTTAGAAGCGTCTCGAGGATCTCGTTCGGATCTCATTCCGCGTTCGTTATCTCGTCTAGACGGGAGTTTGAATTTGAATCCGAGGTGTGGCCGCAGAAGAGCATCAGCAGCAGGCAGAAATCAAATGAACGGTTATGTTGACACTAACATTGTTAAATGACTCTTGTGCATCGCCACGATCTAAGTAACGCGGGAAGAAGCAGGGCCGCCTTGGAGGTGATCCTCTTATCGCTTTGTTGTGACTGGACACGAAGTGGTGTGTTGTATATTTTACTAACAGCCACGAACAGTGCACGAAGCGGTGCACATGCACGGACAAAAGGTCGCGATGTAAAATCTGCACTGGGAAAAATAATCGTTAGAACCATCAAAACGTGCGTCTGCGGGCAGCGAAAAGCATATTCGTTTGATCGAATGAAATATTTAATTGGTCGAGGCGATTGGTGATCGAAACAAAAATTTTTCGATTAGCGTTCCCAAATATTTTGACCAATTAACAAAGTACGCTTTTCGCTGCCCGCAAGCGCACGTTTTGTTGGTTCCACTTATTTTTTTTTTCAGTGTGGGAAACAATACTTCAAAAAATATACCTAGTGTATTCTGTATTATATATATATATATATATATATTGAGGTAAAGAGTTTGCAAGTTTGGACGAAGAATTTTTTAAGTTTTTTTCTTTAAGCTACTTAACTAACATATTTTTGTGGAAAAATTTCAGACTAGAGAATCATATTATGCTTCGGAAATTGAAAAAAGTTAGCTAAGATTTGTTGTCGTTTATGTTTTTCAATGATACTTTCATAATTCACGCATTTAAATTCATAGACTTCTCAATATCGGTCAATTAGTCGGCAAAACTAATCATTTCGATTGATTGATCAATAATTAGAATTGAAATTCTTCCATGGTTGCAGTGATATTATTGGTATAATTATCGCACGACTGACGAAAGTCGCGCAAAACAAGACGGTCTTATCGAAAAGTTTCTTTTCATTCCGCATTCTGGGCTGAAAATTTTCCATCGAAAGCACGTGTTGAGCCCCGGGGGTTTATCGCGGACTCCCGCGACGAAAGAGATCTTGAACCCGGTTAGCGAGGAGCACACGCAGAAAAAGTGATTGAGCGACTTTACTCGCACCCCGACGCCTGATGTAATTGTTCGTATTAATATAGTTATTTCTAATTATACATGCGGTGGCAACGACCTTTGACCGCAACTTTTATCAAACTCATTATCAAAAGTTCTCTCTGTCGTTTCGTCTGCGTGCAGTCAATCCAATTCAAGTACTCGATCAAACGTCCAACTCGTAATCACACTGAAAAAAGTTGATAGTAGAATAATCGGTCCAACTATGGGGACATATATTTTCCAGGAGGAACGACCATATCTAATTTTACCGGATAGTATGTATTTTATTAATTGAGCTAAGATTATATCTGCAGTTATAAAATATAATCGTTCCTCCTGGGAATTATATTTCTTTTTTGTGAAAGTACAGTACACTTCGAAAAAAATCTACTTGAAATTTAATGTCTAATTGAAAGTTTTTGTTCATAAACTGGTATACCAAATTTACTATACAAACGCGTTGTGGAATTTATTTTTGATATAACAATTTTAATAATTTACTTTAATTTTACTGTAAAAGTACTTGATTTTTTTTATTTTCTTTAATTTCATTGCAAAAGTACCTCAATTTTATATCATAACTCTTCATTAAATTTAATTCACAAGTTTATGAATAAAAACTTCCAGTCTTCGTTTTTGTATTTTTTCGCTCAGTGCAAGATAAGCTTAAGATAAGTATTATTCACTCGCAACTATATAAATTAGCAAGAAGAAAATTTCGATTTTCAAGCTTAAGGTCGCGATTATTGAGCTGACCACCTTAACAAGTGATCTTGCTTTAGAATCGATAAAACGACGAAACGATTAAATTCCGTTCCGGTATCACGTGCCAATTTCTCGTAACAAAGTTGGCATGCATCACCTAGCAATTGAAACATCTTCTGGATGACACCGGATTTTTAATCAGCTTAGCATCTATCAATCGATTCCACCATCTTGAGTACAACGTACGCGCGACGATCGCGCCAATACCTCTTAATGTCACGTAACACAATCAATTAAAATATGCCAGTTAATCCGATCACAAAATACTCGGGGGATGTCTCATCACACTTTTTTTTTTAAATTCCCCGATCCTTCGGTCACTCTTCTCTTATATCAAATTGAATTTTTATCCAGTTTTAGAAAAAAATACAATACATTAAATATGCCAGTTAATCCGATCACAGAATTCTCGAGGGATGTCTCATCCCACTTTTTTTTAAATTCCCCGATCCTTCGGTCACTCTTCTCTTATATCAAATTGAATTTTTACACAGTTTTAGAACAAAAAATACAATACATTAAAATATGCCACTTAATCCGATCACAAAATACTCGGGGGATGTCTTATCGCACTTTTTTTTTTAATTCCCCGATCCTTCGGTCACCCTTCTCTTATATCAAATTGAATTTTTACCCAGTTTCAGAAAAAAAAAAATACAATACATTAAACTATACCAGTTAATCCGATCACAGAATTCTCGAGGGATGTCTCATCTCACTTTTTTTAAAGTTCCCCGATCTTCCGGTCAATCTTCTCTTATACCAAATTAAATTTTTACACAGTTTTAGAAAAAAAAAAATACAATTCATTAAATTACTAATATTCCAAATATTTTAAATAATACGTTCAGATCTGCCAGACCAAAGAATTTGCTCTTCAAAAATTCCCTCGAGCCTTGCGTTGTTATCGTAACGTTGTTGTTGTACTTAGTCCAACGGATAATCTATTTTGGACACAATTAACAGTCCTTCCTCGGTCGCACGTGTGTCACGTCATTTTGAGGAAATTGTAATGGTAATTAGTGAGCGAGAGCCTCGCCGTACGTCGATGCAAACGACCTGAGACAAGGTCGAGATAACGAGCGGTGGTCACTGAGAATCAAAGAATTCCAGGGAACAAAAACAATAACAAATCATACATCGAGTCGTATATTATTCGCTCAACGTTTCCATTGTCTCGGTGCGGGCGAATATTATAATTAATCTCTCGGTACACGAGCACGACAATATTTTTATACTCCAAAGTCGATTTCCTCTTCGAAACGGAAAATTACATTTGTTGCGCAGTTGCGCCACTCGAGTTTATCGCGTGTGTTCGGAGGCTCGGCTTGCGAGTCGTCATTGTTCGCGGGGGAGCATATGTGTCCGGTGACGTCTTTGCGCCGTTGATAAATATGCGAGATTATAATGTATTATAGCGATCGAACGACTGGTGTTTTCGGGCACCGCACGCGTGTGTGTGTGTGTGTGGGATCATCTCTTGATAACCCGCCCGGCGATCCCCTCGTTTATTGTTTACCGGGGTAAGTGCCACGCAACGTCGTCACACTTTGTGGTGCTTGAGTTATTATTTTCGGACCATAATAGCCCGAATCGAACGTTCATGAGCTTTCTGAAACGACTTGATAGTACATTTTTAAACAATATGACTAATGGATGAATAAAAGTATTACTAAGCTATAAGCAGAAAAGAAATCCGTTTACCGGGGTAAGTGCCACGCAACGTCGTCACACTTTGTGGTGCTTGAGTTATTATTTTCGGACCATAATAGCCCGAATCGAACGTTCATGGCTTTCTGAAACGACTTGATGGTACATTTTTAAACAATATGAGTAATGGATGAATAAAAGTATTACTAAGCTATAAGCAGAGAAGAAATCCGTTTACCGGGGTAACTGCCACGCAACGATGACACACTTTGTGGGGCTTGAGTTTTTATTTTCGGACCATAATAGCCCGAATCGAACGTTCATGAGCTTTCTGAAATGATTTGATGGTAAATTAGAAAAAAAATATGAGTAACGGATGAATAAAAGTATTACTAAGCTGTAAGATTGATAGTCGATGCATCCGAGCCAATGAAAAAAAGTTTCCGATAGTGCACATACATTGTGCGTTACTTTTAGAAATCTATTTATTTCTCCTCAGATATATTATGCCCACAAAAGCAAAATGGTTAACGTCTTGGTTGAACGCTCCGAAGGAAGGAACGAACGAATAGTTTGGTAAATGCAATTCAAATTTACTCGCGTTTGGTCGTGCGACTCGGATAAAAATAGCGAGAACAGGCTATAACGAGAGCATATTATTTGCCACTCGACGAAGCAAATGTGCAACGCGCGAATGCGACGTGAGTTCGATCCCAGATAGGAAAACGTGTTGAACGACGGGTCGTCAAAAATGCGTTATATACTGCAACATTAAGAGCATCCGAAAAATTGTAATGGGCTTTTTTCAAGGGCACCGAACCTTCAGCACAAAAAAAAAATAGAATATCACTGCACGATTGGTAGAAGCAGTGACATTCCATTTCCCCTAGGCCCTGAAATTTCGATGCCCTTGAAAAAAGACCATTATAGTTTGTTATGCCGACCTTAAGATCACCTTAAGATAATGGTAAAATAATATAATATAAAATAATGAAAAACTGTAACGTCGCGGTTTTGGGGTTAGGCAAAAAAAAACACCTCTGAAGGAAAAATGTTTTTCCCTTAAGTCAAACAATAGATATAAGCTACTGCTAAATACTCCCCCCATAATCTATCGTAAAAATGACATTCTATTTTCCCTAGGCCCTGAAATTTCGGTGCCCTTGAAAAATGACCATTATAGTTTGTTATGCCGACCTTAAGATCACCTTAAGATAATGGTAAAATAATATAATATAAAATAATGAAAAACTGTAACGTCGCGGTTTTGGGGCTAGGCAAAAAAAAAACCTCTGGAGGAAAAATGTTTTTCCCTTAAGTCAAACAATAGATATAAGCTACTGCTAAATACTCCCCCCATAATCTATCGTAAATATGACATTCTATTTTCCCTAGGCCTTAAAATTTCGATGCCCTTGAAAAAAGACCATTATAGTTTGTTATGCCGATCACCTAAGATCACCTTAAGATAATGGTAAAATAATATAATATAAAATAATGAAAAACTGTAACGTCGCGGTTTTGGGGCTAGGCAAAAAAAATACCTCTGGAGGAAAAATGTTTTTCCCTTAAGTCAAACAATAGATATAAGCTACTGCTAAATACTCCCCCCATAATCTATCGTAAATATGACATTCTATTTTCCCTAGGCCCTGAAATTTCGGTGCCCTTGAAAAATGACCATTATAGTTTGTTATGCCGACCTTAAGATAATCCGCTGCTGCTCAGCCGGTAACAAAAACTGTAACGCCGCGGTTTTGGGGCTAGACAAAAAAGAAAACTCTGGAGGAAAAAGTGTTTCCCTTAAGTCAAACAATAGACATAAGCTACTGCTAAATACTCTCCTTACAATCTATCGTAAATATGACAATAATCGGTACAATATTTATCTCACACTACGTCGCGTGCGCATATATTTACGACAACAAGTGTTAAATAAACGGCAACATGTTTTCTCGGTGCGGTATAGACGGAGAAAATTATCGATCATTCACAGATCGCGCGTGATTATTGTCGTCATCATGACCAGCAATTTTCACACGATTTGTCACCAAAACTGTATACGATTAGAGGAAATAGAACGGCGACGAGAATAACTCGCAAAACTCGCCGTTAAACACGTAACAAAGAACGCAATAAGTAATAAACATTGTAACTGCTTATCGAGAGAGTCGAGGGAAAAAAAGCACTGACGCAGTATGAAAAATTTCAAGGTCACTTGCCGCTAATTTCCTCCTCGTCGCTGTAACATTGCTTTTGTTATTTAATACGCATTAAGGGTGGCAATTCGTTTGTTATTTATGCTATATGCGGCATAGCAGTTTCACATATATTCCATATACATTGCATAAACATTTGCTCATATACAATATCTGACACATGTCCTTAATATCGAATCATGTGTATATGAAATTATTTGAAATGTCAATATTTTTCACCATATGCGTTTACCTTAAACTTGAAAATAAATCCATCGTGTTCATATTCGAATATTTCGACGATATATGATTAAGATTCACGGCAGCATTTTAATGAAGAGCAAATCAAAAAATTGTAATTCTTTATGTTGAGTTGCTTCTGCTACTCTCGCTGTTTTTACTTGTCTGCTGAAAATCCTTGAGACGATGCGAGAAACTCCAAACAAAACTCGCGCTCGGTCATAAATAACAAAGCATATTTTTATTTATTTTCAACCGAAAGTCAGAGGACTAATTAAACGGGCGGAATTAATTGATTTTTTATGCCAGTCGCATTAATTAAAAGTAAATTGCGATATAAAAATAGGATGGAAAAGGTGTCTTCAGGTTCTGACTAATTCGTGACTCGATTCTCGATCGACTTGAAATTCTTTGGTACTTCGGGTAGCAATAAAATTCTTAAATCGCCTAGTATAATACGTAATTATAACAGGCGATGTACCGTTACATATTTTAACAAGCAATAACAGGCCTCGCTTGCTGTAAAAACCGTTTCCGGAAGTATATCATAGATATATATATATATATATATAATGGTTGGTGTTGGGAAGACCGTTATCTGATTGTCGTTTCGTTTGCGACCCTGAAAACCCGATTCTCGAGTAGCTGCTCAGTCACTGTCGAAGGATCGCAAGAGAGTTGTGTGCGCGTGTGATGGTGCGTGCGCTCTTGGACGACGTTCTTCAAAAATAGAACTCCTTTCTGTGGCCAAGGCGAGAATGTCGTTCAACCTCGGTGCCACTCTTTGCTCGCATAATATACGACGTACACGCGAGAATCACTTCCCTATATCACTCTAACAAAATACACTTAAAAAGTGTTGCACATTGAATTTACGATTTTTTTTTTTTTCAGAAGATATATTGTTATATTGATAATATTATTTTAATATATATTTTATTTAAAATTCGTAAGTTTAAATTGCAACTTTTTAAATCTGTACTTTGAATAACTGATACATTTTTATGAAATATATTGTCAGATATAAAATCAAATAGAATATAAATGACTGTAAATGGGAGTGTAATTATGGTAAACATTTTTTTATCAACGTTCGCTGATAGAAATATTAATTTTTTTATTGTTAGGTGTTGAGATCAATTCGCTGTAAAAAATGATGTTCAAAAAATATTTTCATTGACAAATTCAATGTTGCTACACTATTCTTAAATTATATGTGAACAAATTATAATACAATGAACGTAGATTTTGGGTTTTCACTGCAAGCAGAATAAATTAATTTGCTTGTATTGTAAAAATAGAATTTTATGATTTTTATTTTTTTTTCATTTCTTACCTGCATAAAGAGATTTTTACAGATGATTGGTGCGTTATCTTGTATCTGAATGTCTCGTGCGCCTGCACCACTAAATATCACGCGATTCATAAAAGCTTTCACGTGTTAATTCGCTTTATCATTTGATTATACATTAGAGATTGTGGCAGTTACGAGCATCCGGGCGAATCTCGTAGGAATTTAATTAGGTGTGCGCACAATTGTCCACGAAAGTCGTCACGTGCTGGACTGTTTCTTCTCGCCGGATATTTATCGCGCCTCTTGACGTCACAATTCGCGATTTCAATCGATAACAAGGTTTATTTCCTTTTCAAAGTCCACACACAAAAAAAATCCCCCTCGCCAACGGTGAAAGTGGAGAACAAGACAATTGGATTAACGACTCTTGTCTAGTTCTACACGAACTGTTGAAATAATAAAAAAACAATGCTGAGTAGAAGTCGTTTTCCACCTAGAAAAAAATGTTAGAAAATGGTCCGCACCATAGAAAAATCATTTTTTAAGTCGTTTTGTGGGAAAGTCATTTCATTTAAGGCATTACCATGGTTTTGACAGTAATTTCATGGTTTCAGCGATGGAAAAGAGAAAACCAATTTTTTTTGTTTCGTTATTTCGAAAGTCATTTTGATAATATCCGAAAGCTTTTTTTTGTGCAACGTTATTTTTGTGATCAATTTGACAGGCTTCGTGATTTCGAGGGTATTGATATGTAATTAAAGTAGGGACCACTTGTCTCAGGCTTTGTGCAAAATGATATGTCAAAAACGACGAAAGAGTTGAATTGGCACCTGAGGATTTTCATGAGTTGTGAAGTTCGATAATGCTTTATCTCCAACGAGTCACGTCGATCGAAGATCGATAATTCACCGATGGATTGAGAGAGCTGGACATGTAAAATTATGTTGAGAACACTACATTTCAATTTTACGAATATACGCATTTAAAAAAAAATTATTCTTCCTTTAACTATTTTATTCAAAAATATTTAAAAAATTGGAGAATTGTTTTTTTTTACATAAAAATATTTGAATTATCTTAAAATAAATTTCTGCTAATTCCAGAGCAGTAATCGTGTGTTTCATATTTCACATGTACTTATTTATTTTAAGAACAGTGGATTCTACTCCACTGGCTAAATCGGACAGGCTTTACTATTGATCTGTCTCATTCCCTCGGCGAACCTGATGGATAATAGCCATATATCGAGTCTGTTGGAGTATTCGAGTGAAATAGACGATTAAACTTTCACGCTTGGATATACAGGTCAACGAGAATGTCGTTCGATCGGGGAATAATTCTGTCCCGGAGCTAACCGAGATAGTGGATATCGAACGAGAGCTCAGCAGAAGTAGACCCTGTGACCTTATGAGAGCGTTTTTCTTGGATTAAAAAAAAAACAGTGCGACCTGTGAACGGATCATGTGTTTCCTCTCGACTTTCCACGCAACTTTCAAGCGTCCTTCACTCAGAGACATTCCTGCTTCGCATTATATCGATATATTTTTTTTAGTGAATGCCGCAAAAAAATGAATTGAATTCCGCGAAATCTATTGAATCAAAAACTAAGGAAGCAATGAGTTCATGTTCAATGTCACTGTGCTTCGATTCGTTGGATAACACTCGATACATTAACGCTTCTCGTATTATGCAATAATGGAATAGTTATGAACGCTCGTCCATCTGTACCTTTCCAATCTACGCGCGATATATCATCGACCTTATCACTCACAGCTAAACCAATAAAGATTAATCCAATTAGAGAAAGACTTTCTTGCGCAGGCCGTTAGACAGCTGGAGAAGCACTTTGCCATCAATCTTCCGGCTGCATTAATTAAAACAGCTTTCGAAATAGACGAATAAAATTATTGTGATCATTTTCAATTTCGTATAATTAAATATATTTGTGTGAAAGTTCCGAAAAACGGGGAAATTATTATTTGAAGAAACAGTTTTTGTTTTTGCTAATTAGATTACAGAATATTTCTGCATAATCGAAGTTTGGGTAAAAATAAAATAATTTTCCAGTTTTTTTTTTAACAATTCCATAGGAATATTTTTTTTTATACCGGAGGCTTTTTAATTTATTAGTCTTAAGGGGGTCGGTGTGACTCTGATTGTGCTGCGTAATGTAACATCTGGGACAATTTCGCGTTAGACATCTGAGTACACACAGAAGAAATATCACGTATAAATCGACAACATGATGGATCGCAACAGGAGGAAGGAATAACAATAATTGAATGACCTTGAGGGGAATTACAAAAAGAGATGAGTATAGAAACCTCGAAGAAGGAAAAATAAACAGGACGTGTGCCACGGGGATCACCGCAGTCGCTGTGAAGGTTCTTCGAGGTCTTTGACCACTTCCTGGAAATTTGCCTTATGGCCCGCACGTTTCCTCCATCACGAGTCTCATCGTTGTAGTTGCTCCGCAAGAGCAAAGTTCGCTAAAGTTTTTTTATATGTATACTTAATTCTAATATATACTCTACAAAAAAAAAATGAATGTTTGTTACCTTTTCATTTTTAATTCTCGAATAAGATTGGACAAAATTCATGAAAGTTTTGAAGATGGATATCAGCAATCATAAAATTTTTGTCTTGATCTTCGAGGAAAGAGAATGGGAAAAATACTTGAGAATCTCGGATAGTAGATTAATGGAAAGAAAATTTCCCATTAATGTACTTTGGACCTAAGCTTTAAAATATTGATATCTGATACAGGATTCATTAGAATTTCCGTAGATTTAAAAAAATAGCCTTTGGTATTTTCATTATCAATAGTCATAAGTATATAAATTGTTGCAAAAAATTCTAATAAATATAGTGATTGTTGCTGAGAGATAATTCAATTACATAAAAAAAACAGGGATGGGTTCAAAAGGTCGTGGGTCAATCCCAGGTCGAGTTGGTATGGAATGCCCCACGTGCATTGTATCATACGGTGCGACAACAAAGCGTGTTGTTTATTTCCTGTGTGCGAACGAGATCTTGAGGAAAATTATCGATTCCGTGCTCGTCTCCATGAGTTTGTACGATGGCGTGCACGAGTAACAGAGCAGAAGCAGTTCCGACCTCGATTTAATCGAAGGTTCGCTACATGACTCGAGGTGACCGCGGCGCTGTTACGAAATCTTCGCTGACACTGAGAGGCTCGCAGTAGCGCATAATTTCTTTCGCTCGAGCCACCGGGTTGAGTGCGCTATATGCGCATACATGGCGAGCAGGTTGTCCTATTGCGAGAGTCGTTTTCCTTTGGGCTCTTTTCCTCGAACGTCGGATGCCGATTGCTCGGCGATCGCGCGACCTTCAAAGGTCGCCAGTGTCCCACGACATTTTTTCCTTCTACTTCTCCTGTTTTCTTCTTCTTTCCAGGTCTTACACGGCTGTCTATAAAATGGCTACAGTAGAACCTCTCACATGTTAATGCGTGACGTTAATACATAACAAGTTTTGTATTTCTACAGTACATTTTTAAAAAGTGTTCTTGAAATTGAATGTCCGTGTATGAGTAAAAATTTCCAGTACATTTTTTTTTTATCAGAATGTCCCCACTCTGTATTACTTAAAATTTAACGTACTCGAAGTTTTCATTCATAAACTGGTACACTAAATTTACTGTACAAGTGCAATGTCAAATTTATATTTGGTACAGTAATTTTAATAATCAGCTTTAATTTAACCGTAAAAGTAGTTAATTTTTTTTTCAAATTCACTTTATTTTCGCTGCTAAAGTACCTTAATTGTATATCATAATTGTGCATTCAATTTAATTGACGAGCCGATGAATAAAAATTTCCTTTTTTTTTCTTGGCGACAATGGTTGAAAACCAAATGAACTTAAATCAACCTAAGCTTCGTCCATGTAGACTAACCAAAACATGCGAGAGCTTCGACTGTACGAATCCCCTTTCGCTGTTTTCTTCGTGTTTCCTCTAGTCTCGGTCATCGGACTCGTACTTGCCTTTCGCGTCTTCTTCTCGTGAGAGAAACTGGTTTTCCAATGCCCTCGGGCGATTCTTCCACTGTTCCTTAGGTGCACGAGAGTAACGCTTGCACTCTCGCGATTACCCTAGAGTTGGACGCAACTTAGCGAGACGAAACTTTTGGAAATAGCTTCAAGTGCAGAGTGGGTTGGCGCGTGGGCAATACATACGCTGCCGCTTCTATAGGATTATGATATATAACGTAGTGATATGCGGGCGGCGAATAGACGGGCACACGTGCATTACGAGATTCTGATAATATAGAGCGTATAGTGCGGCCCGGTGGGTATATTTTCGGTAAAGCACGTTGATATAGATCGAGGCTGACATGGATCAGATACTAGGGTATTCATAGAACCAGTCTCACCGCATCGTCTACCACGTAAGGTGAATCGGTGCTAAATCTCAAAATTCACCCGTTTATTCCAATTCTCAACAATATTTCATGCGAAAATTTTATGAAATCGTAAAATCTCAACCGATTTCCACCAAATTGTATAAATGCGGAAACAAGTTTTGGGAATTCGTGACAATTCACACGTTAATTCCTATGCTCAATAACAATTTATGAAAACATTCCATAAAATCGTAACCTTGTTCGATTTCCGCCAAATTGAATATATGCGGAAATTAATTTTGAGAATTCGTGACAATTCACCCGCTAATTCGTATGCTCAACAACGTTTTATGCAAGAATTCCATAAAATCGCAAGCTCATTCGTTTTCCGCCAAATTGAATACATGCGGGAACAAGTATTGAGAATTCGTGACAATTCATCCGCTAATTCTCGATAACATTTTACTTAAAAGTTTCATAAAATCGTAAGCTCATTCGATTTCCGCCAAATTGAATACATGCGGAAACAAATTTTGAGAATTCGTGACAATTCATCCGCTAATTCGTATGCTCAACAATATTTTATGCGAAAATTCCATAAAATCGTAACCTCTTTTGATTTCCGCCAAATTGAATATATGCGGAAATTAATTTTGAGAATTCGTGACAATTCACCCGCTAATTCGTATGCTGAACAACATTTTATGCAAAAATTCCATAAAACCGTAAGCTTATTAATTTTCCGCCAAATCGATTACATGCGGAAACAAGTATCGAGAATTCGTGACAATTCATCCGCTGATTCGTATGCTCAACAGCATTGTATGCGCAAATTCCATAAAATCGTAAGCTCTTCGGCCGAATCGAATAAATGCGGAAAGAAGATTATTCGTGACGGTTGGGATCCTCGCGAATCAAGGAAAATTCATTTCACTTTCCGCTTGCGCCTTCCGCGTTCATCAATAGGAAGGTCGAAGCCTCGCGTGGTTTGCGTTGAAAGAATTGAATACCGCTCGTGTCGATCTGTCACTGCGAAACATAAATCTGTCGGTTTACACTATACTTGGTTAAAATAATGATAACGAATCGCAATAACTTGAAAATACGCAACCGAAAGATAGACCATTTGTGATGGAGACGAAGAAAAGTGAAAGGACACGTGAAAAGCACGTGAATGCGAGAAATATGACTATGATAATGACTCAGGGTTGCTGTGCATCCGGAGCCCGTACGTTAAGCCAATCGATCCTTTTTTTGCGACGGCGGCGGCATCCTCCATATTTATTTATATTTATTTCTTGCTCTCTTTCATCTCCGGCTAAAGTCTGCAGCGAAGAAACTGGTTCCCCTGTGCAGTCACCTGATCCTTTCCGAGAATCTTCACCGCGGCGAGTTCCCTCGGTTCTCCCATAGACTTTTATTCTTCTCTCGGTTCTTCGCTCTTCCTTTTAACGTAGCGAACCTTTGGTACGTTCCCAGAGGGCGGCTCGAGGCGTTGTGATGCCCGCGAGCCAAATCATCGGGCATCGCTCGCGTCGTGCGATCGCGAAACGATTTCCGAGCGCACCGCAACTTCTCCTTGGTTACATGCCTTTGTTCTTTCTCTAACATTTTCGTGTTGAGCTACGCTCTCGTTTATCTCTAAGAGCCGAGTTGAATACTCTCTTTATTTCCGCACGCAAAATATTGTCGAGTTGACTAAGATCCTGATCATATTTTCGAATCAAGTTTTTTGAATTTTCATCTTGATAAACAAGGTTTCTAATAAGTTTTTTACTCCAGGCGTTGTATTGCCCTCGAGCCAAATCATCGGGCATCGCTCGCGTCGTGCGATCGAGAAACGATTTCCGAGCGTTCCGCAACTTCTCCTTGGCTACATGCCTTTGTTCTTTCTCTAACATTTTTGTGTTGAGAGCTACGCTCTCGTTTATCTCTAAGAGCCGAGTTGAATACTCTCTTTATTTCCGCACGCAAAATATTGTCGAGTTGACTAAGATCCTGAAGGATATTTTCGAATCAAATTTTTTAAATTTTCACCTTGATAAACAAGGTTTCGAATAAGTTTTTTACTCCAGGCGTTGTATTGCCCGCGAGCCAAATTATCGGGCATCGCTCGCATCGTGCGATCGAGAAACGATTTCCGAGCGCTCCGCAACTTCTCCTTGGTTACATGCCTTTGTTCTTTCTCTAACATTTTCGTGTTGAGAGCTACGCTCTCGTTTATATCTAAGAGCCGAGTTGAATACTCTCTTTAATTCCGCACGCAAAATATTGTCGAGTTGACTAAGATCCTGAAGGATATTTTCGAATCAAATTTTCTGAATTTTCACTTTCATAAACGAGGTTTCTAATAAGTTTTTACTTTTACAATGATGAATCATTAAAAAAAAAAAAGATAATTCATGAAGAAGCATGTGCAAAGTTGTAGTTTACTTTTTTTTAAATCTGTAATACCGCGAAAGTTTGGTCGTGCCTTGTTCGGATGGCCCAGGGACAAGGGTCGTTTTCCCTTTCGTCGCTAGCCTCCTTTTCGCCTAACGAGAGACTGGGCGCTACTGCGCACGCTACGAGTCGCAGCGACGATGTTCTAGCGTCTGGCAGCGTTCGCGCGAGCTCTAGAGGTTGTTGGCTGCGACTCGGGGAATGCAGACGGCAGCCCAGGGACGTACAGCTAAAAATCCTCTTGCCCACTAATAGCCGTACGTCACGTGGGTCGCCCGAGTATCCTTTTCCTTTTTTTTCTCTCAGAGAAGCTTTGTTTTCGTGAACATTTCATTTGTTCTCGAAATTCTAACGAATGGACACCCAAAATGGTCCAGAACGTTGAGGAAAGTGGTTTAGAAAAAATGCCTGCGTGTTTCTGTGTGCGCAGGTTCAGATTTAATTGTAACCACGATAACAGTTGTAATTGTAAACGGTATATGCGTCAATTAATACACATTTGTTTGGAAGTCAAGGGAAAAGGTTTTTTGGAATCAATGAAAAAGGTTCTTTTGCTTGAAGAAATGTTTCTCTGACTCAATGTCACTACTTTTCATTGAGTTTGAGATAATTCAAGGAAAATATAGCATCGAGGCTCAAGTATTTCTTTTCATCGGCCAATATTTCCATGAATCGATGAAACCGCAAGCTTTTGTCTCGCTGCATGCATAACAATATGACATAGACGAATATTCAATTACGCGACCAAGTTTCGATGGAGATTCCTCCTCGTGTTTCATTCATATGAAATTAGAGGTTTCGCTTTCATGCATTATCTATGGAGCACGTGTTGAGGCAACAAACCACGAGTGTGTACAGATCGCGATGAGCCGGTGAACCGTCAACCAACGGATCTCTCATTAATAATCACCGAGGATAAGTCCGCGACTCTAATATATTTGTCGTAGTCTCGGCAGCCAACAAAACTCACGATTAATGAGTTCGACGAATTCCAATGCTCTTTAGGAATTAACATCTCAGACTAAACTCCGTGCGGCCTCCCCGCAGTATATAAACAGTTTACTTACTTACTTGCGTAGTTGTAAATTAGCTTTTATGTGTTCCATTAAGTAAGGTGACGTTTTCAAGATTTTTCTTCGTATTCCAGTATTACATAAGTCGGTATGCACCTTTCAAAGTCCAATGGGAAATATTTCCTGTCGAGAAATTGTACGACAATGGAAAATTACTTTTCAAGTTCTCGTTGAGCGGCGGAAAAATTTAATCTGTTTCCATTTTTGTTAACTCTCATTCGTTGCGAATTGTCACGAGGTCGAACGGGTGTAAAGTTCATTGGCCGTAAGGTCGAATTATTATTGTATTATCGATTCTTCGATTTTTGAGATTTTGTTACTATCGAAGTTTGAAATCTCTTGATCTTATTTTCATTCGGCTACTTTTACACGTATTTTGTCTTTCACACGCTACATCGAATTAAATTAATTGATGACTCCACCTTGGATTAAGCTTTTTAAGGCTCCGGTGATCCGACGAAGATTGCAAAAAAGTAATGCATAAACTTGGTTTTTATCAGAGAATGAAAACCACTGATTGCTGATATTCAGTAGTTCAGCAGTGCTCAAACAATTTCTTTAGGTTATTTAAGTCCTTTCTAAGTAACTAATTGAATAACTAAATAAATAAATAACGAAATAACTAAATAACCTAACTACCAGAGTAACGTAGCATCACATAGATTGCCATTTTTTATTTTAAACCCGTAAATTATTAGTTCCCGAAATAATCACCTAAAGTGAATATTCCAGTGAGTTGTGAGACCTCAACAGGAAGATACAAAACGCGGCTAATAATGAGCAGTACATGAAGAGGGTTCGAAGAAAAAAAAATTAATTGACGAAGAGTGATTTATAGGAGAACTGCATTGCTGCTCTCAGTCGGAATTCATTGGTCGAATCGATGGGAGCACATCCAAAGTAGACTACGCGATATAAGACAATAGTCAGTTGGTATTTAGTATATGCGGTTGTGATGATGATGATGATTATTCGCGTGTCGAGCGCACGCTGGCTCGAGCCGGTTTCGATTCGTTTGACGATTGGACGAAATGCGCGAAGCGCGACGATGATCGCGAATTGCGTTAACAGTCGACACGATCTCTTTTCTCCTATCTTTTTCTTTCAAACGTTAATTAAGCGTACTGCGATGTTGGACGATCTGTGCATGCCCCGGACACACTGACGATTAGCAACGGACAGGATCGTCATCACTTTCTCACGGCTCTTCTCTCTCATGTAAACCAGTTGGTGCTAGTATTATCGAAATTATACTGACTCAACTTGGCCTTAAGTTTTCCAACCTCGTAAATTGAATATGTCAATACTGGCACCAGTACACCAGTAAAAATGTGCTGTTAAAATTGACGATTTGTTTCGGGGCGTATATTACAAGAACCCTTTCACCACAGGCTGTCGTTTGAACATTTTTATGTACCTCAGACTTCGGAATTTTGTGCAGAGAAATTTTTTATTTTTTATTTTGAAATTATGATTATTGTATGGACGCTGAGATTTATTCACGTAGGAATATATCTTGACCTTTTTTCTTTGGAGATCATTGAACTTTTATAAAAATAATTTTAAGGAAGAAATTGAAAAATGGCAATTATTTTGTGGCTTTAGAAAAAATTTGAAGGTACCGTTGGAAAATATTTCAAAAATTCGAGCAACTAATTTTTATGGTGTATTCAACATTAGCAAAGTAACAGGAAAATTGGTGGGGTACAAATGCTTGCCAATAATTGACGGAGTGATGGAAATAACAAGACTTAGCAATATTTCGTACTGTAATTCTCATTTGGGTTAATTTATCTTTTTTATTTAGAGATCATCAAACTTCTATCAAAATAATTTTAAGGAAGAAATTGAAAAATCGCAATAATTTAGTGGCTTTAGAAAAATTTGACGGTACCGTTGGAAAATTTTTCAAAAATTCAAGCAACTAATTTTCATGGTATATTCAAAATTAGCAAAATTACAGGAAAATTGATGAGGTACAAATGCTTGCCGATAATTGACGGAATGATTCAGATAACAAGACTTAGCCATTTTTCACACTGTAATTCTCATTTGGGATAATTAACCTGTCGCGCAGCGTGCAAGGTAAACAAGCTCTCGTGTTTATACGCCAAACTCTTCGGCAGGGATCAACGAAAACCGTGACGTTCGCTTTTTAAAAGCAGCTGTAGTATTCCACGTCTCTTTCCTCCTCTCTGCCTGTTTGAGCGCCATGAGATAATTAAGTGAACAGTACATACGTACGTATATTCTTTCGAGTGAATTCGCTAGAGTTTCATGAATATTCAGAAGCGACACGACACTGGCTCTTGTGCAGAAGAAGCGTTATGCAATTGAAAACGATTTCCAACCAGATCAGTACACGGCAACAATAAAACACACACACACACACACATAAAAGACATTTCTGGACTCTACCTTAGAATGTTCACTGTGAAAAAAAAAATACTACTCGAAATTTAATGTAGATGTACTGGAAGTGTTTATTCATAAACTGGTATACTAAATTTACTATACAAGTGCAATGTCAAATTTATTTTTATTACAGTAATTTCTATTATTTTCTCTAATTTTATTGCAAAAGTACCTAAATTTAATATCACAATTGCAGATCAAATTGAATTGACTAATTTATGGATAAAAAATTATAATCTTTTTTACAGCTAATTAGTTTAATAAATAACGGTTAGAGATAAAATGTAATAAATACTTTTTCCCTGCAAACAAAAATCGTTTTCATTCAAATAGACAGAAATCTAATACGCTGTTTTATTAAAAATTGATAAATCATTTATCTGAGTTTATCTAATTAAATGCATGGAAATTTGTATGGTATGTATAAATTGAAAATATTGATTCGGTTGAATAAAAAATAAACTAGACTGTGGCCCGGATATAAAACACATCTCTTAAAAATTATGAAGCTTTGAACAATGATTGTATGGGAAAGATTTGGAGTAATCGTAAAATTGAAACTCAGCCATTTTGAGCTTTGTATAATCGGTCGGTATGGATATATTCCTTGCGCTTACCGCCCATATTGAAATATTACTACGACCTCGTGAAACATTACGGGCCTAATTAGTCTGCGCGTCATGAGCCTCGTGAAGCTGTCCTGCGACTGGTCACGTGACAACCTCTTGCTGTGTCTTGTCAACTTTGGCCCACGCGCAAATACGTACCCGGATATAAAAACCATCTCTTAAAAATGATGAAGCTTTGAACAATGATTGTATGGGAAAGATTTGGAGTAATCGTAAAATTGAAACTCAGCCATTTTGAGCGTTGTATAATCGGTCGGTATGGATATATTCCTTGCGCTTACCGCCCATATTGAAATATTACTACGACCTCGTGAAACATTACGGGCCTAATTAGTCTGCGCGTCATGAGCCTCGTGAAGCTGTCCTGCGACTGGTCACGTGACAACTCTTGCTGTGTCTTGTCAACTTTGGCCCACGCGCGAATACGTGCAAATATGTTAATGAGGATAACGCGTCCGCAAACTTGTGAGTATGTGACTGGCGCCTTCGTGAATGAAAAAACCGAGAGAAAAGATTTCATTGACGCCAAAGAAATTGGGGATTGATTGCTCAAATTTTTTAAATCTATTTTCTCCTGAGCTATTCGGGAGATCGAGGCCAGTATTTTCGTGGCTCTTTGTTTTTGTAAACTGTGATTAAAAGGAACGAATTGTCAATTAATTGAAAATCATCATAACGAGTGAGTTATGACGAGATGTTCATATTTATAACTTAATTTCATTATTTATAATGGAATATTAATAATTTTGTAACGAAAATAAATTCACTAAATTTTACAGGCCAATTGACGTCAATTATATTTGACATTTGTAAAAGGAAGAACAAAAATCATTGAACGATTAAGAGAAATACTTTGGGCGCTGGATAAATCGAGTGATTATCGAAATCACGGTTTTCCCGCATGAAGATCATTCGTGTTATTATCTCCAACTGACTTCGACGCTTATAACAATCACAATTGCCTGAGTAGTAATTAATACGATACTCAAGTTTAAATCTGGAATGGGAATTCTATCAATTAATTCCTCGCAATGTTTCCTCAAGAAATTATTGATAACGTACAATAAAATTGAATAAAAATTGAATATGTATTGTAGTTTCCAATATTATCCGCTGGAACCTTGATTTTATAATTAATTTTTTTGATCCAAGGTATCAATTGTCTGAGAATTTTTATGTCGCTTATTGTACCAACAAACATGAAGAATTATCTCGACTTGCGTAAATCCGGCGAAATCTACGGTTAATCGTGATACCGATTTTCATACAACCAGCAAAAATTATGAATTCCCTCACGTTTAGTGATATGTTATTGCAAAAGTGACACACAGTCGACGGCGCAGCGATCCTGGAAGTTTTCATTACGATAAAAAAAGAGTTTTGCACCGCTGACGAAAAATCGGGAATCAGGTCAAGGAATCGGTTGGCTCGTTGTTGTTTCCTTTCCTCTCGTACCAACACTTTGTTTGGTATTCATCTATGCTTACACCGATAATCCCTGACTCAGAGACTTTGACCCGCTTGAATTTTCGAACGAACAATTCCCGAGAAATTGCGCACTATTCAAAATCGATACAATGTAAATTAATGTGAATTTCACTCGAGCTTTAAGAGGCAGTGATACGGTGCTGGGAATTTCCTCGTCCAACGTTAAACGCACTTTTTGTCTCTCCCGCATTTTTTTGTTTTCGATTTTTCTCAACAAAAATGGTTTTGACTATCAAAAAGCCCGAAGCTTAATCCAATTCCACAATACTTTCGCACATCTCATCAAAATTTGAGCTTTTTCTGTCGAGTAGTTGAGGAGAAAATACGTTCCAGAGTTTTGAGATGTGGTGGAGGAATTATCACTGCCTCTTAAGGTAATTTGTTACAAAAATCTGTTCATGTGTTGTCAAAATCGATTTACGTCGATATTTTTTTGCACTTATTTTTGAGATGAGTGAATGAGAAAAATATATTTTGGTATCAAAACGAAATTTTTTAACGAATATAATTTTTTTAAAATGATTACTCCATTAATTTCATGGACTCCGAGTGAAATGTGCACTGAGGGAAAAAGTTTTATTGCTTCACGGAAATCGTTGCCAATGATGATATGAATTATTGCATTTTTTAAATTTCAATACTGTCTTTTTTTTATGATCTCAAACTCAATGACAAACCCGAAGAGCATCCCAGATTCCGATGCTGCACCGCGCGACGTTCAATGCACCGAGAAAAGAATTTATTGCCTGCTTATAGCAATAAAAACGAGCATATTTCATGTGGAACATAGGGTTTACAATATATTTACAACGTATACGCGCTCTTTATTGACAAATGGCTTCTATTATCGCTGGGGAATATTTTCCGCTTGTGTTGATACTCGCCTTCGACGGCTCTATTGACAACTCTATTCACTGGACACGCGTGAAATATTCATAATACGCTGAATAACATCGTACGACGATCACGAATGTTGTGATGCTGCGGGAATTTCCAAACTTGTCAAAAGTCCGCGTAATATCCTTTCTCTTTCGCTGGAACTGGAATTACAAAAAAAAAAAAGGCGATGACTAAACTTGTGTGAAATTCATAGACAGTCGATATTTTTATTGAACACCACTTTTTATTCTTAGATTCTTGTCGAATCCAATAATACCAGGAATTAATATTTTGACGTTTTTACGTTTTCCGGATCTACCATTTGAACTTCATGAATCTGACATTGGGTTCATATTTTTAGAATTTGGGAGGCTGAAAAATTTCGCCCTCAACCCTTATTTTACATCCCTTTAGAGGATTGCGGAGTAAAAATAAAATTTGGGGATGAAATGGGAGACCTTGGAGACCCCCAAATTCAATTTTTTTGTAAAATGGGAAATATCATCTTCCATTTCTATTTTTCACCACCTCAGGGGGGTGCAAATCCAAAACTAAGTTTAGAAATGGAATTGGCAACATCAAAAACCCCGTAAAACCGATTTTCATTTATTTTTCGTAAAGAATATGCTTTACCAGTTTTGGCACGGAAAATCGAAAAAAAAAGACCCTGCCAATTAACCAGTTATTTTTTTTTTACTGTGTGAGTATTCGCATAGAGACGACACGCGCGTAATAACCGACGATGAGAGAATCCCTAACGTTGAAGATGGAAAATGCGTCAACACGTGTAGAGACGTATGTGTTATTATTACACCGCGAGTATCGCCGCCCACATGTTTATTATACGCATATACACGTGTATCCATAGCACCAGACGCACGTGCGTGTCCTGGGTAATTCGAGCCACCCACCACCAGCTCATTTACATTCAAGTACACCAAAGTTCAAAGCGCCGCCACCGTGGAATTCCGGATAACATTATCACAAACCTTGTACAGTGAACATGCACTCTTAAAAGTCCGCGCTGTCAAAGTGGGGTAAAAAATAAAAAATTAATGAACAATTAAGCAAAACGATTTGTTTATCACAGGTTTTTATAAAATCTTATAATCCAAAGTGTCGTTGAAAATTTTGACTGACGATCAGAATGTCGAATTATCCGATAAATAAATAAAATATCGTATCGCAAAAATCGCAAACTATATAAAAATAAATACTGTATACGATAAATCCAAAAGCTCCAGGAAATTAAAAGACTATTCTGAAATGCACTTTTGCACTCAGAGAAATCCTAATAATAAAATTAATTATAAAATGACAATTAATACTTTTTAGTCCAGGCAAGTATCGTTATAGTTACAAGTATTTTATAATTGTGGCAACTATTGAAAAATTGGTTAACTTAAAATAAATAGTTGTCAGGGCATACGAGGAAAAATGAATTCTCCTCGAGAAGAATATAGCAAAATTTATTGAGCTGAAGGCCCCGAATGGTAATTCGTTTTTCCTCGAAGTCGCTGTACGAGAAAAAATTTTGTTGGACGTTACGTCGCAGTTGTAAGAATATTTGCCAATCACTACCGTCCACTCGTTTTATCCTCTTGCATATTGTCGTATAGGAAAATAAAAATAACCTTGCGAATTTTCGATAAATTGAAATGATGCTCGATTAGTAGCCATTTTTTTTTTCATAACGAGATCCTAACAAATATAAACGGTAACAAATTTACGATCCGATTGCTCAATCGCTTGTAATTAATTTGATGTTTTACAAAATTTTCAAATTCAATTATTATTTGAAAAAACAAATTCACCAAAAATATGAAATAATAAAAATTATTGCCACGAGCACATTAACATACTAAAAAAAATCTTGATTACGCCGGACTACAAATATTTTCGTAATTTTTAATTTAGTCTTTATACATTTTTTATTCACTGGAGTGGCAGTAGGAACGTATTTGCGATTTCCAGCTATTTTCCTCTGTTTAACCGAGCTTAAAAGTGGGAGTGTGCCAAATTGCGCGATTTACGATGGCAAACGATGAATTAGCGATTGTCACCTTTCGCGAAGCTCACGTTTAATGTAAATCTGACGTTATCACAAGGAAAGAAAAAAATGCACAGGCTCTTGTGACAATTTATTGGTGCAGTGTTAAAAAAGATTGTAAATTTACTGTGGCAAGTAATATGAAAATCACAAAACTCGTCACGGAATTGACAAGACGTATGTCAATGTTCATGTACCTTGGAAAAATAAAATAAAAAATTGAAAGCAAATAATAAATTATCTGTCGACCGCGACTGTAAAATTAAAAAAAAACCGAACATTATTTTCATCTCAGGTGGCTTTTGATTTTATAATAAATATGTGCACGAAATTTACAGTCGACATTTAACAAAATAATAAAAATATAAAATTCTAGTATTTTGCAACAGTAAATTTACAAATTTCTCAAATTTTTTTCCGCATTGTTAATTTAAAATATCTAATACAGATGGACAAGAAATTTATGGTACACGTTGTAAATAAAAACTTCCAGTCTGGTATTGTAATGTACCAGTAAATTTTTTTAACAGTGTACGTATAGGGATAGGCGTGAGGAACGTGATGCTTGGCAAAAGGATATTATCGTCGAGCTTATCGTCGTCGCCAAAAAAGACACGTGCATTTTTATTACGTAGTATATTAGTATATTACGTACAAGTGGCCACGAGTTCGTAATGATAGGTGAATTGTAGCCACGCGCTCGCGTACGTAAACTATCGCACGGGATGTTGATTAGGCTGGTTCTCAATCGAGGACCGACGTTTCAAAAATTCTTTTTACATTTTTTCAAAAACAAAGATAAAGCGCATGATAAGAGATCTTATCTAAATGTCAAATTTCAAATTTCAGTCAAATTTGTAATTTTGTCGCGCCTCCAGATCATTTAACTTAAACATGTGTGTGTGTGTGTGTCTGTCGTGCGTTGCCGGGCTCTTATCATTGACGTACTTGAACGACGACCAGACGTCGGAAGAGGCGGAGGATGGTTATTATCTCCATTGTATTTCGTATCTAAACTCTTATACTCGCAGTAATAAATATTCGGACTTTCCGCCGTAAATGTGCTGTTGGGGGTTGCAATTTACGTTTTTCCCGGTTCGTGGTTTACTTTTGTCATGTTTTTACTCATATGCAAGTTCAGCGAGCGGAATAATAGTCATTACTACGCTGAAAAAGATTCTGGAAGTTTTTATTTATAATTTCGTTAATTAAGTTTGATGTACAATTGTGATATAAAATTAAGGCACTTTTCTAGTTCGGCAAGCGGAATAATAGTCATTACTACACTGAAAAAAAATCTGGAAGTGTTTATTTATAATCTCGTTAATTAAATTTGATGTACAATTGTGATATAAAATTATGACACTTTTGCAATGAAATTAAGGCAAATTCGAAAAAAACGTACTTTTATAGTAAAATTGAAGCAAATTATTAAAATGAGTGTACCTGGAATAAATTTTGTTTTGTACTAGTATAGTAAATTTAGTATACCAGTTTATGGGCACAAACTTTCAGTACATTTACATTAAATTTGAAGTAGATTTTTTTACAGTGATGCAAAGAACATTTCAGGTCTCAGGGCTAAGGTTTAGACCCAGGAAACGCTTAAGCCGGATGCGTTTCGAAGCTCGCGTGGTGAAAAGGCTGCACCGTATCGTTTGAAAAAGATAATTTCGACCGCTCGTCTATTTCGTGTTCGTCTTGTCCCTCGACTTAGGGATCGCGTCTCGTGTCGAAATAACACATGTTTTTCGTCGATTGCCAGTAAAATACGAACGAGCATAAAAACATTTTTTATTCGTTATTATTAGCAAGAGATTGAATGTTTATTACAACATATGAACGGGGTCAATTGCTTGCAATAGTTGCAATATCGAGATCAAAGTGCTTGGAGTTATTTTTTATTATTCTCTTATAATTGAAGAGAATACCAATAAATTTCCTAATCACGATTATCGCAATACAAAATAATCCTAGAGACGTCAAAAATGAGAGATCTCGAGAATAGAATTTATTTAAAAAAAATGCTATAACAAAATGTACCACACTGTAACGTTAATTAGTGTTTTTAACATAAGTCAATTTTTATTTTACAACTTAAAATTAAATTGTTTTTCCGACAAAAGTGCCTTAAAAATATGTGATACCCGTTTAGTATAAATTACTATACATTATATAAATTTTCCAAATATTTTTTGCAGTGTCTTCTACGAAGAGGCAATAATTAAGCTTTTTTTAATAGCTATGTAACAACAAAAAATACAGTGAATGCACGAAACAGCTGAGCACCACTGAATTTTCTTTGGTGTATATAGATATAGATTGCTGCGTTCTCATTGTGTCGGGAAACGTGGGTCGCCCGGTACTACATTGATGAGTTTTATGAATACTATGAGTGGCTACGCATTCATAGCAGCTTCCACTCGGCGTCGTTCCTCAAACTCTAGGTAAATAACAACGACAGTTAAATTTGCTCGATTACTAATCCGACTAACATCGAGCCAAACAGAAAATTAACTGAATCATTGGATAAAAAAAAAAACTCAAAAACAAGCGATGACTATTCCGTGTCAAGGAAGGTACAACATTTTCATTATAGGCTAGCAGATTTCAAGATACTTGGGAACCCCTGGAATTCATGGAACGTACCAGGTTGGTCGCACTCATTAATTTCCATTCGTCGAAGCGGCAGTCCGAGTGCCGCTAAACGTGCTTTGACTCTTTCCTCATCGCTTCAAGCCCGACACTCAATAATAACTACAATATCTATAATAATAACGATCGTAATATACGCAACTAACCCGTTTCCGATTAATCGAAGCATCGTTCATTTAGAAAAAACTCTCTCGTAGAATTTTTACATCGTGGATCAAGGATCTCGTAATCCAAACCTGTTGAGTTATTCTCGAAAAAACGTATTAAGTAAAAGCTAAAAAAAGAACGTTAGACTAGTCGTCTCCGTTCAACGCGGAGAATCATTGGATTCACAAAAGTTTGCTCTCTGTAATAATTTTGAGATCAAACTGTAAAATGTTCACTTCCTTTAAAGATGTACATTCGATAAAAATCCTGTCAAGGGATTTGGTCATTTTCATTGTATCCGAATCTTTTTATCTTTCAAAAACCAACTTTTGTCTTACTTTTTTTCGCTCACTTTGAGGTCATGCGGTAAAATCGCTTGAGACTTCGTTTTTTTTTTTTCATAATTTCGAAAAACCCCTGACTTTCCAAAGAAACTTTGTTAGCATTCCAATTTTGCGGTAATATCGGTTAACTGTGTGATTGATCTCTATTTTCGAAATAACAAGTGAAACAGAAGCGTTCGAAAAAAAGGAAACGTTAGACAAGTGATAGATAGGCGCTTGGTGCGGAGAGCCACTGGATTGGCAGTGTGCTGTAGGTAGCGCGCGCGCTGTCCGGTCTTTCCGTGAGCGAGGCAGGCGCGCGCTGTGCCTTCACACTCGTGAGAACTTGGCAGTGTGCGTTAGCGTCCGACGTGGATTACGGAGTTGAGCAAGCGGCGTGCGCGGGGGTTGAGGGGAAATTGGCGGCGGCGGCGGCGTCTGTCTCCCCTCGTTCGGTGCTTCTCCCGCTTGGCCGAGCGCCGTTGCCGTCACCGACGCCGTCGCGCGTTTCCCCGCACACGGCCCCGCCCACACCGCGTCTATAAAAGGCCCGACGCGTTGCGCCTCCGATTCAGTGAGGCTTCGATCTCGTTAGCGGCACAATCGCAACTAACTCTCTACTAAACCTTCGTGAAAGAAAATCATCATCCAAAGGTCAAAACAAATAAATCAAAACGCCCGTGCCACACGTTTGTCACGTGAATCTATAAACAGCCACGAAAAGCTCGCGGAAATCGCAAGTGTTACGCGTGAAAGTGTCGCGACTGCAACATCGTTTGTCGTCGCCGTCAGTGTGCAACACGATTTGTGTGTCCCTCGTACAACGTTCCTAATATGTAAGTTTCACAACGTTAAGTCAACACGAACAATAGAAACCTTGAAATAATCGATCGCACAAGCGAGCGCTCACGTTTCCATGATTTTTTCAAAAGTACCACGATCTTATCTTCTTGAGTTGTTACACAATTCGTGGGTCAAACAAAAAATTGTTAGCAAACATGCCAACTCTCCTGCGAAACTTTCTACTCGGAATGATGTCTCGTAATTCGATAAAAGAAATCGTGGCCAGCAATTCGAGAGGCTCGCGACGACGACGTCGACCTTAGGAAAAAATCCAAACACCTTTCACCACGAAGCTTTGCTAGTTGCGATGCCCTAAGTGCCCTTAAGGTAAAAGACCCAATGGCTGGTCCTCTTCACAGCGACCGAACCAACTGTGCGTCCAAAATAAACCGAAATACCAACTTTCTACGTACGTCCAGCTCTTGAGTGACCTCGCTCTTAAGCCCCCGTTCATTGGGACGTTTACCTTACCGCGAACGTCACGAAGCTATTGAATTCAACAACTGCATATGCAGTTGACGGCGTGTAGGGGCATTAATCGATAGCGGGTTCCAGTCCGTCTCGCCAGGACAACAGTCTGTGGCGTACCGCAGTTTCGTTCGGAGAAAGCACTTGCTATGTGTTAATTTAACCGTAAATAACACGATACGTGACCTTTGGGCACAATTACCACATAGATTCGAAAATCAAATTGTCTCGGAATTATTCAACCGCGTGCACGGTGAATTTACGAACTAAATCTTACGGTCATTTGACCGAAATATTGTTACCGGTTATTTCAGATTCAAATACGGATTATATATTTTCACAGCGAATATACTGGCAATTTCACGTCAAACTGGTAATTACAACCAGCTGTTAACTTATGAGCATTTCACGAGAACGTGTAGAAAATTTGTGAAATTTTCTTTACGGTTATTTAACCGAGAAGAAAGCACCGGTATTTCTACGCATAGGCAGGATACAAAAACGGGGATGGCTCCCCTCGGCTTCTGACGAGTGCCGCCCGCTACAGCCTGTGGGAATCAATACATTTCTAGCTCCCTGCTGGCTCTTGGTTGTCGGCTTTGCGAGATGCGTACCATTGAGTGTCGTTCGAACTCGTGCAGCCGCCGAACCTTCGGGTGGGGTCGGGACCCACGGTACAAATGCCGTTGCGCGTGAGAGAGTTCCTCTCTGCTTTCTCTCTCTCTCTCTCTTTCTCTCCTGCACGAAGCGTCTCACTCCAAGGCTCCCACACTCGACGGATACTATTTTGCTAGTGGCCCGCAGCCGGTCGATAGAAATGTCCTTCGGGAGGTCCTTGCACGCCGGTCGTTCAACGCTCAGCTCGGGCGCACCATTCGAAACACGCTTTTCTCTATACCTCCTGGTCGCTCGAAAGCGAATAAACAACGACGCCTTCCCAGAAGCGGAAGTTCCTCAATAAGGGTCATTGCCGATTTTTCAAAACGAAATACAATGTTTGTGATTTCAATAATTTAATTCAATTTTACTGTAAATTTTACTTTTTACTGTTTTACTATAAGTATAAAATAAAAATTGGCAATAATTATAATTATTTGAAGAACATTTTATCGTATTTATTTCGCAAATTCACCGGAAGAGACTTTTCTGCAGGATACAAATAAATTTCTATAATTCGAAATTAATTATCGATACGCTTAGTACAAGGAATTAATTTTCGTTCGATTGAATTGTTCAATGAAACTGATTGATTTTTCAAATACCCGATCTTTTCCCGCCAACAGTGAGCGGTGATGCTTGATACATTCACGAGGTCCTCACTTCGTCGTGAACGTCAATTGCGGTTGTAGCTTCTTCATAGAAGGGTCTTTGCTTTTTTTTTTTTTTTAATATTTCCACGAAAATTTAGCAACGACGTTAAGGTAGACCTTCCCGAGTTGAGCTAAGCACGGAAAGAAAACGTGAAACAAGGAGGTCGCAGCGGCCTTTTCGCCGATGGGCCTCATCATCCCGTTCTCTCTGGCAGGCAGCGATGGTTCGTTGCCATGGCCTGTTGGCCTCACCGCTATGTGTTCCGTTACGCGTCGATCCCACCTAATCGAATTCCCGGATATCGCGGAATTTTAATGACCGCCGCATACGCTGGGCGTTCAATTAACGCCAGCAGTTTTAATAAGTTCGAGTAAAGTGGAATAAGCGCTGCGGTGGAGGCTGCGATCAATTGCTGTATCGTTGACCCATATTAATCCTATATTTCCACCTCATTTAGCTTTAACCCGGCAAAGTATTCCGCAGTGTACTTAAATTTGGAGAAAAGATTTCATTAGCGTCGACGAAATGAGTGGATTGATTTATTGTCTTTCATTGATTTCAATAAAAAAAAATTTTTATAGTCAATGAAAAAAGTTCATTGGGTTAAAAAATGTTTCTTTCATTGAATGTCATTACTTTTTATTGAGTTCGAGATCATTTTTAAAAAAGATAGCATTAAAATGAAACTTTTTGGGGGGTGGAACGTAGAATGAAATAAAATCTGAAATACAAACATAAGCATGTACTTTCAAAAGGGGTCAACGACCCAAATTCATTCTCCGAGACACGAAGCTCATTTTTATCAGCCATTGGCCTGGTGTAGGGGCGTGAAATCGAGAGTCTCTGCCTGATGAACTGTGAGATAGTCGCACCTTCGGGTGAACAGTGCGGCAATTTTTATAGCCGACACTTGGGAGGCGGATCGAAAGAGGTTGACGATGAGCTGGGCGGGCTATCGAGTATCGGTCAGATGTAATTTCATTCTCGGCTCAGCGCCGTTCACTTTATACCGAGCTTCTCAGATCGAGAGTATGGAGAGGGGGGGGGGGGGGGGGGGGGCAATGGTTTGGCCCGAAAGCACTTTCGAAACTCGTGTTGCTTAAGAGGCCCTCTTTATAATAGCATCATTGTATAATTAAGCTGATTACAACAAAAAGATAAGCAAAAATGCCCGTATCACTAACTACAATGAAAATATCATCTCGGTTCTTTTTATTTATAATTACAATAACTAAAAAACAAATTTGTATGGACAGCCGTTAATTAATTACAATCTTACACAATTACTCAGAATATCTGAACCGGAAGTAATCACAAACAAGTTGTACCTGATATATTTAACAGGAAAAAAATGCAATATAAAGTTTTGTCGAAATAAAATTACTCGGAATATTTGAAACGGAAATAATCACAAATAAGTTGTACCTGATATGCTTTATAGGAAAAAAAATGGAATATAAAGTTTTGTAGATATAAAATAGCGCTGTTTCTCGGTAGAGGACAGAGAATTTTTTCTCGGCCGAGGCTTGACCTCGACGCGACCCCAAGAGCATCGTCTCGAGCGCGTCTTATCGATTCGATCCACGCTTCCGGGATTCACTGCGACGCTCGACTCTCGCTTCTATGCGTCGTCCAAAGTACCTTGCAATTTCTATCGGGGCAATCGCGTTCTTTTTTTCCAATCCATCATTTGGCTTTTTATTTATTTTCTTTGAGCTGTGAAGCAGTGTGTGTTGTGTTATGCATACACTCTTCCACTTCCCGGAGCTTTTCTTACAATCGCTGGTGAATTATGCAACAACGGCGTGTCGGACCTTGCGGTAACAGTTCAGCCTTGGGAATCGCGATAAATCGTGCGTGCACGGCGCTGTTTTAGCTCGCGGCTAGCGGTGTGCGCATCAGCGCCCCGCTCTCGTTGCATAAAACAGAAAAGTGCATGCGGCTGCTCCTCGCTTCGGGCTTTCATCGTACGACATCGACACTGATGAATGAGATGCGCGTGTGCAGAACAACTCTTTGCTTCAACAGTATCTGCATATCATTTCCGGAAATATTTTATCTGTCGTAGCGGTTGAGAGCGTGGTACTATATACACTATATATATATATATATATATATCTCGTGGCCGCGCGTGGCTGAGTATACCTAACAAAAAGCGGCGTTTGTATTTTAATGTCGACAGCGGTTGTCTCGTTTTTTATACAGCAAATGCCGCGACGCGTAATTGCGCAATAATGGATATTCAAGAAGGTCATTGACGCAGATAATGTTGGATACACGTGTTACGATTTCGGGTGTCCGATATAACGATTTAATTCATTAAATTATTTGACTCGATCAATAATAAAAATGTGTAATTTTTCAATCAAACATTTTTTTAATTATTCATATTGTCTCAATGGAAAAGTTGTTTTTTTAATATCATTAGATAATGGTGATTTGAATGGAGCGACGAAAAAGAATATGAAGAGATTTCCGGGTTGGCGGTTTACGAGGGCATGCGAGTCTTTACGCAGCCAAGAGTCGCTCGATAATCACCCGATCCGCCCCCGCAGTGCAGCGCAGCGCCACCGTTTATCCCGTGGGGTCCCCTCAGCAGGGTGGGGGTTTTTGACCCCCTTTCGAGCATACGCTCGCCCCGCGCGCGGACACTCGTCAACATACTTTACTGCTAATAATAATAATAAAAATAATAGTGTCATTTATACATTTGTGGTAAATTTTCTCTACCCGTTTCCGTAAAATAACTTCCTGCACTACGTAGCAATTGTATCTTGAATATTTTTCTTTTGAGAGTGTACACGTTGGCGTGGAGCGTCAAGACATTTGTGTCTCGAGCCCACGTCGCATTCACGCTCGCCCTTTTCGATACTTCTATTCTCGGCCCCCGTTACTTCTTTCTATCGCGTATACAAATTCACAGCAACCTCGTGCATCGGGATCACATGCGTGCGCGCGCATATACATATATATATATATATATATATAGCCACGCCGTCATTTGGACGCCTGCCAAAGCTCAGAGCAAGTCACGAGCGAAGCGGGTTAGCGTTCTGCGCGGCTCGTGCAATCCTCGTGTATTTCATTAAAACGTCTTACTAATTAATCAGTAATAATCGCGGGTTTATTATATAATAGGCACTACGTTGTATATTTTATAATTTCAATATAATAACAATAAATTGTTATTGGAACGTTAATTTTTGAAAATATATATTTCTTTTTCTCAAATTCTGCTTGATCTGATTTTATTTTAATTGGCCGTAATTATAATAATAATCGATTATAATAAAGCTGTAAAAATCTGTGCCTCTGGACGTTACGTAAAGCACAAACTGGCGATTACTGGTACAATGGTCAATATTTGGGACTGGGACATTGTGATGCCTCACGCGGCAAACGCTGTCGACACAGCCAGACGTTCTAAATTTAATTCTGTTAGACTCCCGATCTGTACCACTTGGCTCACTGTATCTCAAAAATAAGCACGTACCATTCACAGCCACGGGGTATATACAATTCGACGGAATATAATTACCGAGTGGTATACCTTTTACAATTGATCGCAACTTATTCGATGCCTCTTAATAATGGGCGAGAGACGCGCAGGCGGCGGCGCCGAGGTAAATGACCGTAATCAATATGCACTCGAGGCTCACAACTGCGTCAGCTTATTGTGTGCATACGAAACGTGCGTGGACAATTTATGACCCACTGTAGTCTAGAGTATATATAGATGGAAGTACCAACGATGGTCATAGCCTCGCAATTGTCTTATTTATATTTTCATAGTAATTATCATAGAGAAATTTGATTCAACAATAAAAGTATTCAAGCAATAATTTGTATGTTTTTTGGTAAAATATTACTCATTAATTTTATACAGCACATAATTCATAATTTAGTTGAAAGAAAATTACAGGAAATTATCGTGTGGTATATATTACATGAAAATTTAATTCAGTGGAATTTTTTTTTTAATTTTAATGACGTTACAGGCTCACCGTTTTTACGACATTGAATGATTTTTTTTTTCAACGCCCATAACCAACAACCACTTTATTAATTTCTCTGGGGCTGGTGAATGGGACGATACGTCTAACGTCATCAATATTATACGCCCCTTGCGCCATTGGCAAGTCCTGACGTTAGTCGAGGTTACGTCGTTATCAGCTCCTCAATTCACACGGTATATCGATTATCGGGCAAGGTACACCATGTGCTCAATGAACGAGAAATGTCGGGAGGGAACCTTTGGAGCTCGGTGGCTTGTCGTCACCGTTTGCCAACTTTGATACGACGACGTCATCGTTTTACAACATGTGTTAAGCCCCCGTCGATCATGAAATTTAAACGAAGACGTCACGGGCAGACAGCCAGCAGCAGTTGCTGCGTTTCCTCCGATTATTCAAAAAATAGCTAAAGCTCTGACGTAACGTTACCTTTAAAAATACCGGAGCCTGGCCGTGGTCACTGTTGAATGTTGTACGTCGAGTTAATCACTAACGACAAACGTGATTCTGAAAAAGTCACGAGTCACTGAGTGAGTTGCGCTTCTACGCATACTTAAATCAGATTAGCATAATACTTAATTATTAATTGTTATTACAAATTGAATTGGAAAGTCTGGGAAACATTGCTCATGATTTCCATCAATTATAAAACAATAAATATCTTTAAAGTCCTTATCAATTTCGTAATATTTTTGTTGAATGTTTATTATACCAGGGAAATCCGTTTAACGATTTTAATATTCTAACTTTTCTCTATTAACCTACAGCTGCACTTAAGTGCATGTTTATCTTGTATCGTAATGAAACACGAAACGTTCTTTCGTTTATTACGGTCGTAAAAGTCGCAAGCACGCAACAAATCTATTTCTGAGCGCTTTCATTATCCTGAAGAGATTTTGTTCTCTCTTATACGCTCGCTTTGTTTATTATTAATTCGACAACGCTCAAGTTACACTGCCGCAAAAAAACTGGAAACTTTTTATGCACAAAATCAGAACTTCTGTTCTCACAGTCACGCTATTGTTTATTATAGATCAGACCGGTCTTCTTTTTCTATTTAATCACACAATGTCAATAAATGAAGCACTGATTGGGAGGCTGATTCTATCCGCGGGTGAATGAGATCAATTTCGCACGTGCTTGCTCTCAGGAGTACGTGTGGGTCGGAAATGAGCTTCTCTCTCATCGAGGACATGGGAATTATCTTTGACACTGTGAAAGACGTATGAAAGCCGTGAGATTGATATTATGCCACGGCCATTGGGACTCTCTTCATACTTTTCCACGTGCAACACTGTACACTGTTAAAACATATTTGGAAAACTTATATACTTTGTTATAATTTAAAGTATGAAATTTTTACTAAATCCATGTAGAAAATTGAATTTAATATACAAAATAAAATGAGAATTCAATGTAACTCTGGTAAAATTAAAGTCAACTTATACTAAAAACATGACTTTATTAACGAATTTAGGAGAATTGTGTAGTAATTTTTCCTTAAATATTTTTAACCATGTAGCATTCAGTGATGAGGGAAAAAAAGTTGTTGCATACATGAAGATACCACCTTGAAACGCAATGAGCGCTTATAATTATTATACCAAAAAATATGTCCCTCATAAGCCGAGATGAAAAAAAAAAAAAAAAACACACACACATACACAAATTCAATTCGTAAAAGTATTTAAATTATTTGGGTAGTCAATGATTTTTAAGAGGCCCCTCCCGTTTATAATTAAATTGCTACTAATCTCATTATTAATCTCGTCTGGGGGACATTATTACAATATTTTGCCAAAAATTTCGTGGGCGGCGAGGATACCCGAGATGGTCCAGATAGGAGTGAGGTCTCGCGGCCGTTTCCCCCCCGGAGAAGCTACAATCGTACCTCCGAAATCGGGTCGCACGCAACTTGTGTGTGCCCAAGCTTCTTCCCCTCTTACGTGTCGCACGGCGTTTATTTTTAAAGAGACTGCATTTAACGAGGCCCGGCGGTTGCTCCACTCAATTTTACCACCATGTTTTTATTTATACTTTCGTCCGGCCGAATCGCCTGAACAAAAACAACGTAAATAGCGTAATTGATTGTTCCATGAATTTAAAAAAAAAACAGATTCATGCAACCTTTTATTTTCCTCACAATTCTTTTTGTTATGTAAGGCAAAAAGTTGTGAAATTCAAGCAAAAGTTACACGACGCGATAATGACTTTTTTTTTTCAGGATGTGGCCACTTGATATCATTCTTATCAATAACATTATTTTCGAGGTTTCTAAATTTTTGGGAAATTGAACTTTTAAAATCGACACAAATCGATGTGTTTATAATAAAATTTACATTATCGTGGAAATAATCACGATGGAAAAAGAATAACGTTAAATAATGATTAACAAACGTGATGTTAACATTAATATCCATATTAACACCTTAATGGCGAAGTCGACATTAGGATATTTTCACACCGTGGATTTTGAACATTATGGGGATTAAATATTGTCGGGCTGAAGTGAAATGAGGATAATTTGCGCGTGAGAGCTTTGACGTCAGTGTATCTTCATGACACTTGCAACTCATTTATTATTCATGGCCGAGCGGCATGCGTCACGGATTATCGAGTTATTAGAAGTGTCTAGAGGATTATAGTAATCGCAGCTATTAATAGAGCCGCCCACGCCCATCGCGACTCCACTTTCTATTTAGCTATTATCGCTGATTAGCTTTGCCATCCTACGAGGAAGGTGGGTATTTAAAAAAATACACCGCAGTAGAATTATGTTAGCGTTACATCAGAAACGAATACCCACCTGACTAGGAACTGACTGGGTTCTGACAGGGCCTTATCAATGTATTTGTACCTAACGTTCCACATTTTTACTGTTAAAAATATATTAAGTAAAACTACTTCACAGTGCAGAAAGCTTTTTTACAGAAACGGGCACAGGAAATTTACTGGAAGAGTACAACGTAAGATCGATGTACAATGTCTGCTAAATTCATTACGACAGTCGTGTTAATTAATGCACAGTATACTAAATACCTCATACGAGTCTCGTTTTTAATATCAGTTGACTTTGATTTTACATCTCGTACATACATTTGTTTTTTCTTTCGCATATAAAATTGAATTTTCAACACATAATATATTTAATTATTATGGAGGTTATGAATTTTTCAAATATTTGTTTGGAAACGTAACGTAAATTACAACGAAACGATTTTAAAATAAATGTATTTTATTATTTTCGCTCATTGGCAAAGCAGGACAGCGCGGATTGGCCTCGATAAAAAATTCCACGCAAAAGACAGAAAAGTATAAATAATATCCTGCCCTTCGTGGCTTATCTAGGTAGGGAGTGACTCGCAGTTTAGCAGTTGGGAGAAGATTACCCGGTAAAAGCCGTTCATTTGTGTAAATGGAAAATATATAGTACGGAATAAATTACAACATTGCGATACAGATTGTAAAATTACCGCGTTCCACGTTACGGCCGCGTGACAGCGCGTTGACTGGTAGAGCAGCGTATAATCCTTGGCATTCTTCTGTTAAGCTCTCTATCTCTCTCTCTCTCTCTCTCCCCCTCTCCCCCTCTCCCCCATTGCTGCATTTACGGTCCCCCGGAACACGGTGATACCGTTTCGAAACCCGATACACCCACACCGACGTAATATCTATTAATAGAATGGTTCCTTCATGACTCTTGACCCTTTAACATTTACCAGATTAAAAAAATGGCCCGAAATAGAACCACTTTGCAAATTATTTTATTTTCTGCTGATGAGGGCATTTTTTTGTATGTTTATTTTCTCCGGCTCGCTTTTTTCTCTTTAATCTTTGTAATTATTTTAATTTTTTGCGTTTTGTGGCATTTGGAAGTGAAAGAAAATTGATTTTCTAAGCTCTCGTGTGAATAATCGACGGGAGATCGACTCGATATTACAACAACAACAGAAAACATCGAGTAGTTTGGTTCGTCATGTAATTACAAGAACGTGGTTGGCTATCACTCTGGAAAAGCTTCCATGACGTGACTACTTCCATTCGGTAATTATGCAACGATCCGATCATCGTGAATTCCATTCACGTATCGAGATAGCTAAACGAGAATGCTCGTTGGCAATTCAACTCGATGCCCGCGAAAGCCCACGACTCTGTTTGTACGTTTGGTATACCGTATACCGTATTTTAGTTAGAGGAAAGCTGCAACTGCTGCTTTCTTACGGTGAAAGGAAAAGTGTGACTAATTCTCACAGCAAGCACGAAACAAATAGTCGACGGACGACGGATCTTGTGTCAAAGGCTCTCGTCACTTTCCATTTTCACTTTAGATTTATCTTGAAACGATGCGACGTACTCGACGGTCGGACGTATTTTAATTTGATCAACGTTAGATTGGATTTTATTCAAATTTATGCCGCAACGCCAAATTTTTACGTAACGTCAAGGTAAAATCATAATCGCTTCACCAATTCTTCCCAAATTCGATAAAAATTTGTTCTTTCTTTTTGGTTAATGTGTTAATTAATTCGTCAAATTATTAAAGAATATTTTTGTTTATCTGTTTCAGTCTCTAACAAAGAAAGCACCATCATGTCTGTCACCTCTGTTCAAGCCGCTACGGAGAGCCTCTCTCGACACGGGTAAGTCTACATTCAATTTCTGTGAGGTCGATTAAAAATCGTTGCCATTGAAATGAAATACTTGAGTTTCAATACTATTTTTTCTTTGAACATTTCTTTACATTTCTTTACGCCAATGAACCTTTTTCATTGATTATTTTAAAAAATTTCTCACATTCAATGAAACCTTCTTCATCAACTTCAAAGAAATGTGTATTTAAGCCAAGTATGTTTTTTTTTTCATTGACTTAAGAAATAATGAAATGTAAGTAACGTCAAGCACACACTGAAAATGATGATTAAAATAATTTCGGACTCTTGAGCAATCAAGGCCATTCACGGCCGCTGACTCACGCTGACTCTTCGAGTAGATTCTTCTTTTTTAAACTACACTGACAACATCCAAGTGTAAATGGTAAATGGTCCAGGGATGACGGCATGACTCATCTCAACCATTCGCTAACTGTATATCTGTATACAATAATGTAACCATAGTGATTCACGAGGACTTATTGAGCACGAGGCGCGGTCGCTTCGTGTATTATTCATTCACATTTACGACTGTTTTTTCAAAATGCTGGATTTTTAAATAGAATACTCGTGTTTAAAGTGGCGCTGGATTTTTAAATAGAATTTTTTTTTTGGAGCACCATCGTGATGCGATGCATTTCCAATTATTACTGTTCAATAAAATAATAATATATTTTATGTAATTGCAATAAAAATCTATTCCTCATCACATAATTAAAATCCACCATAAACAATACATTATTTCACGGACGAATTTCGTAAATTTCATGTTAATTAATTCTCAGTTTACAATTTTTTTCGTAGCAATGAGATTATAGTTTTTATTTCTCTCCATAACACTTTTTTTATTTCATCGGTAAATCTCGAAAATATTCGAGTGTGTGAGGGCTTTTTTTTTTTAAATGTGTGCGACGCAGGATGCTCGCCATCGTGTAACGCCTGATGCGTGCACGTGGAATGTCAATTGGCACTGCAAACGTTGTATCACTGAGCGCGATCCCATGACCGCGTGACGCACGTGCGTTGGAACTTCCTTTGGCAAGTGCGGCATTAGGAGACTCGTCGGAACTCCGCTTTGCTATATAATCGAAGGTACACACAGTGGTGGGGATGCGACTGCGAATGTCGCCTCACCGTAGCGGATATCAATTTCCAGAAATAAAAATCCTCTTCATCCAGGCACGTGTCTCCATGGCCTCCGGAGTATATAGGTATATAAAAAAAAAAAAAAGCGGACATATTCCCAGCAATCCCAGTGGATTCTCAGACCGAGTGCATAGCACGTGATAAATCCTCACTGGCGCCGACAATCTCGATTAGACACGACACTCCGTGCAGACACACAATTGTAGTGTGATTAGGGCGCAATTATTGCACTGTAAAATACAATTGCCACTCGGTTTCTCAGTGTCCGGATTATTGATTTTTTAAAAATTCTTTCTTTCACGTGCTCATGGCCAATGAAGTGGCACATCATTGATTACAGAACAACAAATTATTATTCAACATTTTAAGCGTATTCAATATATATTTCATTAATTAATAATTCAATTTTGTTATTATTGTATATTTCTATAAAATTTATGTTGTGAAATTAAAAAAAATTGCTGGACGATTTTATTTAAATGAATGAACTTTTCTATGAAGCAGATACTTTTTTTTGTTTTTTATCTTCGAAGATAAATATACTTTGAAAATTTTTGTAATTACAATTTTGTTGGATTTAGGGATATGAGTGTGAGCTTGATCGGTATGATGTGGATATTATAATGCGGCCTTGAAACTGCGTGTCTGAAGTATCTCACGCTTACCTGTTCGAGTGGTTTTCTTCGAGATTGTTGGATATTCTGTGTTAAGCAGCTTTGAGGACTTTCGATTCGAGAGTGTCTCGCCGATTTCTCGGTTCGTTATTTCTTCCCATACGGCTATCCCCGTCGATTGACGGCGGTCTCGTTGGCAACAGAGCCTCGCGGTCCAGGGCCGCCTGCCATTCGCAGTGCGCTCACCGGAGGAGGCTTTCTCGCCTCCTGGTTCTTCAAGTACGTACCGACGAACGTACTGCGCAGTAAATCTCATCGCGGGTAATTCTAAACGTAATTGCCGGCGATTGCACTGATGTTCGATGCCGCATCGGCCAAGTTCTTTACATGCGGCTATAGCTCCCCGCCAACATAAAAAGTTTCTGCAATTTTCTGCAATAAGAATACCGTAAAATAAACATTTTACAACATAGCAACATATTTTTGTGTATAAGTTATTTCGCTTCCTATTTACATCGCACTTGTATAGTAAAATTTGTAAATGGACTGAACGTTTTTATTCATAAATTGGTATACTAAATTTATTGTAAAAGTGCGATGTCAAATTAATTTTTTGTACAGTAATTTTAATAATTCGCTTCAATGTTAATGTCAAAGTACTTTAATTTTTATAATTTGCTGTAATTTCACTACGAAAGCACATTGATTCTACATTAAATTCATTTGAAGAGTTTATGAATAAAGCGTTTAATTTTTTTTGTGTTGTGAAGACAGGAAATAATGTAGTTTCAAGTTTTAATGAGGAATATGTAATTTTTTTAAGAGAGCATAAAAATGAGTGATTTTGCGATTAGTTCGAAAAGCATTGTAACTCTTCAAGTAGTGTAACTAGGTAGTGATACGCGTGGGAGGAATAAAGACGAAATAGTTCCGCGCTGGACGTCGAGTGCGCGCGTGGTCCGTCCACGTTGGCTTCGCGTGAAAGGCAAGCGACGCCTTCTCGTTGTTCCAGCATTAGCATAAGTATGCGTCGCGAGGCATGCTCGCTCGATCGCGAGCGCGCGCGCGCGCGCGTTCTCTCGGCCTTCGTATAAAAGCGATTCGAGCGTCGCTTTCGCGTGCGATCCTTTTCAAGTTCAAGGTTTCTTCCTCCACTTAAAATCCCCGAGTACCAACAAGTATGATTGCAAAATTGCCACGTATCTGTGCGGCGCCGGTGATGATTGTAGACTAATGACAAAATTGAGATGCTCGGATATTATTAAATTTATTGATAAATTTACGGAGACCTCCGTGGCCAAGTGGAAATTGTTTCATTCCAGCGTAATGTCATAAATTACAGATAAGAATAATCGTGCAGCCGGCACGTGATTGCCCGAATAATTCACCCTCGAGGTACCGAGGTTTTCGTGGCCTTACGCAACCGGAAGTTCGTTCAATGTACCTCGAGTGAGCAAAATTTATTTCTCGTTTTACGGATTATTAATCAGCGTTGAAAATTTAATTTTCTCGTATGAAAAATCAATGTATCGCTTGAAATATCGTAAATTGAATTTAGAAGAAACAAAAACAACAGATTTCACAACCATTTTGCAATGAAAATTACTTTTCTGAAGCGCGCAATTCATAATTTCAAATCAATCGATAACTCGAATGACTACAATTTAATTCATTCAAAGCTGTGCATGAAAAATGTTAATGAAATTTTTTATTTTTATTTTTCAGGAGCAATATTTCCCTTTCCTGCCACAGTTTGTGTGGAAGCGTGGACGATGGTTTGCAAGGATCGCATCCACAGTACCAGGATACGATTTTAACGATCGAGGAACTCCGTGCTCAGCTCAACTCCTGTTTTACGTGAGTATACATGACACACGTAATTCATATGCGGAGCACAAGCACTTCCCCTTCCGGAGTCTCAAATAAACGGACTGAAGCGTATTACGAGAATCGTGAGCACGATATGACCTGAGGCGAACGGTCCAGTGCGCATTAAATTGTTAATAACCAAGTCTGGCTGCTTCTCTATACGAACTAGTCATATAGAGAATCATCATCCACAGCAGCTCGGGTTCACGTGATTCTCACGCATTGTGCACGTTCCCCGCGTTGACTAACGCGAAAATCTTCTTCGCTTTGAACAAAAAACAATGAGAACCGTGCAATTACATTGAAACAATCAAATCTACGGGGCTATCAATACACTATCAATAATTGAACAAAAATCATTGTCTTCTCTCATATTAAATTGGGTTAACTGTTTAATTAGATATCTTAAATCGTGTCCGTGGTTACATTGAAAAAAATATATATACTAGAACAGTATGTTCAAATATATCAATATAATTTCCAGGAGGAACTGTGAAAAAAATCTACTTGAAATTTTTTATTCATAACTGAATGGTAAAAGTATAGTTGCTTCAACCATGTATTTTTGTCTCAGTGTATATTTATATATTGAACACATATCCAAATGCACAAATGAGTCTTCAAAATTATTTGCTGAATCACCAAAATTGTTATAAACGATCTAGAAAAATGACAACCGATTTAAGCACAGAGAGACTACGTTGAACCGCGGCCAAGTGCGCAGACAGACTATAAACACCGAGCTCACTCTTCAATTATTGCATCAAAAGTTCACGTTGGTATTGCGCAATCGAAAGACTCGTGCTAATCAATCAACAATGAGATCCAGTATGATCCAGAGCGAAACGATTATATCGACGCTACAACGAATTAATAGCAAATAATTGTTCATTCGTCGGTTGACGTACCGTGACACACAAATGCCAGGGTTTGACGCAAGTGCTAATAAATCGCATTTTAACTTTTAATAAGAAATAAAGTTATTAATTTTATCAAAAATGATAAATGGAATTTTGAGGACACACTTTTCTTGCAATATCATCATCACGTGCGAAATTCTAATCTGCATTACATCCTGTAGACATGATTTCATCGTGTGATACGGTTACCCTTAAGATAAGATAAGCCATGCCAATAAATTTGACGGTTTAAAAAATATTTTAACGATTTATTACAGATGCGGGGTGTCGTGGAGCGAGGAGCATGTCTCTTTGGACTGCAGTGAATGCGGAGGCTACTCCCTTAAGCGACCGTGTCCACTCTGTGACGGACGCTGCCACACTGCGTGGAAGCGCGACCTGACCATGGTGAGCATTTTATCTGGGCCCAAACCTATCGATTAGTTAATTTTTAATTGATCGGTAGCCTAGAAAAAATTCTTTATGAATCAGCAAGATTAAATTGAGCACTTGGAAAATGAAACAAATTTTATCCGAGTGTCCTTTCGTATGATTGTAATTGCTTTTTCTTTTTCGGACGTTAAATTGCATTCTCCCATGCGTATTTTGCTTTCCTACTGCGCATTCTTGGCAGATGGAACGTGATGTTATGACAAAGCCTCGTTGCTACTGCAAATGTAGAATTCCCAAGGGGAATGAAAAAGAAATATCTTGCCCGCGAGCTACTACTAATGCCAGATTGGTACAGAGGTTGCGAGTGAACGAGCGCGAGTCACACAACGAGCACGTTCGCGATAAGACCATTTCGTTTCGCTCGCGATATACACACACATACAGCTGTGTTAAAGTCGATAAGGCCTCTCGGCAACAATGCAATTGCATCGAACCGAACCCGCGCTCGCGACCCACTGCACTCGTTTCGTTCTCGTTACCCCATCGGCACAGCATGCTATACTTTATAGCACGATACGTCCGTAGACTATTACGGACTTCCCCAATGTGACCTAAAAACCCGTTTTTTTTTGCTTCCTCATAGAGAAAACTTTGTTTTCATGGATTTCTTTTCAAGATTTTTGTAATCTGTACACTCAAAATGTTTCAAACCCTGCAAAAATGTGCTTTAGAAACAATTGTCAGGACGATTCTTGTACACCACCTTTCTCGATATTTTAGAACATTTTGAGAGCACTAACTAGAAAATCTCCAGAAAACAAAAAAACAAATTCATGCAAACAAATCTTTCTCCATGAGAAAGCAGGAATAATGAAGCAGCAATGTTCCACATCACATCCTTCTCTTCATTTCTATTACTATTCTAGACCAAGTTATATATTATTTTCCAAGACCAAGCTTCACAAGTTAATAGCGAAGCAATGATGAGTTTGTTTTTTTTTACGGTATGAAATTATAAATATTTCTGCGAATATTTGCAATGTGGAAATATTTCTAGTATCTAGTAATTCAGTAAAATATTATGAAACAGCCAAAAAAAATGATAAATCTTTTGTGTTACAGTCCCACGCGAGTGGAAAGGCAAGATGGATCGGCGAGTGCGGACTGAGCTGTGGACCCTCCCTAGATGAGAGCCTGGTGCCCGCCCTCGAGAAGCTGAGAGCGACTTCGTGAACGCTCGTCCCCGAAGGGACTCAGGGCTCAGCCTCAACCATGCACAAGACTTAAAAACCATCACCATCCATTAGCATTCACTCACCCGTACACCATCGTGCGAATGCAGAAAAAGAATGAATGTGGAACCTCGAGATTGAAGAAGCTGGGTTGGATGTCTGCGAGAGCGAACACAGGGACGAGAAAAGAAACACACGCGTATATAAACAAGCACACGGAGTGGCCGATGTCGGAGCGACTCTATGAAACAGGAAACGACCAACTACCAACGACGCTTCCGTCACGCAGTGAACAAACAGATAAACAAAACAGAAGAAACGGAAGACCCATCTGCTTCTTCTTAACGCCTTAAAGATCGAGGCAAAACGGCATCTGTCGTTACCACGAAGAATCCGGAAAGCATCAAAACTCATCGTGTGTGCCAACAAAATAAATCAATTCATGAATCGTTCTCGCCAAAATTGCGGGACGGTTTATTATACTTATTATTATTATCACTATCATTATTATTATTATTATTATTAGGAAAGTTTGAACATGTCAACTACAGAAACACGAGCATCGGGGCGACACTGAATCGTTCGACAAAAGCTTAGATAAAACAACAGCTACGCTTGTTAAAAGGACTTTATAATTCAGGTTACTAAGTTAAAGGAGCAGTTGAACGTTCAAGTTTTGCCAAACTGTAATTGCTCGCGATAGCTCGGAGATAAATAATTTGTACGGCCAAAAGAAGAAAAAAATGAAAAAAAAAAAAAAACTTCAATGTGCGCATACGTGGCAAGACTATGACTCGATACATTGTCCGCATCGATCATTGTGAATATTAGGACAATAGTCAAAGCTAAAGTAGGATAGACAAAAGGGTTGCGAGCCGCAGCCGCAAAGTTTCAGCCTTTATTCGCAAACAACAGTAAAATGATTCCGACCGCAATAACCGGTGGGAACCGGTTAATGCGTAAACGGAATTCACCACAAATTGATATCATTCTTTAGCTGATTATACAAAACTACCGTAGCGTGTAGCTGTTCGCTAGTTATTCGGGCGAAATTATTTATAAAGCATTTACTATGTCGAACGAAGAATGACGATTGTCCTTTTTGTTGTTGTTCAATTTCGCGTGTATACTTTGTGCGGAGAAGGAGATCCAACTTGCGATTATGTTGTTCCAGGTATGAGAGGAAAAAAAACGTAACGAAAACCATACTCATCAAATTCATCCCCATTTAAGTTAAATAATTGATAATTTGTAAAGTTTTTCTCAAGTATTATGTATAAACAAATGTAGACAAAAAAAACAAAACAAAAACAGACAAAATTAAAGTTCCGCCGAAGAGTTTGTAGTTTACGATAATTTGGAAAATCGAAAATTCCGATGTAAACTTTTTATTTATAACTTGTAATTTGTTATTTATGACCATGAACCGAGAACAACTGTGGGCTTAATAAATGATATTTGTCGACAAATATATCAAATGCGTTTCTATTTTCAAAACTGAAATTTTACCCTGTCCTCACAATAATCCGGTAGAAAAGTATTACCATTGACACGCTGGGAAAATTGCACTTTTGTACCCTGTAACCCTTGATAATTGGCTTTATCCGGTATTCGCGACGCATGTCCGCGGTATATGGGCATGTCTACAACTGCTGGGTTGTATTATTATTGTTTCAAATAACATATTTATATATTGTTTCAAATACCCTGTGAATCGCATACTGCTTGCTTGACAAGCCGTGAACTAGCAAGTGCTATCATACGGTAATTGATTTTGGTCATGAACATCACTTGCCGATTATGATTCAGCTGACACCGTGCTCTGTAAAGTGCTTACTACTTTTGTAATTATTTGTTTTAACATACCGTGAACTATCAATCGATTCCGCTTCGATTGCGTTCGAATATAATGAATTTTTGCCAAGAACATCATTTCCTGGTTATGTTTCTAGCAAACCGTGTTCTGTGAGTTACATACAGCTTTCCCAACTATTTGTTTCAACGAATCGTGAACTATCAAACGCTAATTATCAACTATCAAACGATTCCGCGTCGATTGCGTACGAATGTAATTGATTTTAGTGGTGAACATCGTTTGCAGGTTATCGTTCGAGCTGACCGTGCCTTCTGAAGCGCATACTGCCCTTCTCACTTTTTTTTTTTAACAAACCGCAAACTATCAAACACTATACACTAATTATTAACTATAAAACAATTCCGCATTAATTGCTTTCGTATTCAATTAATTTTGGCGTAGAATTAAAATCAGTGGTCATATTACCAATCGCTCTGGTAATGTGACCTCCAGACCAGTTTTTATGGATGAATTCGTAACTATCAAACGATTCCGCATCGATTACGCGTAAAAACAGTTAATTCCGCAGCAAAAACAAAAAAATTCCGGCAAATTTAGCATAAATTTTGATTTTGATTTTTTTAAAAAATATTGACTATTAATCGTTAATACTATGCTATCAATCAATATCAAATGACTATCAAACGATATTTTAAAAAAATGGAAAAGTCCAAGTTCGTCAGCCAACTTCATAGAGGTCCGAAAACTGCCCAAATCAGGGGTCTCGAAAATTAATTTTTGGAAATATCGACTTCTAACCTATGCCATTGTTCTCAATCAATATCAAACGACTATCAAACGATATTTAAAAAAATGAAAAAGTCAAAGTTGGTCAGCCAACTTCATGGAGGTGATTTCGCTCCTCCGTAAATTTATCAGTGAACTCAATAACTTCTCTCAACGCTGATTGGCTGTTTCGAATCACCAGAAAGCTCGCGATTGGTTGCCTTGCGGCAAGTGCCAAGTTTCTCACGAATGAGCGAGCGTTTCTCGAGTTGCGCGCTCTCCGATTGGTCGATAAACAGTTCATTCATGCGCGGTCGGAAAGCAACGCCCCTTCGCAGGGATTTGGATTCCATTCAGTTGCCTCTCCGAGCTCGGAGCGCAGGGATCGTCAGTCTCGACTTGTGAGTGCCGTTTCGGAGCGCCGAGCTGATAGTTTAGGAAGTGAGTTCCTGCGACTGAATTGTGGGTTGCCTTTTATGGTGATCCAGAGCCCGACGAAAAACATCACCGAAGTTTGTAATGCGATAAGTTCGAGTGGTAAACAAGACGATTAAAAAGAAGTAAGATCAATGTTTTATTGGAGTTTAAGCTCGTAATATTAATATTAAATGCAGTGTAGTGACATAGATATTCGCTTCTTCAATTCGCATTGATTCCGAGTGAGTGATGACCCATTGTAAATATAAGAATGACGACATCGCTCGAGGTCCCGGAATAATATCCGAACCCAGTCATCGATGTTTCACGGCGGTGAATCGTTTTTATTTTTATTACCCCTCAATCTTACTTCATTTCGCGAGGCTCGCTGCAAATCCAAGCGATTTTAGTGACAGTAGGTGCGACTTGTCGCGTAAGCGTCGCTCGAGTTGTTGAGCAACGCGCTTCAACCGAGAAAACCGAAGCGTGGGAGATCTGGTTTTCGACCGCACCTAAACCCTTCATTTTCATCGCACCGACTGACTCCGATTAACTTTTCCGACGCGACGCCTCTCATCTCTATTTTTATACCTGTGTGTGTATATATTTCAGTTCCGGCGAGAGACATTTTCCCTTCGTTGCTTCAACATCGAGTTCACGTCGCGCTCTTTGTTGCAGTACAAACACGACATTGTTTATTTAGTCTCTTGATCGTAATCCGCAACATTTTATTGTAAATTGTGTGAGTCGGAAACATGGAGTTATCTGATACAGAGAATGAATCAAGCTCGCCAAGAAAACTGACTCAGTGACTTAAGAATAGATGCTCTCATATGCGAATGGCCCACATGACTAATTCAGTCACTGTGGCAAAATATACTCTGGACTATTCAACCCACTTTTCATATTTTGGGGGACTAGTTATCATAATTATAATGGCACTAAAAAAATATAAAAAATTCGTATATACGAATATTCAAGAGGATTTTGAGATTTGCATGTTTTCAAGAAGACAATGTTATAATAGCGTTATATTGTTTTTTCTGTAACATTATATTTTTGACAGATTTGTTGTGAAATTGGAGTCAATGGTATTGAACATTGGTCAGCTCTGCATTAAAACTCAAAAATAAGTCTGATGAAGTTTTGATTGTTTGATTTCTGCTCCATACAAATAGCTTTAGTTGACCTAATTTCTTCTGATTGTAGCACAACTCGATAAAATATTATGCGCAAATAATAATTTTCCTAGAAATATTATAACAATTATATTTCAATGCAATTTCAATAATTGCCTGACTTATATCACTTGATATATTTTTTTGAAAGGTGATAATTTAAATGGGCATCCATTTAGAAGTTTACACAATTTTTTAGCCACAAAGAACCAAAAACTGACAAAAACACTACTATTTTTCAAACCAATGTAAAAAAATCAAGATTCAACCAAATTTAATAATTGATTCTTTCTAAACCTAAAATTGTTAAATATATTTTCAGTTAGGATGATGGGCAGTTTAGGATGGACTGCCGTCCTGGCGATCGTAGTGTGCATCGTTGGCGTGAGAACAAATTATCCTCCGCCCGAGAGATTGACTGGAATGAATCCCTGCATCAGCAAACAGTCTTGTCACGAATGCATACAGACGCCTCATTGTGCCTGGTGTGCGGCCCCTGTAAGTCTCTTAATCTTTCTACGATCCTTTCCGTCCTTTCAATCTCATGTGATCGTCGGCTAATTTGATGTTTCTTATTTTTATTTTCAGAAATTCCCTGAGAAACGGTGCTTCCTTCCAAACATAAACACTAAAATCTTTGCCACATGTCCTCCCGAATACACGTGGAATCCTGACAATGAGTTCAGAATGGTGCAACACAGGAATTTGACAAAAGGTGGTTACTCTGCGAGCGGAGGAGGTGCAAGTATGTCAGGAGAATATGGCTCAAGTTGGTCAAGTAGTAGCAGTAGCAGCAGTCAAAGCAGCAGCAGTAGCAGTAGCAGCAGCAGCAGCGGCAGTTTTTCAGGTCAACACGAAGAAGCTGTTCAGATGTGGCCTCAAGAAGTTAATTTGAAATTACGAATAAGTAAGCAGCATTTTACAGGATCTGAAGAATTCAATTATTTTAATATTAATAAACGTTTCTCACTATTATTTTTAAAAAGACGAGGCCTATCGTATGACCTTCGCATACTCCCAAGCTGAGGATTATCCAGTCGACTTGTATTATCTTATGGACCTCAGTAAATCTATGTTGGAAGACAAACAGAAGCTTTCGGACTTGGGTCAGTTGCTTGTGGAGAGTATGAGCAAAATAACGAGCAACTTCCGACTCGGATTCGGCAGTTTTGTCGACAAAGTCGTGATGCCTTACGTTAGCACCATGCCACAAAAGTGAGTATTTTTTTAAATATTCGTTTTATTGGATTTAACGGAAAAATTGAGATAAAATCTTGTGGAAATGGTGGCATAAACTCTATTGAATATTTTTGTCTTCTAGTCTTCTCGAACCTTGCCCTGGATGTGCGCCGCCTTATGGATATAAGCACGTGATGACATTATCAACAAATACGAGCCAATTTGCTGTAAGTTTCACGTAAATTGCGTGATTCGATTTTTTTCATTCTAGAAATTTTATTAAAAGTTTTCATTTCATTTTTAAGATCTATAATGTGGGAATCTTATTACCTAAGCGAATTTTAAGAAAATTAATGCGAATTGAGGATGAAAAAATTCAATCTAATGGGATTTTTTTTATTACGCAGAGTCTCGTGAGAGCTGCTCCGGTATCAGGAAATTTGGATGCTCCAGAAGGTGGTTTCGACGCTATAATGCAGGCGATAGTGTGCAGAAAAAATATTGGCTGGCGTGAGCAAGCGCGTAGACTTTTGGTATTTTCGACCGACGCGGGTTTTCATTACGCCGGCGATGGAAAACTCGGTGGAATCATACGACCGAACGACGGCCAGTGTCATTTGGACGAGACTGGACTTTATACGTACTCCTCGCTGCAGGATTATCCGAGCATATACCAAATCAATTTGGCCGTCAAGAAAAACGCGATTAATATCATTTGGGCAGTGACCGAGGAACAAATCAGCATTTATAAGAGATTGACGAATCACGTGGAGGGATCGTTCGCTGGAATTCTCGCCAACGACTCCAGTAACATCGTTGACCTTATTCGCGAGCAATACGAAAAGATTTCGAGCTCCGTAGAGATGAAAGACACCGCCAGCAGCTCAATAAAAGTTCGATATCTCTCCAGCTGCTTGGGCGACGGTTTACCCGTCGAAACTTCGAAATGCGACGGCCTCAAAGTCGGAACGAAAGTCGAATTCATCGCCGAAATTGAAGTTACCAGTTGCCCAAAGAATAGGGCTGACTGGAAGCAGAACTTCACAATATATCCTGTGAGTAAAATTGACAAAAGGAATTCTCGCGATTATCCAATTTTACACCCTTCCATCAGCAATTTACAATTTTTTCCTGAGATTAACAGTAACAAATATGTCACAATTAAAAACCTGCGTGTTAAATAATCGCAGTAACTGCAAATTAAAAAAAAACTATCTTACTGCGTTTAAAAAAATTATTTTCAATCATGTTAAGCAAGGAAATTTAACGAAATGATTACTAACATCAACCCAATTATTTTAGGTCGGTGTGGGCGAGACTCTGAAGGTAAATCTTGAAATGCTCTGCGACTGCGAGTGCGAACACAGCGGTCCTATGTACGAGGAAAATTCTGCGGAATGTAGTGGCACTGGTACTTTAAAATGCGGCGTTTGCGACTGTAACGAGAATTACTTTGGCAAAAAGTGCGAGTGCAATCCCCACAATTCAGCGGGTTACGATAAACAGGATTCGTGCAGAGCTAGAAACGATTCGATCGTCGATTGCTCCGGAAGAGGAACGTGCACTTGCGGTCAGTGCGAATGTAATCGTCGAGAAAATCCCGAGGAGGTAAATATGAAAATGCGACATTTTTATTCAATGTCGTTACAAAAAATAGCCACATTTTGTACAGATCGATGTAAATACGGTTTCTTTTTGCTTCAGAAAATCGAGGGACAATTCTGCGAGTGCGACAACTTCTCTTGTGAACGATATGACAGTCTTCTGTGCGCAGGTCACGGAACCTGCAACTGCGGACACTGCGATTGCCATCCTGGATGGGATAAATCGAATTGCCACTGTCCAACCTCGACCGACTTGTGTATCGCACCGGGGACTACCAACGGAGTAGTCTGTTCGGGTCACGTAAGTTATCGATTGATACAATGTGAATAATTAGCCATCTTCAACTCCGGCGGTATTATTAATCATTTTAATTATCACTCGCAACAGCAAAGACTTCGTTGTTCCCAAGAATTCTTCAATTCTGATAAAGATATTCTTCTAAAAATCTTTCAAGTATTTCCGTAAATTGCAGAGAAAACAAAAATTTTATTTCCGAAAAAAAAAAATACTAATAATATTGAAACAATAATAATTCAGAATCATTCGGAAACCGGTAGATGAATTGAAAAGAAAACTAAGGTATAAAAAATAAATAAAACCGAAAAATCTGTACATTTTATTGGACATATGTCCTCAGTTTGATTGGCAGAAAAATATTTCGTGCATCAAGTCTTTGATACAAAATACAAGTTCTTGCTGTGAAAGTGTCGACAGAAAAAAGCAATTTAATGAAATGCATAGCGAAGAATGGAGTTAAAAATGCGTTTCCGTTTCAATTGTTTAGGGTGATTGCGAATGCGGCGAATGCAAATGCCATAAGACCGACAATTTCGTTTACTCCGGCAAGTATTGCAACAAGTGCCCATCGTGTCCGAGCCGATGCGACGAATTGAGACCATGTGTGCAGTGTCAACTTTACAAAGTCGGCAATTACACGGAGGAAGAGTGCGCGAAGAATTGCAAAGAGTTTACGCCCGAACCTGTTCCCGTCGTGACCGTCGACGTGGACAAGGATGAAGTAGTGTGCCATTTCACCGACGACGATGATTGTTGGTACGAATTCATCTACTATTACGACAAAGCGAATTGCCTACAAGTGCAAGCGCAAGCCGAACGACAATGCCCGCCTCAAGTATTCTTCCTCGGAATTATTTTGGGAGTTATCGCCGCCGTCGTTGTCGCCGGTCTCTTCTTGCTTCTCGTTTGGAAAACGCTCGTGAATATTCACGATAGAAGAGAATTCGCGCGGTTCGAGAAGGAAAGAATGATGGCCAGATGGGATACGGTAAGAAATCACTGCGTTTCTTCTTAGGAATGAATAAAAATATAGTCAAAAAAAAATTCACCAATAATGACTTGAGCCAATTTTTGAAGTGATAAATTTCAGATATGTTAGAAAATTGATTTAAAAAAAAAATTATACGTGTTCGGAAAAATCTGAAAATTTGCATAATATGCATAATATATACATATTTGCATAAATATGTTGAAAGATTTTCAAATAATAATTAACAAATTCTTGGTTTAATTTTCCACTGATTATTAATGACGTTACTATGTTTATGACCGCAGGGTGAGAATCCAATCTACAAGCAGGCGACCTCGACCTTCAAGAACCCGACTTACGCCGGCAAGTAAGCGATAATTAAATATCGCAAGTGCGAAAAAAAAGAGAGAGAAGGGGAGACAAAAAGAAACCTTTAGACAACATGTGTTTCAATTATGTTAGGAGATTATTTTATTGTGCAGCAGCAAAACGTTAGTTATTATTTTATCGACGAAATTATAGCCTATTTAAAAGATCTAATTAATTGAGCAAATTATAACTAATATAATGTAACGTTAAGCTTACCCCAATGTAATACTGCCATAATACTTAGACATTAGTCGAACGTCTATGGGACAACAACAATGTGAAACAGACGAACAAACGAGAGCCTATGTTTCGTCTGCTATCATTTTGCTACTATCATTTACCATTTTATTCAAGCTAATCACTTAATTAGTTACTTTTTATTCATTATATACAACGGATTAGTGCCTGTTCGATACTTTTGCCGTGATTTTATTGCTAAAGTGCCTTTCACGTTACTTGGATATTGTATAAACTTTCGTATCAAATTTTTTAAATGAAAAGAGCGAAAAAAAAGGTGATTTTACCCCTCTTGAGAGGATGAGTAGTATGGGAGACTTTACCACTCTGCATTTTGTTTTTCTACGATCGCAATCGAATAATTTGCTCTAGCAATCGTTCGAATGTACGCGATCCGATAAACTAGTTAATTTTCGTGCAATTCAAATTTGTCTACTACTTCCGCCTCTGTTTTATACTTGTATCAAACAAGAAGTATAAAGGGTATTTTTTACATGAACTTCGGTGCTTTTTGGCCGAACGAAATATGAAATTGACTTAATTTTTCAAAGTGCAACGCGGAAAAGGAAAAAGAGAATGGCTGCCAAAAATTAAATTGAAGCGTATTTTATTTTGAAATACGAACCAAACAATAACAGTAGAAAATAGAGAAAAAATGAGTTGAAACTAACTTTTCTATCTATAAAAATATATAGAAAAGTAAAAGTTTTCCTGAAAATACGGTTCAAAGATCAAATTTGTTTGATTTCTAAATTTAGCTTCTCGTCGATTAAGTTAAACGAAAATCCGACTTAAGTCCGGCCAAAAAGCTGCCCAGATCGTGCGAAATATCAATTTATAGATTGATTATTTTTTATAATCGTATTAATCCTTGACCGTGATTATGTTGTACTCAAACGTAACTTTGGTGGGAATGAGATAGGAATCGTTTACGATTTCTATCGATTGTCATCGCGAACGGCCGTTCACGCGACGTAATGATATGTTATGGTTCGCAATGACGTAGCATCATTTTTATCGCAATCTCAGTAATATCAAGTAGGAGGAAGATTTGCGACTGTGAGTGAGAGAGAGAGAGAGAGAATAAGAGAGAACGAGCGGAAGAGTGATTTTGTAAATCTCTATCAAACGGAAAAGGCACAACGCCGCCGCATTTATCATGTGCACATTGGCCAATCAGCGACAACCTCGACCTAGACAGTATATCTTATAACACCAACGCGTTGTCATCCCGCGTGGAATGTTCTATTGCATATTGGGTCATTCATGTTTTGAAGATCCTAAAATACACACGCTAAATATATGTGATCGTACATAATCATTCATCGCGCGCTCGGCGCAAAAAAGAAACAAATCTCCTCAACGATTGGCCTACGTATATGTAATTTATCTACATATTATTTATTTATCGTAATTACCCTATTGATAGAGTGTTTTGAAACATTTTACAACGAGCGACGATTTCGAGAGGCTGTCATTGAATGTACGAGCCAATTTTTTCTACCCGATCTGTACATTGAGATACCGAAAAAGATACATTTATGATAATCTTGTCCTCCGAACGAATTTATACAAAACTGATTAATCTTTTTGTTTTATTTTTTTTTTAATTTTTTCTTAACGCATCGCTGAATTTAACGATGAGTATGAGTGATAATTGCGTACGTGGCTGAATGAGTATTGTCTTAAAAATTTATGTGTGTAAGATGATATAGAATTAAACAATTGTAACAGTTACACCTTTTTTTGTCTTGTAATCCTGTAATACTCGTTTTTTTTTGTGGTCACCGATTTCCGCGTCGTTGAGATCGAAACGCACGAAGCTTTTCAACACTCGCAGCCGGTTTCTCACCCAAGTGAGTTAACGAGGTCAATGTAAAGTGAAAGGATGCATTTTGTAATGGACTGATGACTACGAGTCAAAGTGGAGTAACTCCTCGACCATCTATGGGCATATTCGATGGGTCAACATTCAGGAGTCTTCGTAATAGTACGTAAGCGTAATTCTAGAGCTCTGTAATATGCTCTACTGCTTTCATAATTAACAGGAATTACAATGTTTCATTAATGATCCACTGACATGCGATATCGCGCTCTCAGGGATTCAGTTACGTTTTAAATACGAGCTCTTCACACTATGAGCGAAACGAAGCGTGCCCTGATGCCGGCCGCGCAGATTTTCGCTCCAGGCGACGCAAAGTTCGAGCTGCTTGCTGAAGAGAGGAATTCTAACGTGATTGGGAGAGAAAGGATTGCGCTCTGATCTGTGTAACGGACTCGAGTTGCGTTCTAACTAACGGATCATGCACAATATAAGATATTTGCAGATTACAAATGTCCGCTCCCAATTTTTTTATCCAAACAATTAATAAATTAGCAATGACACGACAATAAAGAAAAAATTACAAACAGAAGTTGCACTTTTGTCAAAATTTTATAAACTCAACTATAAATTAATCAATTATAAAAGATTCGTGAATTCTTAATGAACCGATAAACAACAAACTATTTTATTTTCTTATCTAAATATCAAATTTCTCGCGTATTTAATCGAATTATTCAATCCGAGACGTAGCGACGTTCCTACGGCTAGATTTTCACTTCTACTATCCCGAAAAAAATTGCAAAAAACAACCCGACAAACTGAAGAACAAATAGCACCGAAATTCGTGAAATTGAAAATTACCGAATTTCCATAAATACATCGCCGCACATTTAAGATTAATTACTCATACATCGATAATATGTACTATATCACTATCGACGGTCCTCACTCCTCACCTTCCCAAACATAGTTGAGCCTCTGTTTTTGAGCTCCGTTGTAACAAAGTTGTCGCAGATCTGAGCCCAAGAAATTCGAGAGGAAGTGATGCTGTATTGTGTTCTAAAGTCGCGCCGAGTCGAAGAGAATGTTGGCCCGAGTTCATCTCCGTATTAATAGAGTCGCGGATCGTATGTACAGATTCATTGACAATGAACTTGTGCAATCATAGAAAATTCATTGGACGCTGTAGCGGAGATCGATCGATGCCGGAGCTGAATGAACACGAGATTCTTCGGGGAGCGGTTGTTCCGGGGCATCTCGAGTCAAGCTCTCCCATGCTCTGTCCGTGGGCATCACATTGAAGGCGTCAGAGAGAAGAGAGACGGAAAGTGAGAAACCAGCTGGTCGACGAAAATCCAACCTCGCCGCTAGAGGGATAGTGGGCGTTGAGGTGGAGAGGGGGAAGCGCTACGGCATCATCGAGGAGTGTAGTAGCAGCAGCAGCAGCAGCTTTTGGTGCGTTGGTGGGGAGACCACATGGTTCCCAATAGCTGCGCCGCTGCAAAAACATCGCAATTTTCACGAGCGTACAGTGAACATTTACGCAGTTTACGGAAGAGCTCCGGTGTAACTGGGTGCATCGCGTAGTGTGTCACGTGTCGAAAGGAGTACGTGGAATCGCGTGAGAAGCTACGTCAGTCGTAATAAGACATTGGCTTACGGTCCGAAGCGTCTTAAGGGTGAATAAAGAGAAATTCAGAGGTTTAGGTACAAAGCGAAGAGCAGAAGCCCAACGAAATTGAACATCTGTGCCTGCGCTGTGGAGACAAGTGAGAGAGAGAGAGAGAGAGAGAAGAAAAAATACCCAAGCGCAAGAGTGAAAAGAGGAAACGAGACGGAAAGACACACACAAAGCGACGAAGCTCCCGAAGGAACACGAGAGCTCACCTCTCTTTTCAGACGCGCTTGTGTAGCGGATAATATTTCGTTTTGTTAGCCGCTATATATATAGATATATAGATATATATATATAGATATAGTAGAAGCGTGTGAATGATATAATGCAAAGTGACAACGAGGTGTAATATTTAAAAAAAAAAGAAGAAGAAGAGATTGCTAAGTCGGCGATAAGATGGAAAAACTTTCGAAAATCGCCTGCTACTTTCGGTGGAATAGAAGCGAGCGTCAACACCTGACCAACGAGAGCCCACCGAAGAAAAAGGAAATATCTCCCGCTAAGGAGCCACGGGTTTGCAGCTTAGAACGCGACGTCGAGGCGTCGATGAGATTTTTCAGCGTACTCGAGAGCATACTGCTGTGGGAAAATTCTGTAAACAGTATTTCCGTCGTCATTGTTTTTAATATACTGTTCTGGTGAGTTTTCAGCGATACGCTAACTGCGTATTCCGATGAGTTTCCGAACGGAGTGTACCACCTATAGTTACGACGATGGCTCTACTACTAGCCTCGCGCTTTTTTCCATCACTTTTTTTTTCCGTGCTTATTCGCACTGACCTCAAAGCCCCCGTTCCGAGACTTCTGCACGTTTTTTTTGCTCGTATTTTTCCGACGAAACTGCTTTTTAGTTGTTTTCCGTTTTTTTTTTTTTTTTTTTTTTCACTCAAGAGGATCTGCTCTAGAAAGCGTAATAAATAGTTCCCTCTTACACTCGTATTTTCTTTTTGTTTTCATTAAATTATTGGGTCATTTTTTTCCACAAATGGACATTCACGTTTACGTTTTTGTCAGATTCCTTCGAGATCTCGTTTTGGATCACTTTCAAAATTTCTTTTTCTTTGTGATAGATTCTGAACATGGCGGATAGTATTTACAAAATGTTTTACGCGTCTATTTTATGAAATTTCGGGTTGTGAGCGTTAAAACATAGATTACCTACAACATTTAATTACACTTTTTTTTTTATATCTTCGCCAATTTATTTTCGTTCAAGAAAATTAATTACAGAACGAAATAAATATCTCTTTCTTTTTCTTACTCTCTTTCCTTTCTTCTTTCCTGAGTAAAACACTATTGTCTCTTTTTTGAATTCTTATCTTTTTTTCTTTCTATTTGTTACATTTTATAGTACTCTGAGTATTTATCTCGAAGCGTAATAAATATTGTTTTCGCTTTTTCTCCCTCTCTCTCTCGCTCTTGCGGTAAAAGATAACAAAAACATCTTTCGAGCGGGTGACTCATTTGATTTTTCGAAAGCCATTATTATGCGCTTCCGCGGTACGATTCGTCGGAAGATCGACTAGCCGAATATATTAATGTTGGCACGCGAAATAGTGGGGCGCGTGAGTTGTAAGTCATTGTCTCCATCTCCCCCGCTGCGCGAAGAATTCATCGAGGCTAAATCGTCCATGGACGTTTTATTTGTGCGCCCCACGACAGTCAACGATATTGCAGAGGCATTATCAATTTTATAGTTGCAGTTAAACGATCGATTTGCGTCAACGTGACAACTGTTGTGATAACAACACTGCGCTGTAAATTCGCGGCATAATGTTACATCGCTTATCATCGGAACGTTATAAACGCTTCGATCCCTGACCCTTAACTTCCGGATCCTGCGAAAGGTTAACGTCTATAGCGCACTTCGCGCTGTCAATAGCTCCTCGGGAAAATTAGCCGCTCAAAGAGACGGAGAAACAATTTATTTACGATAACAGTGTACTATCAAACACGACCACCAGCGCTCTCTTGCGAAATCTTGTGATCCCCGCTCTAGAGTCACAAGTGTTGCTCATATTTCTGTCCTTTTCTATTCGCTACATCTATAGCACGTCAACTTCCGTTATGTTGCAATTTTACGCAACACTTAGCATTGGATAACAAACTGGGTGGCCATCTCCCGGTTAAATCGGAAATTGCAAACTGTTTTTCAAAATTCTATCACGAATTTGAGAGAATTTTTTTTTTTTTTTTTTTCCAATTAAAGGAATTTTACTTTATGGGGGAAAAAATTAATGTGCTTATGATTGATCGATTAAATTCTTTAGGATTTTGAGAAATATGATTTTTCAACTGCAACAAAAATTTTATTTACTAAAATTTAGTGAACCTTTAGTCTCGCGACATTTAGCATCGGATAAAAAAAGGGATAGTCGTCGTCACGTAAATTCGGGAAATTCAGAGGATTAAATTTTTTTTTTTGGATTCAGGTAATTAGTAATTGTTTTAATAACATAGAAGTAATTTTCTTGTTATTGGGTAATGTTGCAAAAAATGTATATGATCATTGAGGACTGATGAAATTCAGAAATTTCTGAATTTTTTGAACGAAATTTAGCAACGTGTATTTAGTCAGGAAAATGAGAGGGAATTTAAAGTAGTCAGGCAAAATTGAGGCCTTTACCGGTCTTATAATCTTTCACTCACCTGCTCCGTTAGAGCACAAAAAAAGGCATAGGGCATTCCGTACGAACCGGAGCAGGTTTTTAGTCGGCATTCTTTTATTTTCTCGAAACTGAAGGTTATTTAGGATGACCCAAAATAGACCTTCTCGCTAATCTCCAGATCTGCAAGTTTAATGATCATTAAAATATGCAGAAGTCTTTGCCCTTTTTTAGCATTTGGGACGTAGGAAGTCGCCATAACTAAATAAACATAATGACATCAGTGAGTTCCCTACAGATATTCAGAAAAAAAAGACAATAATTTTCGCATGGAATACCCCATACACATATTTCCAATTCTTTTGTTCCCTCTTAACGATTTTCTAAAATAATCCTCTGCGAAATAATATTTTTTTCCACAGAAAGTCAGTTTCTTAAAAACAACATTTAATAGCCACGAGAAAAATATTATTATATTTTTCCAACGCATTCAGGCAAAGAGAGAAATGATATGTTTGGAGTAAGAAAAGTAAGACGTTCACTTCGGCTGACCTCGAATTAAGTAAATGAATAATGCATACCGGGACAATATTTTTAAAGACGTACTTTCCGTCTTGTTGACCGGTTAGCTATCCACATTCTTTGCGGGCTATGTAACTATGTTCGAAGCCAGAACAGCTGATAGGCACACAACGACATTCCCAATTACTCCGCATTACACTGATTAAAGTGGATGCCGAAATCAATTTGTACGTTTACAATGACTCTTCTCTTTTTGCAGGGGTATCGTTGTATTAGAGGTCCGTGGCTTTGCGGCGGCCAGCAGTGCTGCGCTTGTCGTGGTTCTCTGTTACAGCACTCTCGAAGCACAAGTTCAGAGAGACACCAAAACCGTAGAAGCAACGACGTAAGCCTCCTTAACAATCTCCTAACAGTTTTCGTTGTTTTTCTCACAAAATCGTTCAACCGCATCCTCTTATTTATGTTTTTTATTTGATTTTTTTTCGTAACTCAGTCACACAGTTTGCACAATTTTTTTTTATCCACTAGGCATGAAACTCATAAAACGAATTAGCATGTTCACCAGTTTTCCGCATGATCAGCGTATGAAAAAATCGAGAGCTAAATAGTTGAATTTCTTTAACACTTAATGGCAAATATTGTACTATGTGTTTGTAGAACACCACGAAAGGTGGATCAGTTCAACAAGATCGTGAACAAAGCTAAATCTACCCTGGAGACTCTGAAGCTTTTACGAAAGAATCAGCCAGGAGTGGTAACACTTTTTTGCCTATATATTCATAATTTAATTAAAATAAATGGAGAAGATAAAAGTGAAAATAAACAAAATCAGTGTGATTTAAACGACAATGACTCGGATAAACGAACACTGAAAATTTTACTACTTTATATTGTCATTCAACCGATGCAGTTTGTGATTATTGTGTCTTTTTATTTATTTATAGTTCTGCACAGGAGTCTGCGCTGTTTCCATTGGCTTGTGGCTAATCGGAAGTGCCATTAATGGTCTTTTACTCACATACGTGATATGTATGTCAATTCTAATCGGACCAGCTCTGCTGCTGCAAGTGCCATGCAAAGTCTTCTCGCCAAAAGGTAATTTCCATATTTCTACTCGCCTCATCACAATCGCAAGAATATTCATTACTTTTTATGAAGTATCTTTTTTGTCTACCGGTTTTTCAGAACTTTGCAACGAATATGCAGTGGAATGGGAGAGCGAAATAGAAGAATTTTTGCCGGCTGTTACAGAAGACAATCTCGAGGTACTGCAGCGGGCGGGTGATTCGGGAGAACACTCGCCTACGTCTCGCAGCGTACTTTCGGAGCATCAAATTGGTGAGTTCTCGACAATCTCCGACACAAGTTGGCACTGGCCTAGAAATCTCAAAAGCTGAAACATTCAGAGACTTTCGCCTACACTATTTTGTATAATTTTAGTCGGGTAGATCAGTTACTATCCTTTCCGCGAGATTAGTACGCATCAATGAAGCCAATAAAATGTTATCAGTTTAAATGTTCTTAAAAGGGCTTTAACGGGTTTAAGAAGCTAGCTTGCGGAAATTTTAAGCTATCGAACTAAAACAAGAGGTAGTTCTGTAAACGTCAGAAAATAATGAGGAATGAAGTTGCAAGGTTTTTTAAAAATAATACCGGTAATACAAATGTGTTTATAATTTTTTCAGATCCTTTCAACGAGGACGAGCTTATTGGGCTGAAAATGCCGTCCCATGAGGACGGAAGTACCGATGGCTTAGACGTTTCCGAGCTCGAGCTTAGCACCGGAGAAACGGAAGTCGACGCAATAAAGATACAGAGCGAGCACTTTGAGCCAGGATCTTCGTCAGAGGAAGATGCCGACCTTGAGCCGATGTCGAGAAAATTACCGAGCGCGAGCGACGAGAGCGATAGCGAATTCGAAATAATTGACAGTCACGAGATCGACAATTTGAAGAATGTCTGAGGTTGTTTTTTTTTCTAAGCCACGCGGGCCAACAAAAGTTTTTAAATATAATAGGCACACCGTAAATACAGACACGCGAAACCAAGAATAATCAGCGGCGAATCAACGCTCACAATATTGGCATATCAATTATTTTCCAGGAAAAAGTAAAAAAGAAGAGCGTATGTATCTCAGATTTTACCAACAATGACCGATAACAGAATCGTCGCGTTCGAGAAACGCGAAGAACGTAATGTAAATAAGGATGAAACGTTGAACAACAAAATCAGTGAAACTACGAGCTATGCTTGTTAAGCTTTTAGTGACAATTGCTTCAGAGTGAAATTCAAGAGTTTCGGGTTTCAGGGCTCAAATTCTCACCACCCCAACGACGCAAACTTGTTTCACGCTGTTTTTTTGAGTTACGGTTTTACGTCGCCTTATCAATTTAATGCGTAGCTAATTATTTTTCTTTTGTTTATTTTTTTATTTTATTTTTTATCTACCGCGATTATGTTAATAAGACCGTCGCACTTTTCTTTTTGGAGATTTATTTTCTCCAACCCGTGACCCTTTTTTCGACATTTTAAGCGGGAAAGACTCCGCAGTTCCGATTTGACATTTAAACGGGAACATTATTGGCAATTATTTTTACGATAAGGACTATTATTTTAAGTTCCAAATTTCTGTGCCGAAAACAGAGAATAACATTTGTACGGACTAAATGGACGTTGGGAAAAGGAAACTTCTTCCAGAGTTTTTACGCGTACCCTTAGTTTATTAGTAAATTTAGATTTTCGTTAGAACTTAATTAAATCTTAAGGTTTGGAGCTTACATTATGCATCTTATTGAAACGTGATTTCGTATTGATTGATTTAAATTCGAATTCGCTGAAGAAGTGTCCAAAAAGAAACTCTAGCGTCAAATAATCAGTATAACGAATATCGCTTCAGGATCTCTCGTCAGTTGATCATTAGCTGCAGTTTTATGTTTTAAAAATCTGTTACGATACAACAGAAATCTTCGTGAAACCGAACCGCTCAGATTTGATAACGAAATTTTCGAATAATTTTTTGTCGTTTCTTTTCTAGTCTTACACAGTGTATTTACTCCCTCCCAATTGATTTATGAACAAGAAAATGATGAATTGATATGTAAAATTGTTGTCTCTTTAATTTCGTCGATACAATTAAGGGACTGTACAGATGACGCGGTAGGCAGCCTCCTACGATGGTATTTTTAAATACATAATAAAAGCGTGTACCTTAAAGCTCTGGGATAACTACAGACTCCGAGGACACCGTGATCGATTCATTATTCGTCCTGAGTCTGTGATATCCTCAGAACGATTTATTTATTGATACATACTATATTTTTTCCTATGCATAGATATATAAATATGCATCTAAAACGCATATGAAACACACATAAAACTAACAGAAACCACTGAAAAGTTTTCAACCTGTTGAATTAAAATGAAACGAAAAATAAAACTCTAAAAAATATTTATACATCTATCGGCGATGGTTGAGAACTTTTCAGAGACCAATCTGTCCAGTGTACGCGATTGACGCGAGCCGAAATCAGCGTCTTCAATATGATCGATGTATTATATTGAATTTTGCTGATAATCAATAAAAAATATAAGGATGAGAGAAATTCGCTGATTTTCTTCATACGACAAAACGTCATTTTCTTGTTTAAGAATGAAAGAATATATACATACGCATGTATAGTGATTTGCAAAAATGAGCTTCGCGCTATTATGTTGCACCATTGTCATCCTTTGTCTCTCCTCTTTCGTCTATACTTTGTTCGGCTATTTTTGGAACATCGTGATTGGCATTTTCTACGCTTGCACTTTCCTGTTGTTCCGAGTCGCTAGAACAATTAGACTCCGCGGGCAAAACCAACTGCGCATTTTTTCTTTCAGGCAATACTTGCATGAATGACTCTTGCCAAGATTGACCCTCTGTTACTCTGAGAAGTATTTCAAACACTGAAAAAGAAAGAAAATGCGATGAAATCGGGATTCGGCACGAGAATTTTTTGAGATGCTGGTCATTGGTCGAAAAAAATCTGGAAATCCCGGAAATGTCGAGAAATTAACTGCCGAAATGTTTTCCTATTGCAAAGGAACAATTTCTCAAATCAGCATTTGAATAAAATGAAAAGTCTGCAAATCTCACCATGATCTACTGTCAACACTTTTCTTGCTTTCATTTTTAGAAACTTATCTATAGGCAAACGTCCATGATCTATTCCCTCTTGCACAGCCAATTTGTGACAATGTCCCTGTTGAATAAACAAAAATAGAGTCAATATGTTTTTCAGCATGGAAAGGAGAATTTTTATGTTTTACCTTATGGCTATTGTGATCTACCAGACCACCTATCACATATACACTGTCCGGCTCTAGAGTATCAATAATGTTGTCCGATTCACTGGTAAGGTAAACTATTTTCTTCCCTCTATAAACATCTAAATACGTTTCTGGATAGAATTTTACCTATAATCATAAATGCAATGAACATAATGAAGCTTGCCATTTCTACTTCCTCGATGAGAAAAATCTTGGTTTTTTAGTTGCTTAGTGTTTAATTTTTTAACATTTTAGCATTTATGAAACCAAACAAATAACTGTCGAGTGAGAAATGAGGGATTCATATTCAAATTTAGTCAACAATTGAACATACATCCCAATGCTCGTATCCATTATGCTTTTGCATTTCCTCCTTCGACTTGCCCTGAAAGCCAGTCAGCGAGAATTGAACGGGAGCCTTGGCTCGCCTGTTTAACGTATAACACCGCAAAATTTGTTTTATCAACTTGGCGATATCTTTGCTGATCATAAGATCATCAAAGGACATATCGATGGTGATTGTAACTTTGCAACTACTGTCTGCCATTGTGCATTTTTTCAGATACTTTCTCGTGGGTCCCAAATCAATATTATTGGCTCGAGCGTGTGCTCGCTTTTCCTTCGCTTTTCTTCTCTCCTTCAATCTGAAATGAATCGAATATTATTTTTATTGAATCGCTTATAAAAAAATAAAAAATCCAAGTATTATTGGTGCGAAACATTGTCATTATGAAAAGTGTTATTTTAATGAAGTCGATACAATTAAATTACCTTTTCTCGCCTTTTCGCTCGAGCCATTTCGTCTTCTTCAATATTTTTTTCAACTGCCTTTTACTCAATTGAATTTCGCCGGGTTTTTCAGCCAACAACGAATTGTCAAGAATTTTGCATTCATCGACGTCCAATTTACATTCACTTACATCCGGCTCATTTTTAACCGGATTTTCGATAGGGTCTTCGACAACTTGTGGGATCATTGTGCTATCATCTGTGTTTTCCATAATAAAAAAAGGACAAACGTCTCTCTAGAGGCTCATTGTAATTCACTTCCTTAGAACCTCGTCTTTTTTTTACAGTAGAAATCGTGTACAAAGTGCGTACCGCATGAATGGATCGTGTGGACACGTGTGATGGAGGTAAACATTGACGGCGCTAGTTTTTGTCGTCTGGCACGAAAAATTCGCCAGCAGGCGGCGCTGCGGCTGCAGGAAACACCTTTTCTCCGCAATTGACAAGGGTTTTCTATCGAAATTTGCCAAAAATAGGAATTATTTATCAAGCTGAATCGCAATACATTAATTTCTATGAAACACAAAGTAAATAGTTTATTAACATTGTAAAAACAAGCATAATTCTTCCCCGTGACTATCAGCGCCGCTCTGGTGGCGAATTTTTCGTACTAAACGAAAAGCGCGCTAAAATCAATCAAAAACAAGAAAGGACGAATACAGGAGATGATTCAAGGACAAAGCAGACCGTAAATACCGGTTATAGAATGAAAGGCAGCGAAGCTACGAGTGATTTCAACATAACAAGTTTTATAGTTGGCTTGGCAGCTTGAAAGGGGTACGATCGAAGCCGGTCCGAAGTGTATTAGTTCTAAGCAAAGCAGAGGCTGCGTTTCTATATGATGATCCACGTGCTATCTATTCTTAGCATGAAGATATCGACATATATATGACACTTGACGATTCTCGGCTTAATTGACATTTTGGCAACCGCCTCCAGAGTTCAAATTCGTTTTCACTCGGAATGAGCAGATTACTTATCTATCCAAAGCTGCTTATCTAACTTGGCGTACCAAATTTCAAAGGTGAGTTCGATAATATTACATATTCGGTGATAACGATATTGCAAAATGCTTATGAGTTCAAAATATTCGCGGTGAGGTCATTTCTCACCGCAATCGAGACGCGTCAGCAACGTTTGCTAACGTCAATTTGATCATTATTGTCAATTATAGTGTCTGTAAAACTGTAAGCAAAATCCTTTGTTTAAAGAAAAAACACAGTTAATTTTGTTTTAACATTTTGTAGTAAAATATGGAAAGCAAAATGGTGAGTTCTTCAGGGAAGATTGGTCGCGAGCAGATTTTTCATGTGAAACAGAATTTTGTTGGTGCCGCTGCAAAATTGGTTCAAGTAACAAAGGATAAAGAAGGTATGTAGATAATTTTTTTTTTTTTTTAATATGGGAAGTCAAAAATGTTATGTCTTTTCAGGTGTAACACAAATTTCAATGGCACGACCTCCTGTCAATGCTCTGAATTACCAGCTGCTCTCAGATATTAGAGAAGCACTGCTAGAGGCGAAGAACAATGGTAGCACTGGTATTATACTCACGTCCGCGTTTCCCACTGTATTTTCTGCAGGACTCGATTTGACAGAAATGTATAAATCGGAAGATAAAAATTTAGTGCGTTTCTGGAATGCGCTGTTGGACACTTGGCTCACTCTGAGCACTATGGAAGTACCGACAGCTGTAGCTATCAATGTATGTTAATAGTAACAATAGACACCATGCATACAGAAGCAACGATGAAAATAATTTTATAACAAAGTTTTCAATTTTCTCAATTATTTTCCTCTTTCTATGATTTTTTAAATTATTACAATTCATTTTAGATGAATTCCAAACTATTCATAAACATTCACTCAATGAAATATTTTTGCAGTACTAAAAAATAACACAAGAAATTGTAAAGATCATAAATAATTTATGCCATTCATTACTTCAGAAAAAAATTCCTGAAAAATAATATCTTTCAATATTCTAATTAGAGAATAAATTTGTTAAATGAAATATGTAGATTTATTCATTCTAAATAATTATTTATTCAATTACAAAAAAATGCTTTTCTGTTTGAATGGTGCTTATTGCCAGTTAATTATCTGTTTTCTTCATTTGAAAAGCAGAGAACAGTGTAATCGGCAATTTGTAAATTATTAATCGAAAATACTGACTTAATGTAGGGCGCCTGCCCTGCAGGCGGTTGCGGGCTGGCCATGGTATGCGAGTACAGAATCATGGTCGATGGTAAAGGCACTATCGGGTTAAACGAAACGCGGCTGGGCACAGCGCCTCCAGAATGGTTAATCACCTCTATGGTTGACGTTATTGGACAGCGTCAAACTGAATTGGCGGTTTTGAGGTGAGCTGGTGCCGAACGAAACGTTCGAAAAGCTTTTCGCTCATCACTCGAAGTTATTCAACGTGAAATAACTTCTTTTTACGATGGAGCTCTTTATAATAAATTCACTGATTTCAATGAATTAAAATTATATTCGCCAATAAAGTAAAAAGGCTCAAATTTTAAAAAAGAAGTTTTTTTGATTCACTTGCGTTACGATATTTGGAGAAAGTATTTTATACATTTAAAGGTGCATTACATTTATTTTATTTATAGAGGGACGATGTTCACACCTTCGCAAGCTTTGAAAATTGGCTTAGTCGATGAAATTGCCGTAGATAAGGAGCAAGCGATAGCGAAATGTCACGAGTATATCGCATCATACGCAAGCATTCCTGGTAAGAGCAGCCAAGGAGTTGGTTTCCCTAAATCATTATATCGTACCAAACGGTGCAATTAGAGATCTTTTTTTTTCTGCAGTTTCGGCGAGGCATATGGCGAAACTCATGTTACGTGAGAAGAGGCTTAATTGGATGCAGAATAATCGAGAGGCAGAACTTAACCGATTTCTTGCGAGGATTAAAGATCCTGAAACTCAAATGGGACTCAAGTTGTACATCGCATATCTGAAAACCCGAAGCAAGTTATAAATAAATTGTTTTTTCTACATGAAAAAAAAAGAACAAATAAGGACACGCACAACTTGCATACAACTAAATTTACATGTGCTCAGTCTACATTGTGTTTCATTATTATTCTATGAAAAAGATTTGAGAAAGCTGATTTATACGTTTTTAAATATATAAAAGTATTTTTATTCTTAAATCGATAACCGGTCCGGCTGTTTTTTTTATTTTTGTCGGCCCACAGCGAACATGCCCTCAATTCCGCTGCATTAATATCACACAGCGACTGGTGATTGAAGAGGAAAATATTTTTCTTCCTGTATTCGGAAGGGAATAATATTTGCAGGGAAAGATATGGTCGGAAAAAGAAGACTACGAACCGTTACGGTAAATGGATCCGCTCGTTGGTATAGTTATAAGAGCACCATATGGAAGCTACCCGATATATCGGTCTTGTTAGTTTTTCCAGTATGTATAGTAATTTACCAATAATTCTCGAGTCGATTACTGTACGTATTGCAGATTCCAGCATGTGGAAATAATTAATTGTTGGGTATTTCAATTTTATTAAGTGCGAGAATGGAAATAATAACCATTTAAGAAGAGATTCCCCCATAATATCAATTTTAATGCCATCGTTCTACGATTTAAAAAAAAATACCAGCCCTTTTCTAACTGATATGAAAATCTAAATTTAAGTCGCATTTGCATCCACAGAAATAATGTCAAGTGGGAAATCATACACGAGACGAGTTTATTTTTTTTCTGCAGAAAATCCTTTCACCTCATGTACCAGACAAACCAACGCAACTAGACATACTATAGAACCGCGTCTCTCTGCAACTGCCATCGCTTCCAACGCAGTTTGGAAGTGAATGCTTTCCATCGCGTATCTAGCAACACGAGGACGTTGATTACGTCCAAAACAGTTATTAACTCGGAAATAAGACATAATTGCGAGATAACCCAGCAAACATTTACCTTCATGTCGTGTTCAGTGAGCGCGCTGTGCCCGAAAAGAACGTTAGTTCCTTGCAGTACGTGATGATAATGTTATAAAATGCATTACACTCACTTTTCCGTGTTAAAATTATTTTCATTAAAATGTGTACACGAATTTAATTATTGAAAGAGTGTAATGCTTTTTTATCTTATGATTTTGCAACTTTCGCATCTTCAACGACTTAACGCAATTTGAATTGATTAAAGAAGAAAATAGTAAACTTGTAATGTGAAGATTCCATACTAAAATTAATCGATGAAGTATTTTTTATTTTCTAATCTAACTGTCAAATTATTATTTGGAGTAATAATTATGAATAACTCGATAGAAATATTAACGAGAGTAATTTTTGGTTTTTAGTTTAGCGGCGAGTAGCTTCAAATGGAATTTGGAGCAAACGGACGTGCTCATGAGTTCGTGAAAGAGTTGCGCTTCGGATCATCTTACTTTCACTGAATCAATGAACGTTTCGCTCAGACAACAGCCTCAGCAGCGCATTAGGCGTACCAGCTGACAGAATATATGTATCATTTTCTTAACGGTGGTCGATACGGTAACATTCAGAGTTCACCTGTTCGACATAGATAAAGATCAGCTTAAAAGGCTGTTCAGGTGTTTTGAACAAACAGAAAATTCCGTCCAATTTGGTATTCAGTCGAAGACTAACGTAATTACAATCCATCGTATAAATCGCGAGAGTTCTAACTGTGCGATTATAGAGTTAGTGGCCCTCACAAAAAAAAGTAATTAAATAAATTGAGATTTGCAACATAATTTTTTTTCGTAATTCTAACAATAAACTCGGATTTATTTTTTAATTTACTATAAAACAGCATTAAGAATATAAAAGTTATTTTGATATTTGCAACGTCCTGATAAGAAATGATTTTGGAAGATTAAAAATAAAATTTTGTTAAAATGTAATTGAAAATAGAGTGAGATTAGACTCATTAGTAGTATCGAAAAATAATTTAATGGTTTTTTCAAAGACGCAGAATATTGAATTTTTTTATTGTCAAATTAAAGAGCTTTTGCATCTGCTAAATTTAGCAAAATTTGCATGGCTTTGTATTAGCATTTTTATTGCTATGATTGTCATTACGATTACCGTTACTACATTGTGATAAAAGACGATAAGTGAATACGTAAAAGCGAGCGTATCGGTTCCTCATGACGACTGACAACCGCATTTACAACTACAATTACTCGAGTGTTGTAACAAACAACGTCACTTCAAAATGGAAGCGCGACAGAAAGCGTATTCAAGGATTATCGTGAAAACTAGTGAAAAATACAATTGGGACAGTGACGCGAGCAACGCCAGTTCGCCGGAAGTGCACCCTTTAATCGAGCCCGATGACGAATACGACATGCACTTTTCTTACGTAAGTAATAATGCAACAAGCAAAAATTTTATGCAAATAAGCAAGCGTAAAATCTTAATTCATTTTAGAATTTACACAGAGAGTAATTTATGAGAGTTGTAAATCTTCACAATTTCATTTTGCAAATCTTCATCTCTTAATTGACTTAATAGTCATGATTTTGCAAGTTAAGTAAAGTGTAAGTATATTTTTTAGTTCAACAAAAATTATTACAAGCAAAGGCGTTTATCTGCTTTTCATGTCTACTGAATTTCGGATTGGTTGTTGAAGCCGCTCTTAAGATATGTATGTTTGAATTTTTTATACCAGCTATAAACACATACGCACACACTTTTATCTATACATTTTTTGTAAACCACTTCGCTCGACGTTTTAGACTATTTTTAGTATCTCAACATGAAAACATGGAAAAAAACAAAAATTCGGATGAAAACAAAGCTTCCTCTACGAGGAAACAAAAGCTGCATTATCCTTTTATTTTTTATGGCTCGTGATGGACGCATCACTGAAAAGAATATCGTCGGAAAATCTGCGAGATTGTAACGGTGATCGTAAGCCCGTAGCCGAGTATCTTATAAATATGGAAGCAGCAGTTTACCGCTCGTAAAAAGCGCATAGAGCACCATCAAGAAAGCATCTTAGACTTGGATAGAAAATCGATAGTGAATCGGTTCTTTGATAGCCACCACAAAATTTTTTAAGCACTGATGTACAAATTTAGTGTCAAATATCTGGTGCGCAATTCGAGGCTCATAAAAGAAAGTGAGCAATAAATAAATTCCGCCTGGAAAACGGATATGCACTCAGAAGGATCTCCTTTTCCACTACGAGATTAAAATTCGATGGCATTATCATAATGCGAAGACTGACATGCAATTTTCTTCAAGATTTTACGTGACTTCTTCTCCTACAATATTTGCATATATATATATATATATATCTATATATGTGTATATGTAATTTACCAACAAACAATACCTGCAATTTTCTTAGCTATACGCAAGAAGTTACTTCATCGGTCATTCTACGAGAGAAAACACGATGGACGGACAGGCAATTATGCTGGCGTAAGAAGAAAGGCGTAACGCTCATGAACCAAATTCGCACAGTAGAGATTAATGCTCCTGCATGTTGTTATTGTTATTATTAGCTTCATCATGCACCGGGTCCTATACAAATCTGTTGGCATTGAAAAAAAGCAATCATTGCCAAAAGAAGGTGTATAAAAAATAATTTTAGCAAAAAGAAATTTTTTTAACCTTCCAATACTTGTACATTTAGTTTTAACAAAATTTCTTTCCACCATAGACAAAAAGCTCTATTAACAGTTGAATTGTTAAAATTCATTCCAATTAAAAGTGTGAATCTATATTTTTCCTGACGCGACCTTTACATATTGAATAGCGCACGTTCTGCTAATGCGAGTTCTCGAGGAATCTTCGTATTTAAATGAGTTTCGTATTGGAAGCGATAGAGAGCGACGTTAATGTCTTTTACCTCTTAATACAATTTGCGTAATCTTAGTAAAAATAAAAAGCTCACTGGAAAAGGAGCAGCGAATGAATAAATAATGTAGAACGTAATAAATCTCTGTAATCTCGTTAAAGAATAATGCACTACGCTCACTATACAAAAAAAAAGGTTTCTTTATAAATTCCTGTGCACTTGATGCTGCAGAAAATGGAACGATCTTGATAAGATTCGCTCATGCGATTAAAGCGCGACTCGGAAAGCACCCTCAATTTGACTACAAGCTTTGAATATTCGATTTAATCCGCACTAAGAAGAGTCGCAACTGAAATCGCTAGATCCGAAATTTGTCTATAAAACTCAATGGACATTTAACTGTTTTGCTGGCCTCTAAAAAGTGGCAGCCACTCAAAGCGTATAAGTAGATCTTGAAATGTATTTTTAATCTGTTCTGAGAAATTAAATTCAATTGGAGATAAATAAAATTTAGAACAAATTCATTTGATATTAAGTAGTAATCTCAAATACAAACATACAAATTCTTTCTAGGCAATGATCTCACATTACAACTATTTTTTCTGGCAGAATTTACACTTCATTTTAGTAAGTCATCGGGTTGCAATATAAAAATTTCTGGAGCTTCAATCATCCATAACAATAACGCCTACAGCGGTTTACTCTTCAAGGCTCCAATTCCCTGCGATAATAATTAAAACCCAATATTTCTTCTACTTTCAGGAATTAATTGATATTAAAAAATGACTTGGAGCGTAGAGATTTCACTTTTCTCAATACATTCCATCTTTCCTTCACAAATTTAAGTTTAAGCAATCTCAGTTGCAAGGACAAACCCTCTTCGATTCGCCAACTTACAGAAAATTGTGAAATCGAAGAGAAAAAAAATGCGGTCGATAACTTCGCACCGCGCGATTCTCATCCGCCGGTACGACCCGCATATTTACATTGCGCGGGTGAGTGACTTGAAAAAAAGTTCTCGAGTACATTTCCCGTCGTGTCCGCGGCGCCCGGCTATCCCCCAAACGAGTTCTCAAGGAGCTTGCCTCTCAATTCTGTTGATCTGTTTCAATGTTGAACCTTTCAGCGCGCCTCGTGACCTCATTAAAAATAATGAGACGAGGGAATATGTAAAAGCGGCTGATGCGGAGAGAGGTGAATAGCCTAGAGGTGCAAAGCAGGCTTCCTGATTCAATGCACCAGCGACACACTGTTCGCTTTCCGCTCGCATGCTGGTTATCACGGATTTCTGAAGGCGCTGCATCATCTGTAACAATAATAGCAGTGGTATTAAATGGAAGTGGCCAACTAAACAGGAAAAAGTAAAGAAAACAAAAATGTAGAGCAGTTTTCGACTGTATGTAATCGTGTAATAGTTTGTGAGCATTTTATTGCTGGAAATAATCTTGCCCATTTCATTGTAATGTTTAGCATTTTCAGAACTAAATTCACGAAGTAAATTTGCAAAATTTGGCATCGAGAAGAACAAGAAAAAGGAAGAAGATTCGAAAATTTTTTAAAATATACACAAGATGTGATTTATAAAGTGTAAAATGAATTGTAAATAGGGCCATTCAAAGTTTTGTAACATTGAAACGCTAATTGCGTTTTCCACTAAATTCGGTACTAAATGTTCGCCGACGTTATTACGTACGCGTCTAAAGTTTCAGGCCGTTTTGTTGGATGTGTCGGAAGCAGAAGCTGTTTCTGAAACTCAAATTGCTGTAAATTGTAAACGCGTCTATCAATCTCCATCAAATTTGATATCTTGCACTGCTGAATGTTAGTTTGTATCTAGAGAAAATTTAGGAGTAAATAGAAATGGCAAAGTAAATAGAAATGTAAAAGATATTTTTAATAATATTTTCGTTTGGGAAAATATTGGAAATCCCCTTTTTTGTTTGTTTTGTATTCCAAGCATACGTAAATCTCTCAATACTCAAGCAGTGGTAATCGTATTACGGATTCGTCCTGGATTTCAGAAGCGAGCTGTAACAATAATGCTGCGTTTATAATATAATAGTACTGATAGTGAATAGAATTAGCCAACGAGAAGGAAATAGTGATATAATATGCATCTGCAGCTTGATTCAAACAGAAACTTCATTATTTATAAAATTTCAATATAAAATTGGATAAAAGAATAATTTAAAAAATCTGTGCATTCAGAAAGAATAATAAAGTATTTTCATTTGTAAAAAGTAACATTGACGACTGATTTTTGTAACAATTTTTTAAAACTACTTTGTTAATACCACTTTGGAATTATTATTATGGAAAATTAATCTTTTTGACACTTTCAACGTGTTTAATTTTTTTTAGATCTTTATTCCATTGAGAAGTATCCAAAATTCTCTTTGAATTTAACGTTTGGCGGGTTTGTACCGCTCAAAGTACCTTGAAAATCGAATCAAGATATTGTGATCGTATTACAGTTTCATCCTGGATTTCAGAAGCTCTCCGCTGTTGCATCTATAATGACGATATTCCCGACAGTAAATAGAAGTAGCGAACCAGAAGGAAAGAGTGAGAAAATATGTATCGCGATTTAATATTTAACATTTCTTTTCGAAAACTAAACAAAACTCTGAAAAATATTACTTCTGTTCAGAAAAATTAACGAATCATTTTCATTCCAAAGGAATGACATTGACAGCTAATTTTTCGAACAATTTTGAAATAACGTTCCGAAATCAACCTGCTTAATTTTGTTCAGATTTCAATCCTATCGACAAAGTCTTTGATATTCTTTATATTCTTGCTTTAAAAATCGAATCGAGATGTTGTGATGTTACATATTTACATTTATCCCAGCCTCCCGAAGCTCTCCGTTGTTGCATGTATAACAACGATATTCCCGCTAGTAAATAGAAGTAGCGAACCAGAAGGAAACGGTGAGAAAATATGTATCGTACGCGCGAGTGGCTTCGACCAACAGCCGTGTACCGACGAATCAACGAAAGCGAAAGCCATGTATCCGACGGTTGTTGCTGGTTCAACGGATACGCTTTTGACTGCGCGCCGAACGAAAGGTATAGCTCGATGCCTCGTCGAACTAGGTGCGTTTTTTCGTCCGCGCCACCGAATCACTACAAGTACTACACAACAGCATCGTTATTGCAGAACTGGCGGATGGCTGCGCCAAATCGTTTATTTTCACGAGGGCTCTGCGCACCGTCAGCGTCTGTACTACTAGTAAGCGCCTCCTTCGCCTCACCTTCTCTTCCTCCATCCCCACCCACGCGGACTTTATATTGTCTCTGCAACTTTACCAAGTACCGATCCTCGGCAGTTGCCCGCGGTGCGTCGATGCTCTCACGTCGTTCTCCCGTATTTCGTTATCCACGTGAGCGCCTGACACGCGTTTCCTTTCGAACTCGTGTACACAAATTCGCGCCGCTCTTCAAACATATATTTACATTAATACATGCACGATACATGCAAATATATATTAACGCTGCGGGCGTAAATCCAGTGAATTAGCGGTGATTCGCGTTGTTTTCATCCCGTTGGTAATTAACAACGAATTATCAACGTTTTCGTCTAATTATGCGCCCTTTTTTAAAAGCGCACACGTCCCCGGGCTTAATAAACAATTATGTCTCATTAAGCCGGATAAACATGCTGCATGAATAACCTATTATTTGAAGCTAGTTTATCTCGTGTTGTGCACAGATGAAAATAATGCTCTGTTGAACACACTCTGACGTTTAATGCACCGGTGCACCGAGTTTTAACGCGTAAACTGTCATATTAAATGTAATGGATAAGTGTGATGTATAATTGCAGTTAGTTTTTATTATACGCGGTTTTTCACATTATTTCTTATGTTCTCGCCCACCGGACATCAATTGCATTGTTCTATGTCGAATTTCATGTATTGGGCGTAGAAAGTTATTCGCAGAAGAAAGTGAAATTGAGGGAATTCAGAAAGTCTAGGAATCATTTTAGAATTCACTTATTTTCAAATGTTTCATTCAATATATTGTTTAGTTTTAGTTTTGCGAATACAGAAAAGAAAAAGCGGATGAAATTTCAAGATACGTATTGTGGAGATTTAAGAAAAGAATTGTTTTCTAAGATTTCTATGAAAGAACAAAGATTTGATTAGAATGCATGTAAGAAAAGCATTTTTTTTGCTAAGATTCGTTTTATGATGTCGTGTTATCAGTGATTGTTTTTTCCTATTGTAAGGAAAATTCTTTATTTCGCTTTTTTGCCAATTAATTTCAATTGTTCATCAAGTAATAGCGATTAGCATGTGAATGCGGGATTAGCGGTCGAGTACTTCGCGCGGCGCGCTTAGCGCGTTCTGTCCACAATATAGTAACCACAGTAAACAATGAAAGTAATGATTATGTGGTGAACCGGTTGTTATCACTGGACAATTGAAAAAGCCGTAAATGAATATTCATAATTAAGTAGTTCGTTACATTGAAGAAGAGTCTAACAATGTATTACAAAATAGTTTTTTTTACATCAAAATGAAATAACAAAAATGAAAGTAAAAAAGAAAAAATCGATTTTACGAAGAGGTATAAATAGAATTCTTTTCTTTTCGCTTTGCTTAAATTTTGTTTGCGGTAAGAAATTGGGTTTTCTCGTTACAACTTTTTCCATTACATCGCGCTGGGTAATTTCTATTGTTTATTCATATCAGTAGTATTGATTAGCATCTGCTTATGGTATTAGTGGTACATTATTTCACGTGGCGGGCTAAGCGCATTGTGTGCACGATATAGTACCGCAGTTCAATAATGGTAATGCCTGTATGTCGGTTGTGTTCGTGGTGATATCGAAAAAATCAAGGGAACAATTCATCATTTTCAAATTCATTGAATAAAAAAAAAGTACATTTGCCATATCTTGTAATATACTTTACAATAAATCGTGTACTAAAAGAATTCTTTTGTGTTCGTTGTATTTGTTATGAGAAATGAATTCTTTTGTTGTAACGTTTTCAATTAATTCTCTTTTGTCGATGTATTTCAATCGTTTATTCGCAGAAGTCAGAAATATTGATTAGCATCTGCATAAAGAATTAGCAATGAACTATTTGACGAGGCGCGCTTAGAGCATTATGCCCACGATATAGTGGCCCAATACAATGATTGAAACAATTCAACATATTAAGTACAAAAAGAATTCTTTTTTATCGATACTTCTATTATTTCGCTTGCATGAATGAATTTCAATATATTACGTACTAAAAGAATTCTTTTCTATTCATTTAACTCCCATTCGCAATTGTAATGAGAAATTAGTATCTTTGTTACAATTTCCATTATCCCACGTGTACAAATGAATTTCGATTGTTTGCTCCCATCAGTCAGTAATATTGATTAACATCTGCATACGGAATTAGCGGTGAAATATTTCACGAGGCGCGCTTAGCGCATTATGCCCATGATACAGTAACATAGTACAATGATAGTGGTAATACCTGTGCGGTCGGAGCGTACTGCTGTACTGCGGTGGGCCACTAACTACAATACGTCTTTCAACTCTATTGCCCTCTCCGCATTTCACCGAGTAACAGAGTAAACTCAATGACAACGACATAGCAAGAGATACAGCTCTTTGTTTATCTCGCCGCACGTTTATTGCTCTATTCGTCCTAAAAGTCCCCGTAATAGTGAGCGAAAATATCTGCTTGCATTCTGATCTACGACTGCCGCAGTCCCGCGCATAAACTTGTCTCCGAGTCGCTCCGTCGCATAGTTACCGTCGCTAGATCCGAAGTAAAACACGTTCCAGTACAGCCTCATATAAGTTATCATAGCCATAATGAAGAAACTCCGGACAATATTGTTCGGCAACAATTGTTTTGTCGAGGATTCAATCTCAAAGTTGTTTTACTGTGCAGACTAAGTTCCGAGACAACTCCCAGGTCTACCGAGAGACTGAGTCGCTGCTAACTATACAAATCCTGCCCACTCGTGACCCACTCTATTATTTATACAGGGCTGCAATCATAATTAAGGTGATTTCTTGATGTGACACGCCGAGTTGGTCGCGAGTGCGAGAGAGTCGCAATTTTCCAATTCAATTCATTTTTGCCGTTGTTGTTGTTGTTGTTGTTTTTTTTCTTCTTGCGCTTATGCTGCACGTTTCTGGACAAAGCAAATTACGATCCATTGCAAAATTGATTGCGGATGCGTGACGAACGGTATTTTCCACTGATTCTTCTCGCTGTCGATCGCTGCTTGGATATGTGGAAAATACGAGGATCCGCTCACTGGAAAAATATGTTAATCTGCGCCGGGATAAAAGTGAACCTTAAGCTCATGCATTTTGTGGTCGTTTATGCAAATTGGCGGCTCTCCCGATCGATCTTCAAGGGCGGAAATTTTATTTGTTCCGGAAACATTGTGAAGTCCTTCAATCCTTCTTTTTATCACCCTCTTATCGCCACCGGGGCTTTTCACCTTAAGGCACTTTACTCGTTCTGGGATTATCAAGTTTTTTATGTATCGGACCGATAAACCTTTGGCGCATTGCACAAAAACTTTCACTTCTTCATTGTTTCGTTGAGAAATTGTAATTGCGTGAAAATTTCACTTTTTGACATTCGTGCTTTCTACTTTTCCACTAAAATATACATTTTTTATTTGTTAAATTAAAATGTAGAATCTTACTATTTGACAGTTTGAAGGAAAAAAGTTAAAACCAAAAAAAAAAACATTCTTAAAAATAATGCAGAAAATGGAGAAATTTCTTTGACGAAGCTAATATCGATTCGATAATGAAAAATTTTCCAAAAATGGAAATTCCAGCGATTGAGACCGAGGAATTTTTTTCAAATCACCAAAGTATCAATTTAAACGATTTTTTAACAGGTAAAAAATTTAAATACAGATCTGTGCCGGAAACCGGAGGATTTTCCGCTTAAGGGGACGTCATAATTGATGGAAAGTGCGTGTTAATTTATAAATGGAACACTCTTTACTTCAAGGATGATAAGATTACTTCTTATCATCCTTTAAATCGTCTAACCTAACGATGAAAAATAAAAGTACGGATTAGTGGCGCAAATACCAGTTGCCGCGAATTAAGCACGGAATTCTGAAGTGCACGGTGAAAAGATACATTAAATCTTCAACAGATGCGCGTGCCTCCGTAGCCGGCGATGAATCCGCTTCCCCGCGTCAAACCAACGGAGTTTATCGTATTGCATAAACGAATATAGAGCTTAATAGCGGTTCGGTTAAAACGTCAGTGCAAAACTGTATGAAACGGACGTCCTCATCACCGGCAGAGAATTTACTGAGTTGCCGTTGTTGACAGAGTCTCTTCGATCATGACAGAAAACGGGATGACGATCAGCGTAAGTTTCAATTAAATCCTCATGATTCCACCTGTCTAAGTATAATCGTCACTAGTGATAAGATAATGCACACGTAGAAAATAACAATAAATGCAATACAAACGAAATTCACCGTTGTAATTGTTTAAATTTTAAGCAGTCTTAATAAATTACATGAAAACATTTTGTCAATTATTAAAATTGAAATTTTGAATACTCAAAAAAAGATGAAAAATCAATTGATTGATTTAAACAGAGTTTAAATGGATTTTTCCGGGGTTTAGAAGTTTGAATATTTTTTTCTTTCCTCGTATTCAATTACCTCATAGCACAAAAAGGTGGTAATCCTCTTTGGTCCTAGTGAATAGCGGCGAATGTATGGGAGTCAGATTTCGATCTATATTTTCTCGCTAATCCCCAAATGGGCTCTTATATTACGTGCAGTTCATTCACTTTATTACCAATTTTAGTGACGAATGGGCGAAGCAATAATCAAGATATGAAATATCTGGAATAACCGCTTTTTGCCGCTCTGCCGCCCATTGGCACACCACTTACTTTTTAAATTGAAACGCTTGCATAAGACTTGAGGGGATTTCCATATTATACATATACCTCCACTTGAACAATATTACCAATTTTAGTGACAATATTCCCAGCAATAATCAAAATATGTAATATCTGAAATAACCATTTTTTGCCGCTGTGCCGCCCATCGGTACGCCACTTGCTTTTCAAATTGAAACGTATGCATAAGGCTCAAAGGGTTTCCCATATTAAATATATCTCATTTACCTCCACTCGAACAATATTACCAATTTTAGTGACAATATTCCCAGCAATAACCAAAATGTGAAATATCTGAAATAACCACTTTTCGCCTCTGTGCCGCCCATGAGTGCTGCATTTAGTTTTTTAATAACGATTTCGGTAAAATACATGGCATCTCTTTTCTGCAGCTTCTACACGTACACGAAGGTCAACGCTATGCGAGGATTTTTTTTTTTTTTTTTTTTTTGTCAAGTACTTGGATGTGTTTCACTATAGTGAACACATGTGAATGTATAGCTATGGAGTAAAGAGAAATAGTAGGAGCGGTATCGAATGTGCGAGAGAGAAGTAATTCGAAACGTGATTCTCATCGTCTCAGAGGCTGAAATCTCGGGCTGAGAACACAATGAGCTTTCCGATTCACGCTATTGAACACATCAGTATGCGTTGCACGCTGGAAAATATATCCACTCATCGCTTCAGAACGCGCATCGGTTGCTGACAGTTTTGCTCGGCTCTCAGCACCTGTTTTCAGCTCGCAATTAATTATTCGACCTTGTTCATCAATCAACAGGAGCAGATTTAAATGTGACACCTGAAAAAAAAAAAAATTCAGTTCACGCACTACACAGGAAAAATAATTCATAAACTAATAACTCACAACAGAACATTTTTTTTAGATAGTAAAAAAGAATCTTTTTATATGATAAAAAAAGGTCTAAAAATTGACTGATAGAATATATTAGAAAAACGTCCTGGTAAAAAAAAGCGCGATACGTAGTGGAAAACGTTTTTGCTTCAAAATTGCACCCTTGGTGCTGTAGAAAAGAGGAGCTCTTGCTGGGAGTATTGCCGTCTATGGGATTAGCGCAAGGCTTGGGAAGCACCCTTAATTTGCGTACAAATTACTTTGGAAATTCGATTTAATCCGCATTAAGAGAACATACGCGACTGAAATCACTCAGTCCAAAATTTCTCTTCTGAAATAAATGGGTATTTAATTTTTTTAAACTGAAAAGTTAAATATGAATAAAAGATAACTGTGGATTAATTGAAAATACGTTTATCGGTCTGTGGTCCATTCCACGCTCACGACTTTTGTTGTTGTTTAACATGAAAATTCACTTTTTGATCCTACTAGTAGCTGTAGAAAAAATTATTGCATTTAATTTCAGTTTTGCAAATTCAAGAAATGTTATCAACATTTGCCTGATTTTTATTCTGGAAATTCTGGTTATATCTGAAGAATTCCCTTGAAATTTTTTTCCCTGGACCCAGATTTTCATTACAAATTTTATTTTATTCCTTTAGTTTACCAAAAATTCCAAAAGCCCCTAAATATAAAAACCTCTCGCACGAGTTTGAAAAACAAATATTGGGACAATGGAGAGAATTGATAAGAATAACAACAAACTGGCTTATGACTGCAAAAGGCAAAAACACATAAAATAACGAGGTGAAATGTAACAAGGGAGCTTCGGAAGAAAAGAGAACCGCAGAAACAAAGCGAAAAAAAAAAAGTATATTGATCCTAGGCGATGGTCGAGTGGATCCTGAAAATACGACAAAAACAAATTGGGCAATTAAAATAAGTGATATATGGAAGCAAATGGGAAACAAGAAGATCCTGGACAGCCTTTACATCGTTTCTCAAAAAAAAAACCAAGAGTGTCAATAATTGGTATGTCCTGGATACAGAGTCACAAGAGAAAAAGCAAAATATGGGTTTAATTTTTGTTTTTTACTAATTTGAAAGACCATAGAAACCATTTCCAGGCGTTTTTTCATTCCCATTCTGGGGATCCACAAAAAAATTCTTACTTCATCTCGACGACGTGCTAAAAATAAATAGAACGTTGTATCCTCCTCAAAGCCTTTGCAGACCCGCATGCCTCCTCCTTTTTCTTCATTTCCCAGTGTTTGTTCTGTCTTTTCAAAGCTCAAAAACTAGTCGCGAAATTGCCGTTTATTTCCACCAGAAAATACCAGACTCAGATATTTTCGCCTCGTAAAGGTACTGCAAACCCTCGATACTTTCAGCCGCATTTTTTACGGTCTGTGATAAAAAAGCTTCCTCCTTAAATCGATCACAGAGCCAAACAACACGTATTCTCACTTTCGTAAATTTATATCTTATCTGTTCTTTTCTTCGATTCCAAAAACCGCAAAATTCATCATCTTGAAATTTCCATTATCCAAGCAATTGCAAAGATGCAACAAAATAATTGATTCAAAACCTGAAATCACAACAACAAAAAGGACAATACCGATTATTAAAAAATGTCTCCGAATTTCCTCATCTTTTCACGTTGATTCAATTTACGAAAAATTCTTACTAATTCCGAGCTACCAATTTTCGGTTCTCTTCATTCGAAGGTGTTGCAGAATCTCAACACCTTGGAACCTCATTTTTTACGCTAACCGTGTGAGAAACTTGCTCGTAGCCTTCCAAATAGTAGGCCATAAATGCGCGTGTACTGCAGAAAAAAGGCCAGAAGGTCACGACAATCGAAGAGATTCTCAGACAGCGGCTCCGGTTGTGTTGATCCGAATCCCCTTCCCTCACTCGCGAGCATGTTTCTCCTTGCAGAGTCGTCACAGGAGAGTACACGCTGAATATATATGCCTCCAATCGACCCTGGCTCTCTCACGTCTCTTTGCTTTTATTTCTATGCCGTCGGTGAATATGCGCCAGACTCGGTCACTCGGTATCTCTCCCTTTCCTTGCCAACGTTGATGAACTCGCTTATGCGTTCGCCTAACCAATGCTTTCGTCGGTCGCGACCACGGCAACGTTGCCCCCTTCCCTTCGCCTACTTTCTTTTTCGTACCTCAGTCTCGAGTGAAAGATAGAGAGAGAAAAAAGGAAAAAATAAAGAGAGACATATAACATCCGGGTTCACCATTCTCTTAAGTCGGCCTTTCTCTTTCCGTGAGAGTTTATAAAGGTCGATTGGCCTTGGATGACACCCGGTATAACAAATGTATAATATAGCAAGTGAAGTGCCCTAGTAATTCAGGATATGAAAAAAAAAAAATTGTCTACATTGCCTGGCTCGGCCACTTGAGTTTAGAGTCATGCATACATTTGCTATGTTATATATATCGAAAGTGAAGTTTGCGAGTTCGTGTGAGAAATAGCTGATTAATGTATGCCTCGCAACGGTTCCGCGTGACTTTATTAAATGCGGACACGTCTTGGATTTCGGTTTAGTCAAGGCTTACGGCGGATTATACCTTCCACGGAGTTGAATCTCTCGCTGGGCTGTAATTGCCGCTTCGGACCCCGTATCTCATCAACGCACGCACGAATCGCCCAATGGAATTCTCTTGTTTGTTCGTTTTTTTTTTGTGATTATCGGAAAAGATGCCCTGAAAAATAGCTAAGGGTTAAATAATGAGGGTAAGAAAAGATACGAAAAAGCTTGTGGCCTTAATTATTGTGTCTTGATCACGACGTTCTAATGCAGCAAATTTTTTAAGGAGTACTTATATAGATGTGAATTGTGTACTTATATGTGTACTTATATAGATGTGAAAGATTTTTTTTTCAAGTGGAAATTCTATATATTCAAACTCGGAATTTTTGAGGAGAAAATGTGAAAGACTTGTCGATGGACCAAAAATCTGAAAAAAAATGAAGCATGTGAAAGGCGCCGAAAATATTGATTTAGCGAAATGATCATTTTTAAATGTTATTAACAAAATGTGGAAAAATAAATTCTTCAAAAATTCATCCAACGAACAAACTTTTTTTCAAATTAAAATAATTCGTTTTTTATTCGAATTTGGAAAATTATGTTTTAATTTGTATAACACCTTACATTATCAACATTTTATTCTATATTCTATTCTCAAATTTCGAGGTATGCATTTTTTTTTACCAGTAACGGTATTAAAATGTTGATTCATCTTGAATTTAAGTTTACGCGAGGTTTACAGCGGATTACCTTCTCCGTAGTTATCTCGTGGTGGGCCATAATCGCCTCTTTATACCGCATATCTGCCTACCACACGCATGGGTGCCATCGTATTTAAATTCACGTAGAGGAGCTATTTATGATAACGGTGTTCCTCATGTCTTTCTTCAGGGTGGGTATCTCATTTGACCCAAAAGTCATAAAAGCGAGGTTGTCTCTCTGCGAAAGTGATAAAGAAAAGATGACTTTTTTTTTGCAGTACACAATAATAGTTGTCTCTGCGAAATAATCAGTCGGTGTCAAATAACGATATCAACTATGATTATTATTCAATTTGAAGTGGTGCATTTATCCTGCTATTTCCTTCATTATCCCCGGCAAAAGTTTTCGATAATTGGCGGAGTTGTTTGGTGTTCCGGTTCGCTGATTAAAATATTTGTTATCTTGGGGGAGTTGCTCACAAGATTCAGCGCGCATCAATTAACCTGATTAAATCGGAAATAATATTCCTAAGTCTGTTAACTTCCTTCTCATTGCTTTGAGTTCGGAGGTCTTCAAACTTTTGCTGTTATTGGCACGATTAAATATTCGAGGATCCCTAAAAGCCAACGGAAAGCTGGCACTTATTAAAATTTTAGTACTTTTCACTGAACATAATCAACATTAAATGTACCAAAACCCTTGATCTTTCAATAACAGCAAATACAAATAAAAAACCAAATGAAAAATACCAAAAACCAGAAATCTCTTAACAATCATTTGCAAAATAACATTTATATCCTTATGATCAAACTGATTAATTGATCACCTAGAATCTTATGATCTATAACATCATCGAAGAATAGATGCAATAAAAAAAAAACATACATTGAAAAATCTGAAAATTAGGTTCACGAGAGGCCAAGAAAATTTTTCAAACTGATTACGAAACGTAAAAAAAATGTCTCTCAATGTTATCGTTCAGAAAATTAATATACTGTATATGCAACCTTTGTATACCACTATATTAAAAAAAGAAAAAATTTTTATTGTACACAAGTGAAAGAAAAGAAGATGGGATTTATCGAGGTACACAAGCGAATAAATATCACATTCAGCTATTGTCCGAATGTATATTCAACTGCGATTCGGTGTTGTGTATACGATCGTAGAGGGTGCAGCGTAATCCTACCCCTTCCAATGCGATGTATATCTGACCAACTGGTGCATCGAATGCCTATAGACTGCACCGCGTCAAGCTGTATAAGGCAGGTAGGCTGTCGGCCAAGTTGCCGGCTATAGTTCTGCCAGTGCGCCACGTTTACGTGCAGTAACCATGGCCATACGCTCGTCCATCCACCCCCAACCCCTTCGCAAACACCCAACGCCACTATCTGACCCTGACTAGTGTAGAAGCTCGATATTTAAAGGTACACGTGCAATGCATATTGTACATAATAAGTACACACTTTAGCAATTGTGTGTCGTACAAGTTAAAGCCGGAAATAGATGCAAAGCTGCTGGTGTATACATATATATATATATATATACATACATACAATGATCTAGGGTCCTTTATCATGCAAAGTGACTGGAATTATCAGATCTGTTACCCATCAAATTTTAAGCTTTATTGATAATTCATTCTTGAACGTTTTTATTACAAAAAGGTTAAGGGTCGACGGTTTTATGGATGCAATGAAAATTGTAAATATTTAATAAAATAGGTAACAGAAGAACTCCGGTTGTGCACCTATTGGCAATACGAGTCTTAAAATCATAGAATTAGTATTGAAAAATCGTGTAACGTAAAAAAAAGGAGAAACAAAATGTAGTGTATTTTTTAAAATAAATTCAGGGAGTCAAATATTATCAAATAATTGTCAGTAGGCGGAAGATGAATCTTTTTTGTAGGAGTTCAGTGTTGATTCAAGAGTTGAAATTAAATAAATGCCATAAATTGGAAACAATTTCAATAAAAACGTCTAAAAATTGCCGGAAGCTGTTTTACAAATGCGTATATTAATTCGCTACACGAGTATAAAATGAAATTGAAGTAAACAATCCCGCTAATTGCGATGCAAAAGTCGAATTAATTACGGGTATATGAATTAACATCAGGTACATTGAAACATTATTACTCTTTTGTGCATTAAATTGAATTTTCTACATATTAAAAAAATCATTATCAAGAAAATTCTAATAAATTATAACTTCATTAATTATTTTATAAAAAAAGACCTGCCGAATTCATGTTCAAAGGCTACATCTCATAAACATTTGAGAATTATTTCGGAATTTTTTGCCGAACGGATTTTTTATGAAAGCGCGCAGAGTGTAAAAATAAATAAAAAATATTGCAGGTGACCCAGAATAGCCAGATGCTTTTTCTCTCCAGCAAAAAATTCTCCGTTTAACGGGTAAACAGCACATATTTTCCCTCTAAATACCTGCGGCTAAACAAGTGAGATATCCTTCAATGAATATCACTGCCCCCTTAATGAGACAGAGACGCAATCCTGGAGCAATAGGATTACGATGTTTGCTACCAAAGTAGTGGAGTTCACGATGTTAATCCATTGTCGATAAGCCAAATAATATTTTACGAAGCTTTTTTAGGGATTTTAAGCGCATATCCGCCTAGAGCATTTTGCGCTTTGGTACGACGTAGCTGTGAGTTTGTGGCAGGGATTCCTGAATTAATGATAAGCTTGGCGTTGGTACTCTACGTTAAAGTTTTAGCGTTTGTGAAAGGACTCGAGAGCCACGGGCCATTTATTTTTTACGTTTGCTGCACAGAATAATCCTCTTCATTCTGGACTTCTAAAAATCTGGTAAACCACAACAAAAACGGTGGATTGTAAAAAATAAAAAACGTATGTTTTCAACAGAAGTATTTAAATTGACCTGAACTTTTTATTTAGTTATTATTTTACTATTTGTACGACTACTTTACATTTTAATTCCCTCGTAATTCTACTTTTGGTTTAATTAATTCTCACTCTTCTTTACTTTGACTTTATGGAATATCTTTTCCTTCATTTCTCTCTGAATATTCAGTTTTTATTTAATTCTATTACTTAAAATTTATTGAAAATTGTAGTAGAATTCATATGGTAAATAGTATTTTTTTTTTCTTACGCCTATTTCGAGTACATACTCATTTGGATGGCGACATTTTTATTTCCTGGGTAAACGACGACAGTAAGGGAATTAAGACTGTAGTTGCGAAAAAATTGCATTGGTGAAAGGACCTAAAATCCGGTGGTTAAAAAAATAAGAGGCGAAACAATGCTGTAGTTTTTCACAGCAAAAGCTCGAGAATGCTTGGAGCGCAAGTTAATGAGCGACTTCCTCGCGTTATCTTTTCCGTATTTAAAGTAGTATACGGCTGAGTGTGCGCAGGGCGACGCTCATTATTATTAAGCAAACATAAGTAAGTGAAAAGTGACATCAGCAACAACGAAAAAATGTTCTATTGAACATTAATTAAAATGCTTAAAATATGAGCGTTGAATTTTAATTGAATTGTGATTATGGCGACATTGAGAATCTGCCGATGATCTAACTCTACTAAGAAAAAAGTAATTAGACTTCGCATCTGCTGATGATTATTCGTCATTGCATATCGATGACTAATTTTCAACTAATCATGAATTTCTATGTATTTGCATTCCCCCATCGTCCATAATATAAAAAAAATTATTATAAATGGAAAAATATATATATATAATTTAAAAAAATTTTGTTTCTTTATTTTTATGTAACTTTTGGTCGTATTTGAATTTAATAATAATTACTTTGATAATAATAAGGTTCGTAAATAATTAATTTACGCTTGCATCATTTCAGGAGCTGATGACGAAAAACAAACAGCGAAATTGGCGTCGCTTACTCGTCGGAGGAATCGTTGCGATCGTCGTCCTCGCCCTGATTATCACAGCCGGTATTTTGCTGAGTGGTGGTCCTTCCGCCGGTGGTTCTTCAAGAGAATCCGGATCTGGTGCCGCAGTCACCCTTGAAGAGTGGCTCTGGGGCTCGCTCTCGACTCAAGGCTTTAATGGCACCTGGATCAGTGGTCAGTCAGGAAATCATGAGAAACTGGCTAGAAATATATTACCACAAATCTCATGATTCCACAAAAATTGAATTTAAATATCCCCGTCGCCTGGAGAAAGTTGTAGAGAAAATACAGTCTGTCCTTTTTTACAATTTATAAACTGTCGTTATAATAAAATATAATCCAAAATTATTCCGAGCGGGATTTAAAAATACTTTTAATTAATTTAATAATTGACGAGAAAACCTGCACCTAATTTTTGCATTTAGCAGAGTGTTTACGTCACCGAGTTGGTGAAATGTGATCTGAAAAACGCGCAACGCGTCGAGGCTCCATCGCTAATTATGTGGCTATTGATTTCAGATGACGAAATTCTTTATCGCGATCATATGGGCAGTTTGGTGCTGTTCAATGTCAAATCATTGACGTCAAGGTCCATTCTCGACATTACCAATGCTGTGAGTGCTTCAATATGTTTTTTTTTTTTATCATTTGTGAAACGAGTTGCAATCTTTTTTGGTAGATTTATGGGAATTTATGAATATCCTATTCGATAATGAATTTTTAACCGGTCACGAATTCAGATTTGTTTTATTTTAATGTTTCGTGACTGAAAAAAAAGTGAAATGTATATTTTTTGAATTTTTTCAGTTTTCAACATTCATTTTTTCGAAATATATTTAACTATAATATTGAAGCATTGTGGGAAATAAATTTACAGGAAATAAAATGTATAATTGTTTTTCCAATTAAATTGTCTTATCGATACCATTATCTAAACGGCCAGTTCGGCTTTCACAAATGTTTTCTGTCATGCAATCCATCAATTATGCTATCTCAACTGAGTTAATTGACGTTGAGTAATCGATTTCGTAAAAAATATAGCTAATAGCAAACGTGATAACAAGTCCCAGGTAGAAATTTTCCGGATAATATTGGAGTTTTCTCATAATGAAAAAATGAACAAGAGAATAAAAATCCTAACAGCCTCGTTTTTATTCGGGAATTTCTATCGGGGTTCGAAAAATTGCAAATCCGATCGATTAAACATATTTACCTAATAGTTATTCTCGCGCAATTTCCAGGCACTCAGTTCCAGCTTTGATCACAAGCTCTCGGCTGATCGGAAATACGTTTTACTAGCGATCAATTATCAAAAAGTAAGTACATACCTTTTACATTTTTGCACCCACGCAAATGGTAAAGCTTTGCTTTAAATTGCACGAAATACAGATTTAAATATTCCCGTGTTTGCATTTATATCGTTATATTATTCAACATTTATTGCACGTATAATTTTATTATTTAATATTTATTTTACTAAAACTGTTTATGAATTTTTTTCTTCCTTACATCAACTAAAAGTTTTTTTTTTTTTAAACAGAAAATGGTGAAGCTCTTTTAAATCTGCTGCAATGTTTAGATTTTCAGGTGCAGTTGTTTATGATTATATAAAACTTTAATTAAGGAAAGAGGTTTATTTGCCTGCTTTTATTGGCTGCTCTTATCGGCTGCCACACCCTGTACCATTTCATTGTATTCGACTAGATGCGCGCAATGAAGCGTGTTTGTTCCGACTTGTTGATTTAATTAACACACACTGATAAAACGGTGAAATGTGCACACTCCCTGTCGCAGTAACGGATTACATGATGACTAATTAATTGCTTCGATAATGTTACACGTTTTCACAAGTTCCATTCGAACAGCAAACCCACCAAATGCCGTTACACATTAAATGGTCAGAATTATGCCATTTCTGAAAGTTAATCTAAAAGTTGCTGCGACGTCGTTTCATTCTGTAAAGCTATAAATTCAAAATGGAGACAAAATGCACTGGCTATTTTTCTTTATTTGTGCCAGCCACTTTAAGTGGATGAAATTTTTAACTTCCAGAGAGTTGTCATCCGTGGATTAATCTTTTCTAGTATTTCAGTTGAGATTAAGAAAGTTTTTGAATTTTTTATAATTTCGGAGTAAACAAGTAAAATGGGCTCCTCACTTTTGTCCATTTGCCTTAACTATTCTAAGTGATAAATGTATTTACCTGTCAGAGAATTTTCACCTTTGGACTGATCTTTTCAGTACTTTGAGTTAATATTGAGATTTGAATTTTACAAAAATTGATAAACGGAGAATAAAATAAAATGAATTCCTTGCTTTTTTATTTGTGCAAAGTACTCCAAGTAGGTGAAATACCTTACTTCCAGTAAGTTTTGACCCGTGAATTGATCCTTTCCAACGTTTTCGTTGAGCCTCAGAAAGTTTTTAAATTTTGACTTAAAAGGGAATCTATTACCTTTAATAGGAGTTATGGACTCTTCAGACATGAGGAAATATATGGTGCTGGAGTTGAGAAGGAGAAAAAAAAAATAGGGAGGGCAATAAAAAAAGGGGAGTGCAGGAGCTAAAGGAAGAAAATTAGCAATGCAAGAAGTTAAACGTCTAAATAGGGGCACCAGAAGGATGGCAAGTGGAGAGCAAAGGTCGTAGACCGGGTAGAACTCCCAGGTGGCAAATAAAGGGCAAAATATGGCGAGTAAAATGAGGCGGTGGGTGAAAAGTCACAGAGAAAGAGGACGCAGAACGAATGGTCAGGAAGATGGCAGACTGGAGAAAGAAGTTTTACATGGAAAGTCGGAGAAAGACGGTCGTTACGTTAAGAGGATGATAAACGCGAATGGATGACGAATGTACAAAAGTTGGTGAAGGGTATCATTCGCCATAAAAACACCCCCAAGAATGGATCCGGAATAATAGTCGAGGAGAATAGTAAACGGATCGTAAAAATATTATAGTTTTGTTTTGATTTTGAAACAAAGTAATAGTTGTCAAAGTTTTGAGCGTAGAAATCGCCATAGAAATGTTGACAAAACACATCATTCCACAAACTCAAATTTAATATATTGGACATGGAGAATATTATATGTGAATGGTGAGGAAAGCTATAATTTTTTTACTGTGGCAAAAACGAATTTGCGTTTGATCTGTAAAAATAGGTGCTTTATAATAAATAATAAAACGATTATGGTGTATTTTAACGATAGTACAAACCAATTTCCAAGCCATTCGATGCAGTTACTTGCAAAACAGGCGGTGTATTCGGTAATACACAGCCCGTTTCACACACGAAATAAACTTTGCTCGTTAGAATGTATATCCTGGTTTAAATGTATACGTTAAATATAATATAGTAGCTGTGCGGTCTGAACGAAAACGGGAACGACACGGCGGAAAAGGGCAGAAGTACGAAACAAGCCGTGCTTCACTGTAATGCAAATACTAACAACAGACAATGGAAGATATGAATACATACGGCACACAACGTGCGAGAATTTACATAGTTGAAACAGTAGAATGTGACACTGTTCTTTTCGTGTTCTGCCAACGAGATAGCACAATCACCTCTTACTCAGCTTCATATTACTCACTACTGTACTAACATCTGCACAGATCCTTAACGCCGCGACTCGTACTCGCCGAGCACGCTAAATGAATAAATTTCTGACTCGGCACTTCACTTTTTAGAGCCAAAAAAAATGCAGCTAATTTCATTTTCTTTTTCTGTTTTGTGTTTTCAGTACTTTCGACATACCTACTTCGCCCAGTACAAGATCGTTAATCTTCAAACTCTGTGAGTAAAAATTTCACCGAAAAGCACGAATAAATTTAGATATAAATGAGAAATATATTATTGATATATATTGGAAAATATTTACTAAATTCATTTAGATTATTTTCGAAAACAATAATTCGTTCATGATTTTATGAATGAAGCCAATTAATGATAATAGTAATCAATTAATTCTTGGCTGAATAATAGAAAATGCGTTCCGTCCACATTTAAGAATGAAATCTTGTTATAAGTAGCCAAAAGTATTTCCAATACATTTCCATTCGACTATTGTCTACTTGATATAGAGTCGTGGCTGGGACTCTTTTTGTCGAAACAAAATTAAACCACAAAGTATATATATATATGAATTTTCTTTTAATAAAGAGTCTGGCGTCTTTTCATAAGCATCTAAGAGTTGTTGTGCCTGGCAAACTTGAAACTCATGACGCACACAGCAGGCTTATAAATAAACTCGAGTCTACTATTCGAACTGAGAAAATTATACAATTCAGATGATCGAACCGCTGATGAAAATTAAAAGCAATGGAAAACTGCGCTGTTCACAATATCTCGGTTGTTCGTAACGATACAAATAGTTTGCACAGAGTACAAACGATAATTGGAAAATGGCATTTGTTGGCAGAGCTGAAACCTGGTTGTCCGCTGGAAATGGAACGAGCTTGCAACTCGCGTTATGGGCTCCGCAAGGCAACGCACTCGTCTACGTCATGCAGAACAATATATATTACAGGCCCGAGGCGGAAATCAGTCGCGATTACCAAATTACAGCCGATGGCATTTTCGGAACTATTTACAATGGTGTACCAGACTGGGTTTACGAGGGTCAGTGCCCACCTATATTATTTATGCTTTTCCAGATTTATCACAGCTTTAAATCCCTTCAATAGTGGCGACGGGAAAATTCGACCGTTGTTTTTTGTGTGGACAACAGGAGCACGAAAGTGCCATTAAACATTTATCACTCCACCTGTAATTTTTATCCCTATAATTTCATCCTTTTTATTCTTATAATTTTTATACCTTGCATTGCCTCCTCATTATTTTTCGCTTTTTACAAAATAATAAATATGAAGAAGTATTTTAATAGATTTTGCTTTCCCCATCGAAGAAAATTTGTAAAAAGCACAATACAATAAGGAAGTAATGTATGGGCAAGTTCCTACTTTGCGTGCAAGTGGATAATTAAAAAATTAATTTTAGTGGAATTTTAGACCTCTAGAAGTAGGTAAAAAGACGCTGCTGGTATTTCAGCATTCGCAGGGCAATTGAAATTAAAATCTATTTGTAGATGGTCGCCATCCTAAAATTATTGAACTTTAAATGTGGTAAAAAAGTTGGGTGCGGAATAACAAAAAGTGGGTTACCGATAAAAAGTTCTCAACGGGCGAAGGATTAATAGATGCATTAGCGATAGATCCGATAATTAATTAAAATCGTTGATTACATACGGAATATTGATTTTTCAGAGGAGGTACTCAGCTCGAACAAGGCCGTTTGGTTCTCGCCAAGTGGTAAAAAATTGGCTTTCGCTTATTTTGACGACTCGGAGACTCCGGTGATGAATATACCTTTCTACGGATTCCCGGGAAGTCTTTCGTTCCAATATACCTCAGCTATACCGATTCATTATCCGAAGGTAATGATTCGCTAACTCGAGCGCGGCTCATATAACGTCGATAAAATACAGTACTGCATATAGCATAAATCGATCATCGATGCCGGACAATAATTGCTATGAAAAGCCACTCTTTCGTAAAAGTGATATTTCACCATAATTGGAAAATACCACATTTTTGATAGATTGCGAAGCTTGTCTCAATACTCGCAAAGAAATACAAACGGATTTATATTTCGAAAATAAATACAACGGTGAAAATATTTCTCTAACAATTTTTCTGAAACAACGAAAGTACAAGAATTTTTTTCGTTTGAAGTTTTCCAAAAACTAAGAATTCTTTGAAGATTCTACTTATACTCTAAGAAAAATCAGAGGTTTTCACGGAAATTGGGAAATTTTTCATCGATTAATCACGTGAAGAATTTTAGTAAACTTACTTTAGTATACACTAAACAAGGATAAAATATTGGAGTTTCTGATATTTTTTGAGAATTAGCTGCTGAGAAAAAAATTATTTTTATCTCAACCAAAAATCTTAGAATACTACGATAAATTTTACTTCCTCTGAAAAATATATAATGTCAGGTATTTAAAAAAAAAAAACAGATATCTCAAGAAATGAACAGATATTAACCAGAGAAATATTTTCACCCGTCGAGCTTGCGAATACAGCAGCAGTACATGCTAGTACTGTAATTTGTGCTATCATGTGCCTATATGTTAGATACCAGAGGAAGAGCGACACTTTGCTTTTAGCCCGGAACTGTCAATCCGCACGTCAAGCTGTACTACGTTGATCTGGAGGAAATAACGGAAAACAATGTTACGTTGAATGAAGTCAAACCGCCCGCGCAGCTGGCACATACGGATAGAATTCTTGCGACAGTTGTCTTCACGACTGACAAATTGATTTCGTCAACGTGGATGAACAGAGTGCAGAACCAAGTCTACTTCACTATCTTCAACGTCGAGACGTCGAGCTACAATACGGTTAGAAATTTAGTAACGTCTACGTCTGCATTTCACAACGCGTGACAAAGCTTGATGACACATTTTGCGACCGATGAATGAGTTAATTGACCTTTCGTTTTATCATAAAATGAGTCTGACGATTTTTCTGGGATAATAGGCTCTGTCGTATGGAGAGACCAACGGATGGATCGAACAATTTGAAGAGCCTCAATTCAGCGAAGATGGAACAGCATTCCTCGTTATTTTGCCACAGGAACAGTCTGGCGGGGATTATTGGCGCCACGCAGTTTTAGTCAGTAACGCGACTAGCAACAAACCCATCATAACTACCTTGACTTCCGGCAAATATGTCGTAACCGAGATTGTCTCTTGGGACCACAAGAATTTCCATGTGTAAGTTCATCAAAGGAACTCTAAGGTAGTGATGCCGGAGACATGCGTCGCGTAGATGCGGCGAGAATAGAGTTATTCAAGCGCTTTCACATTCCTCTTTAAGTCACAATATCGTAGAAATTTAACGGTAAACCGCATGAATTTTTTTAAAGCGCATTTATCTTTTGCCAGATTAACATTTTAGGGGCCAGGCTTTTTTGAAATGTCTACACAAATTCTTAATTAAATTATTTTACTGTGATATTTATTTTTAAAAACACAAAGTCTCTGATAATGAAGTACTTATCAAGAGAATAAGTCTGTTTTTGGTATTTCTGCAATGAGTAAGTAGCCTAAAATATAAAAAGCAAAATTACGTTTTATGTCCAGGTATTTTATCGCGACGACCGAAAAAGATCCAGGCACGCAACACCTTTATCGAGTCTCGACATTGGATCGTAAATTAGAATGCCTGAGTTGCGATGCGAAGCAGTCGGAGGGAACTCAGTGTTTGTATAACACAGCCACGTTCTCAACAAACAGCAGCTACTACGTTCTGACGTGTGCTGGTCCTGGCGTTCCTGACGTATCGATTTACAGTAGCAATGTAAATATATATTTTTAATATTGAACTGCCATCGATACACAGTCCGTTTATGATATGAACTACGATTTCAATTTCACAGAACGCCACGAAGCTTTTGACGTGGGAAGCAAATAAAGCTGTAGCCGATTTAATGGCTAACAAGTCGAAACCTTTAGTAAAGAGGTTTACAGTGCCGGTGGATGGGGGCTTTAAAGCTCAGGTTCGATTGATATTACCACCGGATCCGGATTTGTCCGGTAAAACGAAATACCCGATGCTGGTTTACGTGTAAGTATCCGACGATAAACTTAATCCGAACCTTCTGTAATTTAAGAATTAATAGCCATTTTTGTTTCACTTTATTTCTTAAGCTTTTTTCGTAGTGATTGTATTATGTCTGTTCGCTTCTACGGAAAATTCAAACTTCAGTCGCTCTTGGAGGGCATTAAAGTTCGCTTAATTAGAAACTTTTAGTAAGCAAAAAATTTTATTTCTCTTAATTGTTCGAAAGTTTTTAATAAAAGTTACTATATAGCAAAGGTTTTTTTGTTTTCGCGGACAGATCGTATATTTTTCACCTTTTTTCTACAAATACCGTGCAAAATTAATGTATATGCAAGAGGAATTATAAAAGAGTTTGATTAATTTTGGCATATAGTATATAATATATTTTCATACCCGTTTAAAGTAACTATGATTGTGAGAAGTTTGAAGAATTCATTTTTTAGTATGTGTTTCGAGAGTAGACAAATATTTATTTTTATCGTGCAACTATTACTATTACTATTAACGAAGCGGTAACTAAGCTGCAAATGCCATGATACAAATTGCTGTCCACAGTAAAAACCATTATAAAAAGTATTCATTTAAAGAATGTGAAGAGCAGTTGCTCTGAACGAACACACGACTCGCACTCGGGAAGCGCCAAGCGCCAAGCGTTCCACTTTACCGTGAGAACGAGCAGACCTTATAAAGTATTTGCTCGTCTTAGCGCTAACGACTACTTAAACTGTCGAGCACAATTTACTACAAATAATGCGTTATACCGTACACGATACTGTTTTCAGATATGGAGGACCCGATACGTACCAAGTCACTGAAAAATTCACCGTTGATTGGGGAACGTATTTAGTTACGAACAAAAGCATTATATATGCCGCAATTGATGGAAGGGGCTCTGGCCTTAAGGGCAATTCAATGCTGTTCGCCGGATACAGAAATTTGGGTACCGTCGAGGTTCTCGATCAGATCAACGTAACAAGGTGAAGTTAACAGGGGTAATGCTACAATACTATGCAAATACCGTGTGCACTACTGATGCGATTGCAGAAGCGCACGTGTTCTAAATTCGACAACGCTGCGGCAGACAGATTTTTCCTCGCAGCCAGTACTATGTGGCTATCGAACTGCATGAATGCATATATGTCAGGACAAACCGACAGCGGGACTACGGCGGTTTCTCTATCGCTTGGCCCAGTTCCAATTTTCAATACGTTTACTTTTTTATCTATTTGTTGCACCCTCGAGACTCGGTGTCCCGGAAAAATAGCCGTCTGCGACAGTAGTCCCGACTGAGCAATTGTATTTACAGTTGCACTTCACCTCGAGGGACTTATAGCGCTACGCGATAGCGAAATGAGTGCAGCTTTTTCGGAGAAAAATTTTACCGCGTTTTTATACCGCACCGAAAACGATAGCGAGTTATTTTCATCCCGCTGACTTCGACGGGATTGTAAAAAGGTGCTGGACCGTCACGACACAATGGATGTCAAAAAATATGTTGTAAATTTGTTGGGCCTTATTGAGACAAGAGCAGGTCTAGAAATTAACGGGTTTATATTTTTTCACTGCGTGCGCAATATTGATATATATGATGGATATTTTTCGAGGATTTATGGAACGAGATTTAAAAACTTATTATCCAAATGAATAATTTTCCGATAAAATCGATAGCGAATTAGCAAATCCCAGGCTTCCATTCAATTTTTGTTTTTATCATTCTTATGGCTAAACAATATTCTACACAATTTTTTTTTTCATATTTGAAACCAGCGTGCAATTTCGGTCAGATGAAATATATTTTTAAAAACATACCGATGTCGAGAAAAGCATTAATTTTATCCCGCGGGAAGACTTTCCGTATAAGAGCGCAGTATGCATAAAAAATGCGCTTACTTTTTCCGATGGAAGCGTTTCGTCGATTACATTTTCTAAAAAGTTACGTTTTTAAGAGTCGACATTCGTTACACTATTTTTTTCATAACTGTGAATAATTTTTTGATGTAATAATCTTTTGTCGATACCTGGAAAAGCGTAAAATGTGGGAGTCAGAAATATTAGTAGCGGTCGGTTTGCTTGAATATTGGCAGGGAAGCTACACGGAGTTAGTATATCTCGTATAAAATGGAACGTCCCGTAACTATTTCATACCTCCTAAGGGAGAAATGAGTCACTAAACCTGAGATCGTAAAAAGGGCCATAAATCAATTTGTGTTGAAAACGCAAGAAACGTGCGGTCTATCGTTCAGTCACGTTCGTCTCTTATAATGTTGGCCCGTTCAATAATGATGTATTGCAGGAAATAACATTTCTGCGTTACCCTTCTGTTACAGATATCTGCAAAAAACGTTTCCCTTCATAGATAGCGAGCGAACGGCAATATGGGGTTGGAGTTACGGTGGATACGCAACGGGCATGAGTTTAGCAATGGACTCAGATAATGTTTTCAAGTGCGGCATGTCCGTTGCGCCGGTTACCGATTGGGTTCTCTATGGTATTCATTTTCATTCTTCAACTTGCGCTACTTGACAAAAACCCCCACGGAAATAAGATACATGCACAGTTCATTTTTGAAAAATTCTTAATATATGGTACATTTGTTTCGAAAATTTCTATATCTTTGATGAATATTACGATAAGAACCAAATATATAGAAGTGAAAATTATATGCAATATATTTTTTAATCTTTTTTTATAGATAAAGCCAAAGAATTATAGATTTTTTTCCATGGGGGAATAAATTTCAGGCTTCTGGAGAATCGCTAATTCAATTAATCTTCAATCACACAGATTCTATTTATACCGAACGATTTATGGGACTTCCGACCGTCGCCGACAATCTCGCTGGTTACGAAAAGGCTCAGCTTTTGAACAAAGCTAGCAATATCAAGTCTAACAGTTATTATTTGATTCATGGAACTTTGGACGACAACGTGCATTATCAGCAATCTTTGATGCTTGCCAAAGTTCTTGAACAAAAAGACATACTCTTCAGGCAACAGGTGATTTTTATGTGGTATTTATTGACTGCATGTCAAGGATGAGTAATACGTTTTTTGCTTTCAACGACTACGAGTAATATGAGAGCAATAATCTCTAATCGATAAAGACATTTTTTTTTAATAAAGAAAAGTCATGTGAATTAATTATATCCACTAATTGGTAGCGGCAATATTGGCGATTATAGTAGGAAAATGACGAATTTTCATGATCTTGAAATAAAACGAAAATTCAAATCGCCTCTAATTTTGTGAATAATATTTTTGTTTTTGCACATACACTACGATTGAATGTTTATTTCTTAGGAATTACCGTGTAATACGTGTTTTAAAATTGTTTCAGACGTACACCGACGAGGATCACAGTATAGCCCAGCCTCGACTGCATTTGTATCATTCTCTCGAAAATTTTCTAGACGATTGCTTCGCGCATTGAAGGTGACGATCGATAAGTAAACGGGAATATACATCCATCATCATTTAGGCCATCGGTATTACGCATAAAATTGTATAATAGCCGAGCGGGCTGCGTACAATTCAAATAATTGTAAATATCCTCGAGCCTGTACATACGTATGTACAATATGTAATATGAGTTCTTATGTATATAAGTAGATGTCGAGGCGCAGTAAAGCCTCGTAATTTTCGGCCAGAAACATTTTTCAAAAGGTCTCCTTTAAAAATTTAATGAGAGAATAAACTATAAAAATTCTCTGATTAAAAATATTCATTCAGGGGACTTTTTTTCAAGTCCAATCGCAGGCGTGATAACCTCTCGAGTGATATGATAAACAATTTTTGAGAGGCGCGAATTTGCATTCACACGACACATACTTATTGGCTTATCATTCGTAATAGTCAAAGTCTAAGGCAAAACTGATCCTATTTGCATTTATTTACGTTTACGTTAATTATTATTCTCTTCGTACGTGTAGCTGTTAATCAGATTGAATAATATTCATTCTGGGTGTTGTTTTTAAGGGAATATTGTCCGTACTTGCGTGTTTAGTAATAACGCGGACAATAAGTGGAAGGTGATATTTCAGTTCCGAATAAAATCCTGCAAATGGTGTTGCGGAACATTGAACGCTGGAGGCTTTAATTCAATTTGAATGTCAATGTCGTCACGACATTTTTTAAGGCGAAGACATTTTTAATACAACGACCTCGATATTAAGCAATACACTCGTCGTGGCTCTTTAGACGTGCATACGATGTCTCTAAAGACGCGCTAGCGTTTCGACGCACAGCAAATGAAAAACAAATTGATATTACTATGCGTTATTTATTTGTCTTTTAGGAACGGATTTAACGATGTTACCATTGCTAAGTCTACACTGTTGGCAGCTCTAATTTTCAATTACCGTTTTGTCATTCACAGTTAAGCAGTTTTTCTCTGTAAAACTATAAATACAAAGCTCTATGTTTCATTACAATGTTGTCTATTTTTCATTTTTATATCCAGAATCAAAATTCCTGAGAGCTTTTTCTCGTATTGCCCAAACTCCATAATTTTATTTGCATTTTTTTATCTATTCATTTGAATTTTATTTTCCATGTTGTAGAAATGTAATAATCATTTGATTGTAAGTAAATATTTTAATAAATTAAGGATATTCCTTTTAAGGTAAGCGAATGTTCATGTAACAAGATAGTTTTTCTGCATCGAGAGGCGCGTTAATTTTTTCACGTCCTGTACAGAAAAAATATAAAGTAATTTGTTTGAGAAAAGCTCGATTTTACTGTGTTTGAATTATAATCCGGATCCGCGCAATTGCGCGCAGGAATTCTGCGCACATGAGAAGAAAGAGAGAGCGAGAGCATATATTTTTCTCTCACTTTCCTCGACGACGCTGAGCGCCTCCACCGGGACCCAACCGAACCAACCTTAAATTCAGAGGTTAGGTTATACCATAACACGCGTCCAATCCAAACGCAGCAAATATTGTAACTTTCAAGATATTGGCTCACGAATTCACGATTAGCTATCAAAAAAATACAACCTAACCTGCAAATTTCGCGTTTCGTTTCAAATCGACTTGCGCCTTAAGCAATTAAACACTAAAAATACAAACTTTATATGCCACGAAACAAAAATAATTCGAAACGAATTTAAGAAAGTAAATGATAAATGCGGCGATGATTATACATACCAATAGTACGTTTTGGAACGTGAACCCTATTGAAAAAATTATCGTATCCGCTCCTCTTAATTATAAATGGGCGAAGATTCACTTTTCACTACCACACCATAATTTCTCCAAATCTGTTCCGAATTATCCATTTTGGCGTCATGTATATTCTTGCTTCCGGTTTTGACGTCTGAAAACTTCATTTTCTTCGTTTTTTTTTTCACATTCCACTTTTCCGATAAACTTCTTCACGGAGAAAATGATTTTGCTAGGTAAGCAATTTTTTAGCTAAAATACTGAAAACGTTGGGTTATTTTCCAGCAAAACTAAAAAAAATTACGCTGGTTAGTTAAAATAGAATTAATCGATTCGAATACATCGAAGCCATTGATTTTCCCGATAATCCTCTTCATTCACAACAAATTCCCACTAGCACAGCAGTATCGGTACTGAAGAGCAAAAGCGAGTATCTCGCGATACGATTATTGACTATGCATAGATATATCGAATTACTTAATTTGATCAAATCAAAATCGATTTTCCCGATAAACTTCTTAAATAATACATATTTGATTCACGCTATATCACAGTAGTATCGGTATTAACAGAGCAAAAGCGAGTATCTCGCGATACGATTATTGACAATACACAGATATATCGAATTAATCAATCCGAATAAATCAAACCGATCGATTTTCTCAATAAACTTGTTCATACATATCGAATTTGCGATTATCAGAGCAGCGTCGGTACTAACAGAGCGAAAGCGAGTATCTCGCGATACGATTATTGACAATGCGCAGATATATCGAATTAATCAATCCGAATAAATCAAACCCATCGATTTTCTCAATAAACTTGTTCATACATATCGAATTCGCGATTATCACAGCAGCGTCGTCGGCACTGACAGAGGAAGAGCGAATATTTCGCGATACGATTATTCACAATGCATAGATATATCGAATTCTCGCGTGTGTCAGCACATCGACAGAGAGAGAGAGAGAGTGAGAGTGAGAGAGAGACCAACAGCGCAGCGGCAGGAACTCGCAGCTAACAGCAGTAGCGTGCGAAAGCTGTGCGTGCATGGAAGTGACAAGTCGGTGTGCGCGTAGCGGTGGGCGTCATGTTCAATGAGAGCGTTCTCTCAATAGCGATAATGAATGGCGATATCAGTGGTTGCGAACATGGCGAGCAACAACTGATTTTCAAGTGAAGAGAGGAGACCTTTCTTAGTGCATACGTGGAGGAGGTAAAGAGCCAATAAGTTGGATATTGAGACGGAGGAACAAAAACGCTGAGAGTTTGACGAAAAAACGAGTGGCGCGTTCGATCGCCGCTGCTGTTCGTAGGCCTCGATCTCACGAGTGTGTGGATCTTCCTCAAGTTCGTCTCGCTATTTGCTCATCTCCTCCTCCTCGTCGTCGTCATCGTCATCGTCGTCGTTGTCGTCGTCGTCGTGTCGCCGTCATCGTCGTCGTCACTCTCGAGTGAATTGTCCAAAAGCCGTTTTTTTCGCAGAGGCTTTTCTCTGGATTAACAACCTCACTCTGGATAACCACGATAAACGGGGGAAAAAAATGGCACGGGAATACGATCATTTGTTCAAGCTGTTGATCATCGGGGACAGTGGTAAATATCCGTAATTCTCCGTCTTCGTCTTCTTCTTCTTCTCTCCCTCTTCATCTTCCGCTGCTTCTCTTCAACACCCTCACCCATTTCGCTTGATTACTTCGTACGTGTTAATTGATGGGCACACGAAGTGGGAGGCTCTCTTTGCCAGCGAAGCTGTTGCTGGGATTTGTAAACACTTTGCGTTTCACGGACTCTGATTATTAGATTCAATTGCGAAGATGAGCCGACATTTCGCAGGCCGATTACGGACGATTATCGGGCGATTGGGAATTTATGGCTGTCAGAGCTTTGGGGAAGTAGGTTTGACAGCTCGAGCCACGTAATTGCGATAGTTATTAACATAAAAATAAAAGAAATTGATGTATCGTCAGCCATCTTGCAGCGAGAGGTTATATCAGGGTTTTATATCGTGCGAGATTAAATATTTTTACTTAACGCGTGACGACTGTCCGAGCCGCAGATATTTTTCAGGCCGACGTGACGGGAGACTGATTCACCCTTCGAGTTACTTTTTTTTCTTTTTTTTTTATAGTCGCTTACGCTCTTTGAACAATAGATCTCGTGAACTTTATCCGGGAACCAGTGGTTCTCATTTTTATACGGATACTCTCCGCGCGAGACGATATTTTCGATCGCTCTGGGCACGATTCTTGAATTGGAGGAAATTAGGGCACTCTACTTTTTTTTTCTTTTTTTTTAACGACTTTGCGATTGATAAACGCTGGAATTGTCGGCTCGGACAAGTGCGTAACGGATCAGCAATTGGGGAGCTTTAAGTTTGGATTTTTATTTGTGGATTAATTGAGCACAGCTCTTTATGCAAATAAAGAGATGGATTAAAAATATATCGTTATTTTCGGCGAAAGTTTATACTTTTCATTTTTTGATTCTGTGTATTTATTTATTTATTTGAGACCAGCAAAAGTGCTTATCTAATTTTTTTCTACGACTCGTCGGAAAGCTTGCCAAATTTTACGATCATTTAATAGTACTTTCGGTTGATTTTATCGCATTTTTATTTCCGCAAATTCAAAAGGCATTTTTAAAAAATGTTTTTCTTTTTAAAGACAAAAGTAGGATACGAGATGCAAAATATTTAACGTAGTTTTCGATGCGCACATTTTTGACCGTTTATTTTTGTCTGAAGGAAATTTATTTTTTTGAGTAGAAATATTAAAATCGCTTTTTTTCCTCGATTGACGTCCTTGCATTTCTCGCATTTTATTTTCCTTCTGAGCTATACAAATAATTGGAAAGAAAATGGAACGTGTTAATTTTCTGGAAAAAAAAATTCAGGAAAATAACAAGTTCTTCTAAAATCTATTTTACAAAATTGTAGGAGGCCCGAAAATGTGACTAAATTGTCAAAAATAACATGGTGTTATCTATTAATAAATGTATTGAACATAAATAGTTAATAAATTGTTTTTATTGTTCCAGGGGTTGGAAAGAGTTCGCTATTGCTGCGATTCGCCGACAACACGTTCAACGGAAGTTATATTACGACGATAGGGGTGGACTTCAAAATTAGGACAATCGAAGTTGACGGTGAGCGAGTGAAACTCCAAATATGGGACACCGCGGGACAGGAGAGATTCAGGACAATAACTTCGACTTATTACCGGGGGACTCACGGTGTTATTGTTGTTTACGACGTTACCAGCGGCGATTCGTTCGCCAACGTTAAAAGATGGTTGCACGAAATCGAACACAATTGCGATATAGTCAATAGGGTTCTAGTAGGAAACAAGAACGACGAGCCTAATCAGAAGGTCGTACTCACCGAAGATGCTCAACGTTTCGCAACGCAAATGGGAATTCAGCTTTTCGAGACATCAGCCAAGGATAACATCAACGTAGAAGAGGTAAACGAAAAGCATTTCAACGATTTACGACTGTAGTTATTAGGATCAAAGTGCCATCGAATCAACGGTATCTCATTTCTCAACTGCATGGCACACATGCATTGATGCTGCATCATTTGCCGCACAAAAAGATTCAAATTCATCGTCGCTGATTTATGTTTGCCGGCCTGTAATCAAAATCAAATAAGAAATTTCGTTGTAGAGCAGAGATTTTATCTTCCATTTTCGTCGCACAGAACTCAACGTTTTTCACTAAATCATGGCTTTGTCGATGATTTAAGTCGGCCTTAATGAATTATTGTGATAACTTAATGTGATTAATTTTAATCAAAGTCTTGGACTTCAATTTTCTGAAAATCTTGTCTAAAGTAGAATATCTACTACATTGGAATTTTAAGTTGATTTAATTTAAATGAAAGCAGATGATTGGAAAAATCTATTTGACCAAACTAAACAAAATTATGATTTAAACCGTTAATTTTTCTGTGTAATTTTTCATTTAATTTTGTAAAAAGCCTCGAAATACGTTTGTATATGATTATGAATATGAATTTGAGCGCGTGGGAGACAAAGATCCTTCTTCTAAAACTCTTCTCTTTTTCTCCAGATGTTCATGGCGATAACGCGTCAAGTGCTGCGCACGAAGAACGAGAGGAAGGAGCGTCTGGCGATACAGACGAACGAGACCGTAAATCTGAGGAAGAGTACGAAGCAGCATAAGAAAAATAGGTGTTGTTAGCGGCTGGCCGACGTACGTGCTGCGACTCCGCGGTGGAAGTCCCTTCTCGCTAAAAAAAACAAATCGGTCATTCGGTTATCGCTGTAGAATAAATTTGAACGATAAAAGAGGGAGAGAGATTTTCAAACGATACAATAATTCGTGCGAGAAAATACTCCAATGAGCTCTCTCAGTTGATTCGTTCATGTGGCTTGCATGCTGGTGATTCTACGACGACGATACGTTTTGAGGCGTGTCCTTCGACGTTTTCGTGTTAAGTCGCGTCCGCGTCGTATTTCCCATCCCCCAAAAGCTGGTTAAATGAAATTTGAGACAAGACAAACAAGCAAAAAAAGAGGAAGAAGGCGAAACAAAAAAACCAAGACCCACAAATTGTAGCTCGTAATAATAAAGCCCTGCGAAGAATACACAAACACAAGAACACACAAAACTTAGGCGTAAATAAAGAACACAAAAGGAATAACGTAATTAAATAAACAGACGATGATTCGGTTTCTATTTGTAAAGTGTTATAAGAACATTGTTGGAATAAAACAAAGAAAAAAACAAAGGTAGAAAATTAATATCGTTCGTTGCACAAACAAAACAGAGGAATAAACCACCGGTACTCGTAACGCGCGGAACGTGGAAAAGATTGTGGCGTTTTGTTATTTTCTTTTCTTTCGGAAATGTTTTCTTCTGTCGTCGCGAGTCGCGCCATCGGATTAAAAACTCGTGCAGCCGTGATCCAGGCTGTCTTGGTTCAATCTGTGATAATAGTTACGATAGCACGTCGGCTGCCATCCGCGTTGTTCTATCGCGCCACGAGTACCAAAAAGACAAGAACAAGTTAACGAAAACAAAAAAAAAAAAAGTGAATAATTGATGAAATGTAACGATTTTTTACAAGGAACAAATTTTTATCGGTCCTCCACCGGAAAATTCGACTGATTGCTTTTGTATCCTCCCCTTCACATATCCGTGACGAGTGTGTGTATGTATATAAATTATACAAGTATTTAGCGTAATGTCTATAGGCCTCCCTTCCCCCCTTCGCCCAGACAATACATTGTACCGCTTCAATGACGCGAACCTATTGTACACGATAAGTATTACCGTATTCATACTAGTATAATTATTTAAATACTATAAATAATGATTGCCGACGATAAATAAACAGGATTTTACGTTTCCACGGGCTATCTCTTGATCATCCTCATTGGCGACCAAACGTCCACGCGACCTCATCGCGTTTCTTCAAGGAAAGCTCTCTTATTTATTTATTTTTAACATTTAGCAGTACAAATCGGCATTCGATTGGCTTAAGGTTAAGAGTGTGATGATTTTTCGAGTGTCTCTCTCTTTTTCTTTTTCTCATAAACTTGGCGAGCAAAGAAGTTAATGTACAATATTTACACGAGATCTTCAGTGCTGCTGAGGATAAGGTTCCACGGTACTGAAGACGAACACGAGACAGCCGAAGGTTAAAATTGAACCGTGAGCTACGATGGCACTTCCTTCCCAACCTGATTGCGTGTAAACTTGATTTGCCGTGTCTGCCTCGAGCACGTTACATTTGCAGGATAAAACACGAGCGTTTTGCACCGGCGGCGGCGATTTTGCCTTTTTTGATATCGCTTTGAAGGTCATTGATGTTCTCCAATGTTCAGGTACGACTCCTTCGTCCGAATCCTTGTCACGTTTTGCTGATAACGCTGCGTAGTCGCAGGAGTAGAGTACGTTGTCGACTATCGTACCGTATTCACTGTAGTTGAGCAATTCGTAGCGTTTTGTGGTCTGGAAGCGAGAAAATTTGATTAGCGTCACTGTTAATTTTAAGCAGAATGAAGAGGACAAGCATCGACTGAACGACATTTTTTTAGTACGTAAAACAATTTTTTTTTCCATGCAAGACAATTTTCTGACCAAGTGAAGTTCTTATGAGATCAATTTCACAAAAACAACGAGCAGAATTCTTGGATGAGAATGTGAAGAACGAAATATATTTCTTCGCTGTTTATTTTTTATTTCTAACAGACCGCGACGCTCACCTCATCAAAAAAGATGACCGCATGTTTCGAGGAGGTGCAGTCGCAGTTTCCATACTTGGAGAGCGGTACATCGCAATTAGGTCCAGTGCCTATAGTCATAGTTCTCCGTACCATAAACGCAGGCGGCCCTGGTTTCCTGCTCAGTGGGAAAAGTGCAGCCCGAGCCTGATATCCGCAATTAACAGGCTCGTATTCCTCTCCCAGTGGATTCAAAATTTGTTCCAGTCTCTGTTGAGCGAGAGCCTCAAGAACTGGCCTCTCCAGCAGCTGTACACCCTCCTTAATATTATAACCATACTCATTTCTATAAACACTAGTTTTCTCGTTCTTCAGACTATTATCTTCTCTCGAGTGCCTCGCTTTCTTCGGACTCCTAGATTTTCTTTTCTCCCCAAACTGTTCTTTCTCCTGTCGAGCGTCATTCTTAAGCGGCGATTCGTCTAACGTGCAGTTTCCATTTTTCAGCTGATTTCCTGAATCCGTGTCATCTTTTCCCTCGTTCCTTGCCTCATTATTCGTCGTTTCTTCCACAGAGTCGTAATATGGCCTAATTAATAGATTGCCACGACAAGAGTTGAAGGAAGTTACTTCAGGGGGATTTGCGTAATGATATTTAACAGTTTCTGGCACTTTTACTCTCATTCGTCCTCCTATACTGAATTTAACTCTAAAAGGAGGATTTGTAGCGTAGGCTTTACGTAGGAACTCCAGTTTTACAGCGTGTTGATCTATTCGTCGGGTCGCGAACTGATCCCAGAGTTTCATTCGCGCTGAGGCTTTGCAAGAATTTAAAAGATTCTGATCTATGAAGTGGTTGGGATGATTCGGACACATCCAACGGCCACTTGGAAATGCTGTGAGCGGAGGATCCAGGCAGTCTTGATGAAAGTACAGAGGACAATAGTCGCAGGCTAAAAGTGGTGCTCGCTTGCAACTTTTGCCGCATTCGAAGCAAAGACGAGCTGGGAGCGGCACCATGAGACCGCTGTCGAGACAGTGACCCTTACCTGCGAGTAAATCAATAATTTAATCGGAGAAATGGCTCGTCTCACGTTTTTTCATCGTTGGGATATTATGCAGGGACAATTGTAGGACGTTAATATTAATACACGGAAATTGGATCTTTGAAATATTGTGCACAAAAAAAATGTTGCTGCCATAATTACTAAACGAACAAAAAATCAGAAAATGTTTTATGTTTTGCCAGAATTCAGGTAAATACATGAGCTAAAAAAATGATATAATTTGCAAGATTAACTAATGTTTTTTTCAAAATCTGATATTTTTTGAAACTTATTGGCCCAGCCAATCAGTTAATTTTCTTGATTAGTTCTCCGCATCTACGTTCATTTTCTGACGCATAATTAACGATTGTAGCAACTCACATCATTTGCGTGTATTAGTATTCAGATAATTTGGAAATCGCGTTAAAAATGTTCACAAATGTCTTAAAAAATTAATTAAATGACACAATGGAGTTGATTATTAAGTCTACCATTAATTGACAGTCAAAAAATTGCTGTCCATATCAGCAATTTTACTTAGCTCATACAATAATCGTTAATGCCACTCAATGATTAACAAATCTAAAAAAATTGCTGATCACATTGATTGATGACTGATCAGCCAAGAAAACTCAATTAGTGATCTCAACCAAGTAAATAATCAGGCTAATCAATTTTGCGACCCAACTAGCGACCTCAACGCTAATCTCTAAGTCCTGAACGTTCTAATCCCGCAGCAGCTCAACAGAAGCCCCGAGTTCGCCGCAATTTACACGTCTTTCAATCCACAAGAAAGCCTCTCTAGAATTCAGCTCATATCTTACGATTTGTGTAGCGACGTTCGCCTCCATTGTTACAAGCGGCGCTGGGCTGCCTCCCTCTCTTCCCCGGAGGCGCGTCGATCTTGTCTGTTCCCGGGAACGTTATTGGCAGCCGTAATTCTCTGGGAAGCTCGAATTCGCGAGGATTAACAAGCGAAGCAGCCAAAGCCAGCACTTCCAGAGCAGATTTCTTTTTTCTCTTTCGAGAGGCTCCTGTCCCAGGCTTTTCCTTGGCATCTTTTTTGGCTGCGCAGCGACAAGAGTGGCACATCCATTCGCCATGAGGAATCTCCGCAGGATCGAGAGGCGGATCGCTGAAAAAAAAAGCCAAATACCGTTGGTACATTCCCAAACATTTCAGCTTAGTTTTCAGCCAACGTAGACCCAATTTTGAGGTGATACTGACTGGCATTGCAAGTGAAACGACGCAGGGCACTTGTCACAGCATATAAGTTCTCCGCCATCCCTGCAAGCATCGCAGGAATCTCTGTTGTGGCCTCGTCCGGGTCGTTTGAAGTACGGATGCTGTTTGTCCTCTTTGTCCTTTTTGATCTTAGCAGTCTTAGATTCTTCGGACACAGGAGGAGCGATCAGAGCTTGAATTTGCTGCGGAGAAGAGGAAAACGAAAAAAATGTGAGGAATTTTCGCGAAGCTTGTGAGAGCCCGCGAGACGAGAAGACCGTTGAGTTTTGAGGGCTTTTAACCTGGTGATGTTTTTTTTTGGAATACTCACAGGCATCAAGCCTCCGTTTGGTGGCAAACTGTATTCCACGGTTCCCATTGTCAACAATTTTTGTCTAATGTCCTCGGATTATTGGCAGGAACTTCAGCTAAATTCGAGAATGCTAATCAGACGAATGAGACTCTTATACTGATCGAATACATGCGTGAGCGCTTCCCTGACCCTCACGCTTGTCGTCGTCCTCGCTTCTCGCGCGCGTTACAGACCCGCGCTTTGTCGAGACTCCACAGCTTCAACCGAGTTGACAACCACTTTGTCAACACTCGGATTCTCGACGTTGTGGTGGCGCCGGTGACGTTGAAACTCACACACGTGGAGATCAAACGCCAAAGGCGTCAGCCAACCTCGTATAAAAATTCCCATTAAATCGAAAGAAGATACATCACAGTATTTAATATGCGAATGTGAAGCAAAAAGACCCCTTAAAAATACAATCGGGCGTTCGGAAATTTTACAATTTCACGAGCGTATTTGAGAATCATTTGATGGTTGCTAAGTGTTTTTTTTTTTTCTATCTCTTGATCAAGCAGTTAACCTATGCAACAAAACAACGATTTTTAGTACATGTGCAAAAGTTTTAGACGTTCTAACCAAAAAATGGTGACGGTAAACAAATTTAACGGGCTTGTGAATTGGAAATAAAGGATTTTTTGTGGGTGACATTTTAAGTGGACTGATTGTTGTCGAGTGGGAGGAATTGAATATTTGAAAAATGAGGTACGCTCAACTTGTCATGGGACCCGCTGGGAGCGGAAAGGTAAGTTTTGAATAAAATAATGTTGTTTTAGTGGATTGAGCGAAAGGTATTTGAAGACTGATTATCTTTTGGTTTTTTAGTCCACTTATTGCTCAACTATGCAACGTCAGGCTGCAGACGAGAATAAAATAGTTCATGTCGTTAATTTGGATCCGGCGGCCGAATATTTTGATTACGAACCGATGGTCGATATCAGAGAATTGATTCAGCTGGACGATGCAATGGAGGACGCTGAACTTAAATTTGGACCCAACGGAGGCCTTGTATTTTGCATGGAGTAAGTGATTTTGTAAATAATTACATATTTCTACTAAACCGGATATTCCTATTTTTAAAAACATTGTGAATCTGGCTTACAATTTTTTTATCTAAACTTGGAACACTACGTTATTTCGACCACAAATTTGTTCAGATTTGTAATTGAAAAATTTCCAATTGGTTGGAATTTAACGTAGTGAAAGTGAATTTCCTCTTTGTTCTGTGTGTCTGCAATTAATGTGCAATATTCTAAATCCCGACTTTCAATGTATTGCAGATATTTAATAGAAAATGCATCGTGGCTCGAGGAGCAATTAGGAGACGTAGACGACGACTACATAATCTTTGATTGCGCTGGTCAAATTGAGCTCTACACTCACATGACAGTGGTACGTCAATTGATAACGATGCTGCAGAATCTGAACTTCCGTCTTTGCGGGGTTTTTCTCGTGGACAGTCAATTTATGGTCGACGCGTCGAAATTCTTGTCGGGAACGATGGCAGCGTTAAGCGTGATGATTAATTTGGAGTTGCCGCACATAAATATATTGAGCAAGATCGATTTGCTGTCGAAGGGAGCGCGAAAGCAGCTGGATAAATATCTCGAGCCGGATCCACACAGTTTACTCGCTGATATGGACCAAAGTCATTGGAACGAGAGGTACAGAACTTTAACCGAAGCTCTGGGCCGACTTATCGAGGACTACAGCCTCGTCAGATTCTATCCATTGAATATCAAAGACGAGGAGAGTATATCGGACATTAAAATGACAATCGACAATATGATTCAGTACGGAGAGGAAGAGGATGTAAGAATGAGGGATTTCGACGAGCCTGAGAACGAAGACGACGATTAGTGTAAAAAATTTCACGAAATTTTCACGAGAAATATGAGATATTTTTTTGTACGAACTTTTAAGGCTGTATAAATTATTTCCAAAACCTAAGATATTACGTGTCGTTGCTGGTTCCGGGCTGATTTTGCTGCTCTTCGAATTGTTTCGTCGCCCGTTTTTCCTGCTGGTTCATGTGTCTGTCCAGGAAATTCTTAAATGAATCCGCTTCCTTTTCCTCGTCCTCGGAATCGCCTGGGGGCTTCTCTTCCTCCGAATCGCTCGAATCATCGCCGGAAGGTTTTAGATAAATATCTGCGATATCCTGACCGCTGCTCACTGTAGATACGAGAGGAACCGCTGCGGCTTTTCCTGCTGCTTCTTCTAATTGAGCTTTACGCTTTTCTCGTTCCTGCGCTTTTTCTGCTCGTAGCCTTTCCCAATCTTTTTTGTAGACTCTGAAGAAATATGAAATTGGAGTTTACATTTTTTTAAACAGATTTTCAGATCATTTTTCCGTTAAAAATCTTTACGAATTTTAAGGTCTATTATATTATGAAAGTAGTATTAAAAATACTCGGACTCGCATATGAATAAAATTAAAAAACGTAATTTGCGCTAATGAATCTTTTAAAAAGCATATTATCGCTAATTTCCGAGGATCATTCTCAATTATTCAAGTCCTAAAATACGTTTAATATGATTCTGATTAAACTCAAGAGAATAATAATATTTTGGGCCTCACGTTTCATATTCAACGACGGCATCTTTGATAATATTGAAAAATTCGGGAATTCCAGCTCCCGTAACTGAAGAGACGCCACAGCTGCGTAAGTGGCAATAAAATTCGTCCAGAGTCAAAGCCATGCTTCGAGTTAGATTGCTGATATAAGTTGTTTCCGAATCCAGTGCTTCTTGGAATGCTTCAAAGTCCTGCATCCATTCGACTGCAAAACTGCATTCCACAATATCTATCTACAACAGAGAAAGAAGCGTTAAAACTTGGAGCTTGGAAATTTGGCAAATTGTATAGACATTAAGAAAAATTACTTTATTCATAACGACGACGAATGGAAGTTTGGTCTTGTAGAGTATGGAGCAGGCGTACAACATGTTTGACATAAAAGTCACGGGGCTTTCGCTTCTTACGGTGTCAAGTACATAAACGACTATCGTAGGAAACTGTGAAGCCAAAGCCTCTGTGATTATTGTGCCACTCGCGGACCATGTGAAAATCTCAATCTGACCTGGTGTGTCTAATATCACATATTCATGATCCTCTCCCGCCTTTTCTACGAGTTCAACAACTTTGTCAAACTTTGTGGAGAAGAGATTGAGAGTCGTGACGATACCTCCGTTTGGGCCCAATTTATACTGTTTCATAACTTGTTTGTAATTAACTGTATCTCTAATATCTGCAAAAGTGAGAGAAAAACACAATGATTAGAAAATGTCAGAGATGATGGTGGGAATACAAAGTAAAAAACAAGAGAATATTCCAAATCGATGAAGATTGGCATTCTAATGGAATATAAATAAAAAAATCAACATGAAAACAATGGGTGAAACAACAAAAATGTAATATATTAAAAACTTTGCGAAATCTCGTTATTTGTTAAATTTGCAAATATTTACAACTACCGAATACGTCAAAAAGATGCAAACCAAAATTTCAAATCTAATTGTGTACTGTTTGAAAACTGTTCTAAACTCAACTTCATTATTTTAATACAGAAAAATACATAATCTCCGATCTGTGAATAACATCAACGGTAGAATCACCAAAAATAAAAAACCATTGATAAAACGCTTTGCAATGAGCAAACTCAATATTTATATTCCAGATAATCGCAATTTTGTAAGATCGATTATAAATTATTGCCAAAACCATATTTTTCATATTGCGGCTTGCCTATGTTCGCTGGATAAGGCACTTCTTTGCACGCTGGATCAAGATTGATGACATAAGGTTTTCCAGTTTCGTAGAGCGTAGAAACAACCTTTTGGACAAAAGTTGTTTTTCCTGAGCCTGCCATTCCCAGTACAATAATACAAACGGGTTTCTTTTTCGTTTCTTTCGCGCTGGCTCGTTCCCCCGTCGCTTCTGCTGATTCCATGTTTTCCTTGTGTTCTTCTTCAGCTTTCGTACAACCGGAGGCTTTGGAATCCATGCCGGTATTTTTTCCCAAACAAAATCCCAACAACTTGTCGCGAACACGTGAAAGAGTCTGTCAGTTTTCCGGAAGTGTGGACTGCGTAGACCGCGAGCAGCTGATCGCGTCGGTGCCGCCCTCTATGCCGGGAAAACAATTTACGAATGTAAAATTGTAAACACAGTCATGGCGGTTGCTCTCGAGCGCGGAAAACGCGCGCGATCGCGAGAGCAATTATCGTTGAAACATTAATGAAAATTTAGAGGTCAAAATGGGGAAAAGTTTTCACGTATCTGTGGAAGCTGATCTGCGTTTCTTGGCTCACAAGAGCGGAAAGCAAATGTAAGGTAAACTGTCCTAGTTAGCGACCGCGTTCCAATTAGTGACTAGCGTCGCCGGAGTTTTCTTTATTTGAATCATTCCTTTTCAATTTACTTCAGTCATATTCGGATATAATAGATATATAGAATCTCACGGGTAGATTGATAATTCAATTTTTGCGGTTGGGTGATTCAGAATTTTCTTGTTATTAGACTTCAAATGTCTTATACATAGACTAATTATTGTTCGTTGTGTTAATTCTTTTGAAAAATGCAAGGACAGGAATGACCCAGATCATTTTGCTCTATTATTATTTGTCTGTGGTTTTTACGAATTTTAATCGATGCTGGAGGAGAATATATGTTTTAAACATAAAAGTAGTTAGATGGAAAATTCGAAATGTCGCCATTTTTGCAACGAAATTTTTTGACGGTTGACAATGCTGCAAACAAAGTGCTGATTGGGCGAAAATCACGATGCCCATTTATGGGCTAGAGCTTAGGATCAGTCTCGAAACAAGTGCTGATTGGGCGAAAATCACGTTGTCCATTTATGGGCATGTGAATTGTGATTCGTTACGCTAGTATCGGAAAATGCAATAACGGTAAAAATAAAGAATTAAGAATATCTTTATGTTAATTTCTATAATATTTTTCACTTCTACATTCTTCGAGCTGATATATAAGGAATATTTTCTAGATTAATTACATTGATAGCTAGAGTGAGAGGTAATTCGATAGCTTGCAACAATTTTTAAATCGACGCCATCTTTGTAATTTTGTAACTGAAAAATTTGACGGTGACCACGCTACGAACAAAGGGTTTGTGATCTTCAGTCAGTGACTTGCACCGAAGCTGCGAGGTCATTTAGTATAAATAATGAGGGTTCCTCAGACACAGAATAGTTAACGCGTTTAAAAATAAAGTGAACGGTGGTGATGTATAAAGTATAAAATTCAATATTTTGTAGTGAAAAGGGGTGATATATAATGTAAAATCTAAATATTTTTTTTAGTGAAAAGTGGTGATATACAAAGTACAAATCTGAATATTTTTTATAGTGAAAAGTGGTGATATATAAAGTAAAATCTAAATATTTTTTATAGTGAAAAGTGGTGATATATAAAGTGTAAATCTAAATATTTTTTATAGTGAAAAGTGGTGATATATAAAGTGTAAATCTAATTATTTTTTATAGTGAAAAGTGGTGATATATAAAGTAAAATCTAAATATTTTTTATAGTGAAAAGTGGTGATATATAAAGTGTAAATCTAAATATTTTGTATAGTGAAAAGTGGTGATATATAAAATATAAATCTAAATAATTTTTATAGTGAAAAATGGCGATATATAAAGTAAAATCTAAATATTTTTTGTAGTGAAAAGTGGTGATATATAAAGTGTAAATCTAAATATTTTTTATAGTGAAAAGTGGTGATATGTGAAGTGTGAATCTAAATGTTCTATGTAAAAACGGTTTGTCTTTCAAATACGTGTGGCAAAAAGTGTTTTCGTGTGCGGCGCGGGATGGTATCGTGACCAACGTTGGATTTCGACCATTTCACGGCGTTTCGTAAGTAAGGTAAGTAAATTTTGCTATCACTTAAAATTACGCATCCAGGTAAAACTTTTTTACACGGATCAAAATGTTCGTATTTCGTGTCCAACGATTTTTCTTTTTTAACGTGCTGCGTTCGATGCTAGACATTATAAAAATAATCTATTACCGCAACATTTTTATTCACAAACATAATTTTTCTATTTTTACATAACAATACTCTTTATTATGCTCAAAGAAAACATTTTCCGTGTTATACCTGCGATGCTAGGAAACATTTCATGGCGTTTCGGGTACAACATGAATCGTTTTTTCATTTAAAATTGGCTATTCTATTCATTTAAAAAAATGAATATCCATTATATAATTTTTTTTACCTTATCTTTGATGCAATGTTTTTTTTTGTGAAATGCGAGTCCTAAAACCGATTGATGGTCGTCAAGCCTCTCGTAATATGGGATTTCAGGCAAATTGAAGAGAATAAAAATGCGTTGCGTCGTTCAATTGACAATTTCGTAAATGTCGCGCAACGCGCGGGCCTCTCGTCGAGGATCCGATGTATTAAGTACATATTCGAGTTGTATTAGCATTTCGCAAGCGCGTGAAAATAGCGAGGCAGGGAGACGAAGCAACGCAACGTTTTCGAATGAATCGAAGGGAATCCATGGAGGAGGACCCGATGGCAAATTACAGTTGACGAAGCGCTGGTCGATGGGTGGATGGTAATGCCTCCGTCCCGGTGTCCAATCACTGTAATCCAACGCACCACAATGCTATTAGTTTTGCTATGATTTCGTGAATATTGCCGATTGCACCGATTCCGTTGCGACACAACGCAACATGAATTAATATTTCTTCGCGTCCTTATTTCAACAATTTTATGCGTCCTAACTCACGATGAGTATTATCGACGACTCAAGTTTGATAAGGTCTTTTTTATTTTGGTTTACGTTTTCTTCTAATAAAGTAAATGATTGACTTTCACAATCATCTACTTTATTTCGTTTCCACGATTGAAATTTCGAAATAATTCTAGTCCATTTTTGCCGTTTTATTCGCACTGTGATTGGTCGTTGTCGGAAATTGTATCGGAGTTGGTATTTCGCTCGGTTGTTTGGAAGATTGTTGATCGCTAAAAAACGCCGAAAATTTGCTGGTTTTAAAATTTGGGTGATAATTTCGAAAACACCAATTTTTAATTAGAACTTAATGAAATCAACGAATTGTGTTTAATAATTCGCTTTATCAGGGGTTCCAAACTTTGCAGAAGAATATCGGAAAGTATATAAATTAATGGCCAGAGGAACATGCCTTTATTTAATTTTTTTCAGTACTTTTCGCAGGACCAGACTGGACAACAAAGACAAAAATAGTTTTACTTTTGTGCCAGCCAGGAATCTGATAGACCGTAACGTTAATAGCGATTCCCGAGGTATTATAATGCTTCTACAGGTTGATTGTACCTGTGCGAAAGCATGTAAGTACTCAAGCAACAGCAGGTACACCGAACGGTGAAAAAGAATTGGCGAACAATGCCTGACTGACCGCACGGGCTCGGTATCGGCCTTTCCACTATACTATATGCCTTGTAGCGCATAGTACAACGCACTTACGTTCGTATTTCTACACGCACAATGTGCAAGCGGTCGGGAGATCGCCCTGGAAGATTGTCCAAGAGCGGAGAGTTTAAAACGCTGACGCAGCTCCAAATAAGCACCCATCACATGCGCTTATCCTCCACGGACACAAAACGCTAAGGTAAAACATTCTGAGAAGGTAAAACATCACGAATATCGTGGCAGTCGTGAATTTTCCCTCTTTTCCAAATTTCCCTATCGTGCATTTTATTCATTGCTTATTCTTCTTCTTACAGTTTGCTCCAAGTGGACGACGTTCTTCGCCAAAGGGGAATACGATCGGAGATTAAAGAGGATAGAATGAAAAGCATCCTGCCACCGCCCATAAGCTTTGCTGTCGCGGATTCGTATCTTCGGCTATATTTTTCACCGATGTATAGACAGTCAAGTGTGGAGAACACTTGTAAAAGCTCAGCTCTACGCCGCCGGCTGTATGGAGTGCTCTATCTCGATGCTACGAGCTCGGAAATGCTGACTTGACAATATGTGTCTCGGCCACCGACGGGAAGTTCAACATCCTTCGGTATTCAGACTTTTTAGCATTTTTCATGGGCTCGATTTAGGTTCTTGATTTTTCTGCTCTTTTTACTCTCAGTAAGGTACCGAAATTGGAAATTGAGTTCTTGAATATTGGTGACGTATCCTCGGTACATAAGCTAACTTGATATTTTGCTAACTTATGTTTTTTCTTGAGATGAAAAGTCTGTTTTAGAGTAATTATCTTTATCAATTTTGGAATCGTGATATGGAAATTGTGAGGAATAATGAGGCAGAAAAATACGAGACTCAAAACGGTCGAGTCATCAATTTCTTTCGTCCATTCCTGTAACTACAGGTGTGAGAGAACAAGGGACAAAATTGCCTAGTCGAAGAGCGAAGGATATTCAGCTATCTTTGTTTTCCCATAATACGTTGATCTTCGGGGTCGTTGCATCCTTTCTTGTCGTGTAAACCTCGCTTCATCCTCTTATTTCATTTCCTTCGTGTTTCTCGAGATGCTGGGGAGACTGCGAGGAGCCAGGAAGTGGTAACTCCCAATCGAGCTCAGCCGCAACAACTCCCCCGTAATTTCACAAGAATACCTATCCCATCGTCCTTTACTTCGCCGCGGCGTCGCGTTACTACAACAGGTGTTCACTCCACGTAACCTCGCCTTTATATTCGCCTCTTTCCATCATATGGAAAAATAATCAGCATACATGGTCAGAAATATAGCAATTTTAGAAAATTACTAACAAAAGAATTATAGAAAAACCACAAAAATATTTTTTATAGTATAAAAAAAGTGGAGGGAGTACTTTCTAGCTATATAAATTGTTTGAACTGTTTTCTGAGTAATTTTAATTGGTTATAATGAAGAATTTGCTAGTGCAACTAGAAAAATAGTTGCCTAAATTTTCAATCAACAGTTCTTACTCATTAATTGGCAGGACTACGATTTTTGAAATATCAAGTAAGCAGAATTTGTTTAAATTTCTAAATAAAAAATTGTGTTTCCTATTCTCAGATTACACGGTAAACTTAAATACGAGACTGCTATTAAGGACACTAGGAGAGCTCAACGACCTTTCCCAGTTATATTGACTATATTATGTTAGCAGAAGAAGAGGAGGAAGAAGAAGAGGAACGAGAAGAGTCCCAGTCGTAAGTTCGTCAGTAAGAACAGGTTCTCGGTGCGATCGCTCACTTCCGGCAGGTGCAGTAAAGTGGTCTTTTTCTCTCTCCATTGGTGTGCCCGCAACACCGACGGTAGTCGTATCAGCACGAGAAGCAGTTCATCTTGGATGCATTGCACTTCGTTCTTTGAAATGTCCGAGAAACTATCGGCGAGGGGCTCTTCTTTACTCTGTCTTTGCATTGAAAATTCCGGGAATGCAGTAAATTCAAGTGCGCGATGCAGCAAAATACTTCAACTCTTTCTTCCGGTCGTTGTTAACATATCAACCTAAAATTTACCCTTTGCTTAGAAAACCCATAATTTTTTGCCGAGGCAAAACTTATCAGTCTACTTATTCCTCAGGTCCTTGTTGATTTGCCTTTCGGTTTGAATTCTTGTAATATTACTCCCTAAAAAATGTTCAAAATTCCAAAATCTATTCATGCTCCTCTTAAATATTGTAATTTACATTTTCTTCCGTTACCATATTTCAAACCGAATTTACACTTATGATTTGGCTTGTCTTTCTGCTTATTTCGCATCTATTAAACAAAATACTTTACGCAGCAGTACATCACTAAACAATTGGTAGAGACTAGGTCGCATTCGAGTCAAAGGTAGAACTTATCTGTTTTGCTTTAATAGTTTGTCTTCGTTTTAGCTTGGAGCGATTTTTAAGGACGAATCATGCATCGGAGAAGGCAGCGGCAGCAGCAGGCGAGGTAACGTGGAGCAGCTTTACTCGTTCATCTCGAAGCACTCGCTTACGTACACGCGCATCGTCATAAATATTCACAAGATTTACGGCGCACTTTGCGACCAATTTGAAGCGATAAATTTCGAGCGAGTCCAGCGGCTCACGGCGCGAGGAGAATCTTCTCGCACAGGACTTTGGCTCGCCCTGTAATACGAGAGCCTGCTAATATTCTCGCATTTATTCTTACCCACAACCTCGACGTGGATATAAAAATATAAGAGAAGGTTCCTGCACAGTGAGACGCTTTTTTCATTGGAGATGACGACCGGTAATGTCGATTTTTATCGCTCTTCTTTGAAGCCTCAAACGAGCTCGTTCGGGTTTCGATTAACAGCCACTTCATCGATAAAAGAAAGGGATCATCTGCCAGTGACAAGAAACAGACGAGGGCTATCTTTACTGGGAGGTCCGGAGGATACTTTACGGTCCATAACGATCGCTCGGCGATCGACCGGTTGCCGTAATTTTGAGCTACCGTTGAGGCGTTACCGTTAACGTAGATCGAGTGAAACGGAACCAGAGGAACGAAGGAGTGGCTAAGGACGAGGAAATAAAAAAGTTGCCGATTAATACAACTAGAAATTAGTAGAAAAAATGGCCGATTGTGAATCACTCACTGAGTAGTAGAACTTAATTGACTGACGATACCGTTTCAATTCAACTGTTTTTTTCTTTTCTTCGATACATCTTAACGAATCAATTGTTTATAATTATAAAATAAGCAGATTGGAAAAGTATTTTTAATGTAGCATTGGAAGTTTTTCACATCTTTTCCTCGAGAACTATTCATATTCTACTGGATTCGAAGTTTTAGTTGGTAAAGTACGAAGCATCTTCGAATAGTTACGCTAACTATTGATATTATCGAGCCAAGATAGAAGTGGATATTTTAGCTCACGATTCCACAAGCAACAAAGCTGAGAATGCGCACGAATTCCGCTCGATCGCCTGCGTTGCGATTGCTTCTACGTCTTGAGTTTCATCCTTCGTGTCCTTTACTTTCTGTCTCGAAGCCTATCACTTCCTGTACCACCTTTTCTTTTGCCTTCTGGTCTGCGTTTCATCGGATTTTCTCTCTGCGTTAACGCGGCGGTGAGGACGCCCAGTGGTTCCTGGGTGACCAAGAGGCTTTAATTAAGTACCGCCGCGAAGAGGCAAGGGACGAGGCAAGTTACGGCGGAATAGGCACTGGAGACGATGGGGGCGGTCATGTCGTCGCGACTCGAGAGGTTGCTGCACCAACAGCCGAGAATCGCACCGCCGTGATTGCGAAATTATTGCGCGACGCGCAGGAAGTCACCGCGCGTTCGCTTCCTCCTGGCTCTTCGTGTCCTCGTCGACACTTGGCACGCTAACTTTTTTGCGCAAAATGCGAAAAATACCGTGTATTAGAGTGTTTCGTAGGTAAATGCAATCTTTGAGTCCTTGGGCTCTTAAAAACCTCACGCCCAAAAGAAATTGTCTGTATGAAATGCTGTATCCCCGACAATTTGGGATGATTATGATATTCTTATTCCTCTTCATATTGTTATTTTCAATACTTTTTTTTTACGAACGTTAGCTTTTATCTTGTAACATCAAATGATATATATGTTGTCCCTTAAAAAACAAAAAATCATCGGCAGTTAATATTAATTCGCTTATTAATTCGCTTTTTAAAAAAAATTTTCATAATATTTTGTTATTCAATCGCTAATGTAACTTTTGAACAATTTTTCGTAAAAATTATATATTTTTGGGAAATAAAAAAAAATGCTGAGCGATAATAATAAAAAAAATTCTTAATGATAATAGAGTTTTTGAGTCAGCAAATGAGTTTGATAAATTCTCAACAAAAAGTCCGTCTAAACCTACAAAAAATTTTTTTTTGTGATCTGAAAATAGACTCATTACGTACATCCGTATTATGGATATAAATAAACTTATATAAGTCTGCTCAATACAAAGTGTAAGTCTCCAATCATGGGATCCTTTTTTTATATCTTAATTAATTATCCAATTATAAATCTGACACTAAACAAACTATAAATCTTGACAAGCCGTATAATGAATGTTTTTTCTATCGATAATTAAAATCTTATTTAGAAAAGTCGTAGTAGCTTCGTCACATTTCAATTCATTTGGTAGAGACCGAAATTTAGATTTTAAAAATTGTTGAAAAAAATGTATGTCGACCTCAAAATTCACTTTCGATTATGTTTAAAATCAATTTATTGAACACGTTCAAATAATGGCCATCAAAAAAATTATCTCACCTGGAAGTTTTGTATCGTCGGGTTGTTTTTTCACCAAGTAATTAATGATCCTATGATAAATCATCTCTGAAAAAATGTAGAAAGGTTTTTCTTTTTTATTGACCATTAAAGAACGATTTAGTGTATCTGTATCCGGGAATTCTAGTAGAGAATTTTGTCCAGTTCTTATATTTTTGGTAAAGACGTAATTTTATAAAAATAACAAAATCTCAGATTCCCAAATTTCAATTCATAATCAGCAAACGATGAGCAGTTTTTAGATATCGAAATATAGGTAAAAAAATTCTTACAATGAAACGCGTAGAGTGACCTCAGCTCAAAATTTGAAAGTAAATTAGGTATGCGCATCCGCACCAGGGGTTACAAAAAAAAATTCCACAAGGAAACACTCTTTTGATTCCCAGCTTGACGTCTCCCATCGTGAGATTATTTTTCACCAAGTAATTAATCATATCCTCAATTTAGCCACTAAATAAAACAAAAAAGAAGACACGTTAACAATGTACAACTAAAATACATTTTTTTATCAAACATTTAAAAAAACATTCAGAAAATTTCTAGTGTATTCAAGAATACAAGTTGCCATCTTTATGCATCTTCTGCAAAGTCAAAATCCCATAAAATAATTCAACAGAAATCCTTTTTCCCCTTCACATTCCAGTGAATTAATAGCGACAATACAATGCCCCATAAAAAAAAGTATGGTGCGTCTGAAAACTCCTCGGAAAAAAATTTAAAGACCATCGCTCGATTTACGAGCTCGGTGTTTGAGAACCGTCATCGACGAGAGCGAAAATGCACCAGGCGTAGAGTAGTAACTGCTGTAATATAGCTGTCTTGTCGGGGGGGGGAGTCTCACTTGCGTTTCCCATGAATGAAATCCTCGTCGCGAGTAGTAGTGGCCGTTCACGTGCACGTTCTCCAGGTGAGGCGAACCTCCACCTACACATGCACAGGACTCTGAGGGTTCGGTGACGGTCCGCCAGATGTCAGTTGTCCGGAGGAAGGCGCGGGCCTCCTTGAAACACCTGACTGTTCACCAGCAGTGCGGCATGGACTTGTGCGCCAGGCACACTTCTTTAAATACAACTAGTAACGCGCGTTCGGACGTCGTAAACAAAGTTACACGTACAATACGTGTTGTGCGGGTGGTACACGCAAAATTGCGTGAAAACGCATGACAATCTTCCCTCTTGCAATTAAAAACAAAGCTGCTTAATCCCGATGTAATCAAAGTTCACGTGGGAAGCTCAAAGAAACATAAACAAATTTTTTGTTCCAAGTGAAAATATTTTAATTGACTCGTGACTGTGAAGTGGATTATAATAAATCTGTGTTTCTTATTTTCTGTACTTTTAAAAAAATGAATTGTTGAGATGATTGGATAATTGGAGGGATTTATTTTGTTTTTTTTTTTTTTAATCTGAGGTTTGGCGTGTGAGAAAAAAAATGCCAAGTTGTTCGGTTCTTTATTAGTCTGATTTTGAAATTGGTGTTTGCAGATTTCACGTGAACCAAGAAAAGTGCGTAAAACATAAAAAATGTAACCACCTCGAGAAGCGCTTCCACACTCGAGGTGAGGACGCAGTGAGGGAAGAAGAGTTTTCGCCGGGCTTTAAGTGGTGAGAAGCCGGGTTCGGTCGGGAACGACGCAAAATGATGTTTGTGACCCGATTGGTGCTCGTTATCGCGGCTCTCGTGCTTCTGGCTCGTGGACGAGACGCTAGGACGCCGGTTGCCGCTCAACAGGAGGTTCTTTCGATTAACACGACGGCCAATGAACGTCACCGCATCGAAAAAGGTATTTGGCAACAGAATAATTAATAAAAATTCACGAGGATTCGGCAATTACCGAAAAATGCTAATTTTGTGTACTACACATTATGGACCACGAGGGGGCGGTTGAAAGAGGTTCAGATTATGCCGGGAAAAATTATTACAATGGACGTGAGTGCTCACTAATGAATTAACACATCAGGATTAATTAAAATGAATAATTCTGAGAATGAAAGGCCTTCAATATTTATAATCGTCAAAATTGAGGTCAATAAATAATTTAATTACTTATCTCCACAGGACAAACATTTACCCTTTTATGCAGTTTATTATATTTTTCTTTCCAGCCAAATTCTTTGTTTTATTGCATATTTTTTCCACAAATTTACTGAATATTTAGTTATTATCTAGTATATATAGTATATTACTTGCTATTCTTACCGTTCAACATATAATTACCCACGAACACAACGAGTGCCACTCGTAAAATTGTACTGTACCTGCAGGTTTTTTACTTTATTTGCAAAATTAATGAATATTGGGTGACAAATAAATGGAGCAAAAGAGAAAAATGCCAAAATCCATAACAAGTATATTACTTGTTATTCTTACCGTACAACATAATTACCCACAAACTCAGCGAGTGCCACTCGTAAAAGTGTACTGTACCTGCAAGTTTTTTACTTTTTTGCAAAATTAATGAATATTGGGCGACAAATAAATGGAGCAAAAGAGAAAAATGCAAAGACCCATAGGAATTCTATCTGCAAATTAACAGGAAACAAAGTGACGTAACTAAAAAATATAAAAAATGAGCACGTCTCTTAAAAAAAATGTTCAAAAAATTAAGTTTCCATCTCCTCCAACAATAACAAATAAATTAATCAATGAATACTAATCGCTGAGTACAAGATGTGAGAATGTGCGTGATCCATAAACCGCGTGAATAGGAGAATTTAATTGGTGCTATAAATATTAACAAAACAAGATAGCAAAGGTGCGAGAATAGAGAGGAATCGCATGTAATGGAAATGGAGGAAAAAAAAAAGATCTGGAAAAGAGAAAGAGAAGGGTCACGTGAAATCGCGTATCTGCAGAATTACGTATAGCTATATTATATTGCTAGTGACGGTAGTGTGCACAGGGAATCATGCAGGCAACAACGGTGAACGTCTGAACTTTGTTGCTTTCCGTCTCTCTTTGAGCGGCTGCTTGCACGTTCTGTTTACTATTGTTTGTATGTATGCGAGCGCCTCGTGTGGTTGTGGCCTATCCTCCGTTGTCGGTCTCACTGCCAGGCGGCCTTTGCTCTCGCGTTCCTTCGCGTGAAAGTAGGGAATACACGGTATTTCACCTAGCATGCTGCACTATCCTCACTCACGCTGTTGGTACAGCAGAAAGCATCCTTCCTCTCCGTCCCACTCACTGAGATGGGCTTTTCTGTTGATCAGGAGTGGAGCTCGCATTTCGTGCGTCGTAACGCCACGCACTAAATTTTTATACACTCCATCGTAGTGATTGTTTCCGTCATAAATCCGACAAAGGAATTCCTTTTTCATTTGTCGTTCATGAAGAAAGAGATTTTTGACCCAGATGATCTTTTACTGGAGTTGTGATAAACATTGGATTATTTGATAGCTTGGCAAAAGAAATTGTTAGGGCGGAAAAAGGATTTGTTAAGCTAAGGTTTTTTTTTGTAATAAGCGTAGGAAATAATGTAATGTCGCCACTGTTTTGTGGTGAATAACAAAATTAGCTGATAATGCGACTCGATATAAAAGAAATAAATATTAATGGAATTGTGATAGCATTGGATTATTTGCTAGCTTAGCAAAAAAAATTGTTGGGTTAGAAAAAAGATTTGTTAAGCCATGGTTTTTTGTAATTAGGCTAGGAAATAATGTAATGTAGTCACTGTTTTGTGGTCAATAATATAATGCGACTTGATATAAAAGAAATAAAAATTGATGTCAAATGCTTGGCTGACAATATTTAATTAACAGTATCAGCGCCACTGGATATCTCCAATTAAATTCCATTAGAACCAATAAAGCATTTATTAAATACACAAATAACAAAAAAAAAAAAAAACAAAATAAAAATTAGAACATAAGGATTAAAAATACAACATCGAATTTTTTATTTCGTTGAAAAAAAATGGAAATAAAAATTGAAATATGAAATAAGTGAAGACTGAAGATTAGCGAGACTAATTGGCTCGTTGGTGCAGGTGTACTCTCCTGAAAAACGCAGCCAACTGCTTATGACTGTATGAGTTTATATTGTTCATGCAATTAGCTTGCAGGATACTCTCTGGAATGCCAGTACAAATGTTTTCTACGTATTAGTTATTCCAAGTACCGCGTGCGTCACAATATGTTGATAATTTTAATGGTTGTTCGTAGCGCTGTTGCGAACGATTGATTTGCATGCCTCTAGAAAGGCGGAAGTGTGACGTCGCGTGCGTATAGTATCGCCGCGGAGTGCGTGCCAAGTGCAGCCTACGCACCAGGCGCGTGCGTGCAGGTAGCCGGGCGCCAGGACACCTCCTCACACGGTGGTCTATTCTAAAACCATTCTTAACATTAGCCATTAATGGCTAAAGCGACTATAAAAATTGCTCAACACGTTTTGCATGTTTACTCGCCTTTCAACTGCGCCGGTGTTCTTCAATGAAATAGAAAGCAAAAACTCCCGACAATAATGAACTTTACATAAATGTAGAGATGCACAAAAAAGGCAACTATAAAAATTGCTAGACACGTTTCGCATGTCTACCCGTTTTTCACCTACGCCGAAGTTCTTCAATAAAAAAAAAAAGAAGAAAAATTCGAGGACCAATAAAAAAGCATGGAGGGACACAAAAATGTGCCATCAGAAACAAGTTCCGTTTTACTGCGACGCGAATAATATGAGAACGATAAGATTTTTAAAATATATGTATTATTTGAAATTTTTCTACTAACTTTTTTTAAAAATCTATGTCCCAATAAGCAGGAAAAAATCGATATAGTTTATTCAAATTTAGAGGTTTCTTAAAAAAAAACGACTGCAAAGTCTAAGATCCGTTCGATTAAAACGGGAATACTATGATTTTTTTAATACAATAAAATCTTAGAAAAATAATGTTTATTTGTTTAGGAAATAAAATCTATAAAAAGAATTTTCAAAGAATTCGTAGGAAGAATAATTTAAAAAAAATGATACCAGTATATAAAAATTATTAGATAACTTTTATGCTTCGATGAAAAAATAAATACTATCATTATACAGAAAATTCTGTTGTAGAGGTGCTTAGAGTCGTTAAAAAAAGCGTCTGCCAAGTGCAAGTCCCGTTTGACTACCCCGCGATGCTAATTCCTAAGTCTTCCTCTAAAAGAATGCACGTATTACGAGTCTCGTGGGACAACAGGCGTCCGCAACCTCTCACTGTTCGATCAATCTATTCCACGTTTAGCTCGAGTCAAGGCGTCCACGACGAGAGTTGTGTTCGATGCATATGCATGTATCAGATTCGCTCCTCGTCTCTCTTAGCCATCGGCGACTGCAAAATACCGCACTTGCGAGACGCTTAGCTAATGCATAATCACAAGGATGCCTCTCTATAGAAGCGTGTGAAAATTCTTCGTAAAGATGTCTATGCGCATAAGAAATTATTTGAAATTAGTCTATGAATATTTCCACCGCACGTTTTCCTCCTCTTCAAATCCATTCAAACTAACGATCCCTCGTCGAATTTGTTATTTTAATTTTTCATGGCACATAATTTGAAAAAAGTATCGCTAGGGAATCCCCCATTGAAATTTCGTCCTCTTGGCATAAAATGTAGGCAGCAAAATTGTTGACCCTCAGAATAAATAGTGCAGTACACATTCTTTGATATTCAATTTTTTTATACAAATGAGAGAAATATCTTTTATAAATGTATATAAATTGAATGAAATTCACGATTTCGTTGAGTCGATAATTTTAATAAAATCGTTTTTATTAAGTCAGTTGTTAGATAAACTGATTTTTAAAATATTTGCCTAATAGAATTTTGTAAACCCGCAAATAATTACTTTTCTTTTTAAAAAAACACATCTTTTAGTATTAAATACCTTTTCCAATAAAAACAGTGAAAATCGTACTCATGAAAAAAAAATAAATAAAAATAGGTGATACATTTTTTATGAAATTTCAGTGATTACCAAATTTTTAAAGAATTTTTGGTAAAAATTTGTAAAAATGTCGTTGAAAATAATGAAAATAACGGTAAAGCAGTCATATTTAATCCACTGTCTCTTGTTGGACCTGCATGAATAGTGCACACATAGAGCAATGCTTACATACTTATGTCTGCGGTGATATTCGCCATAAAATATTTCGATCGATCGTCGAGTCAAGTCAGCGCCGAGCGATCTGTACGCGACCCCCTTGATAATCTGACCGGCCGAGCCGATCCTCATGGGATTCCCCTTCGTGCACCTGTAATCACGTGGTAATAAGTATACCAATCCGTACGAAGGCACAGACCGCCCTAGGCTCTTAAGGTTCTATCAGTCTACGAGCAAAACGAAGGACCGTAATGTTCAGAGAGGGTGCACAGAGCATCACTCAAGAAAAGGGGAGAGACGCGCTTACGTTTTATACGTACGTGTAGGTTATAACCGCGTCCAGCTCGGCGTACGATCACCCTTCACGTACCAACCTCGGCAGACTGCAAGTTCAGCCTATAGAGTCATAGAAATGGAATTTTTTAAAGACCTGCGATTTATTTCAATTTTTCTCGATTAAGCCTATATAAACTTTCTGCGGTTTTTGCGTTCAGACCGTTTCTATTTCCTGCTGTACTGAATGCAATAGCAGAGATTGCTGCTTCTTTTGAATATTCACTTTGCGGTGGAAAGCGGTTGAAATATTAAGTGGTTACATTAATAATAATTTCTTCAATGATTCGTGGATAATACAATTTTTTATTTATTGATCACTCTTCAACTCTGTAACAGACAAAAAGCTTGGAAAAGTACCTTTTCTTTTCAATGGAATTTGGAGAAATATTTAATAAAAATTTCACTTTATTATTATTCAATAAAAAAAAATTGTTCATAATTATTAAACACATTTTTTTCAAAGGCAAAGGTTTTGTTTTTGTTTTATAAAATTAATACTAGCCATTGTTAGTTAATTAACTTACCTACAGCGCTTAATTACTTAATGTAACTATAAAAAGTCTCATACAACGCCAATTAGCATTAATCACCCAAAAAGTAACGAAAACTACAGTTGTGCGTGGTAGATGTTTTTTCAGGGAGATTTATAGTCTGAGGAAAACAACAGTTAAGCATTTCTGCTTTCATTGTAGCGCCGCAGTATTCGGAGTGTTGCTAACGCGGCTAATAAATAACGTTTTTCAACGAGTATGAAAAAAATGTCGGATGTTGCTCTTCCTCGGGGAAGGCACGGATTTTTTTTTTCCCTCTTCCCGTCTTGTGATCTGTCAGATTCGTTCTCTTGTCGGACCAGGGGGCCATTGTACTCCTCGTTCGCTCTCGACAAACTCGTTCGTCTTCCTCTTGACACGACCACCTTAATTTCCTTTCTCGCTCTCGTGTAATTAGGGACATTAAGACGCCGACTTGCCGCCGGACCTTTGAGGCCTCTCGAACTGTTGACTCAAAGTGTGTTCGTCTTCAGCAGACAGAAATGCAAAGATATAGATACAGTCGACTCACGCGCGTTTTCCACGCTCGGGGCAAAGACCGAGCAACTATTCATTCAACCAAATGGCGCTCCATTCTAATGACAATCGAAAGTGCCGATAAACGAACATCGCGCCCCTTGAATATAAATTAATTGCGCATTCACTTTGCGCTGCAATCTGATTAAATTATGCGAGAAAAAAATTTATCGCTCACAGGGATTTTTAATACAGAGCAGAAATCAATTTAAAAAAAATCAGTGCGTGAGAAATGGTATTTAAGTTTCTGCAATTTATAACCAAATGGGTCTATGAATTCAAGTCAAAACTGTGTTTTCAGCCTGCAATTAAATAATTTTCTGTTGATCGTAATTATTACCCTCAATTATTATCTTAATTTTTTGCCTGCCTGAAAAAATTTCCATTTGTAGTTTATGTAACTTCTGTGAATTATGAATAGAATAATTGATACGATTTTTTGTATTTCGGGAATTGTTACTGGTTTTTGTAATTAAACAATTATCATAATTAAAGCGATTACTTTAATTATTGGGATTTTTCAAATTTAAGACAATTTTTTTTTTCATTTATACTTTGTATGCTTTATATAAATGATAGGTACAGTTTTTAACGCATTGAGGATTTTTTTTTTTTACGTTTTTTTGAGCAATTTTTTATTTTTCACAAAACGCGCGAGATTCGACTGTAGTCGAACAGAAAGGCGAATTGTACTATACATAGTGAGCGCGGGGAAGCCTCCGGATATACGGCTGCCTTCACAACTCGTTCTTCCTCTCAGTCGTCGCGAGTTGGCGAGTTTCTTGTTCTCGCGGCACTCGTTATAATAACTGCTGCCCGCGGGACACAATGAATAGTTAAAGTTTTTAAAGCATTTCCACGCTGTCGCGGATAGGATACTCGAGACGAATATCAGCGCCATGGGCGCGTGTCGCGCTCTTCCGCCTTTTTTCTCTCCTCCAATTCTCTCGACACTTTTATTTTTATTATATTTCACCCAATTATTATCTGGAAAGAGTGAAATTGTGAGAACGAAAGTTCAAAATTAAATGGCTTTGGTCGCATGAATTGGGCCATTAAAATTCAAGCCATTACGATGTTGTTTCAATTTACTTTACAATGTTTTTTTCTTTCGTCGAGAAATTTCTAAGTCTAAGGTTCACATTTAAAAAATAGCAATGAAAAATAAATCTGAAAAAAAAATTATTTAGGTAGGATTTTTTTCACACGAAACATATTATTCTCACTGCAAATAAAATTCTGAAATTACTATCAACAAATGGACGTGGAAATTCGAGTTTCTCCAAATAAAAAATGAAAAAATAGTTTCTTCCATGGTGTTTAATTTGTTTTGTTTTATTCGCCAGGTTTCCGGTGCATACAAGTCGAAGGACTGGTCAGGTGCATCGAGTGTAACGAGTGGTTTTTATACACAGTGGTTGCCGGGCTCGCGCGGAGACTCGCTAGACGAATAGTAATAAGAAAATCAAAGTAAAAACGTCTTGGCGAGCCAGAAAGCGAATGAGCAGGTCTAGTTATCCGTGTATGTACATCACGTACGTTTGCACGTGGGACGAGGAGGAGGAGGAGGAGAAGAAGAAGGAAGCAGAAAAATAGAGGATGTCAAAGCGCGAGGATGGAACATCGAGTGTATAGAAAAGAAGAGATACTATGAAAATAAAGAGAGATAAATGAGTCTGGCGTTGTGAGAGCCAATCGGAAAGTCGGACGGGTTTGTTCGTCGGGAAAAATAGCTTCTCATCCTCAACAAGAAGGGAAGTTCCACTGAACCCATTACTAGGTTAAACTGGTTCTCGTGCGTTTCACTTGGCCGCTGGGAAAAATCTTAAGGGCGTGCGGACGTACGTGGAACGCAATGCGCTATATCCCCGTACGTCTTCTGCTCGAGCTTCTTTTAATACTCTTTTCATCGTCTCATTTCTCTGCTTCCCTAGAGCGGAATAACTACAAACGAGGGGGAAAGGGAGCGAGAGCAAAGAACGCGAATTTATAGTGCATCTCTGCGCCGAGAAAGAGCTTCGCTCCACTCGCAAGCGTCTCAGCATCGCTGTAATCCAATTTTCTTACTCGGGTTTCAACCGCTTTGGCATTCAACTAACGCATAACGATCACAAGCCGCTCACTCAGATATTCACTTTGTCCTGAGTGCGCACTTGCCATTTTTATTATAGATCCTGTCGCTCGGACCTTTTTAGATGGTGCTTCGAGTTATTTATTGAGTTTTATTTTTATGTCAGCTCTAAAGTACATTGCACTTTTGATTTACGACTACTTAGAGACAAATATTGATTGTATTGATCATCCGCCAATTTTTATAGTCACATGACTTTTCAATTTATTTAAAATACAAATGAACGGTAATTACTTGGGAAATAAATTTAAGGTTTTGGAAACATTTAACGGCCCAGCCATTTTATAAAACAAAAAAATATTCCAATAAAAAAATAGGTTTTTGTCTCAGCAAGTAAACACTCAAAAATACTGATTAAATTTTATCAATTAGCTGCGATGGCAATAAAAGCATGGAAATGAATGGGCCTGGGTTGGGTGTAGTTAATGAATTTTTAATTGTGGGAAGTTATGTGTATACTGACCCCACTTATCTTAATTAAGAAATTGATGATAATAGGAATCCATTTCGCCGATGACGTTAATCGAGACTAGTCGTTATAGTGAACAAAAGATATATTGGAACCATTTTCTTAATGTGCGAGATAGCAGTAGATAAAATGAGACTAAAACGAGACGTGAGAAGAACCGCCTCGGGATTCCTTCGTTCTCCAGTTCTTGGCTCGGATTCTCTCTCGTTTATCCCTTTCTTTTTTGCCCGCATTCCGCGTCCACCTTGACCTGCACGCGGTGAGACGTTTGCGTGTTAACCATCAGCACTAAAAGGAGCATCATCAGTTCATATATCGTTCTCTGGACCGCGAAGTTTAACGCGTTGTTCATAGTTCTCCCATAACTCATCTGGACCATCTTTCGTTCAGAACTGACCTCTGTAATATGTTATAATTTATGCACAAAATATCGTACAAGATCAGGTTTTAAATCACTTGAAGTTTGCCTTGAATTTCCATATGTGTTAGGTTTTCTGTGTCTATAATTAATGAGATGAGTAGCAGTTTTTTTCGGCTTTGGATGATTTTTCATATCATACTCTCTTTCGTTTATTTTATTTAAATGTATATACATTTTTGTTAATTAGAAATAAAAAACATGAAATCCTTTGCAAAAATCGAATAAACGAATAATTGCTATTCTAAATTATATCCTTTAAGTGTCATTATTATTATTATTATTATTAAACGAGATTCATATTAATAATAATAATAATGCTTGTTCACAATTTCTTTTACATTAACTGTACCTTTAATTTAATTTAGTGAATATCCGCATTGATTTGGTAGTTGTGATGTTTTTGCTGGTAGTAGTTGGCTCTTCCAGTTAACGGTAACCTCGCATTTTATTATTAAAAGCTGTTCGGAAACCGTAACGGCAGAGACCAGCTCCGCGTGACTCCGTAATGAGAATACCGGACAATTACATTTCCGTTTCGCCTCTACTTTGGTATTGTGGGTCTCCCGTAGGGCACCGTAATATTCTAGTACTCGTTTTTTGGATGTGTTTGCTAAAGACAAGTAGTCCCAGTCGTATTTTGTGTACATGTATATCTGGTACATACAAAACATTGACGGAGTGACTCGATGTGCGAGAAGTGGTTGGGGGCGTGTGCGCAGCCTCGTCGACTCCGTAGCTCAGCTCGTGAGCTACATCGCTCGCACCTAATTAGAAAGTTTCTCTTTCCTGCGAGTGCTCGCTGAGCACATTATACTCGATGCGCCGAGCACCTTACACTCGAGCCAATGCGGATCGTCGGCGACTGTCGTGAATTTATCTGTACGTGATTGCACGTCTGCGGGAATTGAATGTTTCTATGAAATATATCTTTCATTCCCCGCATTGTAATGATAGAAAACACAAATCAACATAATTTATAATGAAAGAAAAAATAAATAAATAAAAAATGAGATGCTTTTGCAGTTTTTAAATTTGATTTTTCTCTTACTATCAAATTGAAGATAAAGTGCAGGTTTTCTTTTAATGATGAAAAAATAATAAATACAACACACCCGTGAGGTCAACAGATTAAAAAAAAAAAGTTATTGCGTTAACATTTGGTGAAAAAAATGATAGGCTGATTGACTTTATGCACTGTTTAAAATGTTTTGGTTTACATCATAAATTTCTGTAATTTATGATTGTGTTTATTTTCTAGTTGCATTCGTCGGATTGCCTGGGCTGTATGCTATGGGTCTCCTCAGAGAATGCGTGCTTTGAATCCGATTGGCAGCCTCGCAATTAATTACGAATTCGAGAAAAGAGCGAACGAGCGGCCACGACCACCGCCGTGAACGCCGTTGCTCCTGGGCATGGTGTGCGTTGCCCGGCGGCTTACGGGCAGCTCGTCTTATCGCCGGAAGCCACGAAGAGTGATCTCGATGAGTGTGGGGCTCTCGGTAGGAAAGGAGCTCTCGGCTTCTCCTGTAAATCGCACTCCGCGCCTTACCTTGACGTGAACGCTCGGCGCGATGCACACGAGTTGCGTGCACCGTCGACGATCCTCTCGGACCATCAGAAGATACCACCCTGGCTGCTCTCGTCCTCCGAGCATATCCGCTTTACCGCAGCTCGTGCGTGGGTGGCTCTCTCGCATATAATTACTTTCCTCTGTTCACTCACTTCTCTTTGACAAAAACGTCAAAAAACGCCAGACGAAAATATGCTCCAACCATATTCATGCTGAAACAAACGGAGAACTAAGTTCGAATGAATGAATCTTCTGCATACACGAGACAACATCACCAGAAACAAGAAGAAAAATGCATAAACACATTCCATATCACGTCAGCCACTAAAAAAAGTTCTAAAGTAATTTCTACAAATGAGATTGTACAATTTGCACAAATGAAAAAAGGTTACAAAAAAGAAGCAACTTGAAGAAAGGTTTTTTAAGGATCAATTAATTTAAACATACACAGTTTACTGCAAAATTATTTAAAAAATGTGGTGTGAATTAATTTCAAGTTACAAACGTTAGAAACTTAATATTTCCTTTTGACAATATTTTACTAATCTGGAATGGGCGTTTTTGTTTAATTACATGCTTTTTTAAAAACTATTTGGGAAAAACATTGTTCTTTGCTGACAGAAAAAAATCTAAAGATGGAATAACTTATATATATATTTTTTCTTAACCATTTCTTTGGTTCATGTGATTCAATGGCTGGAAGTTATTAATAAAGCTCATACTATTCGATCTGAGGATCGCACTGTGTTGCTTTACGTATTCAAGTCTTAATGATGCTCGTATATATTGCCGAGCACGAACAATTCTCTGTGCAAGAAGCAAGACGCGTACATATGTACACAGAAGTTGCGGACTATCTGTGGCTGTCGATTCGTTTTCTTCGTAAATGCATACAGCTTCTATTATATCGTCTTACAGACTATATTCCAGTCGAGCGAAGAGCAACTCCCCGGCCATTATACGATTATGAAATTGAATGCAGTCGGGGTTTCAGATGTCCAGCCCGATTCCACGGGCGTATACTGAGAGCTTATAGAGAGTTCTCGCAGCAAAGAGACGACTTGCCAGCAGAGAGAGGCCCACTGTCCTAGCGGTGGGCGAGTCAGATCGTTATTCTCCACCTCGCCGGGGGTCTACTTACCTTGATTACGCGAGGAGAGCCCACGCCGCACACAACACCGGAGGCTCTCTCGCCCTGAACAGCCTCCGGGCTGCAGATGTTAACTCGCCCTCCCGGTGTTTCTTCTTCTGATACTTTTTTTCACGTTTTTACTCATAGAGTAAATACAAAATTGACTCTATTTCATATTTATCGTTGGCACTACTTGTAGTCGAGAGTATTCCATCATTTTCAAACTGTGTTTCTTTATTCGTGTACTGACAATGTGATATTTATCATTTTTGGAGCGTGTTTAGTGCATTGGGTTGGAAATATCTGTTAAATTTATTGGAGGAATTAGTAATGGATAATTAGGACTACAATGGCCTATTCATTTCTCTGTTTTTTTGCAGTGTTTTTTAATAAGTTTTTATCATATTTTTTGTTGTTTGTAATCAAGTGGTTAGATATTTTTTATAATTTGTAATAATGACAATAAGTTCTCTGGAATGAAAGTTTAAAGCGCGGTGCACGGGAAAACGTTAGCTTCAAGCTGTCTATTAATTTTTTTAATATGAAATACACCGTGACATCAGCAATATTACATGCATACGTGGATACACCCGATCCAAGAATCCTGATTGAGACAGAGCTCCGAAGACTGATGGACGACTCGCAGACTTTATGGAGATCGACGTTAGCGAGACCTTGTACGAGAGCTCGTTGTCATCATCTCCACACGCGATTCCGAATAATAATGTATACGTCCTCGGCTGTCATCTCAATCGCTCCTTTGTGCTCCTGCAAACCTTTTAATCTTGAAAGTTTACATAACGATATATCTGGAATTCCTATCTAGACGTTACTTTTTCAAATACCTTTTTCCTTAGAGCGAACTTATGATGTTATTCACTTGTGCGTTGGCAGCGATTAAATAATAAATTTCTGACTAATTTTTAAAAAATTCTGAAAGGTCGTTAAAAAAATTGTTCAAAAAAAAATAGAATTACAAAAATACTGCTAAATTAAATATAATACTTGGCGTAGAAATATCTTTTTGATCTGAAAATTAACCTGACTTCAGATAAATTAAATTTACATACAAACAAAAATCAACGTACATTCTATGCCTGGAATAATTGCAGTAACATTGTACAGAAATAATAGATTGGATCTCGACCGTCATCAGAATTGTCCTTTCGTCCTCCTTTCAACCTTCCAACCTTGAATCTTCCCATAACGATATATTCGAAATTCCAAGCCTGGTATTAGTTTGAAGAAAAAAAATTGTCTTTCGTCGTGACGAAATGATGATATCATTCACTCGTGTGTTTGTAGGGATTAGAGATACATAGTGTGGCTTTAAAATCAACAGTGGCATCGGCTCCGCAGCAGCACGAGGCGCTTTGTTAGATGTCATGCATCTTGATAATTTGTTGAGAGTTGTCTAGCTCGCCCATACTCATCACTATACGCTATACTGGGGCTGGTGTATACGTATACTTATTACCGAAGCGCGATTAGTATCGTCTGTACTCGTGCCGGTTCGTGGGCGAGTAGTTTGCTCCTGCTTCTGCTCCTTCTTCTTCGTTTTTTCTTCTTCTTAGTTGAGAGGCCATTAAAATAGTTTCGAGCGGGAGGCCGGTGGCCTGAACGGAGAGCCATCGTGTCCTCACGAATTCCCCTGGCGCTATTATCTAGTATCTAGTCGCCCTCTGTCCTTCTGGTAGTCCGGACGACGACGCCGAGAGACTCTTTCATATCGACTTTCCTTGATCTGGAGCATGCTCGGTTACACGGTGGTAGGGATTACCAGGTATCTTCTTGGCAGATGGTCCACACTGGTGTCGCCAATGCTCCTTCAAAAGTTTGAGCAATTCAGTACGTTTGCAATTTTTTTTCTTCGATTTTTCAAAGTTGGTTTTGTCAGGCAATATTGTTAAGAAAATTTGGTTTTCTTAATATAGAAATAATTATCCATTTTTAGTCGACAATTATTTAAATAGTTGCAGTAAGTGGCAGTAACAAAATGTATCAATTTTTCTGAAATAATTTTCTTTTAATAATAAAAATATGTGATTTCCAAAAATAAATTTCCTGAACTTTGTGAGAGAATTAATAATAAAAAAAATATTAGTAAAAGTAGAACATAAATTTTAATATGAGACATTTTCAATTCAGCTCAGGGCAATCTTTTATTCGTTGTATTCTTTAGTAACTTTTGAGTTACCTCAAAAGATTTATCTGAGAATAAAAGGATGTAGTGCATTAGTTAATGGGAAAATAACGTACCGAAGATATGCAAGGATGTAAGAGTTAACATTACATGCAAGAAATTGTGAGGTGTGGCGAAGAAGCAGCGAAAAGATGGATGACATGCTGTTGAACTAGTCTAGCAAATTTCAGAGTTTACCAGGTGGAGTTAAGAGCACTTCTTGTGCCCTTGCTCTGCGTGGCCGCTTCGAGATTGATCGTCCTTACATACGCGAGTTGCATGTTTGCTTCTTTCATCGTTTCCTTTCGTTCCACCCCTCAACGTCCGGTTTTCTTACCGTGGCGTCTACCTGTTGCGTGTATCTACGCCTCGCAATTCTACTTTTGTTCTTCTGCTTTTTCAGAGCAATCTTCTACGAGTCATGACTCGATAAGGAGCAAGGTCACCCGATTTACCCGCCATATAAAGTTACTGCTATTTTATTAGTTCATTTGCGGTCGACAATCTATCGCAATTAATCTGATTGTTTCTCTATTTTCTCTTAATTATTACAAAAATATTGTACGTTGATTACATGAATAAATGAATCATTTTTAGAAACTATTGAGTTGGAAAGTTCGATGGTTGATTTTATAGATAAAATATTATGACAAGACTAAATATGTTTGAAATTGTTGAAATATGCACTATTATATATTTATTATATATTTCGAATCTTACTTTTTGAACGATCATGAATAATTGAGAATGACTAAGAAAATACTATTATTTTAGATATAATTATGTAAAATAATTTACTCAACAATTATTTAATGTTAAAAATTTTGTTTTTTCTTTACCAATTTTTGGATAATTGGTTTTTGGCTTTCGTTTTGTGTATTTCACAATATCTGCTATCGAATCTAAGGGCATGTTATTAAAGATTGTTTTTTGCAGATAGAAAGTGGAGGACGTTGAAATGCATAGCTTTTAGTCGAAGCAGAAGCGATAATGATACGAGAAGAGTGAGCTGGGTTTTTTATCAGACGGAAGACAAATCGTGCGTCCTCAACTGCGACATTGGCTGGTCCTCCGCGACATTGGGCACTCGAGTAGCGACGAGGAGAATTTTAATGTCGCGGTTAATCCGCTGTCGTGAACCGTGGGTGTTATGGGTCGTTCATATGCGTATAGAATGTCTCCTATAGTGAGTGCAATCGGGGATTAGACTGGAGAATTTCTCATACCATCCGGCCAATCCCTCTTCTCGCCAAGACGAATAGCAGCAGGGAGAGAAAGTGAGAAATGAGAAAACCAAAGCGTTAAATGTGAATTTTGAAAGATCCATAAATCTTTACTAAAATAACAAGGAGCCTCAGTGAAAAATTGAAATGATAACCGAATTGACACAATTTTTAAGCTTTTCACAACTTTTAAGTATTTTTACTTAAAAATTACACTTTTTTCTCAAAAAACTTTATTTTCTCTTCCCGCTTAAATCAAATAAAATGTAAAAATATGAAAAATTGCCATTTTACCAATTCTAGCCTCATATATCAATTTCGATACAATATTTAACAAAACACTCACAAATAAAATATGGAAACGTCCAAAGAATTATTGCAAATTTTCCTAAAATTTCTTTATATTGAACTGAATTATACGCATGTTAATTAATTTTCTTCTATTCACAATTTTGTAGTCAGGCGACGTTCGAAATAAGGATTCTTTACATTATCTTATACATTGAGGAATAAGAATGGGAACAGAAGTGCAAAAAAAAATCTTTTACGTTGAATGGAGTTAAAGTGATGCGATCATCGGATCCAATTTACAGAACAGAATCGTGGCGATTACTTCGAGGTTTATAGGGTTGCCTTACTGCATATACTCTCACCTTTCATCGATCGCCCTTAGCTCTTCTTTTCCTTCTTATTTTCCCTCGTTAACGTTCGGGGTCACAGGTTATGTCTACCATATTGTTCGACGTTCGGACGTTCGATGTTGTGTGCACTCTGGGATAGGTATCAGCACGGAGGGTTTTCTTCCGATCCTCGTTCTTTCTTTGGCCTATTATAGTCCCTTGTTGGGATGCAATAACCCTCACCGACATCCCGTACACGTTTATTTTACTCTCTCGTCTCTAGATAAGATGGATCTCAAAATTAAACAGTGAATTGGTTGCAATGAAAATTTATAGTGCATAAAACTGATAAAACGAGACTAAAATATATACTGCAACTATAACCTGAAATGGGACGCTTCAAATGGTTATGACTTTTCGTAATTATTACTAACCGCATAACGTTCTTCGTTATAAAAAATTCGTTTGAAAATTCGAGTACAGGATCATCCTACCAACGATGCTGGAATATCTTTTTTATTATTACACTCAATTAGCTTATTAATATCATTTTCCCAGTGAAAATATCATCCTTATATTTTTTTAATGGACTTTGTATTTTTTAAAAATTTCATTTAATTTTTTTCATACCCAAAACAATTATTTTCCAAATATTTTTTACGCCTCTCTCGTGATTTCTTACGACCCTATTAATTTTAGATAGCTTTCAGTAGTACCTAGAAATCTACCAAAAAAATATTCAGAGTGAGAAAAAAATATTTGTAGGAGAAAGAAAAATGTTTTTCAAAAGTTACCGTGGCTGAAGTGCACAATAATATGTTTTATGTTTATTCTACTTGTGGCATCTACTTATATCTTTTTTTACGCTATCATAGCTGAAAAAAGTAGCTGAATCACCATATAACTATTCTGTGATCCTGCACAATATAACTATCTCGGAGTATTTATCCACTAGACTGTAAAAAATGTGTACACACACATATAACATATTTTGAATGAGCCGCCTTGTGATCTGAGAGCGGAACAATACAGGGAGGCGAGACAGTCACTCTGTTCTGCTTCTCTTCACCTCCCTTCGTTTTTTCGTTCCGGTAATAGCACGATGACTGGGCGGCTTGTGCCTCAGCGCTGCTCATCGTAGCACTCAACGACGATTGTCGGTCAGTGCGTCGCGACGACAAAGGCAGTTCCGAAGACGACGACCGGCCGCGATTGTGGACAGAACGATTTAAAGGGGCAACGCGCTGCAAAGGTGAAAAACAAATGGCCCCAGTGAAGAAGCGAATGAGAAATGGAGAGGAGAGAGAAGGAGAGGAAAACAGATACGGTCGCGTGGCCCACTTGGACGAACGTGGCATAACTTTACGTGTGTACGTACTACCGTATTCGAAATACTTTTGTAGTACACGAAACTCGATGACTGCACCGTGCGGAACGCAATAAATTGCGCGATACGAATTTTAAACGTGACTATCACCTTTATTTTTATTTTTTCAGTGTGTAACAAAGAGAATTGATTCTGGGGATTCGTGAAGGAGTTAAAGTAGAACGGATTAAGGCTTTCAATGGTCCAGTCCTATTGTCACAAATAGAAATATTAATTTATTACTTTTGTTAATTAAAATGTTAAGGTTTTTTTGAATCTAAGATGAATTTGAATTTTATTTGATAAAGCATTGGCTAGAATGTGATAAGAAGAATACGAATTAAAAATCTTTTTCTTTAGATAAAAATAGAAAAAAAATTGGAACCGATGTCTGGAATCCTTAGGCTTAGGCTTAAATATATTGATATTTGATACCGGATTTATGAGAATTTTGTCAGATGCTTGCGGTCTTTAATATGTTGGTTACAAGTAATCATAAGTATGTAAATTGTTTATGGAATCTAATGAAAATTGTGGTTGCTTGTTAGAGATGGAAGAATAACATAAAAAATCGAGGGTCAAGTCCAGGTCGAGCTGGCATGGAACGGCCCATGTACAGGTGTCTACATCGTTAGGAACAAACGAGACGAGAGTCACACTAGACTGTACGTACACACGTACCTAGTGGTAGATTTAATACGTTACAGTCAGCGTTGCTTGGTGCGTTGCACGCGCGAGAAAGAGAGATTGCAGGTGGTTAACCGGGCGAGTCCACCATTGCGTCTCGAATTTCTAAACCTGTCCGAGAGTCTTCCCGTCTTCGTCGTCTTCAGCTGGAATCGCTGGTTTGTGCAGACCTTAGAAAATTAAACCCCTTCAAGTTCAGAAAAAAATTACGAAATCATTTTTTACCTTTTTCGACCAGAAACGCATAAAAAAGTAATTTAAAAAAAACCACAAATTCAAAATGAAAAGGTTAGGCAGGTGCTCTAAATTTTGTTCATCAATTTTTAAGAAACTATTCTACACATTTTTTGTTATGAATATTAAAAGAAAAATTAATTAAAAACATTTTCAATAACGTTGTTTTATTTTTTAGAATTTACTCTGAATTACTAAAATCCAATAAAATGTTTGGTAGGGAATGTACCTATGATGATCTCTAACAGTTCATTCACTCATGATTCAACTCAATCTGTTAAATTATTCTATTTTGGTACTTACATTCACGTGCGTAATATTCTGGGGTCATATAGTATACATTATCATTATTAATGGCATATGAAAACTGAGTCTCGAGCTTGTAAAACGGTGAACAAAAATGCGAGGTAATCGTCATATAATTCGAGCATGAATGTTAAATAATTCAATATACGAAACGCGGCTCATATCGAATCTCGTTACTCCTCGGCTGTTGGAAGTAACTCGGTACGTTCGTTTATAAAATCGTTCCGAGCGGCGCATTGCAGCCGAGCATAAGAATTCGATATCCGAGGAGGCGCGAAGGCACATACGCATATGTACCATTGGTACTTATGGAAATTTGATATCATACCCTGTGGAAGACGGGAATGACGAACGGACATCGCGATTATTGCCGCGGCGAGCATGCGATGCCACAGCGAGTGCGTAACAAGTATCATCGGCATTGCAGACCTACAGTCCTACATTATAACGATATATTACGCGGAGAAAAGTTGTTGAACACGTGGGCGGTGAGCGATAAACGCAAGATCAATTTTTACCGTCGCGACTATTGCTCCTGCTAATTCTACAATCGAAGCCGCACCTTTTCATCTTCTTGAATATTTTTTATTTTTACTTTTTTTTTTTTTTCATAAAGTAAAGTAGAGTTGTGATAAAATTAAGGAAAATTGTAGCGCGGAATGCATGATAGTTAAAAATTAATAATCGTATTAGGTAACTTCTTATTTTTCTCGTTTCTCTAATTTTTTTTTCTTCTAAGTTGCAACAATAATAATAACAATTATTCGTGGCGAGGTGTCGGCGTGATCGTCGCTGGCGATAATTTCATACATAGAAACACACTTTGCGTAGCTGCCGACGATGTGTCCAGAGATTTAACGGAATAATCCTAAGAGTAGTCGTCTACAAATACTGCAGCAGCATTTCTCTCGGCATTTCTTAGATAATCCTTGTTTGGGATTCAAGAGACACGTGCCGTGCCTCTCCGCTCTCCCGATCTCCCAGGCATCCTTTCTTACTTCGTCCACCAACACTGCGATTACTTATTCAGGATTATAGGATTATTCGAGCGTGAGAGATAAAACGACACCCTGAGAATATTCGCGATTTTCACTTATCGTGTCAGATGAAGAAGTCTCTGAAATGGATTTCATCGTTTCGCTTTAACGTCTGCTCTTCATTCGTATCGATATGAAATTTTTATCCAAAAATTAAAATATTAGACATGATCTTAAACATTTAGAAAAAAAAAGTTGTCTAGAAAAATGTGAATTGCCAAAAAAATAAAAATTTATCGAATGCTCATTTCGTAAATAGAAAAATATTTAACAAATGAACAATTCAAAAAATCGTTTTTTTCCCATTTTTATGTATCTCAGCGTTTTTTTTTTTTTCAAAGAAATTAAAACAGACGATACATTAATGAAGCAACGGTTTATGAGTTGGTTTTAATGGAATGTTTAACCAAAATTTCGAATAAGCAATTTCCGAGTTAATTTTACTACCGTTTATTTTTATATAGGGTTGAGGTATTTGTTAGTCCAACACAATTTATTGTATGACCAATTTAACGGTGTTCTGAATAAAAAAAACCGCCTCGACGCTCAGAAAGAGTAGCGGTATCGCTTTTTTCATGACGGTAAATTGGAATGACGTCGTAAAGACGTTCAGTATTTTTTAATAGTTTTTTAACCGCTACCGCGTTTCTTGTAATGGAATGTATTCATTTATGTGTCAATTGCACGCACGTTCATCTCCAGAGAATTTTAAATATGTACTATCAAAATCTTGCATAACTTTAGATTTTGCACTTCAGAAAAAAAATACAATAAAACATATTTGTATATTCAAAAATTATTGCAAATAAAATTGCAGGCGTTTTACTATTATTTTCGATTTTGTTAAGTAAGGGACATTTTATTTTGCCAATTACTACGGATTGATTTTTTTTTTATTGGAAATGTTAGAAAATGACTACTAATAATTATATTTTTTGTCAAATTCTCCTTCAGTTTAGTAAAATAAAAATGGATAATAATATCTTGCAGACCATGTGACACGCGTTTATCAGCCGTTATAATGTATATACCGTCATTATCGCCATCAAAATGAACACCGGCAACTTCGACATAACGATTTCCTTATTGCCTCGTTGCAAGCTGCCTGCAAGTTACGTATTTTAAAAATCCGTTGGTATTGTACGGTGTATTTCAATAGCAGACAACGGTAAATCAGTCATGGACACCTAGCGGTTTATCAATTTTCACCGTTTTCTGTTTTTCAATTGCCAAATTAGCGACAATTACAATCATAATAGAAATGATAATTATAGTTATCAATTCGTGTCCTATGACCTCTCTTGACTCGCAAAAAAATAATTTACACACTTTTTTATCTCCCCTCAATTTATACTAATTCCTTTAGTGATCGTTAACAAAAATTTCAAGAATAAAAAAATTATTTCTGTAAAATATCGTCCAAAAAATAAAAATCTTTTTTTGTGACTGTAAACTGTGTGGTAATTACGTAGCTCGCAAAAAATGAATCTACACTTTTTTCAAGACCTCTCAAATTTTTGCTAATCGTTTTAGTAATACCGAAAAAATAATAATAATAAAATTTCGTTGCAGTAACGGAAGATAACAAAAAATTTGTTATGCATCCTCTTTTCGCTGGTTTAGAGCGTGGCATTCGGATAGAAAATACTGCAGAAGAGTGTAAAGGAATAGAGAAGGCAAGTGAAGTATGCCGGGGACTATCCCGTGGAAGGATCTGCTCCCAGGACGTGCGGCGTCGTCGTTCCGGCCACACTACACGCTTCGTGCAGGAATCTAGCCTTAATGAGTAAAATTGGCTCTGGCTGTGGACCGTGAAGCAAAGTGCTGCTTCGACAGAAGAAGGAAGCGACCAAGGCGTGCAATACCAGCCTCCTCGCCCTTTTTTGTTGCTGTATATACCAGCAGGATAATACCATGTACATATCCTCGGCCACTGTGAATCTAATTCTGACCATTAATTTTATTTTTCCCCACGCAAATACATGGGAAAACCAACGGAGCTTCCTCCAAGATAATACGAATTACAATAATGCTTGAATGGGTTAACGTAACCCTTTAAAGCTCACTACACCATATAACAAACATAAAAAAATACAAATAGCAACACCAAGGAAAATTTTAACAAAGTGTTCATCTCACAAATTCTATTTTTTTAAATATTCGCACTAAAAAATGTATAAATTAATTTTTTTGAAACACACGTTTAAAAAAGATTTCAAGAAATTTGCAGTTGACTTTTTTTCAATAGAAAATAGGGTTCGAGTTTCAAGGGTTACGAAAATACAAAAATTTAACTCTTCCAAAAAAATTGAAGATGTCTTTTTTCTTACTATTTTGATCGGAAAAATGGACATATGTAAATTTTGATTTTGCCGAACACTTGAGATTTGGTGATCGAAAAATTATGCATCGATCCACTGATTAATGAATTTGAAAAAAATGTGTGCTTCTATAAATTCGAGACACACGGGACATTATTTCTCGCGCGACAGATTATTATTATTTAGCATAACTGGATCTGGATCGTGTATTTAGCGATAGCATTATCCTATTAACATTGGTATGATAAAGCGCGGAGGATATAGTACCTCTTGTATACATGCAGCATATCTACGTCCTGGCTCGGATAAATCTAGTATTTCTCGGTTAAATTGATGGCGGTTGTGTTCTCGCGGTAACTCGAAACGGCTCTCGCGGGATTCCTCGCTGTGGCTCGTTGCCTGGGCCGCACAACCGAGTCGTATTATTATACACCTCCAGGGAATCTTCTTCTCGCTAGACTCCGTTCGTCGCGCAGCGTCGCTCGCCGACACTAAAAACATTTATTCAAGAAAGACCTGTTTCCTATCTGGTGGCCGAGCACTAAATTAGGATCGTCGTTGTCCTCCTTACTCCTCTCATTCATTTCTCTATTTCCACTCTGGTCACCGCGACGCATCTCAAGTGCTACCGCCGCTACTTATGTTTCGTTATTCTCCCAAGACTGCTTCATTTCCACAAAGATATCATTTAAATTACCGGCTGCACTAATTCTCTAATGGAAATGGAAATTAAGTTGAGCCGATGAAAAAACGAAATGAAACAAAAATTTAATAACATGCCGCAAACGCCAGAACTTGTTAATAACCATTAATATTCAAATACATTAAAAAATTCAATAAAACACTAAAAAAAAATTGTATCTAGATCAGCGTTTCGCGAACGGAGGGAAATATTTCAAAAATCGAAAATTCTAATTTTTTAAAATTGCAACACGTGAATTATGAAAATAGCTCAAAAACTCACAAAATCTGTAGAATGACATAAATAATATCATGCATCTGCAGCAACATGAAACATTTAATTGCAATTAATCTTCCAAAAATGAATGATAAAATTCGAAAAGTGCATAACTCAAAAACTAAATTTCTCTGTGTTATGTATTGATTTGTTATTTTAGAACCCAATAAATTATCATCGAACTTTGCATAATAATAAAAAAACTTCTACACTCTATAGAAAATATGACAAGCACGAGGAGGTGCATATCGATCATATATTGGCCATGTTAAAATATTTACAAGATGGAGACTCGCAGTGCACTAGTAGCTGGAGGTAGTAGTGACTCTCTGCCATGTCTGAATCTGTAAAGACGCACTGGAGTAAAAAGGTGGTCGGTGGTCGTTGAGCTCAAGCTTAAAGAACAAGCCTCATGCCATAGGCTCCCTTTCCGGCCCCGTCTGTTCGTTCGCTATTACTGAATCAGGATTTCGCTTTCCACGTGTATATCTATAGCTGCTTACGTTTGCTCACCACGTGTTACGTCGCAGTTCTTTGCGGTTCGCAGAATTACAGGTCGGCTGCGTGATCGCGCGAGCGCGTTTTCTTAGATCTCATCCTACATAGAAGCCTTTACCGGGAGAGTGCGTTTTCTGTGCTTCTGCTACTAAGTTTCTTCCTCCGCGAGTTCCTTCGTGAAACATGAATTTTCGCTTAAGCCAACTCTCAGGATAGAAAGAAAATGGGTATACCGCCTTCTATAACGAGGAGGAGAATTGCGGGCAAACGGATGCGACGAAAGAAATAAAGTCTCAAAGAAATCCAGTGCACGAGCGAGAACACCATAAGCAGCATTCGACGAGAATCACTAACATCCCCGAGCTGTCTGTAAAAATTGTAATTGCCGAGCATGAAACGTCTCCGGCACTTCATCCATTTTATCGCTCCACGGATTCGCTGTTTCTACTACCGGACAAGATTAAATTGTAATCCTCCGATAAAATTTATTTCGGAGCTTTGTCAAAGATCTTATGGTGGCCAAAGTACAGAGAAACGTTGGAGATCCTGGCAATTTAGGGAATTGAAACACACACAAAACAGATCAAAGTGAAGCAATTCAAAAAATGGTCAGACAAATCAGAGAGAAGTCAGGAAATAAAAAATAGCCATAGAAATCATAGAAAAGTGAAGAAACTGGAAAAAATGGTAACAGAAATGATTAGACGATTTGGAGAACTGTGGAAAATTCGGAAAATGCAACATTTTTATCCCACAAAATGATTTATGATCCGCATTATTTTCTTTTCTCCATGGCTCCGAAAAAACTCGACTTCACTTTTCTGTATTGATAATTACTCGCTCAATATAGAATCGATTGTATCTCTTCTCCGAAGTTGCTTATTTTGCAGCACTCGAGCTTATACGGGTGCACTCGCCGTGCATCGTACAACGCTTGGAAGATACCAACTGTGAGATAGAGGAAAGTGGAAACGCCGGTGGCAAATCGGTTATTACTTTCGCAGAGTGCATGTGTATAGTGTACCATGTTCATGTGTATGTGGGCTAAGGTTGTGTTGTATTGCAGTTTGCTCGTGGCGAGGAGAGAGGCAGAAACTACTGGAGAACGAAGAGCATCGCAGGCGAAAGTAGGATGCGAGCGAGTGTACATCCGCGCACTCGCGCGAGCGGACAAACAGAAAAACCAACAGCGTAATGATAATTCCATAGTGAAGGTGGATTGCGCCTGATCTCATCGCACTTTCATCGGGCTAAGGATCGCGGCCAGAATCGAGCAGTAGCGGAATCGCTGCTCCGACCTGAAGACTCTGCACAAGTGCTGCTGCGATTGCGTAGCAAAAATACCGGCTTCAACGCTCTGCTTGGAGAGAGATCAGAAAGACAAGCTCGTGGAGAGAGGCGATCGCGCTTCTTGCCTTTCTCATCAAGTACTGCTCCACCAACCATTTGTAGCTGCCCGTATTTGTGAAGCTTTCAGAAGAGGATACTTTAGGGAAGATGGAAAATTGCTCAAAGATGCCATGAGTCAAAGCGTCGTCAATTTCTCGAAGGAATATGAATTCTGTAGAGCCTGGAACTCTTCAAGCTCAGTAATGTGCATTCTACTTTACACCTTTGCTTAAGAAAAAATTTAAGAAAATTAAGTTGAACGAAGTTAACGAAGTATTGCCATTTTTTCGAGATAGTGAAAACTCGCAAAAAATTCAAACCGTTTTGCCGATTTCGGCCAAATTCAATACCGATCAACCTTGAGTGTGTCTACACTTATGAAGAACTACTTAGTGTAATTGTCAACATTTTTACGAAAGTTAGAGTGCGATTTTTCGTTTTAAATTACAAAATCAAAGAGGGTTTATCAGTTTACTTCTGTGCCAAATTTGAGGTCGATTTCTGTAACGGTTCTTGAGTTATCATCCAAACGAACATTTATTCTAAACCACCTTTCTTCTCATTTGACACTACTTTAATATATATATTTTCATGGCGATTTTATCCACCATAAAAATATCGAAAAAAATTAATGACAAGAATGCTTCTTCCACGAGGAAGTAATATCCGTTCTGCTCGGAGAGAGATCAGAAAGACAAGCTTCGTGGTGAGAGGCGATCGCGCTTCTTGCCTTTCTCATCATGTACTACTCCACCATTTCTCGCTATCTTTATCTCTAAAGCCTCCAGTAGGAGGATCCTCTGCTATAAGAAAACCCCGGAGGCTAGATACGAAACTATCCGGAAGATAGTCACGTACAGTAGTCTTCCTATACTTAACTTCCTTTATTTAACGAGAGGATAGTACGAGAGGTTTAATAAGTTCTGTGATTAATCCTCTTAGCTCGCTGGCACGAAATAACAAGCGCCATGGCTTTTTTCCCCAATGTGAGGACATAGATAAAAATAAGAAAGTGAAACCCATTGAATGATCGCCTACATGTTATAGATTAGATGGTCGGGGACGTCCATTAGAGGACCCGAAGAGTGGAGTTGATGGTTGACCGGGGAAAGGCTTAATGGTTGCTTTCAGACTGTCCAGGATTCAACTCCGATGGATTAGCCATCTTTTAGATAGAGAGGATTCATTTTTTCCCGAGTAGCCCTGTACTTTCGCATGTGACAAAAGATTGAGTAATAGATTTGATGTGAAAGTAAATCGAGTAGCGATAATATCGAGTTAGGTTTCTGGAGTTGATTCTGGAGAAGCTGAGCTAACAATTAACCCATTAAAATACCAATTTGGAGTGAAAGGCCAACAAATTTCGACGAGACCCATTGATTTTTATTGGCTAGAACGTGTAATATTCCCTGAGTGGATGTTTACGTTTCACAGTTCCCATATAAGGCTGTAATTATCGAATCCATCATAATTTAATTTTCCACAATTTTTCGTACCGTCCCAAGAATAATTACAAAATAAACATTCTCTGCAACAATACCCGATATATAAAACCCTCCTCCACTTACCATCCATATAATTTTTTCTAATTCTCCAGACCCGTTCCGTTTCATAGACCGATAAGCAACGAGTGAAAAGACATACCGATTAGACATAACAATTCCGTTCCTCGCCCAAGGGAATGAACAAAAAAACCAATTTACTTTTACGACTCCCCACGACAGGTTACACTCTTCACGGTATATGTACATTAAATACAGTGTCCTAAGTTATACCTTTCAAAAAAAAAAAAAAAAGGATATCTCAACAAACTCAGTGGAAGCACTCATATGCTTATTATGTATACGATAGCATGTACATCTCCCCTCGAAAGCTTCTATATCTCGTTTTATCGCTCGTCTCTCAAGTTTCTCTTGATCGCTTCTTCTTCTTCGGTTCTGTCATTGCTGTGCCATGACCGCAACGTGGTAGCTTTACTCCTGCATCGGAGAGACAAGCCTGACGCTTCGAGAGCTCCTCTGAGTCGCTTAATCGTGATCATCGTGAGTGAGAGGCTGGAAAGACTGAGGATCCAACGTCCAGAGAGAGAGAAGGAGAGATTGTCTCTTGTCAAACAGTCAGGAGACTGCGCATTAACGCGGTATCGGCAGAGGTACCGAAAACGACGCGTGGTCATTAATAACCTTTCAAAACAGTGAGTATACATTCACACAAGGATGAGGATCGTCGCTCTCATACTAACGCTCCCTTTTTTTTTTTATTTTATGTGAACCGCCACGTGAGGAGAAGAAACTGGTTCTTCGGGTGATCGTGTGTCGCCTTTGGGTGTCTCAAGTCTCAGGAACTCACCACCAGGGGGACTCGAGTCGAACGGTGCTAGAGAAGTCTCCAGGCGTGCATCAGCCGAGTCCCTGACACTGACATACTTCAAGGTTCTCTCTCCGGGCACTCCGGCTGCTTATAATACAGTATAGGGCACCAGGAACGTGTATAATACACGCTATAGGCCACCTCCAACACCATCAGAAGGAGAAACGGACGTAAGAGCGGACAGTGAGGCAAAGAGCCGTGACATTGACTCCCTGGAAGGTTTCCCCCTTTTGCGAGACGCCTTAACAACGGGGAAACCTCTCTCGTGAATATGGTAATAAACAAGGGAGGAAGAGGGGGAGGGAAAAGGGGTAAATCCTCGCAGTCGTTGCCCCTGTTGACTATAGTGACGAGCGGACTGCTCCGAGAGATTTAAACGGCGCGAAATCTACGAGGGCGGAAAGGAAGAGCTATGGGGAATTTATGGGTCTGCGAGTCCGCACTGTGAGCGGGTTCATTCGCTTCGCAGAAGGAGTACAGAGAAAATTCGCTGGGTAGGTGGTCGGATGGACGGACATCAAGATCGGTAGCTATCCGTGAATGTTTTGAGGAGATTTATTTGGCATTTGTTTGGGGGCCTCGAAATTTTGTCAGGGCGTGGTAAAAAATTGTTTTGCGAAATTAGGGCGAACGATTTTGTGGATATGAAATTTTTTGTAGAATCTGAAAAGGCACTAACATGTTTCATAATTATTGGGAATATTTTTTTGTAACATTTAAGTTGACAAACATTTATTTCGTACATTTACAATTTGTAAATAAATATGGGGTATCATAAAAAAAATCAAATTACCAAAATTTTGTCTGTTTGGTAATTTTTTGACATAAAAAAGAAATAACGATAATAAAAACTTTTATTGGGTAATGTGGAATGTGATGGGATTAATGGATTAATACTATAAATAACTGGTAAAGTGGTCGACGGCTGGGATCGTCGACCTCAATGCCCAAGAATTTGCATTTTATTTCGCCACCACTCGTTTTATCGGTCGATATGCTCTCGCATAGTTGTTCGATTATTCCAATAAGCTACTGGAGCAGCGAAGAGTTATTGCGCGAGTATAGATTCAGGAGAAGACTCTGGGATACACGGTAGCTCGTTACTGGCTGAAGAGCAAGATGAAAAAAGGAAAGTAAGAGTGATAGCTAGGAATAAGGAACTGCGGCGGTATAGCAACGCGGGTTTCCAAAGCCAGAGCTTCCCGCGATCCCACGTTTAGATTTATCGACGTTAGAAGAACTAATGGTAACGCTCGAGGGAGTCAGTCGGGTTTTAATGGACTAGGATATCCCACATTCGCCATCGGCACTTCGCAGTCTAGAGAGACTAGCCAAACCGATAGTTAAAACGCACCACATTGAGAAAAAGAGAGATTGGTTTAGTTCAACTAAATTAGGCGAAGACTGCCTGAGAAATAAACATTTTGTTAGAATTAGGAAATTCCGGGAAATCCAAAATCACGAATTAAACAATAAAAATAATTTAATAGCGTTTGATTGTTGTATTTAAAAAAACCAGTTCTTCATTATTGGCGCTAAAGTGCCTAACTAATGAAATGCTACTTAGAGTTAGCAGTGAATTCAGAGGAAACGAGCGAATCAAGCGGTAGATTCAAAAGGCCGCACCTCACCTGCGTTTGCATTGTTATCGTGTGTGATTTGGGTCTGCGACGAGTATTTAGGAAGTGCGCTACCCACATCCGCTGTATTCACAATTTTTTTTGTTCAATCAGTTAGCAGGCAATCTTTGGTGTATCTTGGGCCAATCGTATTTCATGCTTTTATTGTAACAAAATGTTATCATTGATCTCAGTCCACATTTAATCCTCCAATTAACTGCGCGGGTGAAACGTTTCTTGGAGAATCACAGTAACGATTTCCTGCAATGAGCGATCTCACCGCGATCTACAAGATCCCGGACTCTCGCCGCTTGAAAATATCAGGGAATCTTTGTACAGATCGTGCTCGCTCTCGGTGGAAACATAGTAACTTGGTGAATGCCGGCAGAACTCGCAAATATCTGATTGGATCCACATACCGATTGCTGCTGTTTTTGATTTTGTTGTTTCTTTAAATTTGTTGCGTTCCAATCCAAACTATGCATCTGAATCAGAAATTACATTCGGCGAGATTGTGATAATTTTAAGAGCTACAAGCGATAATTATTAGTGACTTAACTGCCGATTTTTGTAGCAATTAACATTTTTTTCAACAATTCAACATTTACGGTAACTATTTTAATGTAAAAAAATAATTTTATACATAATTTTTATTCTATAACTCTGAAAAAATATAAAATAAATGCCCACATGAATATCCCATACATTTCTGGTCCATCTTCTTTAAAATTAAGAAGGTTCTATTATTTAAAAACTTATATTATTTTTAAATAATAGGTTCCACAAACATTTCTATAAAATCTGTAAACAAATTCAATAACAATTACAGATAAAAAGTGAATCTCCAATGAGATGGAAGAATGATGTTTCTCAAATTTGTGCGCAGGAATAAGCCGACGATTTTCTCCCGCGATATCCCGAAGCAGGAGCCTGGATGTCTGAGTCAAGAGCGAAGAAGAATCCGGTCACTGCGAGTACATAGAATCGGTTGGGAATCGCAGCGAGCCGGCGCATCTGTCACTCGGATGGTCAGGTGGAAATGCAGCGAGCCATGAATGGCCGCCCACTCGTATCGTAGAGCCGAGAGTGAGAAAGATACAGGAGAGTGGTGATGCAAAGTGAAGCAGTCCAGATCGCCAATTCAAATGGTTTGCGGATGGTGGTTGCACCTAGTTTCGCGAGGGTCGGTGCAACGACTGTACGAGAAGTCGTTCTCTGTTCCGCTCTCGCATCGCGCAGCTTCTCCGACGCGGAGAGCGCAGCCACCGGTCGAACCGGCCCTCGTAAACACCGAGGGCGAGCTCGCGATTCTCTCACGGCAGCTGCGACGATTTATTGCCACTGAAGCTGGAACTCGCGCGTGCGTCGCTCTCTCAGTTCCCGCGGGAAAACGAAGGGGGCGAAATGTAGCGAAGGAGCGGCTGGTATCGAGAGTATATCGACACCCAACGCTCGAGTTGTTGGAGAGCTCGTCGTTCGACGAGCTCTAAATCTAACTCACCTGTCACGTGTGTAGAGAATTGAAAAAAAAAAAGATAAAATACAAAAGGTGAGATCTCCGCAATTTAGAATCGGTGGTCTACCGACATTGAACGACTGGCTATTAAATTCTACAAAAAACAAGGGCACGTCTTTTCTTAGGAGAAACACACTTATCTTTTATTTACTTGAAAATGAAGGGATTTTGGTATTGAACTTTTTTTTAAATGAAATTATCAATTGCAATTTGATACACGTATTTCAGATGAAAGTGAACGTATTTGTTTTTTGGTTCGTTATAGAGAGAATTTTCGTAAGGAGTTGTTTCTATAAAAATGTGAAACATCCCTGTACTAAAGTGTGGCGATTTTTGGTAGATCGATTATTCCAAAAATCATGAAAATCAAATGGTGCTGCAATTGCGCATAAAACATTCGAAGTGCAAATATTTGGGAGAGTTACAGCAAAATTTATTGCCGCGATTTTTCCTTTTATTTTGCATATATCTTGCAGAAATCAGGCTGCAATGCATCAATTAAATTGGTTAGGCCATTTCTCAGTAGACTTTTTTTAAAAAGTGCGGCTACAATGTTATGTAGCTGCGGTATTGAGAAATGTACACCTGTATACATATGCCAGAAGATTTTTCGATTGCCAAAGTAGAAATTATTCCCACACTCTTTTCTCTCTGATTGGATAGCCATTCGGTTGGGCTACTATCCTGCTTTCGAATCATTAAGTACCGATTTAATTATCAGAATAATTCGAGCTGTGGAGCTCGTCGAACGACTCTGTAAATCTAAATCACCTGTCACGTATGGAGGTAATATAATAAAAATTCCAAAAGGTGAGACCTCTACTACGAATAGTAGCCAATCGATATTGGCTGCCGACAATTCGCCTCACATATTCCACATTCGACTGGACGTATTGTCTTACCCTTTCCCTATTTCTCTCCTTTAATTATTGAAAAACCATTCGGATCGTATCCTGGCTTCCAATCATTAAGTATCGGCTTAATTATCGGAATAATTCGAGCTGCATTCGGAGCGATGCTTAGAAGTTTCGATTCAGCCGCTCCCTTCGATTCTCATGAAAACCGCTCGACCATATCCTACAGTATTATGTATCCAGTATGTGGCATATACACTGAAGGATAATTTATTATTAACGAGCTCACCCGTTCTTCCTACGTACATAATATGTGCACAAATGTTGCGTCCACTTCGTACCTGCACGCAGGTAATCTATACGAGGCATTCCGTATCACTTCATTCACTCACGCGACCATTTTTTCAAATCATTTCTAGAAATGAAATAATATTATTTGGAGAAATGTACCGAAGGTGCAATTTATTCAATTATTGGAGCGAATTTCACATGTTATTTTTTACCCAAGTTGTTTTTTGTTGATTTTTTGGAGATTGTCAGTCGAGTCTAAAGATTTTAACCACGAAAATATGCGTTTCTTTTATGCCTTATAATTTTACTGAAAAAAGTACCGACAAATATTTGTTTAAGGGGAAAAATCATTGCAAGTTTCGATATCCGAAAATCCAAATGAGAATAATATTATTCACATTGTTTAAAATAATTACAATTTTTCATTTTTTCGATTTGTGGTTTTACAGTGATAATCTGGTTTTTATTTACTATATAATTTTTTGTTCGCACTACAACTGAAATGAAAAGCCCTTTAGCAAGAGTCGCGGTAGCGTCTCGACGCTGAGTGCAAAAAGCAAAATAATAACTTATATATAGACCTTCATGTACACCAACGTAGATCAAATGATCCAAACGAGGATCTCGATCAAGGAAACTAGCCAAGCAAAAAAAAAAAGAGGATACATAAAAACGTGATTTCCCACGCGAGTGTCCGACGAATGAGCTTGCGTGCGTGAGTAATTAACGATCTGCGCGAGATTGAGGAAAGGGCGAGAGGAACACACTGATTGTAAAGGTATGTATATAAACATACATACCTACATATACATACATACACATCTTAGCTAGATACGTGTCCTTAGATCTCCGCTTTGAGATGTTTTATAACAGCGTCGTCCACTTGGTCCAACTCGTCCACCATATGCTGTCTGCATACTCGGTTGAGATTCAAAAAAAGCCATTGAAGTATGCGAACGTCTCGCAAGGACTCGGCGATCTCAGAGATATCCGCAGCTCGAAACGATTGAGCTTAGAGATAGGCATAGATATATTCTTATGCTGCAAGTGATCCTCGAATGCAAACGTGATCTTTAGATCCACTGCTGGACTCTCGATGCTAAATTTGGCCAATTAAAGGTACTGCTTATTTAAATCCCTGGCTGGATGTCAATTAAGATTCATGTCTCCGTACAAAGACTATCTCTGAGCTGAGTTACTCAAATGACCACAGATTTACCGATGATAGACGTGAATAAACCCTGAAAAAAATTATTTTTGTGACAAAAATTCTTGATTTTTATTGAAATCTGCTCCAAAAAAATCAAGAACTAAAACATTTGAATTTCTCCATAGATTATCGACGGCAAGGAATTTACGTGAATTAAAAAAAAAAAAATGGCTACACCGACAGAATGCCTCATACGCAAAAAAAATAACAGTAACCTCCTTTTTTGCACCTGTGAAGTACAAAACATGAAGTTGCAAGAACTTTCTACTTCTGCGATTTGTGAAAGGTGTATAATAGTAAAATTTTCCTTTTCAAGCTTCGAAATATTTCATGCTGCCCGGACATGAATTATTTAATTACTTTCTTCAAATTTGAAATGACTGGTTTTCACTGATCTTACCGCTTGAGATTTTTACATAGTGATTTCCGTGGAGCGGTGATGGCTACGGAGATGCGGAAGAAAATTATATCCACTGACGATTACGCTGCGGCTTCGGAGTGTACAGCTACAAACATCGCACAGGAGAAAGATACGCGGGAGGAGGAGGAGGAGGAGGAGGAGGAGGAGGTGGTTGAAGAGGATATACTTTGTACGTTGATTTGTGGCTTGGTATGCCAGGTAAATCTTTCCTCTGTACCGCGTGGTGAATAACCGCCCGCATAGTTAGCTAGCTAAACTCTAGTAAAGCAAAGTACTAGCCACCCCGAGTAATATACTCATATATATCTATGAGTATAAGAGCAGATAGATCCTCCTACTTTATGCAGTTTGATGCTTTTCATACTCTCTACGTTATAACGACACGCATTTGCAATACCGTACACGTTATTCGTTAAGTTACAGGGTGAGCACCGCCCGCAACATGTTTATTAACGTTATTTACCAGCAGCTCGCACCGCCGCCACGATATAAAGTCCAGACTACAGGAAATATTCAGAAGGAAATCTCGGCAAAGGGCGATTATATTATATTCTCGATCGACCTCGTGGCTCTTGGAGATTGTGCGATCAATGACGCGCTTTTATCCCCCAAGCAAATTCCATCTTCGTAGACAGAAAAAAAAAAAAATTGAAAATCAAAGTTTAAAAAAAAACAATTCCAATATGTTTGCAAATATTCTTCAAATAATTTTGAAAATACTGCTACAGAAAAATGAACCGAGAATTTCTGGATTAAAAAAGCTACTGTCCTTCAAAACGTTAACGTTAAGATTGTTCAATTCACAACTTAAAAATTTCATTATTATTTAAAAAAATGATATAAAACAAAAGATTTTGTTTTATTTAAATTAGAAGCAAAGCATAGAACTGCTATTACAAGCTTCATGTTTTGCTGGAGCGGCCGACACAATATAATACCAGACTACAGTAAATATTCCCCAGTAAATCTGAGCAAAGAACGATTATATTATATTCTCGATCGAGCTCGTGGCTCCGGAAGATTACACGATCAATTACACGCCGTTATTCTTCCCCGAAGCGAATCTCATCTTCGTGCCCTTCGGAAAAAAAAAAGTGGCCTCAACTAGACTCTTCTTCAAGTTGGAGGATCAAAGGAAACGCGCCGGCGTGAAAAACCGTCGCGGAGATAAAATTCTGGTGAGTAACATTCGTCGTCCTTGAGTATCTATTCCTTATATACTTTGTTTCGAACATGTGATGAAATCGTGAAACGATAACTCCAATTAATCGTCGCTTCTTGACACACAGGTACCAAAGCAAAACGCTTGAGATGGGTGACGCCGGTTGAAGACGCCGATTGAGTCGGCAACATCGTCAGGATCGAACGTCGATATAAGGAACGACGACGACGAATAAGAAGAGCGAACGAAGAAGCGGATAGACAGCACGATCTGGAAAAGGAAAGCCACGAAGCTTTCTGCGCGCTAGGATTTAAGAGCAACGAGGACGAGGCATCGAGCGACGTGGCCGTGCGTTGAAAATTGCATCGTGGTGCAGATTGAACAGCGCGACTGTATACACGGACGTCCCTGTCCCCTTGTTTACCTGATTAACGTACAACGCGCGGCAATTACCTGAGAATTTATTACGACGATTTCTGTGCACTGGCGTTACAGTGTATATACGTATACGTACCTATACTCGAATATATATACTTTGGCGCAAAGTACATACTAAGGAACTACCCTCTTCAGGGTCTGCATGGGCCATTCCATGGTAATTCACAGTGGCTGAAACCCGAACCTCGTCGACTGTACAATACATTTTTTTACGTGGTTCTTATCGTTCAAGAAATATCTGCGAATTTTCTTAAATTTTTCTTTCAAGTCATTCCTAATTTACAAAATTCAATAGACGATATACAGAATCGCAACTTCGATAAAAACACACAATATCGGTAAATAAAATGACAATTTTTTTCGAGTGATTTTCACACTGGAAGAAAAATTGTATTTTCTTCGTTATCACGTTTTTGATTGATGTTGGAAGGTCTTTACATTGTTTGGAGAATCTGATAAGAATCACAGATGTTTATTGCAACGATAAAAAACAAATAAAAATATTTATTGTGCGAAACGAGAGGTTTCGGGTTTCAAAGTGTGTGAGTTACCATGGAATGTCCCATATAGCAGTTGTGTTGGTGTGTTGCAGGGAACGCTTTAAATTTCAGTGCTACTTCGGTTGGCACTTGTGTAGTAGTACGTTTGTAACACACACTTGTGTATAAATGTGTGTATGTATAGAGAGAAGCTGGCTGGCTGGCTGATAGGTATGGCCGAGTAAGGCCGCAAAGTGTCCTGAACGCGCGCGAGCCACGTTTCAATTTAACGATTACGACCTCGTACGCCGAACGATCGGCAGGCGCGGTGACGACAACTACGGCTCTGAACGTATGGAACGTTCGTTAACCCACGAGCCGCTGGAGACGTCGTTGTCGTTGTCGTTGTCCTCGCCCTCGTCCCGTTCCTCCAAGTTTGGAACAAAGTTAAGACTAACTTTGCGTCTCAATTCGACAGACCAAGTATATGCATCGCTGCGATTTTACAACTGAACAAAAGATAATATCAAACAGATTTTTTGAAATTCGAATGATAAAAAGTGATCTTTCAATTGCACAAGAACGCATGGATTGCCCATTGATAGTTTTCAAGACAATCATCGTCTCTCGGAGCATTTACAATGATAGAACATCGATAGATAATTACACGCTAGGTAGACAAGTGTAATAAGTTCCACTTCACAGAATATTTTTCTCACGGAAGTTTGATATTTTATTGTTCCCATTATAGTCTATTCAATAATTATAGGTTTATACAAGAATTATGAGACGCAGACGTTTCTTCAGGCCATCAATTGAATTTAGCATACACTGGGAAAAATTCATGCGATAGAATGCTCCGTTGCGTTGTTCTATACAAATTAGTTACTCGTGCCATAATTTAGTTGCTGATTACATTATTTATTGTTGCGGTAATAAAGACATTGTTGCACTTTCGAGAAAGAAAAAAAAAATTCTGGTGCCTCTGCTGTATTTCAATCTTTTACGAAAAGAGTACAAAAGAGCATAAACATTTGATATTTTTTCGGGATTTGTAGGCATTCATTTCAATTTTTTAAAGAGAAGGGTATAAAGATTTGATATTTTTTAGGGGCTTCAATGTCTTATTTTTATTCGAGAAAGTTTGAGGTCTATGTCGATTGCTTCCCAGGCTTCTCATTAGATAGTGAAATATTATCGTACACAACCGCAGCTATACGTAGACCGCAGTTGAAAACAACGTATATCGACGTCGGGTGTCCTCGTTATCCGTTTCATTACATTTAATCCTCCCGACATTTTTCTTCGCTGGGTACTCTCTTAATTCAACGTGCGGAGTCTCAGCGCGCGACTTGAAACGTTATCTCTCACGTCGTTCGCCACATACTCGTGATAGTTACGACGCGGATTGAAGCGCAGCAGTGATATCTGACCGCGTGGATATGGAATTACTAGCCCCACAGTCAACCCCTTGCGGGGCATTACCGCCTGCGTTGATCTACTCAGACGGTGGATATTAATTCTCACTCACTTATCCTTTCCGCTGGTCAACAGTTATCATAACTTGTTTGTCCAATTTTCTCCGCAATTTTATCTACCATTTCCACGTTCTGCCATTTATAGAGAAATAATTACGGAGTGATAATATACGTTATGCAGACTACATTCATCTGTGACGTCGAAACTTTTATGCTTCTTTAGAAATTTGATATAGCCGTTAATTAATATTTTGCAATATTTAAAAAAATGTTCCACAGCATCTAAGAAATTTCCTTGGACTGCTAATCAATTTTTACAGCAGCTAATTAATTTTCTACAACCTATGAAAAATTCACCATAGCAGCTAAAAAATTGTTGTGTTAGGTAAATAATTTGCTGAGTCAGGAAAAAAATTTGTTAGCACAGCGAAGGATATGCTAGAAATACGTGATTATTATTTCGTTCGCGGCGAATACCACGAAAACATCCTAACGAAAATAATAGAAGCAGCAAAAAAAGTGGCTAAATTCTTCCTCTTATTATATGACAAAAAGTGGTTGTAGGAAGCGAGAAAAATATCAACTCTTGCTTGCAACTGTTACTTATTATCTTCGGATATCTTGCGGAAGGGACTCGGTCTGATTCTATCCTATTATTGCTTAGACGTTGTAGGATCGCGGATAGAGCAGCTCCCGCGAGATCGGAATTTAATAATGTACGGGTGTTCGATCACTTCTAACGTTTCGCCCGAGAGGTTACGGAGCAATCATTTTACGAGGTATTACTGATAGCAATCCTCCTCTCCTTCTGCGCAGTAGTGGGCACAAAAATACCAAAACTATCACTAACACTTGAAAATATAATTTTATCCCAGACAAAATGTTACGTCATGAGAAATTATATTGCATTGTGAAATGACTTTTTCACCTTTTCCATCGAATCCAAAATGAACAATGTCCATGACAAAAATCAACACGACAAATTATAAAAACAGCATCTTTTTACAATTCGTATTTTCTCCTGTGCAGTTTTTCAAAATCCCAGCATCACGCCAACCGATAAATTCCATGCGATTTACGATCCTATTTTTATGCATCAATACAAAAAATAAAACTTGCTATAGAATTTTTTTAACCAACAAGGTTGATCGTTCAAAACAAAGATATCAAAGTGTGCATTTGAAATACCGTGTATCTACGTACAGCCACGTCTATAAATTACAGATGAACGAGGAGCCGGAGAATCTGCCTGAGATCGGAGGAATACGATCTGTAGAAACGTACTCATCCGCTGCGTGCTCGGTACACGCGAAGCGGGCAATAATCGAAGGTCGTCGATGTGAATCCTCGCGAGCATGAAGCACGCGCTCGTCCAGGCATCAAGATTCGATCGGACGTTGAATACCTCAGACAGTCCACAGCCTGGCGATCGTGGAAGAATAAAAGAAAAACAAAGCGAAAAAACAAAACAACAAGAGAGAGAGAGCGAGAAACGAAGAAGCGAAGAAAAAGACCAACCGGACCGTACATTATGCCAGACTGGTCGTTATTCGGGCGTAACTGCCAATTATGTGCGCCCGGGAGACGAGAAGTTGGCCCGGAGGGCCAAAATTTCGAGTTACCAACAGAGAAACTGTGCAGCGTGCTCACCGAGCACAAGAGAAAAGAGACGAGAGGAGATGAGAGTATCGGATGCTGTGTTGTTGAATTTCAAGCTGAGAGGGCATCGCGCGCGGAATATTGAAGATTTTATGAGGTAGGAAGATCACGATGGAGGTCTCAAAATAATGAATGAGACACTGGTTTCGATAAAGGAATCTGTAAAAACAACAACAACAACAAAAATGACGCTGATACTGAGACTGCTATTTGCAGTAAGTGCAGTGCAGAAGCAGCAACGACGAGTTCCTCACGCCGCGATGCCACGGAGCCTGGAATCCCTTGTGTTGAATATAACCAGAGAGACTCTCGTCGCGAGTAAAAATGAGTTCCGTGATGCAAAACGTGACCACCTCGAGCCACGAACTGTGCGCAAGAGAATAAAAGGTTTTGCTCTGTCTCTCTTTCTCGCTTTCTCAGTCCTTTTTTTCTTCCTTTTTTTAGTTACTTCGTTTCTACTCCTGCTCAGGATGGTTTTGTGATCTTATTCTTCATCTTTCGCTTGTTCTTCTTCCATCGTTTTCCGAACGTGGTTTGTGCTCTTGTTCTGTTTCGTACCTTGTAACAATCGTGCTCTGCGTTTTTGCCGAACGTACTGAGCATTTCTGAAGCTACTGGTGATATGAGAATTCGTAGAATGCTTGAGAAGAGTCGGTTGTCGGTTTGTCTCTGGATTAATTTTTTATTCTGTTGTCCAATCGTGAATAATTATGTTCCCTTTTTTATTTGAAAAAAGCAACATTGTACCACGTTTGGGATATAGAACGCTTTTGGAATGATTATTAAAATAATTTATTGTGCTACGACAGATTATGCAATTATTTCGTTAAAAAGAAAGATTAGGTTTTCCGACATTTCACTGTAGGAATTAACACTAATTACTTTCTGCACCAAACAAATAAAATATTTGTTCATTCTCTGTACTATAAATTATAGAGAAAAAGGTGTTGTTCAAATTTCCACAATTTATGGGAGGATAATTTGGTCAGTTAATTAGCTATGAACAGTCATTACTTATATTACTCTTTTATCGAGCGCAATTTTTTTTTCGAGAACTATAAAGTACAGTAAAATAGCCTTATTAACAAATACTTATATTAGTTACTTGTCACTGAAAAAAAAAAATTAACAAATTGAATTTGCGGTTATGTAATGTAATATAAATCTTACGAAAGGACCTAAACTAGTCGCGGCTGTCGTAGGTTTTCATGACGTACCCTCAGAGACACAACGCTAAGTTATCTCAAGAACACGTGGGTCGATATGGGATCCTTCGCTTCCTGGACGGGTCAGCTCTTGACTTTGAGTTACGCGTTAATAGCTTCTCATTGTTATCCGTAATAATTCCTTCCTACGCCTAGCCAAGGCGAGGATGATAGATCTTCCCCCTGAGGCTTGTGTATAAAGTGATAGCACATGCATAAAGACCCGGTCACGATTATTTCTTTTGATCTTCTCCAAGTCATTGTAGACGATGATCCTCTATTTTATTAGTATCGATTTTATTACACTACCAACATCTTCCTGCATATTCAGCTTTTTTAGTATCATTTTACATTGTGCAATCGATTTAATAAATCGGCAGCTCTGGCAGGAATAATATTCCTCCCATTCGCTCCCACAGGAAATTTTGCAATCGCAAATTGAGTGTCGTTCCCTGACGGAAATGTAAAAGATACTTTTTAGAGCCATTATTATTTGCCATTAAATTGCCTGTACAAATATCAATTAGGCCGTCAAGGTATAAACGAAACCTCCAAACTATAGAAGTGGATAGTGGGATTCGTTTTTGAAATTCTTACCATTTTTAATTGTATTTTTAATTATTGAAATGATTTTTATGATGCGTTTCTTTAATACGAATTATATATTTTTTAAATGATAAGAATAGCCGAGGAAAATTTTCTAAACTAAAGTATTGCAACATGTTTTCAAAATGTAATTTTCAAAAATCAAATTACATTCTGTCCATTGATTTGTTCCGGCAGCTAATTTGGCAATCATAAATTGAAGTGTCATCTCCGGAATGTGGAGGATACTTTTTTGAGCCACTATTATTTTACCAACAAATTGCCTGTCGAAATGTCAATTGACTTGTCGGGGTATAAACGTTACAGTAACGAGATGTAATCAGTTACGATTATTGGAATCGATCAAAGTCGAGGTCTTAGGTCAGGGTTGATATTTCTTAATTTGAGAACTGATCTCTTCGTGGTTGGAAATTATTGTACGCAGGAATCGAGTTATCAGGTTTATTGAACCAGTATCATATGTCGAATTATAATGAAAAAGTATCGTTGCCAATGATATACATCATGATAGGATAATTCTATGAGATCATTCCTTTTCATTTGTCGTTTGTTCACCGCTCGCATATTGTAACGTTACCGAGAAATCGTCGAGAGACCGTTCCTTTTTTTTTTCTTCTTCTCCACATAAAGTTCTTTCCGTATTACAAGAGTGAGTTGTATGGAAAGTCCAGGGTCAAGATGGATCGGTCTCTTACAATCGACTGAAATTATAGACCAGCTCATATGTGTAGTGGCACAAGTTCTTATATCAGTCGTAATATCTAATGAAAATAACATTAGCCGTGGCATTTTGTAGTAACACCTGTAAAACTACAACAGTTGATGACGGAATTTTCAAAGAACTGCTATGTAAAATCGTTTAGAGATGTTTTTTTAGAATTGCTATTTTAGTGTCGATTCTTGTAGTTAATTACAATTTTTATTGATATGGAAATTTAAAAACAATGTTTTCATTATATTATATAAATGAAAAAATATATATTCCTTTGTGAACATTGATTTAAATAGAGAATATTTATTACAAATATATTCTAGATTTTTATTTCATTATAGAAAAAATCATTGCGCTGTAAAAAATCAAAAAAATTATTTTTTTCCCAGTTCTGACTGTGGAATTTTTCTCTGTGCAAAGGGAAATACTTTTGCTTTTATAGAATTAATTTACCGAATCGTATTTGAGGTATTTTATTTAAATGGAATTGAATTTTTTTAAATTATCACATCAAGCATTAAAATTATTATCACATTAACGTTTAGTGGTAAATAATTTTTTTCTTGTTTATGATGTGAAGATTATTGTTAGTAGTGAATGACACGAAAATACCGTGACGTTAAAAGTGTGGGTGAGTGAGTCGCGATGAAATAACGAATTCAATCCGTACGAAAGGAAGGAAGAGCGTACGAGGGTGGCACAGGAAAGGAGAGAGAAAGTGAATGCATCAACGTGTTGCATTCCGGAGGACCCTGTGGACCCTATGGGCTGAGCCTCGAGCTCCCAGTGAGCACCTAGGCACACCCCGCTCGTAATATGCAGATAAGAGTATAAATATGAAACATGAGATCACTGTGTGTGCCACCTACGGAGCCGCAGTCGTTGCTGTTGCTGCTGTTGTTGCTGCTTCGAGCGACAAGCTGCATAAGCTCGTCTGGACTTAGCCTCAGGCAAAGGGACAAGAAATAGCTGTCAACGGAACACGAGAGTTGATGAAGTTTAACGCTGTTATTTAATCGAACAATTAATATGACATTAGAAACACGAGAAAAAATTTATCCTACAGGATGTGAATTTTTCTAATGGCTATATATATATTATTACTAAAATGGAGACACTAAAAGCTTAACTAACTTTTTTTTTCTGCGGTCCCTATGAGATTAAAAGTTAGTATAAATTATTCTCGCCTAAAATTTATGTTATTGTATGTTGTAATTTAAAGTCCTAATTTTTACAGTTTTTGAAATTGAAGGAATTTTTTAAAATTTCACGTGGATTTTCAATTGCTTCAATTTAATATTGAATTGCAGAAACGAAAGAGATTTGAATCATCAGCTTATGTTTGTAGTTGTAATTAGTCGTGGTTTAATTAATTTTTTTGATGATTGCGCCATTTTTGAATCAATAGCTTGTAAGTGTGAGTCCTTCGTTTTTAAACTTTCTTCGGAATAAATTATTCCATGAGTCGTAAAAAGAGAAACACTGGCAGCAGCCAGCAAAAAAGCTGTTAACTAAAGGGGAAAAAGTCGGTTACGTTGTTCTAATGATTTGTATAAACAGAGAAAAAACTAGAAGTGTCAGGCCCGCTATTATTGCACTTTCCTGCCCAGATTTCCTCAGAAGATCTTGTCTAACTTCTAGAAAGTGTCGTTAAGTTCGAAAAGCGGAATAGAGTTCGGTGCCAGGTTAAACCATCTTAAATCATGACTGTATCTCCATTTTTTCTCATTAATTCAAAATGATTTCGCTGAGAAAGTCAATTGATTTTACCTTAGACACGAGAGACTTTTGAGATGATAATTTCATACTTCCAAGCGAACTTTGCTTACCGACTTCACAATTCTTGTCAATTATTTACTTTTGATTGATAAAATGCTGCCACAAACGTACGCACTTAACAGTCAACGTATCGCACATTGGGGTCAAATTTGGACCTTTAAACCTCGCAACCTGAAAAATATAAAAATATAATAACACGACTGAAATTGCTGACTAAAAATACGTAACTCACTGACTTTTTGAAGAGGGATTGTACACCAGATGTGCATTGTCATTGTGAAATAATTTAATGCTTGCAAAAAAAAAACAAAATTACGAAAGCAGAGTTATTATATCAACGTGCGCAAATTATAACAAAAATTCCTCGAGGCACTGAATCAGCATTAAGAATATTAAAAACCAATCCAGCTTAGCGCTACCGCAAAGTGAAATTTATTTTAAAAAGTCACGCCCATACATTAACTCGATTACAGCCGATCTTTCACGCTCTCGTAATTCGTATCTGATATTTTTAAATTGAGATGTAATTTCGGTATAATTAGAATTAAATCCCGAGGCGAAGCCGTTACTTTCGATGTTGCATTTGCCAGTAATAAATGAAAGGGAATTGATATAGAGGAGATAAAAGTGTTCGTTTGTTTACGCAACATAGAGAGGCCCGATGATCGTTAGCGAGGATTCTTCTGTGTTGGCTATGCGCGGCTCTGCCACGATGTTCATGTATCATTAATCGATAACCTCCAGCACCTTGAATCACGTCCTCTTTGCGCATAAATTCCGTCCAGTATACATATTTTATAGCGCTGATATCTGCAACGCCTTGCCAGTTGCGCACGATTCGTTCAAACGGCAAAATCTTGCGTTACTTGTTACACACGCGACCGAGAGACACATTCGAAGAGGCAGGCAACGCGTTGGCGAGCGCATCGTTGGCTAGTTGCAAGAAAACTTAGCACGAGAGCGCTACGTTTGACAGCAACGTAGTTTTAATATTATTTTTTACTTTGCAACACTTCTAACAAGCAAAATTCTATGAAATATCATTCAAATACATTCACACATGTACTGGCAAATTTGGTAATTAAAATTTGGGTAGATGACATTAAAATTAAAAAGACTCGTGTATTAAAATCATGACTTGATGATGCAAATTGAAATTTAGGGAGATAACATGAAAATTAAAAAGATCCGCATTAAAATCACGAGTTTTATAAAGGAATTGGAATTAATGAAGCTTTTTATAATTAAGAAAAATTGCTGCAGAAATATATTAGTTTTTGTAATGAAATTTTTTACACTGTAGCAAAAAGGAGCAAATGGTCAGGATGATCGACTTGCACACAATTATTATACACAGTTTTTGTTGGGGATTTTCTATTATATATTCTAGTTAGATAGTTTTACAGTGTGTCATAGTGAGGAGCTCTTATGAATATAACGTCGTCGTGATTCCACGCTTGATTGTGAAATCATTCGCTTGCGGTGCAACACACTATGGCGACTGTTGTAGATGCATTTATAAACAATGGTGAACGGGTTGGCGTGTGGATTGCATACACGTATGCGCAAAGTGTACGCGCTGTGTGGATTGTACGCTTTGCACTTTCCTCTCTGAAACACTTGACATATGACGGGGCCCGGGAATTTAGCGATGGGAATTTTTTTTGTTTTTGTATTTTATCAAATGTAAAAGCTGGCCTAGTTAATTGACCTGATTACTACCCAGCAAAAGACTTTTCCACAAAGACGAATCATTTGGAATTAGGTCGGGAGTAAACAATTTTTTTCTGAATACCTTTTCACAGTTTTCACGGTAAATTCATTAATCATGTTTATTTGTTCACGATATTTCTAAGCACATTTATGTGAACGTTTTATCTATTTTTCAATTCAATTCGAGGGTCACACATTTTTTCACCATAGATAAACATTGTTCGAAATTGATGAAATCTCAGTAGAATAAAATATTGAAAAAATTGAAAGAAATTTACAGTAATCGTGAAAAAAACCAAAAATGAAATTGAAATTAGTCCCATTTAAAATAATGATTAAATAGAAAGATAAAACGTGATTACGTTATTCCTAATCTGTTTAAAAATATTTTAAATTGCATTCTGCATTTTTTAATTTTTATTTCATTCGCTTTTACGTCAATAATAAGGCAAGTCGTGGAGGTAGAGGAACCAAAAGAATTCCGAAGTATATTATTATCATAACGGCAGCCGGCAAAGCCTACGGCTATAAGTTACTTCGAGCTCATTGACACTCCCGTCACAACTGCTTACGCTTACGAACGGGTGCGAGCCGACAATACGAAACTTTCACGGACGTCTGTCTAACCGTCTGTTCGTTCTGGCCACGCGACAGCTTTATTTCTCCTCGTGATTATCGCTGCAGGACATAGTTGCTACTTTTAAGCGTCGTTCGATTGTTTCAAGTGCAGATCCTTCTATTGTTCTGTCTCTGTTTCTTGCCAATTATGGAATAATAATCACGACTCTGAGTAAGAACATCTTCTTCGAAAAGAAAACCTGTCAGTTATTATTACGAACCAAATACAATCTTGTTGAGAATTCCTCGATGAATATTATTAATATTAAGCTTACAAGAACGTCGGTAAATATTCAGCATGAATTAATATTGCAATTCATAAAATTTTTACATACATTTTATTCTAAAAAGTGTAATTGATGTTTGTATTAATTTTAATGTTCTTTTTAATGTGTCGTGAATTATGAAATAATATCCATAACGCTGAGTAATAATTTCTTCTAAATATTATACATTTTTTAAAATTGTTTACACTATCAAAAAATTATGTTGACATTCTAAATGGGTTAAAAAAGAATTTCTCGACTTATTTGCTTGTTGGTAATTTCGAAATAATGATCATAATCCTCAGGCGACTGCACTGAGCGTTTCCTTTGAATTTTATGTCAGTTATTTTAATGAATCCAACACAAACTTATTAAGATCTTCCTGCTGAGTGTTATTTTAATTTCAATTAGACGAAGCGTAATATTCAGCACGGATGTACCGTCAACTTTCTCTCGCTATGTTATTTCAACGTTGGTCCGTCCGAAAAAAAAAGAAAAAAAAAAAAAAACACTGAAAGGGAAAATGGGAAGGTGGAAGCCTTTGACTCGATGATTCCGGAGATTCTGTAGAATAAACAAACCTTCGACCGGAGTAGGTATTACTTATTAGTAGTTCCTCGCGCTGTCCCCTCTTCGATGACGAATGTGGCACGAGGACGTGCGTATTGCCAGCGCAGCCTTTTGTCACTGTGCGCAACAGCGCAGGCGACGCCTTATTCACAGAGTGACGACGAGAAACGCTTCAACGAAGACGGGTACGAATATTTATACAATAAGTGCCGCGAGAAAAGGCGAGGCCAAGACTTTACTGTCGTAAAAAAAAAAAGTTGTTTCTACGAGAAAAAAAAACATATATAAAAAACACAAATAGTCCATTGTAATAAGCATTACAATTTTTCAAAGCATTCTTTAATATTATATAAGCAAAATGCATGTTTTTAAAAATTGTTTTATTTTAAAAAATAAAAGCCAAAAATAAATATTGTCAACTGATAACAATAGGATACATAATCCAAATTTTTTCGTAGAGTTGAATTTCCTTTAGGCACTTTTTTCTTTAGAATCATTTTTCTGTCCTGATTGTCCATGGGAATTTTTACCACGGATATTCTTTTCTAGATTCATGAGAAACGCTTAAACGCCGTTTAACAACAAGTTTTACCGACGGGTACGCAAAAGCGTAGAATAAGTTTCGCGGGGAAGTCCCTCTTGTCATTGAATTTCTGTTCCCAACAAAAAAAAAAAAAACACAAAGGGAAAAAAATAGTCGATTGCAAGTGGAATATAAATGCAAATTCGTTCCTTCTTCCTGTGTGAGATCGTGAGGTCAGCTAAGGAAACGCTTAATGCACATGCAACGCATCAGCGGCAGCTGTTCCTAAATATAAAAAAATTACATCGGACATTCCACGTAAATTGGCAAAATCCGCAGTTCCTCCTCATAACCAAAACAACAACGTATATTTTAACATCTATTTTTCAATAAATTAATTATTTTTCATCGAAAACCACCCCAAATGTCAACACTTTTAAATTACACCTACGATTTATTATTTCAAAATAACAAATATTAAGTCAATACCATAATTAGTCATCAGAATTAGCAAAGAAGAGGTATTCTAAAAAAAAAAAATTGCTTATTCCAATCAATAAAATGTCAGAATGACAAAACGATAAAAATTTCGTCGACTCTACTAACAAATTTACGATAATTTCAGATCCGAGGCCAACATTACCATAGTAAAAAAATCGTTTCCAACGATGAAGAAAAAAGAAGAAGGAAAATTTGCCAACCGCAAGTGGAATTATAATTTGCGAATGCAAATTCTTTCTTTGATCCTGAGTAAGATCGAGAGGTCGAGCGATCGAAGGAGATATCTTCCGGTGCGGTTGTGCTGATGGTGTTCCTACATCGTCGAGACGAACGGCTCGATCACGGGGTTCCATGTGTGCTGCTGAGTTGATACGTACAGCCAGTCGCAGCGATGTATTTGCGTTACGTACTTACGTACGCTAATTGATCGAGTCCTTAGCGAGGAGGTGAAGGTAAAAGGAGTATACTCGTCGCGGGTACTTGTAACGACAGAGAGTGCACCGATCTTCGGGGTGTGAGGGGAGAAGAAGTGCATTAAAGCTTTCGTGTATAGCGAAGAGTAGTCAGTAGACATTCTGCAGAAGCACTTGGTAAGAGAGCGAGAGATATAATGAAGATGCGCATGCACGACGATTCGTGGAAGTGCCTCGACGTTCACCTCTTCGTCTTCTTCTTCTTCTTCTTCTTCTTTTCGTTGCCTGCGTCCTCCTCTTCTTCTATGTGCAGTAGAAGCTGCAAGAACAAATATATTAAACACGATAAATTTGGTTCAAAATTTGTGATGAAGACCTTTCGATATATCGTTATGGAAGTCAATTAAAAGAAGATGCCGAAGAAAATATCTCATGGGCTTTATTTTTATTTATTTAAGTTTTTTCATATTTTTTATTCGACAACGTTCTATATCTTTATTGCCTCACGCGAGGTTAGCCAAGAAAAAAGCCTGGAGAAGTTACCTTTTTTGTGTTAGAAGGCGTAAAAAAAATTTTGGAGCGCGAACAACACCGAAGCCGGGAGCTACGATCGATCTTCTCTCGTTAGACTTAACACGCGATCGCAGGAGGCTTAATTTATTCCATTTCGACGAGTTCATGGGGTGGGAGAAAAAGAAGATTGTGTTAACTGTGAGAAATCAATTATACTGCTTATGAACAATTTATTATCACAATTTTGGAATCACTGAATTATGAAATCGTGAAATGAATTATTTATTAATTGGCAGAAAAATGACTTTTATTACCACACGAGTTATGAGTTTTATTCTTTATACCGCGCATGACAGTAGCCGCGACAAATCGCTAATAACCCATCGACGTGAGCGCAATGTTTAACGAGCACAAACTTAACGACTTTCACTTGTGGATTGCGGAGTTGGCACTCGATCCCAGGATTTCCGGCTGTTTACGCTCAGGATGAGCAATCGATGCTCTTCTCCTTTTTTTTTGATCTTTGCTCGCTGACGATACTCGTGCACTCAGAGAAATCGGGGTCATTCTGACCCCTGTTAAATAAAAACAACAATTAAAAAAGTGATTTTATTCTTACTTCTAATTCGTCCATTTTTTCCACGAAATTACACGATAAAAATATTGTCAGCAATTTTTTTAATTATTATTTTAATCCCACAAAAACTATAAATTCATAACTATTTTCTCGGCCCTTTGCTTTTTAAATAATGCATCTAATAAAAAAGTCCAGAATGTAAAGCGTAAAAATTCCAAGATGATTTTTCTCGTATTGAGTGAGAGTCGAAATTTTCGGGCGATATTTGGATATGATATCGGGAAAGCATAAACACATTCGATACATTGGATTCTTGGTCCACTTTCTACCGAGCATATATGCTGAGTGTTGTTTATTACAATGAAATATACACTCGTTTGGTCCTTTCTTTTGTCCTAATAACGGAACAGTAATTTTTACGACTAAAATGCAGAAATGTGTATATAACTGCAGAGAACGTGTAAAACGATATCAGTATCAACATTATTGACGTGTGTGCGTGTGGATGGAGGCGTTAATGCGAGTGAAAAGATGAAAGGTGTAGTGTACTGAATCTGGGTCATCGTAGCGGTAAACTGAAATACATATGTATAGCTATACCAAACCTGCAACATATAAAGTCGTGGGTTGTCAACCGATTGGCCTATTTATCGTACGTTACACCTTCGGAAATTGCGGGGTTTCATCGAACTTTGGGTCCACGTAAAGAAAGTTATACACAAAGGGAAAAAAGGAATCTTTTCATGGCTTGTTAAATAAAAATATTTTCGATTTTATATACTACTCGCAATAATAAAAGATAGTGGTACTATAATGTTACTTTCAATAAAATTGTAGTGAAAGTAAAATTTTATTAGTACCTTTTTGTTGTCTTTGGCCAAAAAATATACAAAATAAATATTACTTCATTTTTCAGTAAAAAATAAATCTGCCCTCCAATAACCACTTATTTAATTCCAACCCAAAGATTCTGGAAAAAAATAGAAAAATATTATAAACCCGTTAGAGATAAATTGTGCATTTAATTCAACAATCAAAAATCCGGTTACCCAAAAAACAAAAAAATTCATTTCCAAAACTGCTCCACTACACTGAGTTACAAAAATGTCGATAAACGGAAAACAGGAAAAGGAGTCGTGATGCAAAAAATGCAGATCTGGTGACGCGTTCCATTGAGATGAGTCTCGATAAATTTTGGCACCCAAACGGCAGAAAGTCTCGTGTTTTCGTTGGAAAGGAACGACTTCCTGATGGACCATTCGCAAGAACGGGCGTGTGGAGTCGCGGCCCGCTGACCGACGGTCAGTCGGCGAACGGCTATGCTCGCCAGTGGCGCCAGGATCCTCGGAAGGACAAAACGGGTTCCGGGACCGGGTCACCCACTTCGGATTCGACCCGGCTGCCTACTTATTCCCAACAGTACTACGGTACACTAGGTTGTGTCTCTTTGATCGTCGTCCATACGCTCGTTCGTTCGCTGCGATGCATCGAAAGTCGTTTAGCGTATTATGTGTTATGTATACGTACGTGTATACATAGTCATGTTGCGGGTATGCAAAGAAAGAGAGAGATACTCCAACATATGTCGTATAAATACCTTTGACTCGTGCGGAACGCCCACGAGCTGAGAATGGAGCTATTCCTTCGTTTTACGATCAGTGCCGCATCTCGCATTCTCTTGTGCTTACTGCTTGTGTATGATTCAGTGAAAGTACATATATGTACCAGGCCTCGGTTGAACCGGTCGTGTACTTTAAACTTTGACAATTTTTCGCTGGATCCAATGTACATTTTTTTATTTTTGAGGAGCTTTTAGAGGATTGAAGGGTTGAATGATTGATTCTTTGAAATTAGTTCACTGATTTATTCCAGTATATTATATTTACTATTTTTTCACTAAAACTAATGGGGAATTTTAAACACTAATCTGAAAAAAAAAAATTTTTTTTTTTGAAATTTAGTTCACTTGATTATGGAAAATATTTTTCGTTTTTGATTTTTTTTCCGTTCTTAGAATCTGCGGTATTTATTCTTTGCAGGCGCCCATACATTTTGACCTTTACCTTCGTCAAGCTTTAAAAGTCAAATTAGGGAATCCTCGGAACAGATGCAACCTTGAAATTCTCCTCAGGACCTGCATTTAGTAGGTATTATTCGGCGAAACGATAGAACGTGTCTCAGGAGCGAAGAAGAGGCATAGAGGAAGCAAGGACGAGTAGAGAAGGTCTCGAGGATTTTAGAAAAATGCAAAAGTGACGTAGGTCGCGTTTCTTCAAAAATTTAGCGAAAAGGAGCGACGTCGAATCAAGGAAACTATCTATTTATTATATGCTCATTAAGTAAATGATTCAACCAATGAATTGTTATTTTTTTCAAATTCGAAAATGAAAAAATGTCAATATACATTAATAATAATGAATAATAAAATATAGTCGAAAGTATTGCGAAAATGTGGAACTGAGAATATTCGCCACGTAAAATTCTTGTGCTTTTACGTTTATTTTGTTTTTATTTTTACTACGCGGTTTAGATTCCCTTTGTTCTAAGAGGTCCTAGTGCTCCTACTGCATTTACTGGAGGGATGTGTTGCCTTCTCGTGCTCAGGAGACACAAAACACATAGCTATGTGGCCGTGAAAGAAAAAGAAAGGGACCTGAGGTAGCCTCCTTCACAAATCACGTGGTAGTGAGAAAGGAACTCCAGCATTTAGTCCTACAGGAGTCGCCCATACCTATCTCACTGCCAGGCTATCTAAACGCCCCTACAATTTTTTATTTTCACCTCCTAGACGATTTATGCGAGCAGCCAGACCTCGAGACGCCATTCCATTTAGTCTCGGCTTCGTATAATTATTTTTACTAAAATAAAAGTTTTTTTTTTCAACTGGGGTTTTTCTAGAAAAACTATTTTTCGCCGTAGGAATTATTATTAGGAATTTTGCTTAGTTCTTTATTTTTTAAATTCAAGATATTTGAAAGTAAAGGCTCTTCATCTTACAATTTCTGTGAAAACAGAATAGCAGCAAATTTTAAGAAGACTTTCATTTTATTTTTGTGAAAACGTTTATTATCAATTTTAATAAACTCCACGTTTTTAATTAATTATTGCAAACTTTGCTCATCAAAAAATTGTGAAAAATTCGTTGGATTGGAAAAACAGCAATTCCTCGAAAATAGAAATTACGCCACATCTGGAGTGTTAATAAAGTCACTGCAATTACGACGAACTCCTTTATATTTCTCTGTGTCATCCATAGGAAAATGTTCCTAATACATTTAACTCTCAAATGATTCATGCCAGAGACAATTCCACTTAGTCTTGCCTTTGTATCGATATTCCAGAGGAAATAGTATTGCTCATTCGAGAATGTCAAAGCAAATCTCTATTTTGGTTCGTGGGAAAGCTTAGGAATTTGAATTAAGATAATCAGTATCAAAGTCAAGGCGTGATCACGAGCAAAGTGGGCATACAGAGGCGCTCGATATCCGGGAAAACTCGTCGTCGTTATAAAATCCACGAGACTTAATTAAACATGCAAATGTATGCGAGATAAGTGTGGGAGAGCTATGGCATAAGCCGCGATGACGGTTTATACCTTGCGGTAATAGGCGAACTTGATCCCACCGAGTCCTTACGATAGTAATGCAGAAAAAGCAGTCGGGCGGATAACCTCGAACTACATTTTGCTGCAGCTTCGAATGATCTCGATCTGCACTCGTCTGTAACGCGACTCATCGTTGTGCATCATGCAATTCTCGATCATTCGAGATTTACCATTTTTTCTTCAATGATATTCACTTTTATTTGTCGTTGTACGCCTTGAGTAATTTTTTTCTTCTTCTTTTTGTTACAGGTGAGCGATTCTTCGGTGATTAATTATATTATTAATCGTGGATACGTCCGATGTGGTCATTGACATTTTTAGGGTAAGTGTCGTGGTGGCACCATCACACTTTTGCAATGGGAAAATTTATTGTCGGTGGGAAAAAAAAAATTGACGTGAACGTTTTTAGTGTGAACGTAATTTCGTCGTTCCGAAACACAACGCGTAAGTGAAACGCAAAATGATTGCTCGCACTCGTTCAGGTAAATTGCTTTATCCATTAGACAAGTCACGCGGGAATAACTAACGAGCGACATCGAAATGTCTCGATCGAGCTGCAATAGCAGTTTACGCACAGTCGTCGTGGCCTCTTAAACTTCGAGTCAAGTGGTATTCTGTGCAAAAGGCGGAGCTCGTTCTGCCGGGCCTGAAATGGGCATTGATGTCAGTACAAAGGTCGTATTTCTAATGGAAATAACAATTCGAAAACACCTTCACGAATTAATTGAAGTCATTCGAGATTTTATATCGGTGGCCGTCAATTTTATGTTCGGAATATTCTGAACGTAGAACGAAAAATTCTTATATTCCACGGATCTGTTTTTTTTAAATCTATCAAATTTGGAACGTAAATTTGGCACATTAACAATTTTTTTTTCATGGTTAAAACATACAAAAAGGAAAATTGAAAAATCGACACAAATAAAAGCATATATTCAATTAACATTTTACATACAAAAACGACTGAAAGTAAAAAAAAATACAAAATTGAGTTAAATTATAATTGTTGTAAAACTAAAAACCGAAAAAAAAACAAAGGTTTAGGGACAAAAAAATGTTCTTCAACTGCAAAAATTGTCAAACAAATTTTTTTCAAACTTGAACTATAAATAAAATTAATTAAAAAAATGTCTGCTCTCACAATCCAACCCGAGAGTTGTAAAAAAAGAAATTAGCATGTTCATTTCCTCCTATTATTTTTATGTTGTGTCAGCTCACACTTTTTGTTCAGTTTACGAGCGCGTGCCGTTTCGGAAATTGAGTAAAAGGACTAAGAGACGTGCTGTATAAATCTCGTTAACACGAGTGCGAGCCTCTTGTGGTGGGTTACGAAATGGCATTACCGAAAACGGTGAGTTACCGTGATGACGCCAGAGCTTCGGAGTCACTAGCTCATAGCCACGACACCTTACATCGTTCGAGTGGATGCGAGCTCCTACGGTGCAATTTCTGCGGGCAACGTCATAACGAGATAGACACAGAAATAGGATTCGGAGAGGACAAACACCTTGGCACAAATATGTGCGACAGATGGATGCACGACACGCGCCCAACGGGCGAACGCGTTAACGATAACTACCATGGAACGAATCGTTGCGTTGCGCTCCTCGAAACTGTTGCAACGAGACAAGAAGATGCGGGCATTAGTACGTTTTACGAGGCTGATACGAGTTTACCGTGTACAATTTGCTCTCCGGTTCACGCGTTTAAATTTCTCTATCGACAGAGCAATTTTCACGTAACGCTACTAAAAAAATGGCACCCCACACAGAATTTGTAATGCTAAAAGAGCATCTGATCTACTGAGTGAAAAATTGTGAAATCCATTTTATTTCTCCTGATTCAGCAATTCCTTTTCTGTGTTACCAGGATTTTTTTTTCAAATTTGTAAAGCCATACAAAGTTCTTATTTAAAATATATATATATAATCAAGAGTGATGAAAAAAGTTGGTAAAGTAAAATAAATAAAAACTGCTTTGTTGTTGTAAAATAATAATACAAGATTTAGAACAGTCGTAGTTTTTTCATGGTAAAATGGACAAAAAGGTCATTTTAATTTGAGGCAATAAAAAAACGTATTCACGATTTTCCAAAAGAAATTCGATATTTTTTCCTGGGCTAGATTATTAATTATGGAAAAGAGAGCAAGTAAAAATAAATTGGAAAGGTAAAAATTTGCGTGCCTCTGAAATATATGCGTTTACCGCTTGGCTGCTTCGAAATAATTCGAAATGACAGGAATCCAAAGTCGGAGTCCTGGTTATTCCGGTAATGTGAGAGTCGGGCTGACCAATCGAGCCGCGAAGAAAGTTATGAAAGGGATCAAAAGCAAAACGACGATAAGAGAGTTCGGAAAGATGTGCCCGGAGTGCAAATTTCTTTAGCCCCGGGCGGAGAGAAGTTTCTTCGGGGATCTCGTTCAAAGTGCTCTGCTAATTATCAGCATGCGAGAAAATACGTCAGCATCTGCTATTTCTGAAGAACTGGATCACGCAAATGGAAGTGATTATAATGGTCTCGGTGAAAACGTGATAATGAAAATATAGAATTATTTATGATTTCATAGCGGAGTGATCGGTAATAATTACCGGTTTCGATCGCAATCTCTCGGCAAGGACTCGACCGTGGAGTGCAGCATAACTTGCATAATATTTCATGCTTCAATAAATATATTCATAGGATATAATAACGATAAGTAATGTTTTGCGAGGACTCTTCATGATCATCGACGGCTTCATTGGCAAGAAAATACGAAGATCTAGTCTTGTTTGAAAAAGGATAATCGACTTTTGCACAGGATGCCCTTCCGCGACAGCTTAACGAGTGACTTTGTTATTAATTATGCTATTATTCACGTCTGGTTTGTGATAATAGTGCAACGTAAATGCAGTTCTATTAATCGTGTGACTCAGCATCGAGAGCTTTCAAAAGCGACACGCATCTCGGTACCGACAACATATATCTCACGGAGACAAAATAGAAGTGAACACGCATATGCAATTTCATGTTAAATGTTAGTCATTATGTGAGCAGGATTTTTTTAAACATCACAACATTATGATCCTTGTGAAAATTAAATGCCTGGACATAATAAAAGCGAAAAGCGATTTTATATTAATAAATAGCCAATAGTGTCTTTGAAGAACTTCAAACATTATTAAATACCAAGGAGATCCAACAATCTTATTTTATTCTGCACTCAGAAAAATCGTAATACTACATCCAACTATAATAAAGTTGTAACCATTTTCATATTTACCGTAACGATAAAAAAAAAACAATAATTGTGTGAAATAAAAATGAATAGTTGTCAATTTATACTCACCACAATTTTTGTCTCAGTGACTCGAAGTTTTAATTCATAAACTCGCCAATTAAATTTAATGTACAATCGTGATATAAAATGGAAGTACCCTCCAGTAAAATTAATGCAAATTATTAAAAGTACTGTGCCAAATTTGAATTAGGGTCCTGAGGGATTTGTACTCCAAATGTACTCCAGAATAACGTCCAGGAATGTATTCACCCAAAAGAGACATTATCTCTTCCCAAGTACATAAACTTGTCTCGACAATTTTTTTCCAATATGAAAACTATTAGTAACCACATTGTAAACGTTAATTCCGCTGCGTCGCTGGAATTCACCGCATGCCGGGGTTACGCGCGCGAAGCGGACAAGTGGAGCGAGTCAGCGAGAGTCGGAATAACCGAAGTAGGAAGGCCCAAGCACGGAAACTATACATATAGAGTATTAGCAATGTTGCGAACCTTGCAGTCGCTCAATGCACACTGCCACGCCTTTTGCTATTGAACTTTGTGAAACTCGCCCGCAACGAGCAAAACAACTGTGTTACGAGGGACCGAGAGAAAAAGCTGTAAATAGTGACGGAGGTCTCGTGAAACTTTGCTCAGCGACTCCACCCGAAGCACACGAGGCCTAACCTTTCTCTCCATCGACTTCTCTTGCCTCTCATTCGTTCGACACTTGCACGCTGCTAACCCAACGGAGAAAAAGTGGTTTTCCGATCCAATAGACATCACACAGATACGGAATCGCGATAGGGGAGATCGGAACTGGTTGGAACATATATCTCAGCTTCCACGACTAATTTATTGAGAAAAATCTCGTTTTCCCAAGTATTTGCCCTTAAAGGTACACTCGCTTAGAGAAATCGTGACCGACACGGGAATTATAAGTGACAAACTAATTAATGGGGGGTTTGTGTGACTCACTTGGTAGACTGATTTAGTTTTACAATTATTCGGTAGTTAAGGTTATTTAGTAAATGGTCTTGGGAACTGATATATATATATATATATGAGGTTCATTTGTTGAGTAAAATCTGGTTTTTCCAAGAATTTTCCCTTAAAGGTAGATTCGCTTAGAGAAATCGTGAATGATCTAGGAATTATAAGTGACAAACTAATTAATGGGCGATTTGTGTGACTGGCTTGATAAAATTGTGGTAATTGAAAGAGATGCAGTAAAATAAATTGAAATTACTTTTTTTTTTTAATGCCACTTTCTGCACTATTTTGCAGTAGAAATGTGCAAACATTTTTTTAATGGTGAAAAGGCTCCACCGTTATTAGGTTTAATGTAAATAAATGTGAATTTAACGTTTCGTAGATTTATTTTAAAAAATGTATTGGATTGTCAAATGTCGTATTGAAAAATGAAATGTTACACTAGAAAATTCCCATGACCTATCGATTACTAATTGGCGATTGTTTTTTTTTAGTGTTGCAAACTTTCACTGGTATTAGCTGAGCTAATTTGATTCGATATTTTTGATTAACGATAAAGTGTCATTCGATCAGAGATCCGGATTCGACTCATCCATCCTTTCGATTTCTGTGTCGTAGAAATTGCAGAGTGAAAGAAAATCGTCTCGCAGCCTCGTGTAACAGTCGTACCCAGTTTGCGCATTGCAACCTAACCGAGATCTATCGATTGCAATAACGGACTTTCGAAATCGCGAGAGGGAAAAGAGCCATTATCATACCGAACCGGTCACTGTTCGCCTCTAATTATCATAGTCGGTATAGTGCATTGTTGCAGACCAAGGAGAGTATACGTCGCCTTCGCCCTCCAAATATTTTTTTTTCTTTTTTTTAGAAATATCATTTCCATTTTTTTCAACAATTTTGCCATTTTTATGAGAAAATGCATTTTTGTAAAAATGGAAAGAACAATTTTTTTCAAAAAGAAGATACAAAATGACAAACAAATTATTTTTGTACGTTTAGAAACTTTCATTATTACATTTTGTTGCTATTTTTCAAATTATTTTAGTACTTTTATTTTAGGTAAAGCGGAAATTAGAGTCGGTACGTCTTTAATTAGCATAATTGGTTTAGTGCATTATTGCAAATTAATGGGAGTAAGTGCATGTCGCTTTCATGCTTCGAGACTTTCTTTCCCTCTTGTTTTTTTATTGTTTCAACTTTTTATTTCCAATAAATTTTCCATATTTATGAGAGAATGCAAATTACAAGATTTCAGAGTGCAGAACTGGAGAATTAGCGAGTTTATCAGGTGGTAGAGAAAGTATAAATGTCAGTCGGACGTTTGAATGGGTAATGCGTCGATGTATTGCATTATTTATGCTGTCGAGGCTTGTTAATGTAAGTAGCGCCTCCTTCACAATCAACGACATGTATTGATTTGAAGTCTCATTGTCTCGTTCCCCTTATCAGTCTCACTTTCGATCCTTTGGCTCTTCGATACTCAGTCACCGATTGTTCTTTTTTTTACTACTTTCTCCTCGATCGGTTTTAGCGTCCAAACATTTTCTTTTGAATAACAGATGTGCAATTACAGACTAAAAAAAAATGCAGATTCGTAACCTGTAATTGTGCACTGAGTTAAAAAAAAATGAATAGAACCAAAATCCACGGCCTATTTCACTATATTATCGACTCTAATTGAATCATTCATTTTTTTTTCTGAACTTTCTTGTCCTCAATAAAATAATACATTTATTTTAATACAATATTTAGAAAAATGAATATCGAATGGTAAAAAATTTAGTGACATTTCATGGATTCAAATTTTATTTAAACCAAATATTTATTTTTGGAAACCTAAAGTTCTTGCGTAAAAGTTGGTGAGAAAATCTAGATAATAAACTTGAATAATGAATTCTTCGTCTCGATGCACGTAACTTAAGATTGCAATTTTTTTCTTCGCAGTAAAAACGAAAAAAAGGAAAAAGAAGTGAAAAAGGAATTCCATGAAACAATGACTTGCGAATTTTCTGCATTCACTCAGTGTCTGTTACAAACCAGTCTCTATTTCACTATTTTTTTTTCTCTACCCTCTCCGAGCCACTCGACGTGTCTCGCTTAATTACCAATGATTAGTTGCACTTGCCAGCGTGGAGCTTGATGGAATCTCCATTCAGAGTCAGAGCCTCCGCAGCGTCACTTGGACCGCCCGCAGACGTACCGAAGAATTGGAATAATTTTAATACCCGAGCATTTAATTTTCGCGGCATTCACCGAGAGATTATTTGATTGACTTTAAAGAAATGCGTGGATTATTATAATAATTTTTTCATTAATTCCGATGTAAAATTTCGTTATTTTTAATTAAAGTTTACATTTGAATTACACAATAAACATTTTATTGCCTGCACGAAAATATTTCCTTAATGAGCATATAATTAAGAAATAGATTCGTTAATTCAATGTCACTACTTTTCGTTGAATTTCAGATGATTTAAAAAAAAAGACAGTATTAAAACTCAATAATTTAATTTCATTGCCGAAGATTGCTGTGAATTGAGGAATCTTTTTTTTGGTGTTCACATCAGAAAAACAATATTTTATTTCAGATGATTTCAGGATATATATATTTTTTAAAATAAAATTTAATATTTCTTATCGTCAAATAAAAAAGTTTTGCGTTCTCATAAACAGAATAATAATATGTTGCTTTCGTTGAAACTAATAAATCATTTCTCTGGGTGTAAAAGTTGCTAGAGTGTTGCAAGTGTTCGCGAAGATGGAATCGAGTTATCCTTGACCATGAACACGAGGTTTGTCCATCTCGCTCCAGCCAACACATGTGTAACGCTGGAGGAATGCGTAAACTCGAAACATACCAATACCGAGTATTATCGAATTGAACAATCGACGCGGTCCCTCGACCCCTTCGAGGTCGCCCAAGAATTACGCGTTATATTTCTCGCCGCCGACGATACTACGTTCCTGGACCACCTCACGTGCGATATTCTTCAGACCTATAATTTATCACTCTTTGTGATCTTGAGAAACGTACGCTCGAAAAAAAAGATGCCTGTCGAAAGATGAAACAAAAGCCCATAGACATCCAGACACGATCGACAGGCTCATTCGAAGGAATAACAACTTAGGTGACCACTGACAATCGAAACTCGACGACCCGACTTTATTGGTCAATTTAGCCTTTTTTCGGATCCTCAGAAATTTTTAAAAATTATTATAAATTAAGGAAACAAAAAATTCGTGAATAACAATATCATAAAATCTTGAATGAAAACGAATGTGTGAAATTTTTTTAAGTGCTTAATTATTTGGGCCTCGGAATGGCGATTTTTTGACCGGGTTTTTCGTACTGTGAGTTTCATCATTTTTGTAGATTAATTAGAAGAATGATTGCGCGAAAATGAAATTATTATTAATATTTTTCTCAAAATATTAATTTTGGAAAAAATGTTCAATGAATCACTAGATCAAAAAATGCAGTTGGTAATTTTATAGGCAAATAAATCTGTAAAAATGTTAGAAACAAATTATTCTACTTGAAACATAAATCATCAAATATTTAAAAATAAAATATGACAAAAGACGTCGTCACTGGAAACAAATTATCTAAATTGGCGAAGAGCAACAACGACGGAATAATTTTCTGAACAACGGCGGCATAAAAATCTTCAATTGGTCAATTAAGTCAACGATAGCGGGAGAAGCAATTATACTTTGAGTTTGGGATTATTCTGAGAGATGATCGTGAAGAAATCAGAGGAATAGTAGCCATTGCGTAATTCTGTGATCCTGTTTGGTATTTCCGCGTCTAGTCTAGCTTTTATTACCGATGTTGGTTCGTAGTGTAAAGAGTAAATCTAGGAAGCACTTAAAAACTTCACCTACCACGTTTACAGAATAACAGGAGATGTGTATTATCTAATGCGTGCGGTACGAGCGATATATCTCGTTGGATTCGTTGAACAGAGATTAGAAAGGAGAAGAGAACGAAAAGTGTCTGACTTTCGACGGGAAGGTGTAAAATAAAACGAATGAAAGGAAGAGGTTAAACCGCAAACAGCGATGAGACAAGAGACCGAGAAGTGATAATAGACTACACCTGATGATGTTGTTTGAACGCTTTTTTTTGTGAAACATTCTAATTACTTCCTCTTAAACATTTAAACGTCTTAAGGCTTAAATTTTTTATTTCTATTTATAATTCTAAGGCTCTCAAATAATCATAGTGGAAAATTGAAAAAACACTTTATGCATTTTTACGTGAAAATTTAAATGGCCGAATTTCTAATGGAGTTCCCGCGCTTTTTAGTCTTATTTTGGATAAAATATGTTTCGCATGAAAATTTTTGCATTTATATAATATTATTCTTAATTATTGCCTACATTACTGCTATATAATTTACATTTTCTATTTTTATAAATTAAATAAGATATTTGACTGTATTTCCTAAAATCTTACAATTAAAAAAATTGTTATTGAATATGCAAATAGATATTACAAAATAGGAACGTATTTGATTCAGTTGTTCAGTCACGATAAACTTTGAATCAAGGAAGCACTTAAGAACTTTATAAAATAGCAGGAGATGTGTATTATCTAATCTCGTGTCTCGTTGGGTTTGTTATAGAAAGAGATTAGAAAGGTGAAGAGAGCCTGACTGAGTTTCGACGTAAAGGTGCAAAATGAAAGAAATAAAAGGAAGAGACGAGACCGCAAACGGTGATGAGAGAAGAGACCGCCGAGAAGTGATAAACGCTGTTCGGCGCGCACCTGTGCGAGCAACGTGCGCGGCCGCGAGTTCGCGTTTAGCGTTCACGCAAGTTTCTATCTTATGCGCCTCGTCAACTCGCACGAGTGCACGGAGTCGACCGCAAATTACGGGAAACGGCCCTCCAAGTGCGAAAACAGTTGAGAATACTCGGTACGCGATCGAGGCTACGTGAATTACCGATATTCCTGTTGGGTACTCTCTGGCAAATTTCCATCACACTGCACGTTTAGGAATGCCTTATATTTCATCCACTGTATTCGGTTTATTCGAGCGTAAAAAACGTGATAGAAACCATATTATGTCCTTTTAAATAATATTCACTTACGTAACGCTTCATTGAGTTGGGTCAACCTCAAATTCTAAATTCCATCGCATTTTTTTATTGCTATTGCCATTTATCGATTTACTGAGGTGAATTATTTTTATTGAAATGTGCAACTATTTCCCTCGGTTTTTACATGTAATTGTTGGATTTATTATAAATCATTTTGGCTTCAGAAAAAAATGTGAGAGAAAGCACATAATGTTGGTTTTAATAACATTCACTGACGTAACGCTTGATTGACTTGGGTCAACCTCAAATTCTAAATTCCATTACTTTTTTTATTAACTTACTGTTTTTTCAAAGATTTTCTAATTTTTTTATTTTCATGTAATTGTTTATCATATTTTTCATATTTTTGTTTGAAGATTGAATACAAACCACAATTAATTGTTACTTTAACTGATTTCTCTTAGATCCACTTATCAATTAGTTACTTGAACCATAAACCATATGACGTTCGAAAAACCATATTTTTCTAGTTTTCGACCCTTTTAGAACTTTTATGTAAAAATGAAACCAAATTCAATTCCTAATGTTATCTTCTTTTTCTTCAAATTAATTCTAGGATTAGAAAATAAAAATTTCATTCGCTATTTTACAACAAAAAAATTTTTTTTTCTTTTCAACAATAAACCACCATCAATTCAGACCTACCCCAATTGTTCGCAGTGCAATTTTAGCAGGATATCTTACCGGCACATCAAACCGTATGATAATTATGAGCAAACCAGTTCCACAAGAGAATTATATTTCGTATTCAAGTCCATTCAAAGGGTTATTTTTAGAGCACGATAGGGGGGTTCCATATGGAATATTTTTGCGAGAATTCACTAAGCTCCATAGAATCTATACACGCTTGAAGTATGTTATATTCCGTATATAGCTTCGCTACTAACCGAGACTCTCTTAAGGTATCTTTATCCGTTAATCTTTATTCCCGCGGCACGGTCTCGAATACAGAGTATACATATAGCTAGTTACGTATTTGAAGAGGGCAAATATCTCTATTTTGTTAGCACTGATCCTTTTATTAACATTTCGTTTTTCTTTGGTGTAAATCTTGCGGCGGTTTGTCGTTATCTCGCTCTCACTATTTTCTATCAGATTCAATCAGTGCAATTTCAATAGCACCAATAGCTCGGCTGCATTTCCCCCCAAACCCCCCTAAGACCCTATCGTGATCGCGTCACGATAAAATAATTTTTTTCTCCAACCTAAATACCTGCCGCTGTCTCTGCAACGTAGAATACAAGTCGCAGATTGTCTGGCATGCGCACCTGGTCTCGCGCACGCAACTCGCGTGCGATTATTACAATTCACGCGCTTCAAACCTGTTTTATATAATGTCAGTACACTCAACCGTACACCGTATAACTCTGTTTATAGCGCAGCGTGATTCGACACGGAGATTACTATGCATTTTGTATATTCGTGGACGAAATTATTCAGGATTCCATTGGATGCTGATTGATCTTTGAGGGACAATTCTCGTGACGTTGTTTTATCTGATGCTTCACAATCTCTTCATCTACTAAATTTCACTTCGGTTTTCTGTATATTAATTTTTATTCATAATTGTATTGTGGATATTGGAATTTTCTTAGTGATTTGATGCTGAGATTACTATGCATTTTGTATATTCGTGGACGAAATTATTCAGGATTCCATTGGATGCTGATTAATCTTTGAGGGACAATTCTCGTGACGTTGTTTCATCTGATGCTTCATAATCTCTTCATCTACTAAATTTCACTTCCGTTTTCTGTATATTAATTTTTATTCATAATTGTATTGTGGATATTTGTTATTTTTATATTTTTATACCCTAAGTGATTCGTTACGAAGATTATTAATCAGCATATTTGTGGAAATACATCAAAGTGAGTATATTCGCGGACAAAATTATTCAGGATTCCATTGAATGCTGATTGATTTTTGAGGGACAATTCTGGTAAAGTTATTTTATCTGATGCTTTATAATCTCTTCGTCTACTAAATTTCACTTCGGTTTTCTGCAGATCATTTTTATTCATGATTGTATTGTGGATATTTATGGTTTAGATATTTTTATTCTCTAATCTGCATATCTCGGTGGAATAATTAGATAGCAAAAAAAAAGTGAAGTATTGCAAAACGGAAACGGGTTTGGTCGCATTGTCCATTAATCATTTTATACAATCGTTCGGTGCACTAAGTGATTCAAGATTCCATCGCTTGACTCAATCTTCTGAATTTTCATTTTATAAGTAACAAGTACCTATTTCCTTACAACAAAAAAATCGTAAATTACAAACAAATTCTCAATAAAAATCCTTGAAAATTGTGAATTATTAAAATTACAATGCCATTGTACTATTATCAATATATTAATTCCAGTGCATATTTAAATTTAAAAAATTGCAATCAGATATCACAAAACAAGGAATTGATTTTATTGTTCGCTAACGATAAATTTCGATGCCATTTTTTGTGCGTGTAATAAAGCTTTCTACTGTCAAGAAAATGTACATAGAATTGCGGTGGGCGTAAAATGTGGGAAACACGTGTAGGTATAACATGTGGTCAGTCTATAGCTATATACACCTCATATGAGATATTGGAGTTGTGCATAGCAGCCTTTCGTAAATGTATATCTTGGCCGCAGTGTTTATTGGAATTTAGGACGCGCGCTTTTGCCGCACGTTCCGATAGGTAATTGCTTTTGCTTAGTCGGGTAATTAAAGTCGTAGGGAGGAGGCTTAAAATGAGCGAGGGATTCAGAGTTATCTACTTGAGATCTATAAGAATCTCTTGGGTCGAAACCCTCACCGGGTCGTGTAGGCCACTAACTCTATCGGCATTCGCCTAAGTTACTGCCTCTGCTCACGCTAACATCAACTCGCGGTGCAGCTTCGCTCGACTTCTTTTCTCTTGAATAAAGAGCGAGGCACAGATTTGAAAAATTTATCACGGCGAGAAATAAGGCGCAGCGAGAGTTGAGCAAACCGGCAATGTGACTTTTTATTGCAGGGTTTCATTAACCCATGACACTGACTTTTCAATCGTGAATTAGTAGAAATACTAATAATTTTTCGAGGTGAATTATGTGGAGATAAATTTTTGGTCGAGGACAAATGGGAATTTTTCTTCAAAATTGGGAGGAAGAAAATTAAAGGTCTGCAAAATGACGTCGTTATATTTTTTTGCCTTGTCGGTTTTCACTTGAATGAATATCCAAATTTTGTTGGAGGAAAAAAGTATTTTGAGAATCAGAAAGAATTTATTTTTTTTTCGCCAATAAAAAAAGTATTTCGACAATAAAAATACATATACGTTTTTAAAAATTGTTTATTTTTTTTTTCTTAGCGTATATATGTTAAGAAAATAAAATAAAAATGAATTCTTGAGAATAACCGAAAGAAGAGAAGAGAATAGTAAAAATCTGAGAGTCGGGGAGAAGAACCGTAAGCACAGGACAATAATTCTTTCGACAAATCCGGATCGCAGTTGCCTTCGGTGTTGTTTTGAATCGTCAGTACTTTTGCCAAACGCCACGTGCATCGTCAGCAGTTCCTCTTGTATGGGCATCGTTAAAGAATCGAACGAGAGTAGCTTAACTAACGTCGTGAATAAACTTGCCGGGTCTCGGAGGTCCAGTGTAATAAATCTTAACGGTCCTCTCGATATACTATATACAGCATACCCTCTAAGCCTCGTCCGTTGCTCCCACTAATTACGAGAATACCAAAAGCTCATCGTTTAATGACATCAAGTAAAGTCCAATTTTCATCTCACTCTCTGTACAATATTCGAAAATCCCCTTAAGACAAATTTGCAAATATCGCACTAAACAATAATAATAATAATTCCCTTGAAATAACATTTTAAAAAAAAACAAAATTCACTTTTCAAAAATTCGTAACATAACCTGACCTGAAAATGTTTCATATTCCCAAAAAAATATTAAAAACCGATAATTCCTATGATTTAACACAAAAAAAATCGATAAACATGCAATTTCCATCTTGCCAATTGACTAATATCCTCATAACAAATAATGCAACGAAATATGAAAGCTGTGCCGTTGACTATAAAATGGCAAATCATCGGAGCTCGTTCAATTCGCCTAGTAATATCGAATAACCTATAAAGCAGTGATTCGAAAAAAAAAAAAAAAATTGTAGACTCTTCTATTGATCGTCGTAGTCAAAGAGATGATGATGGGAAATGGCTGGGAGGCTTTTCGCAATTCTTGATTATTCCTTTGGATGCTGAGATGGACAGGGAAGTATATTCCTGAATCCTCGTCTACGCACGTCCACTTCGAGGCCTCCATTCTCGCCGCATCGACAACAACAGCAACAACAACAACCATCGAGTCATCAATCGTACTTGCAATTGCATGGGCGTGTTGGTTGTTCTTCCTTGGCAGATCTTCGTACACTGAACGAGTCTTACGTATGTATGCACAAGTTAACTCGTGCGCATCAAGTTGCGAGTACCCCAAGCATCTTCTCACGCTTTACACACGAGCTCCGAGTGTTTCCCTTTCTTTTCCGCGCCTAACTTCACGTATCTCCGTTAAATCTCCCATCCCCCGCCCCTTCAACGATCCTTACTTTCTATAATAGCTCAGTTACAGGCTCGCAAAGAGGATTAGCTCGTACGCCGAGTCCTTCATATGCAAATACGTGTAAGAAGACTGTGCCAAGTCCATCTCATCAAGAAACCGTCCGAATGTCAAGTCACGATCAAATGTTCAGACGGCTTTGATTGAAGAACCGAAGATTGGCCAATTTTCGAAGAAAGAGACACGCTGAAGAGGAACGGTGAATGACTGTCATCGTTTGCTGGTAGAAAAGACAGGAAGTTATTATACATTTGTCAATTAGAGTTGATTACATTTTTTATTTAATTTTAATTCACTTTCATTTTATTGTGACGTTCAAAAAAATGTATCTTTAGCATAAAACTACAGTAATTTTTCAGCACAACTATTTATATTACATCAAATTCGCTACTTTATGTATAATAACTTGGAGTCTTTAATAACAGTGTAATTCACGAAGACAAATGAAAGTTTGTATAATGACAAAACCACTAGAATTCCAAGTCACGATGAAATAACAAGACTACTCTGATTGGAGAACTGAAAATTGTTCAATTTGAGAACGTTGAGACGTTGAGGAGGAACAGTGATTGTCTGTCATCGTCGTAAACGTTGAGTTTTATGAAAATTTCAATCACTCGCCAATCGACTCTCGGAACTCCACGGGACTATGCATATATTTGCATCCCAGCAGCAGAATCGGCTGCTGGTGTATGAGTAGCAACAACGAATAAGCGAATGAGATGAGGAAGAGGGAGATAAATTGTTGGGGTCAAAGGTTGTTAATAGATGCATGTTCACCGCTGGATGAGCGATGGATTATGTCGATTTCATTGTCCGCCACTGGTGTACTCTCCAGAGCCCGATGCTCTTTTTGCCTTGTGTGCAGCTTCTCGTCAGACATTCTTGTGTATGCACTTGTACGTATAATGCACAGAATGTCTCCAGCAGCGTTATATCTTCTGAATATCTATCCGAACGTGAATGAGATTCAAGTAGACTTTCCGCACGAAAAGATTGCCGAGATTTTCTCAGCCAAAATGTTAATAATAATGCAATAATTCAAGAGGGATCGAATTATCAAAAAGTAATGCAAATAAAATTGATTTGCAACTGCACGTTTAAAATAAATAATAAAAATAGTCTTCATAAATAAAATGTATTTTTTTTAATTGTCCAATTCATTGGCACCAATATTTTTTTATTGTTACACTTTTTTGGCAAGATCTCATTTTTTTTAAGCGGTAGAAAATTTTTTTTCCTGCAAAACTGGAAATTCTTAATTATGGAAATTAATGAGGTATTAACATTTCACCTGAAATGTGAATACAAAAAAAGATAAACGAAATTCGCAGATCTAAAATTACTCATTTCAATAACAAATCATACAAAAAATTCAATAAAAAACGCTGCGCTTTAAAAAATTGTCAGCGGTGGAAATTGAGATGGTTCTGGTAACTATTCAGTGATGATTATCAAAAATGTAATTAATAGTCATCATGTCGATTTCTCAGTGTGGAGCAACAATTATTTATGACACTACAAGCCAATAAATAAATTGATTGTTCTTGACCATTAATTGCATCGAGCTACTAATAAAACAGTTATAAAAACATATCGTACAACCGGCGCGTAACTGTAATACATAAGTTAACTGTAGAATTGCGAGAGTGTCCTGTGTGAACTGTCAGTGCAGAGTGCAGAGATGCAATATAGTATAGCAACGGTAGTCTCGCGTAATTTATTGTCACGTAACGTTTCCACGAGAGTACATATATATATGTATAGGAGATTGCCGGTGCACGGGGCTTCCCGAAGTGATGCAGACACGCTCAAGACTTGTGTCCATGCTCCTGTATCTTTTCCTTTCCTGTGACTGTTTATGGTTTCGGACTATCCGCCTTAGGATGCTCGTGTCGCGTATATCGTCGAGAAGCAACGCAAGGCCATTTTCCCATGGGTTTCACCCATGAATTCACATAGCTTAGCTTAGCTGCGTTCCGAACGCAAAACTACCACATGGTTGCATTCAGCAAAAGCTACGCTATAGGTCTTGGGTCAGGATTCTATAACAGATTACAAGCGAATGGTTTAGGTAACACTGGCTACTACCTACACACTTTTTACCCTGCACGACGCGATGTAACACTCCTGTCGACTCGTACAATTAGCATCTCTGCTGCACCGCTGTCTGCACCTATTATGCACACCCAGAGAAATGATTTATCAGTCTAAAGCGTTTGACCTAAAACAGTACATTAGAATTCTTGGTGTTTTTTTTTCTTTAATGAAAAACATTTTTATTTTAGGACTAAACAATAGTTGATTTCAGCTTCGATTTTTATTAATTATAACTAAATAATTTTAGTTGTAATATCTGTGATACTTTATTTACTGAGAGCTTTCTGTGAATGAAAAAATGTTTATCAACATTTTAAGACTTTACAATTTTCTTGTCATTTTAACAATGCGAAAAAATGAATATAAAGAATTCACAAGTAATAAAAAATTAACGAATATTTATTCGTTTTAACCTCGATTTTGGATAATTATTTTGGTAATTATGCAACTTAATATTTATGAAAATCTTTTCGTAAAAAAAAAAAAAAAAATGAAAAAAAAAAAATGGTGCACCGTTGTCTTTTATGTAACAGGAAAAAATATAAATAGTGAATTATCAAAGCGTAACTTCAGCCTCCTTGAGTCAAAGATGGATAATCAATTCGTTGATTCGACGAATAAATTTCCATTAAATTTCGATTTTTATATGCTACATTTTATTGTAGTTTCTACAATTTTATTTTCTTTCATAGAAGTAAACCAATTTACTCGTATCTGTACATACTCATGTAAGGCAACGTACATAATATTACGAAGATCGCCGTGACCCCAATTGATCGGTATTCCATTTAGGAATACAAGAATTCTATTTAACTCAACACAAGAGTCGACGGAGATTTTATCTCGACGCGTTCTGAAAAGTACCCATTTAATCTACAGGTGCTTCATGCGAGCATTGGGAAAGATACTGAGATTCGCGTTAGGATCTTCTCTGAGAAGGAGCGCGCCTCTATAATCGAAAGACAAGACGTGATTACGATCCTCGGGGACGGCGTTTATATCGAATTGTAATTTGATTGAAAAATCTAACGCGTGTCGTCCCTCGCGTCATCGCGAGACCTTTTGGAGCCGCTTGGCCAACGTCAACATCAACGTCCATCGTTGACGACGTCTTATACTCAAATTCGTTGTCGTCATTGGCGTCTCAGGTTCTTATCGGGCATCGGACAGGCAGGTATTATTGACTTGATCGGTGAGTACGTAAGTTTCGCGGCGTATCCCTGAGTAGATTCGCTTATCCTATTATTTGCCTGGTCAGCGGGGCATATAAGCCGTTCCACGTCAGTTTAGCCTTGAATGTCTGAAAGAGAATGTCTGGAAATCAAGCATATGGTTTTTGAAAAATGAGCAGGTTGCAAATTTTTGAAGATTTATCATGTTTGAGATGTTAGAAAATTTCGATGCTTTGTATTTCTTTGGAATTTAGTATGTCTCAAATTTTTCAAAAATCCAGCGTATCCCAAAATCCTCCAAAATTTACCGCGTTTAAAATTTTTCAGCTATGTACCATATTACAATTTTCAATTTTCTAACAATCATATTTTTCATTTATGAAACAATCTTAAGAAAATTATGTTACAGCCAAGATCTAATGTTTTTCCGCTTTGAAAAAAATATTTTTTATGTCCTTGCGATAAAATATGCTTCCGAATTAATTTATTTAATTTCGATAGATATTGTACTTGACGTGGAATGTTCTATATACAGATTATGCTATATTTCCCAGTAGGTAGAGTTACCATGTGCCAGCACGTAATACGGTATGGGAATAGAATTTATTTCGTAGGGCGTTGGTTTCTATTATTGCTCGTGTGTTGGTGTGTTGAAAGGTTAAATAAATTTCGATAGGTTCACTTCGATTACACTTATGCTGAGATATACCAATTATTATCTCGTGGCGCTCAGACAAAAATCACACTGTCAGCGCATACCCATAGCTTTGATCCGATATCTCTATGGCTGTTGGTGGTTACGCTGTACATCGACGTTGTGTCCATTGGCAATACTTCTTACCATCGAAGCGTTCACGAGGATGTTATCGGAACACGGATACGCTCGATTGGCACCAAACAATCATGAGAACCTGACGTACGATGGCTGGCCTCGATAATGCATTGGTATTTTTTAAAAAAGGCCAGAGGTGACGATGTTTCACTACACAGCATTGTTATAGCAGCAGTTGATGATATATGAAAGGAAATTGGGATATTAACACGGAGGATCAATTACAGGCACTCATAATAATTTCAGGATGACTCGAAAAGATACCGATCAGAAAGTAACAGGTGAAGCACCTCTAATAAATTCATAAAATCAATTTTACTGGTGGGAATAAATTGTGTAATGCGATTGCTTATTTTTTTTTAGAATTCCATCATTTTTAAAAAAATTTTCACAAGATTTTAATAACTTATCATTTGTTGGAAGTTTGATTTTAAGGTTGGCAATAGACTTTGAGAATTTAAAAAAAATGTATGAAAATAATTCGAGCTCGTTATTTTTTTGTTGGTCTCCAATTTGCATGTTAAGTTGGGTTTATCACGAAGGCAAATTTAAGATATACATTGAGTCGTACTGAACGCTTTTTTTTCCTCTCAGGTACACGAGGCTCGTTGGATTCCACACGTTCCCATAGTGTTTTTTTTTATTGTTGTTGCTTTATACGCCCAATTAAGTCAGTTCCTGTTGGACCATTTCGTCGTGGCATTTTGATTGACAGGAACCCTAATTACGAAATTGCCCACTTCGCTGTAGTTATGCTATTAACCAGCCTCCGGAATATCTTAATCCGGGAAAGACAAACCGAAAATATGTGAAGAAATGAAAAAAAGACAAGCTCAATGTTTCCTTCGACACTTGTGGTTAGTTTGCACAATTCACACGTCGATGTTCGGAGATAGCGATCTAAACACCGCTAACACGAATACCTATCTTCTAACGCGTATCTTAGTTTCATTTTATTTGTTCATCCTTTTATTTATATCAGAAGATCCTCGTGGCAGAGATAGAAGCCGAGGAACTGTGAGTCAGCATCCGCAAGCACTGCTAAGACCTCTTCTGGATGGTTTCCAGGTTTTTTCTCTTAAAGATAGGGTGAGCGATACATTTGTTGGCCCTAAGAAGATGACGTTATGTAGTCCTTGACATACTCGTACCATTTTGTATCCAAGAGGGACTAATGTAGAAATGGCTAAGAATAGTCGAGACCAACATCGTCACAAAAAATTTTACTCTCCGGATTTATAGCACAGTTGATCTAAATTTAAACAAAATTGCATTCAAAAGCTTCCTGAAACAGAAATAAACAGAAAATTTCTTAGAAAACAACAATAATTACAAGCATTTTTGAAAAATCAATAATGTCAAAAATTGTTTTTTTTTTAAATTAAATATTCATTCGTTTATTTTTCTTCGAGCTGACAATTGCTCGAAGATGCAAAGGTTCACATATTTAAAAAAATATACAATAGCTCATCGTTAATCCGTAGGAGGAAATTAATTTGACAGGGACTGTCAACCATGTGAATTGTTGTTAGCCCTCACTTCCAACTTCTTCACCTCGTTACGTCGATACTGTGCAAGTTACGTCAACAGACACTGTGAATAGTTCAGAGCACTCGTTTCCTCATTTGATTTCCTCTACCTCGATATACTGTTCAACCAAACTGTACATATATTGAGGCAATCCAGGAGCAATAAAACACGTGGATTTTTCCATCGCTTTCGTGACTTGTCGTACCGGAAAGCAAGGCCGGTGCGACACATACATAGTAAATTGTACTTCAATGTGTGCTCATGAATCATCCCACCGGATTACCATTTCCTCTCTTAATTTCTTGGAGTATAATGGATTACCATTATCATTCTTCCATTTATTTTCCCACACCTCTCAATTCCTCTTTCATGAATAAACATTTTTTTTTTACCAGCATGTTACAATATGATCAGTCAACGTACTTGTCCATTAAGCAGCTTTCTCACGCAGTAATCTTTTTTTATACATGTAAAGGTACCGAATCACGTCACGTCGATGATTGAAGAGACTCTCAAAGGGCATATATACTCGGGAGTGAAGATTCAAATCTTCGATAGGAGGCTTGCTCTCATCCTCTGTCCCAAACGATGCCCATGTAACAAGATATCAGTTGTGAAGTTGTGCCAATATGCAAGGCAAAAGCATCATAGCTGAAAGGGTCTTCGAAGGTGTGACGACCGTTTCGGGCAGGCGACGAATTATGTTCAGGCACCTTGTTAGGTCATCATATCGTCTACAGGGTGATTCAGAATGGCTTAAACATTTTTCATCGATAATTTCCCGAGTAAAACTGCTTGAACATTTGTAGAAATTAAAAGCAATCATTTAATTACAAGCATTACAAATTCCAATAAATGGACCAATCAAAGCAAACCCATTTTCCGAAATTTCTCACCATTTAAAAGATGGTAAACCTGTTCTAATTAACGATTCAAAGTAAATCTACTTAACCGTCTTTCCGTATTCCCAATAGTTATTTAGTTATCGGCATTACAAATTTGATCAAATGCGCCAATCAGCGCAAGGGGCGGGGCATGTCGACGCTAAGCGCGGGAAAGTCGATAACTGTGATTGGTCCATACATTCAGATGCTCATAATTCAAAAACTATAAAGCAGTTTGAAAAACCGTTCGGTAACTTTGTTCAGTAGATGGTGAGCTATCACTTCACAAATTTTAAAATGATTCTGAATCACCCTGTGGAGCCTCAGAGCCATGAGAACCTATATTAAGGGCTCTTCACATGTGCGATGAGAGCCAAAACTCCTCGTGCAGGTTCGATAACCTCCTGACACTAATTTGTCGTTGCGAAGAACGCCCAGCGTGTAGCCAATGATGCACGAGCCCGTGACGCACAACATGTCGGCGTCTCGTGTTTATGTACATCACGGTTTAGAGAAGAGCATGACTTTCCTTTGAAGGCAGAAAGAAATATATGGACTGGCTTGTTGAACGGAGAAATTTTTAGTGAAAGAATTATGAGAGACTCGTTATGAATGTTGATGTACAACGCGCTGCAACACCTTGAAGATTATTATCCGACACGTCAATGGTCCACGAATATCATTCAATGGTCCCAGTTAATTTTTTTATGCTTCCAGCGCTGCATTATACTAATTCTGAGAAGCATTTACTATATTACGCATCGTGTCAAAGGCGGAAGGATAATATCTGTCTAGTATTGATAGATGGTTGAATGGCTCCATGGAATCGAGTAGGCAGCAAGGATAACAGACCGGGAATTCCGATGGCACGTTTCTGAGGAACTCAAAGTGATCCTCAGAAAGTCTCCGAGGCAAAGTTACGCAAGAATTCCACGAGAACTTCCACAATCTTTTCTCCGCTCCTCTTCAGCATATCTTACGTACGACTGTTTCTTTATCTTTCACCGGAGATGTGGCACTCTCGGAGAGACTTCATTCCCGCATTTGGCACGAGGTGTCTAAAGCAATTTGCGTTTGTTTCTCCGCGCGTTTAGTGCACTCTCGTCGTTGGGAAATCCATGGGCTCGTGGATTTCTTGCTTTCTGCTGTTCTTGGGATTCCAATTTGTTACTCTTTGTCGCTATTTTCCTATAAATTGCAGCGGCTTCAGGATTTTTTGTGCCTTGGTATATTTACTGCAGTTTTCATTATCATGTTCGACTAATTTTTTATTTTCATCGCATCGGCAAAAAATTATTTTTAAGTACAGAGTAATAAGAAAATTGTGATGTCGTTCTAATGTAATTATTAGAAAAATGATTACATTGTTTTAAATTGTGCCAAAGTAACATCGCAGAATTTAGGCAACTATATTGATATTCCTCAACAATTTATTATTAAGATAGATTTGTAGACGCTAATTGATTGTGTATACATTTCGTCGTCTTAATTTATTGATTTGCAAAAAATGAATTCTAATAATCAACATTTTCGAAATGCAAAATATGACAAGCCATTCGAAAAACATCTCAATGAGTTCAATATTTATTCGAATTGTTCGCAAATGTTCCTTGATATCCTGGTTTTTTAAATTTTATGACACGGAATCAATATTAAATAATCAAAGCTATCAATAATTCACGTGAACCGCGAGTGGATGGTGGATAGGAAAATTTTTGTGGTTTTCATTTGCCGCAAGTGAGAGGGTGCGAATTGCGGGCTATATACACGAATGCTGTTGGCCAGAGAGTCGAGTGCAATACCGCAGGCAACGTTAATAAAGCAGGTGTAAGGGAATATTGTGCTTGAGGCGCGAGAACGCTGCAGAGCTGGACGTTCCTGTAGCTTGGTGCACGGTGTTAATGCACCGTATGAATGATGAGGCAGGGGAGCTAGGGCTGTGCACACAGCTCGCCTCCGCGCTACACCAAGTGCTGTTCACCGGTGCATAGACGTAACTAACATACATCTTGCTGTGTCTCTGGCAAAGACTCTTCTCCGGCACAGTAGTGTGTATACTCCTCCTCCTCTACACTTGCAAATGTCCACGGAATACACGTGCATCGTCTTTATGCAAGTGCATCGCGACGTGTTAGTCACTTGGGCTCGCTCGACGTTGCGATACTATGGGATTATAAGTAGTAAAGGTATTCTTATACATAAGTCATTCCGTATCAGCACAAATAAAAAAATAAAAAAATCCTCAATATCAGGTTGAGTAATTTCAGCAAATACGCCAATTTGAAAATAAAACAGAAAATTTAGGGTGTATTAAGAATTTTTAAAAAATTGTTCAATAAAATTGGTCTGATTATTAATGAAAATGGGTTTACATAATTTTTGAAAATATATCGATTCGAAAATTGGATAAAAAAATGTAAGGCGCATTTAGAATTAAAAAAAAATGAACGACTTTTATGACTTGTAAAAATAAGGTGAATTGGGTTTTAATTGAATAATTAAAAATTCAAGATTAAGGCGAAATGAGATTTTGAAAAATTGTCACGAAGCTCGAAATCAGCGCTGAATTAATTTTGCGTTATTCTTTTAATTGGTAACGTTATTTTCATGGATTTTTTTTTGTAAGCCGCAAAACCGTAGAGTTTAAGTAATTTATTTAAGAAAATTTATTTATTTTATACACTCTCAAAATTTTTTTCTGTACCTAACTTGGGCTAATTTTTGAATTTACATAATCTGATTTTTTGAAATCATTCCAGAATTTTTTGTTTAAGGACTTTGTTGATGTGGAATACCATATATATTGTGTATACATATATCTACCTTTACCTTCCGAAGGTATTCCTACGGGACGGACACGTCGTGGCGATTAATTTCGTAAGCGACAACGAATTCCACCGCGATTTCTCTCCTCTCCTACTAGAGGAACAAGAAAGATGGCCAGTTTGTATATTTTCTTTTATCTTCTTATTCGACTTCGTCGTGACGTTTTAACAAATCTCCGGCAATCGGAGAAGCGCGCATTTCTTCGCACCTTCGTCTCTCGGCTGCGTATATCACTGGCATTTATTAACGAGGATGAATAATCGCGTGTGGAAGATGGAAAATTGAAGAAATATAATAATGACAATCTTCGGACAATATTTTGTTTTGAATAATTTCGCCATTTTGCACACAAGGATTAGATAAACAAAATCATTTAAGTTTTATGCAAAATACAAATCTGTTTAAAAAAAACCTACTTCAAATAAAACAAAATAAGCATGCAAAAAAATCTCCAAACATTGAACATTTCCAATGCTACATAATAAAATACCATAAAAAAACAGTCGATTTGCAGTCTTGGGCACGATTTTGCTCTTCAAGTTTACGATGATTCCGTGTTCGGTTAAATGCTCATAAATTTTCGTATTCACGTTTGAATTTAATACCCATGTGATTTTACATTCGCCTAAACGCACTCGGAGGAGTCGGAAATTGATTGAGTACTTTTAAAATTATAACCGGAGAAAGTTTTCAATGTAGAACATAGAATTCACAGCGCGTGAATCTTGATAGATCGATCTGCGGAGGGTTACATCGGTTTTGCAAGCCAAGTCGCCTACGATTATCTCGCTTTTCTGATTTAACTCCATGCAGCTGTATACAATTCGAATTCTGGAGCCAGAATTGCCAATAAGCACTCGTCCCATCCCTGGAGAAACGCCGGGCTCAGGGGTTGAGGCAGGTCGTGACTCGGATTTACGAATCTCGATTGGAAAGAGCCTCTTGCCCGAGACAACTCGCATTCGTGGATGCATACGATGCACCCGATGCCACGGGTGAAAGTCGAGAGTGGCTTGAGGCGTGAGCCGCGCACGATTCGAGCCTCCAGGCTAACTTATCACTGTCTCGACTGATTATTTTCTGGAGCTCACCTCAGTCTTTATAATACCGCCCAGAGTTCAGTATTTTAAACATGAATATTCATAAATTCATATTAGTACATCCATTGGACGATACGTGACAAGTTGCAGCTTCGCATATATAAATAGTGCATCTTTATTTATTACAACAGCTATTAAAATGATTATTTCAAAGATTTTCGGTAGTAATTCAAAATTAATGTCTTGGCGAAACATATTTAATATTTTCAAAATTTACAAAAAATGTTTAAATGAATATTGCTTTTTGGGACACGCTAAAATAATTACATATTTAAAAATAGACAACTACCAATTTTTTTCACAAAACTAATGATTTTTTAAAAATACAATTAATTTTATTAGTGCATTATCCTTAACTGGACAAAATAAGCTGCAGCTGCATCAACAAACACGATCAAAGCGCTGCAGGCGCACATCGTCAAAGGCTTACCGTTTAAGTTAATTTTCTTTTTTTGCAACTCCAGGAAGAAGATAACGAATGAAGGATTAATGCATCATGCCAAGATTGGAAGAGGAGAAAATTCCCGCGGAAATATGCAAACGTTGTTTCTCCATATCTGTATCACATCAGCAGCACAGAAGTGACATGAGATCCCAAGGATAAAATCCACCGCTTTTACATTTGCTATTTATACTCAAGCACGTACGAAGCGATTCCCATTTCCGAAGATAACAGAGACTGGTCGGCGTCTTCTTACCGTTAGTTCGACAAAATGCATATACTGTATGGACATAAAACGACTAATACGTTAGTAGGGGAAACGGCGGGCAAAACGGACACCGTCTGAAATTTTTTTCAAAAACAACTTTTTCAATATCTTGACACTCTTTACCTAAGGAAAGTTGGTAAAATAACGAAAATCAAATTTATCACGAATTTTTCAATACATTGATTTGATCCCTATTTTTTCAAATATTAATACGTCAAAGAAAAATAATTCGACTTAAATTTCTTGAAAAATAAATTAGACAACAAATTTAAAAGATGATAATTACATCAAAAATAATAAAAAATTAATATTGTGACGATTTTTCAGAAATATTGATTAGGTAATAAAAATCTGGTGAAATTGACTTCAAAAAGTTTTTGAACAAAAATGCTATAAAAATTCTGATTGGTTTTGAATTATTGATTATTTTTTTGAACCGTTTCACTTATTTTTTTATTTTTAGTTCAGGCGCGCATTTTCGTCCCTGTCCATTTTGCCCCATTTTCCCTACTTCATACTGGTATTACACAAAACGTGGAACTTATATTAGACGACGTATGATGATAATTCTTGCGCCATTAGCCGTACATACGGGAGACGATTATTCCACCTGGCGACCTTCTTAACTCGAGCTTCTTGCAACGTAATATCCAGTCCTGCTGTTACCCACCAAGTGCAATCCGCTTCAGGCATTTCCCGGGACGAGTCGAGTACGCGCAAGGATCTTGCGCTTGCATGGCATGCAAGTCAATATATGGGGCATTCTATATCAACTCGGGTCATCTCTAAGAGATCCACCGAAATTGGGCTCAATTTTTCGGGACAATTTGGCTCAATTTTTGAAAAATAATTCCTATTCATTCTTTTCCGAAAAATGTCACTTAATTTTTTTTTGATTCTTTCGAATTCCATTTCCCCTTTTTAATATTATTATTTAATCTTCAAACGGCAATCGCAATTTTTCTTAGATTTTTTTGCAAACAATTTATAAACTCACGATTATTTATAACGTACACACAAAAATACCACAATAAAAAATCTGATTCGTAAAAAAATAGGAAGGTCTTGGTGACTTTCAGCCTAAACTTAAAAATATTGATGCTTGGTACAGAATTTATGAGATTTTTTTCTTATTTTTAAGTACCGGTCCTCAATATGTATAAACATAAATAATAATAGGTATGTAAAATGTTTAAAAAAATTGATAAAAATTGTGGTTGATTTCTAGAGGTGAAACAATAAGATAAGAAATCAGGAATGGAATCCCAGTTCCAGCGGGTATGGAATGGCCCATATATATGTATATATAGCTATAACTATAATATGCTATATATACAGCATACACACTTGGCACTTTATATTCTACGTGTGGTTTTAACTACAGTATGACCAAAGTCCCGGAGGCACAGGTGTCGTTTGCAGGTGAAGCCTCCAGCAATGGCAGTGACCTTCCTAGCCGCACTCGAGGTCATCATCATCATCATCTGCTCATTGGAAATGCATTCGGTTTAGCTGAACGACTTTGCTTTTTTTTTTTCTTCATTCGTTAATTATTTTCGCAAGGCATTATATCGATGGAAAAGGTAAAAACTCGTTGAGATAGTGTATAATCTTTGATGATGGGATGCACACGTCATCGAGGGTGGCTATCATGCAATCGTAAGACTCGGAGACACTCCGTTTATAGTGGAAGGTCAGAATTCTCATATTTCTGCCACGGGCGCGTCGACGTGCTATTCTCGGATCGAATAGTGCCTTGACGGTCGTTGCACTACGTTATAAGGCATTATGTACAGGTGGAAAAATTAATTAAAAATTTTGTACCTATGAAAAAAATCTTTGTTCACAAGTGTGCACAGAATTTTTTGAAAACTTATTATGCAGCAAAAATCGTTGGTTAAACTTAAAAAATTTAAAAATTTAAAAAAAGTTACAGGTTAATGAGTAGTGGTTTAAAAAAAAGGTCGAACGTAATTTTCTATGAATTGACATAATGAAAAAATTAATTATGCCGGCTGCTGGAATTTCTGGGAGGTTTCGAAAAATGGAAAAAAAATGTTCTTTTCACATTTAGAAGAAATAAGTCATGGCCTTCCCCCACTTTTTCTCTAGCAAGAGCCTGATGCATTTTTCAAAATTTTCTCAAATTGTTCAACGAAAATGATGTCATGATATTTTAAATGATTTCTTATTAAATCAGAATAATTTTTCTTGAACACAAAATCATATATTCCCTTTATTTAAATTTGTCAACATTTTCAACCATATTTTTTCGAAATGTGCCATTTGGCCATTTTTCGAAGCAAAAAAAAATTCCCTTGGCTTTAAATCGAAGCAGCTGATGGAAGAAAGTTTGCGTGCTGCCTGAGAATTGTTTAGGCGCGTTCTGTGCATTGATGCTCGAAGAGAAAGATCGAAGAAGCATCGGCGGCCAATCGTCTTCAGCAACTTTTGCTTCTTCACTTTTTCACGCTACCATTATTAAATACGGGTGCACGTGGACGCATATGCACTCTGACTATCCTCTCCGTCGGATGGGTTCGCGTGCGCGATGCACTCTTGGGTTTCTCGGCGAGACTCATGCACTACTCGCTTCGCGACAGGTACAAAACCTTCGCCCGAGGTACAGCGATAGTTGCCTTTTTATTTTCCGTTGAGTTCGCAGTTTATGAGGGATCTTTCGTTGTACAAGCCGCACGTCTTAAGTTCGTTTATTATTATTATCATTATTATGATTATTATTACTACTTTGTATCTGCAGCATCAATATTTCATTAGTCATCCATTATTCACAGCGCATGTCGATTTTTTTTCTTACAGTTTCTTAATATCGATGATTAATCCATCTAATTAGTTCAGGTAAAATAACCGGTTTAGAAATTTCCAAAATTAAAAAATGAGGAAAACATTTGGAAAATTCACCAAATTTTTGCAAATATTTTTATCGCAGAAAAAAAAAAAAGTAACCTGCAAAAAAAGTCGGTGCATTTAGATGCATATTCAATGCATTGTGAATCAGAAAATTGATTTGTCACTTTCACGCAAATTTGCCGTACGACCATAAGCATATATTTATCTTTCCCTACTGTGCTACGCGACGATATCGTCGAGTGGGAGCAAGAGATTATTGGTTGCACACCGTATTACACCGCGCCCATTGAAATAGTGTGCCATTCCGCAATTTAACGACCGAGCGCATATTACAGTTTATTTTCTATATAGCCACGATAGAACAATGTGGAGATCTCTGCTATAATTCTCGGTCGATGATCGCGAGTCCGAGGCACCGGCGAATGTTCGGTGAAAGTAGCCATACACCCACACCCGTTGATCATCGGGACCTCGGGAGGCTCGACAAGCATTTTGCCCGTATGTGTTAATGCATATATACATGCGAATGTGGCAAAGAACACGACGTGCCCATTCGTTTGTTTCACAGCACGCACTCACGCATTATCTCGTACGGTTGTGTACTTTTCATAGTGGTACAGCCGGTAAATATATATATATATTGTATATATAGTACATATCTGCTGTGTGTATATAGATATATGTATATAAATATAAATGGTACGGTCAGTGGTGTATATATGTGCAAACGGCTGGTTTTACTCGCCGTATAGAAACAGTGAGGCCAAGTAACAGTACTTCGGGTTCGCGATTGCTTCTCCCCAAGCTCTTAACCCAAGGAATAACACAGGGCACAGGCTGACAGGAGATCCCGCTCAAGAATCCTCTCCCGCGATGCTGCGTTCGATCGCGAAAGCTCTTTCGCTGTTATTGAGAGCGTTTACGGTACTTGCATATGGTTTTTTTGATTTTTTATTTGTTGCACAGGAATTTTGAGGACCTTGTGACTATTTTTATTTGGGATTTTCATTTCCGTGCTGTGATTGTGGTAATTTAAAATTGATGCGAAACGAAAAGGGGTCAATTTTTTTTGGAAAATTTGTGTTTGTGTTTTGCAGAAAATTTGGATGAGTTGTTTGGGCAAAATGTAACGTTTCTTTCGAATGATTTGCTTGATTTTAAAACAAATTTAATTTATTATTTTCTGTAAAATTATTATTTTTTAAAATAATTAATTTAAATGAAATTTAAAGGACAAATTATTCTAATGGTATAAATTTTATTTTTATTTACGTCTAATGTTTTTATAGCTTCCCAATTACATAAAGTGTAAAATACATTATTACCTTCTTTTCATTAATCCGATTTTCTTCAAATTCAACATTTAATGGAAGCCAATTAAAATATAATTGGGAAAACGTTACTCAAGATAAATCAAATTTATTCCAAATAAATATCTACCTTTTTCGTGCTGCACTAGAAGAAGAATAGGAGAGAATAAACACGATTGTTATCGGGACCCACGCGCAATGAATCTCCACCATATTCTCCCCCAACACAAATCATCTCACTGTGTACGTTTGTTTCTCGGCATAGAAATCGAGAGAGCAAGAGAGTTTCCTCACGTCACGCCGTTATTCGCCCACGCCTCGCTCTTCCAATCACATCCAATCAATGACCATTTTCCATAATGATCAAAAGTACATTTTCCCCCTGTCAATTCTCCTCCACATTTTTTTCTCCGTCACTTACGTCGTTCAAACCGTCAATTAGCTCCAAACAAATCGACGATCTCCACTGCCAATCACAAAATGAAATATATCAAATATTTTCTCGAATATAAATAGCATATTACATTTCGATTATAAATTTTTTAAAAATATTCAAAAATATATTCTGCAATCTACAATCAATTTTTTTCCTCACTAATTATTTTTTCGTATGTTCCAAATTTGTTTTGCGATGAAATAAAAAATTCAGGCTCGTTTAAAAAACATTATTTATTCGTCCTAAAAAATTATGATTGCAGAAAAAAAATGGACAGTGTTTATTTATTTTTATTTTTTTTTCGTTTGTACGACGAAATGGATTGTCATTCATGATAAGTGGTTTATACAGTGCATGTTACACAGCAGGAATTTGGTGTTACAATGAAAATGCGTTACAATAGATTGTAACGATGAGCCTGTGCATAAAAGAATGTATGAAATTATTCTCCTGATTGTGAAAGCGAATATTCTCGACGAAGGTCACAAGTCAGTGACACAATACGAGTCGACATGAGTATGTATATATATATTGTCTTTCCGTTTCTCGAGATCTCAATAGCACATATGCTTGCGTGGCTCTTTAGAAATTACGTTATTATGATAACTGGACTCTCGCCACGTTTCTTACGAGTGAATATATTTATCCAACAGATTAGCAGAGGTGCGAGAGTCGTCCGAAAGGTTTTACACTTAGCCTTGATTATAATTAAGCACGAACTCAACGAAGGCAAATTTTTCTCACTAACGAGCCCGCGAAGAAAAATATTTTTCTAGATGCCAAACGAGCTCCGAGAATCCTGGCCATTTATTCGCGGCCCTTTTGTACCTTAATTGCTTATCTCAAAATTATGTCTGATCATTATTATTATTTTTTTCACTTAGAGAAGTACTAATCACAACCTGTACCTGCTATTACTGCTGCCAGGTTTTGTGGAGATGATGGTCCGTTTTATTTAATAAAAAAAAAAATTTCCTTTCAAATTGTAAATCTCCTTAAATTTTTAGTTATCTACTATTGCTAAATTCAGTGACAATTGACGAAAGCTTTCTACTTTTATGGAAAATTGCATTTTTATGGCATGTAAATATTTTAATTTCAAATCATTTGCATTTATTTAAATTTATGGAAACCGCAGATTTTTTTCAAAGTGTTTTTATTTTTTGCCCAAGATTTTTTTAACAGAGAGAAATATTTTTCTGAAGGCCAAACGAGCTCCGAGAATTCCTGCTATTTATTCGCGGCCCTTTTGTGATTTAATTGTTTATCTTGAATTTGCAGATGGGATTTTTTAAATCGTAGGGCCTTCACGTAGAGGAGCACTAATTACGCAAATACGTAGGCAGCCTGTACGAGCTATTACTACTGCCAGGGCTTGTCTGCTTGATAGCTGTACCTACTTGGTATATAGTCACGTGTGTGTCACGATCCCTCGCGATTTCATCGAAGTGTGCGAGTAAAAGAGGCCTCGTAGTTACCGAGGAAGGATCCCGATCGTTTTCCACGAAGTCTTCAGCGTGACGTTAGAGATTGAGAGGATTGATCTCTGTGATTCTTCGCCTTTGTAAAAAAAAATATAAAAAAATATCTCCCCCTCTTAAGGCCTCCTTTTCAGTGCTTTACTCCGCTCGTCTGTCTTCACCGGAGACTTAATTGCTCACCACATCCGGTTTACCGCCGTGTTCCCAACGATTTTCGACATTGATCGAAAAATCGATGAGAATCAGGCTCGAAAGTTCGATTTTTCAACGTCTTAATTAATATTCGGTTAATTGGGGGCCTAGAGAGACTTTCTATGCTATAAATCTTCATGGAGTAGACTAATTATTATTTGTGAATACACTATGAGAAAAAAGAATGGAAAAAATGTAGGCCATTCGTGATATCATATCACAAGCGTGGGAAAAAATTCAGAAAATTTGGGCTAGGAATATCATGAGGAGGTGGGGGATTCAAAATTTTTTGAATGCAGTTTTTTATTCGTTCTATTAATAGTCGAATATTATTACTTCAGAACACCCGAAATTTTGTTCAAAGGCATCGAAACTTTTCATTGAAGTAAAATAAAAGACTTCAAGAAAAATTAATTACAAGTTGCTACAAACATCAAAATAATGATTATCTTCTACCGAGAGAAAATTATGCGAGTAACTATAGAGTGACAACTATTTTTTATTTGGTACTACAAAATTTTTATACATTTCAACTATAAAAGATTATCAATTACTAAAAAATAGTTACCATCATTATTTTCATAGTTGTGATTTTATTCAATACATTTCTACAATTTCTTTAAATGAAAATAAATAATAATAAAATTTTTTAAAAACAGGTTAACTTGCGATAATCGTAGAAAATCGTACGATCGTAGATATATTGGCGCGAGTATGAGACTCATCCTCGAAGCTGAGCTCGAAGTGGTGTATATAAAGGGAGGTAAAGAGCCCGAAGTTCAGGGTCGCTCAAGAATTTATTAGCGATCTCGAAGTCAGATACACGAGCGCCTGGCAATAACACTTCTTCCAGCAGGTACTCTTCTCTCTCTTCTTTCTCTTCCTCCTCCCCGCAGTTCTTTAATCGTACCCCGGGACTTAGTCTTTCTCGCGGCTTTGATAAAATCATCGTATTTCTCCGTGCCCTTTTTGCAACGCCCTTAACGTGCACTTGCGCGCGTGTCGCGTGAGCATCTTCCACCTCTTGCCACTAGGAAAAGGTCTCTACTTGTAGTATATTGCCAGGCAGATGTTACAGGGCCTTAATAACGCTATCATCTGATTTCCTCGTGGACGTTCGATCGATTATAGAGAAGCTGTCACTGGTATATCTTCGTTATTCGGTATATTATTATGGGAACTCCGCTCGTTTCTCAATCGAGATTGCGCTCTGGACGATACTATGACCTCGGACACTATCTTCGAGAGTAATTCCAGAATTTCTGATCGATGCCTTCGGTGAAATAATCATTGCAAATAATTCGGCAGAATTTACACCGAAGATCAAACGTAATGAGCAAAAATGAGCCACATGAATTTTTATTCTGTCTTATGAATTAATTTATTTTATTTAAAAATAATAATATTGTAGCGTGTTGTAAGTAAATGGAATTGAAATTTTTTTTATTTGAATTTTTTTTAAGTTGCAAAATTTAACAAAAATTGTATTTTTGGATAGATCAAATGTAGTGCGACGAAATTTACATTGAGATTTTGACATTTAAAGAATATTTGAAGTAAGGATTCTTATTTATCGTTGTGGGAAGTTTTCTGGCTTTTTAATCGAGATTGCAGTCTGAATGATACTATGACCTTAGACATTAGCTCTGAGGGTAATTTAAGAATTTGTAGTGGATGCACTCTTCAGGGCATTGGCAATCCAGAGGTTCACCCGATTTTTGTCATCTCCTGTACCTCCTCCGTACAGACGCCCGTCCTTCGAGGCTCACGTACGTGAGACGGAGCATAATTACACATCTCGATGCACCTCCAAGACCTCCCGATGCTTCGGCGTGCCTCACTGAAGCAAACGCGAGAGAATTCAACTCAGCCGACGAAGAAAGTTAGCTGGAATCTTTTCCTGCCTGATACGGAAAATATGCAATGAGGTGTGAATCGTCACAGCTCACAAAATCAATTTGTTACAAATGCCTTTCTTGAACAATAGAACCATTATAAAAAATTTTAAATACTCCGAAGCAAATAAATTTTCTAGAAATTCGTAAAAAAAGAAAATATAATGTCAGACGAATGGAATTTAAAAAGTGAATATTATTCTTTTACAATTAATTAATTAAATTAAGAAAATATTTTTGAAGACTTAATAAACAATTTCTGTTCCTGTCAAAAAAAAATTATCAAAAGTTTAAAAACTTATTTTTATCCATAGATTAATTTTTTTTAACTTACATTCAGATACAAAAAATTGTCACAAAAATCATTCATATATGCTAAAGAACCATAAAAAAGTAATAATAATAGACAAAATAAAATAAAAAATTCGAATACATATTCGTCGAAACCTTGTAATGTTTACATATTTTTATTTTGATAAATTATTGTAACATGTGAAGAGAAAAAAAAATCTCAGAACCGGTCGAAGGGAGGGGGGATAATTACCGTTGAAAATTGTCGAGGCGAACGTGTGGGTGTTAATTTCGCCACGAAGGCGCATCCTCCGCTTCTAGCTTATTGCTATCGATTATGTTTTTTTTAATAATTATATTTATTTAGTTTTTTTTTTCAAATTCGCTTGCCACAGGGTCAGATAATTATTTAATCAAGGGTTTCATCGATGCTACGTTGAGAGCCTTTCTCTATTTCTCTTTGATCCTCTTCGTACGCGTGCTGAGGTGGTGATTTTTTAATCCGGTACTTGGATGCGAGCTGAGGCCATGCCAAGAGGTCGCGCCGAAGGCCTCGTGCGGCGATTCGTCTCTACGAAGCGACGTTCGAGATGCTCGAGGAGAGATACTCACTAGAACGCGCTCTACGGGCTCCACTTGGCTCTTCAGCAAACTGCTCGCCGCGAGGATCTCGTTACGTGTCTGACGCATCCTTGAGAGCAACGAGAGTCATTATATCCTGCATCTTTTGTGTCAGATTTTTTTTCACGTCTCCTATTGCCATTAAAACAAATACAATTGAATTATGACGTTGCTCATCGTTGTTCACGTCGAAAGATGAAATATGATTTTTCACTTAATGTTATTTGGCCATTCGGAGGATTGATAATATTCATAAATGCTTTAACTACTTGGGGAGAATCATTCAAACATTTTGTTGCAAGCAAAACCTTTTTTTAAACCTATTTTCTATTTTTTTTTTTTCTTTTTATTTTCTTTGTACAATTTATTAATAGAATAAATTTTAATCGTCGAATTAATTGGAATTAAGAGATGTGCATTTTTTAATGAGTCTCCTTTAATGGCTTAATTTGTTTAATATTTGTGTGAATTATTTACAATGGTTTTTAAAATTTATTTGAATGAAATTTTTTTTAATATTATGGAAATATAATTTTGGAGTTGTTTAAATTTTGGACGATTTTTGTTGAAGTCATTTTTATGAGACTCAAAAATTACTCGAGTCATGCTATAGTGCCCATTTCCCCCCTAAAATGTGCAAGAGTCCTGACCACACCGGAAGATGTTTTCTACGTAAGCAAATATATAGTGTACTCCACGCATACATACAATTCCACATTTTTCTACATTTACAATTCTCCTCTTTCCACTCTGTACGAAAATTCCGTAACCCGAGCATCCGGTGGAAAATTTTAAGCCCCACTTATATTCTACACGGTCAGACCATGTAAAATGTATAGCAAGGCAAAAGGTCAGCAATTCAAAAGCAAACGTTATGAATCTAACACAAACTGTCGTTCCGATAATAAAAGAGTTAATTGACTCCCTTTTTTCTACTATTTCAACATTAAAATAATTAGCTTACGTAAATACAAAAAAAAAATTATATAATGTATTTCACAGAAACCTAACAATAGTTTTATGCTCGTTATGTCCTACTTAAGGATAATAACAATTTGATGGAATTTAATCAATACATCAATTATTAAAATCACGTCTCCTTTTTACATTAAAAAAGTTATATTTGAGAAATTTAAAATTTCCTTTAATACATTTTGTTTTAATTCAAATTTTGTAACTTTCGTTGTCTGTAGGTTGACACTAATTCTTAGTTTGCCACAAATTGATAAAGTCAAATTCAACAAATAAAATTTACTTAAAAGCGTTATTCATGAATGCAAACTCTGCTGATGTGCGATGATATTCATGTAAGCGAAACCGGCGATACGCGCGCCTTAACCTACTACTCCCACGTATAGTATCTGCTTATCTTCCATACACTATAAACTGCTATAAAATATGCAGCACTATACACTTGTAAGTACAGTATTATAATATTTCTGCAATTCCGTAACATTCCTGTGTGATCTATTATTTTACATTACATTTTTCATTTTTTTTCAATCCAAAAATTAATATCTTATTGCCTTGGATTTATAGTTTTCACCCTTTATCTTTCTTTCGGGGGATCCTTGAATTTAAAAAATATATAGTCGTTATTATCACCGAATCCGATCGTCCCAGTCGGCTGGACTCTTCGACCCTATTCTTCAAGATTCTTCTTCGATAACTCTTCACTGCTTTGCATTTTTACGACGTCACTAAAAAAAATTATTAAAATATCAGTTTTTTTTCTCAGTTTAATTGTTTATACTCTTGCTATGATTTTCAACTGCAATCTACATTTTTTTAGAAATGAAGAGAAGATAGAAAATTAAAAAAATTAGTGAGCACCATTTTTTAGCTAACCTCAATGAGTTAGTTTTAGGAACTAAATGGCTATTAACGAAAAATAAATAAATAAAAAATAGTTGCTGTGAATGATAGTCCGTCGCAATTAGTTACACAAACCAAATGTTTATTTTCCCACGCAAAAATATTTTTCAGTGATGTCAGCACATTTTTTTTTTCGATAAAATTGATCGTGATTAATTTTTCCTTCGGAATCTCTTCCTTATTGATTTTCTGTCATGCTAAATTATCGGCTGTTGTTCACCATATTTTTTTTTTAATGCTGCTGAAACTACCGATTTGTTTGACAGTCCGTGTCCATCATATTTAGTTAAACAAACCAAGAGTTTTTGTTTTCACATTACGTCAGCACATTTTTTTGTCTGTTCTAAATTGATTTCAATTAATTTTTTTTCCACATCGATTTTCTGAGCGCAAAAATTGCTGGTCGTTGCCCACAACATGTTTAATACATTAATGACACGGCAGTGCGAACCAATATGTCGATGGATCACTAATCGCAGGTGCTGTCTTTTAACAGCCGTTTCTACTTTGTGCGTCTTGTTGATCGATGCGAGTTGATTGCCCGGAGCATCACCAAGATCTCTCTTCAGGTTCCTCCTCTTTTTTTTTCACCTATAACTTCGACTGAGTGACAGCAAAAAAAATGATACATATTTTGCGCAGCTGTTTCTCATATAAAAAATACCGTATTACTCCTCCTTTCGACAGAAAGGTGGCCATAAATTTTTGAGTCCACGATAACAGCAGAAAAAAAATGTATGGCAAAGTCAATGACTCCGTTAATTTTTTTTCCTTCTTGTGAGAAATTTATGTACAACAATTCTTATCATAATTCACGAAATCATTTTCATTTATTTTCTCAAAATTGTGATGATTATTTGTACAACATCAATTACAATTGTAAGTGGCAAAAGCATTTTTTATTCATATACTGTGAATAAAATTTACATATTTCACGAAGCTGGTTCTTATCTATAAAAATACCTCGATCAATTTGCAGACATTTCCCCATCCACTCTAAATTCGTATTTCCTCTTCTTTGCCACGAAGAGATAGCAATAAATTATTGAGTCACTGATGATAACAGAGGGAAATAAATTATGCAGCTAAGTCAATGACTACTCATAAAGTAAAGAATAAAAAAGTGTACATCACTAAGTGCTCACAATATCCGGTTTATTGAATCGGCGAGACGATTTTTTTAACAATCTTGTTATAAATAAGTCACCAACTCATTTTTAATTTTTTTTCCACAAAATTATGACGTACATTTTCATAATAAAATAAACATAATTGACCTATTTCCAATTTTGAAAACTACGACTATTTTGCCAGCTTCCCCCTCCCCAGATACGATTCCCCCCTTTTTCACAGGAAGAGGAGGACCAGAGATAAATTTATGCATCAACAAAAAAAAAAATCATGTTGTAAATTCGATGACTGTGCAGTATGCAGTTAGTTAAATGAATTGAAAAAGAAAAAAAAACAGAGATTTAAATTGCTGGTGCTCGCAATAGCCATGCGACCATTTGTCTTGGTGGTCGGTATGTTTATATGGTCGCTTGTATTAATTTCAACAAGACGATGGTACCTCTTTCATGGGAAGGAACGTTTACGCGTCGGTGATTAAGTGGCTTTGGCCCGGGCCTTTTTCGTAGCACATACCCAGACCCCAAATGCACAAACCGAACGATAATTTCCCCACGCCCCATCGGAATTCTTCCGATTGTTTTATTTCTTCGCTGGGCGGAAATCGCGTGGCGCCACGAGCATTCGAGCAACTTGCAGGCCCTTATTTTTCGCGGTGAAATATATTTCCCCGCTGACCACCGGCCAAATAAGTTGTACAGCAACGTCGAAAGATTTTAACGAAGGCCTCTTATCGAACAGAGGCGCCCGAGGGCGGCGCCTATTTGTTCCCGTCGAATAAATGAGAAAAATAAAATTATTATGGCGGCAAAAAAAAATTGGGCGTCGTAATCGACCCACCGATAAATATACTCGATTAAATTGATCGATTGCATCGAGATTTATACGGCAATGGGGCTGCAGGTTTTCTTATGATGTAATTATTTCTGGAGGAGATAAGACAATTCTGGGCGGGAGGCCGGGGCCAATTGGCACATTGCTCTGTTAATTCCCTATCTTTATTTAAAGAGGGCGTGAATAAAATTCACCGCATTACCAAAGAAATATTTTGAGGTATAATGAATTTTTTATATTTCTGCAGAATTTTGTGGAATTGAGTGAAATTAATTACTGATTCACATTTTTTCTACATGAGGACTTGACAATTTGAAAAAAAGGAAAGCAGCGGTTAATTATTTTTAATTACAGAAAATGCTCTTCAAAAAATACTCGAAATTGAGGAAAAATTACCTTTAAGGAAACTGAAAAAAAAAAAATGGTGTCAATATTTAAAAATAAATTCTATAATAAAATTGAAAAAACGATTAGTGACGTAATTGAAATACATTTTATAAATTGCCAACAATTGCAAGTTTATTTACCCCGAATAATCCGGTGATCCCAAATAACCCCGGTCTTCACACATAGAATATAATAAGTCGTACTATAGCCGGTTAATTTCCCACGTGCTTCTCTCGTAGAGTTCGCGCAGGTGAGAGGCGAGGATCTTGTCTCTATCGTATATCTCTAGTCTCGAGATTTACTATATGCACTAACTGCGTCTCTATACATATATATATATATATATATAATATAGTAATAGTCGGCGTCTCGCGCGCGACCTGAATACTGTTTGTTCCGTGCGTTTCGCGCACGTGCAATGTACGCGAGGAGTTCTCCAGTTTATTATCACGATTTTGTTAGTATGCGGTAAACGGATCTAGCAATTATTTATTAGTTATAATAACGAAGACCTCATCAGATTGATGGGTTTTCCTTATTTTCGTTCAATTATACAATAATTTTATTTATTTCCATTGGCAAGACGAAAATGTGGTACAAAAATTTTTGCAAAAATCCGCACAAACGTTTACGTTGGTTTAACAAAAAAAAAAAAATTGGGTTGTTTTAAAACATGAGTGAGTTGAAAATTTAAAAAATATATATTCTGAATAATTGTAAAAATATTTGTATAAAAGAAAGTAGTCCTCACAAATTAGCAGCAAGAAATTTTAGTGTTAATTTAACACGCCGTTAATTCCCTTAATTGGTAAAACAATTTTTTTAGCACCGTGAAATAGCACAGAAAAGTAAAAATTCCAACAGTGTATGATAAAGTCGCGTGCGCATTACGTTTACAAATATGGAACTCGAGTTTCCTGAAGTGAAAAAGGAAGATACGAAAACTGGCTCGTAATATCGTTCGGCGACGTGTTACGTGGAAGCAATCGTTAAACTGGTTGAAGTGCCGGGCGGTGGCCGGATAAATTCGCAATCGTGCCACTATACACAGCATTACGCAGAGAGTGTCGGAGAAGAGTCGAGGCCAGAGTAACGGTGCAGTGTGCACTGGATTTTGCAGCGGGAGGCATGTTTGCGGACACGCACGCAGCCTCCCCATCTCCTTTTTCTCGCTCTCTTGATCGAGTATGAGGAAGTATCCTTGAAGTTCGTATATAGTTCTTTCGCGAGGGTCCAGCACCGAAACTGATATACTGTAGTACGTCCATTGCCCGTCCCTGGATAAAATAACCGGAGGGTATGCAGCTATAATAACGTGCACCGGCCGTCAATTCGTATTACGTCCACAGTCATCAAAATAGCGCCTTCAATGTTTGTTTCCGTGGTGAAATAATCTTATTTCATTTTTATTTAAATCGGTTGATTTTTTTTCTTCATTTTTTCCCGAATTATTGCTTTCTATTATCTATCAAATTTTCTGTTCAATTGATTATTTATTGATTTACTGTCCGATGCATCAGTTAATAATCTGTAATTACGATCAGGTTATTAGTTTCACTAATGACCATAATTTTTAATTGCACTCATTTTTGGTGCTCTCTTGATTGACTATAAAAAACCATCACTTTTTCACATATTTTTTTTCTCTCTCTCTCTCTCTCTCTCTGCATTGCACAAAATAACCGGAGGATATTTCAGCAAAAATAACAACGTGTGCCAGCCGTCAATAAGTGTTACGTCCACGGCAATCAAAGTTGCTCCTCTAATGTGTGCTTTCGTAAAGAAATAAAAAGTAATTATTGGTGAGCACGGTACGCACGTGAGGAACGGAAAAATTAACTGTAAATAGCACGCGTACTCGGGACTCACGACTGATCGTCAGAATGCTCGGGGGCCTGCTGATCTCTTTTGCTCTCATCGTTCCGGTTTCATTGAACCTTTGTATCTTTTTTCCTTTGTTGTACATATGAAGCCGGGTTCGCAAACTCAGCGAGTCGGACACACGAAGCAGCTCTCGTCGATCTTCGGAGCTGCACGCTCCGATTCTCTGACATGATGAGAGACGCTCACGCAATTATTCGCCTCGCGATTAATTAATCGCTGCATTTTTTTCACTTTATTTCCTCTGTCCTATTCTCATTTTGCATCGTTTTTAAGTGCTACGATTTTCCTACTTTTGCTCTAAAAGGGATTTTATTTTTTAGGGGCCTAAGGAATTATTTTTTTCCTTAGAGTCTAAGGATCGATTTGTTTTAGGAACCTGAGAAATTATTTTAGTGCGTTTTTCCTATATAAAAAAAAATTATTGATGAGAATAGTAGTAATTTATGTTATGATAAACTTTTTTAGGTCAGGTAATTTTTAACAAATTAATTCGCGATCCTTGATGTCCGGAAAAATGAAAATAATGAAATAGGGTGAGATGCGTAAAGGTGTGCATTTATTTGGGGATGTAAGGCGAGTGGGTGATTATTATTCCATCCTGAGATAATAATTCGAGTAGATTATCAGTTTTGACTAACTGCCTTGTTTTATTCAATTTTTTATTCGTCCTTTCGACGCTTCTCGATAAGGACGACGCCTCGTAATTAGTGTAACGGATGTGTTTGCTGTTCCGCTGGCAACAAAAACATCCACAGCGTTCTTCGTCCTAGGACCTCGGAGGAATGGGCAGGATATGGTTCTTCCTCGACCCTTGTTTCTTGCTGGCGCTTGTGCGCCAACCATGACTCGTTCCTGCCGGAACAAACTGCCCCGATTAGGCTCCAAATATGGTCGTAAATTATGCAAGCAACGCGCTGAGTGCCTAGTATTTCAACAAACATGGTAAGGAAGGTCGATCCTCAGTGTCCTTATCTCAAAACATGTGTCATCCATTTTTCGGGCAAATTAGTAGTCAAGATATTTTTTTTTTTTTCACGACAAAAAATTATAATTGATATGCAATACATTTACCGATCACTTACAAACTCTTTTTTTTTTTAAATTTCTGTACGATATCAAGTTTGTCACACGCATTTATTCAATTTAAGTATACATGTCAAATTTAATGTTTTAGGGTGATACGTCGGTCGGTCGGTCTGTCGATCTGTCGATCTATCGATCTGTCGACCTATCAACCTGTGGGTTCATCTGTCTGTCAGTCCGTCGGTTTGTGCGTCTGTCGGTCTGTCGATCTGTCGATCTATCGATCTGTCGACCTATCAACCTGTGGGTTCATCTGTCTGTCAGTCCGTCGGTTTGTAGGTCTGTCGGTCTGTTGATCTGTCGACCTATCAACCTGTGGGTTCATCTGTCTGTCCGTCCGTCGGTTTGTGGGTCTGTCGGTCTGTCGATCTGTCGATCTGTCGATCTATCGATCTGTCGACCTATCAACCTGTGGGTTCATCTGTCTGTCAGTCCGTCGGTTTGTGGGTCTGTCGGTCTGTCGGTCTGTCGATCTGTCGATCTATCGATCTATCGATCTATCAACCTGTGGGTTCATCTGTCTGTCAGTCCGTCGGTTTGTGGGTCTGTCGGTCTGTCCAGGTGCAGATTTATCGTTATAAATTCATACAAACAATTTCCCTCCAACCCACCACAGAAACGTGCAGAAATGAATAACTTAAAAACACGAATCATAAATCTTCCGAAACTCTTTTGTGTGGCCATCTCGTGCCGCGTAACATACTGACTCTACATTGTATATTGTACACATGCGAAGTTTGCTCCATGATTCTCAAACATACATTAGCCAACAGCGCATTGCGCAAACCCATATGTATACCTATGTAAAGCTACACTATATACAGTGTAAAAATATGACGATACGGTGTAGCGCACGTACGTGCTTAATTGTATGTACACGCGCCGGGCACCCGGCATTTCTCGGATGTTTCCACATTTGTGGACGACCGAGAGAGTCCGCACCTCTCCGCGAGCTGAGAGATCCTCGGCGTCGACGTTCCACGAGACTTCATGATTTTATGCTTCGCACACATACTTTTGCATTCGTGTTTAAAAAATAAAATAAAAAAAGGAAAATAGTCAGGTGCACTACAGAACGAGTAATCATCACGAATCGTCGCCGGTTGCCGGCCATTTCTCTCGTACGTGACGACGGAACTCGAGGATCTTTCTTAGTGCTTTTTTTAAGCGAGAAAAGAACGGACGGAGGAGCGAACAGACGATTCTTCGTCAAGCCAACAACCTCGTGCCACTTTTCCTCTCTTCTCCTGGAGAGAATTCGCTCAAGAAATTTTGCTGCGCTGGAACGTACAGGATAATTAGTCCTGTAATCGCATCACTGATTATCAATTCACGCTAAGACATCGGGTTCACCGTCTTTCATAATTCATGAATGTTATACGCTAAAAAGGCGAATCACCGAGGTCCTGACGTATTCGCTTACGCTTTGCATCGTTCGACTAACTAAATCGTGCTGTAGTTCAAATGAAAAATAATTAGTGCTCTAGTTTCTCACAAAATGGAACGATTTTATTTGCATTTGATATTTTAATGAGATGAAAATATTTAGGTGTAGTAATTAAGATGGAACAAATATTTGTATGTCAAATTGGGAGTGAAAAAAAAATCGTCCCTTTTTTTGCATAAATGTTTGTACATGTTATATGAAATGGAAAGAAAGATAAGATTTTCATACTTTAAAAAATGTATAAAGTGGATAAAATAATTTTATAAAATCAATGAAAAAAATGGATTTGTTTAAAAATACACAATGTAATTTTACATTTACTGTATATGGTCAATAATCCCTGAAGCTGAAGTAGCCAGTAATTTGCACAAGACTGAACTTGGCCCTTCGTGAATTCATAGTACTTACACTTGACCCTAAATCCTGGCTTATCACAGCGTAATTGAGGGTTTGCTACATGATGAGGGAGGATGCTCAACGAGCCCTGCAAGTTCGCCGCGTCGCTACCTCCAGAGTTAAATTTTTTTTCATAATTTCACCTCCTTCATCCAAGTTCATACTCATTACACGACGAGCATGTTTCCCTCTTGCGGCTTATCGTAATCGCTTACATAAAAAAAAATGGGCGAAAAAAAAATCGGTGCCTCAAAAAAACCCGGTATTCGGTATTACTTTCTCTACATTTTTTCCCGCGACGTAACGAATAAACACACAAATTTTAATAAACCAAAAAAACGAATACATAAAAATAAACAAAAATTGACAAAGCCATGAAGTCAATAAGTCTCAGTAAACGAAACATTAATTACAAATTAGGAAATCATATTTATGAAAAACCATTATTATTTATAGAAATATTTGCAGAAAACCGAATTAATTAAAAACGCAAGGTGTTATCGTTGCTTTGTTGTAAATTTCATCGGTGGAACCATAATCGTGACCAAATACGGGGTTCTCCAGTATTTTGCCTCGTAGAAAAGCATCTCGCACAAGTTCGGAATTACCGAGTCGGTGCGAAGGGGTTCTCGGTAGTGCGCTAGGTGAGCGTATCTCTTGCGCGTTCTATTTCTCCGCGGAATGATAGTCTATTTTATTGCTCCGGGAGATTCTGAGGGAATGAGCGGCAGATGGAACATCATAGCAGAGGCAGAAATGGGGAGGCAAACTCGTTTCGAGGAATACTCGGAGAGCCGCTTCCAGAGGCGCTCGCATTCTTTGTCGGAATGGATGCCGCGCCCGAGCGGACAGCAATAAAGATAGCTAGTCGACACGGCGCTCCGAAGGAATGAGACGTTTTGTCACAGTGTCAGAATCAATTCTGCAAGAATTAACTCGTTGAGTTTTAGCAGATCAAGATGCGGTAGCGTCTTAACGTCAACCATAAAAAAAATAAAAAAAAAAAACAGAACTGGACGCACTAAAATGCTTTCGCAAACAAAACCCCATCAGCACTAAAAATATTAGCATAACATCATTTCTGATACCAAAGTGTAACCATTTCTTTCTTAACCCTCAGCTAATTTGACGGCAGATTTGTTTTATCACACAAATTAGACGCTGATTTTTAAATCAGGCTCTGGAAATATTTTCAGGCGCCGATTTTCATTTAGATCGGATACTTAATTTAATTGTTTTCGTCAAGAATTTTTAAAAAATTGCTTTCAAAGAAAGCGTCGCTTATAAAATAATGACGATATTAAAATTCCAGTGGAGCTTATATTTGTAATAATTTTTTTAGCGAGAACAATCGAACTTTTCGATAAGATTTTACCAAAGACTGTAAAAAAAATAATTAAATTTGATATTAATAAGAATTAAAAAAAAATCTTACACAACAATAACAATTTACTTACAAATATTTATCGTATGATTAAATAAAGCTTCACTTCCCTTGTAAATTACCATTGAAGAATTTATGAATACCAATCTTATGACGTGATTGATTTACATGATAGCAGGAAACACGATAATTGCTCGCTTGAAATAAAATGACAGATCACAGTGTATTTGCTTCGGTTGCTTTGCAACTCGACTGTTTATTAAATAACGCGGTGGAGATATTTTGCGAGAGTCAATTAAAAAATCCCTAAGTCAGACAGGGAGAGGTATGCAACCAAGTAACACACTAACACGATTTCACATTTTCTTAATTGCACCCTGCGAGCGTGCACTTTATGGCGTGCCTGTATAACTCGCCATTATATATATATATATATAAGAAGATGTTATACTGGACTCGATGTTGTACTGCGATACGGTCATACGACGGTTATGCACTGTACGAGCGCTATTGCAGAGCATAAGTACACTGATAGCGTAGCGTATAGCTATAGTTACATTACACGTTCTTCTTCTCTCGTGAGCAAAACCCAGCATCCCTATGACGATGCATAACACCATGGCGTGTTGCTTGAACACGGCCGCACAACCAGAGGATCCACGGTATTCCTCTGTTGCCCTTTTCCCTTCATCTGCCCTCAGGCTGGACTAATTAAAGTCTTTTGTTTTTTCGGTTTCCTTTTGCTGAAACGTTCACAGACATTTTAGTAAAAAAAAATAGCAGCAATTTCTTTATTTTGTGAGCATTTGTTGAGGGGAAGAGGAGAATTTTTTTTAATTTAATTAAGCTTTCAAAATGAGTACATAATTTTTTTATTGATTATACAAATGATGTGTAATTATAGAAATAAAAAAATAGATCTAAGAAAAGCTTCGATTTTTTTTTCAGATTAAAAAAAATGGATATGTGCAAGTTTTTATGCATGAACTGGTAAAATTAATTAACGTGAAAAATGTATTTTTGGTACTGTCATTATAATAATTTGCCTTCAGTATCCTGAAAAATTATTTTTCTAAATTTCATTTAATTCCATTGCAAAAGCGCCTTAATTTAGTATAAGAATTGAATATTGAATTCAGTTTATGAGTTTAGGAATAAAAATCTTCAGTTTTTTTTTCTGACAGTGGAAACCGAGCGTCTCTATGACGATCTATAACGCCGGGGCGTGTTGCTTTAACGCAGCCGCATAGCCCAGAGCATCTTGCTATTCCTGCCCCTCATCGACTCTCAGGCTGGTCTAATTAAAGTCCGGTTTTTCCTCTTTTCTTGTTGCAGGTACGTTCGCGAGTATTATCGAGAGCTCTCGGCAAGACCGCCGAGCCCGTCGTCTCCAGCGCGCGGTTGCTTCCTCGGAGAGTTCTCTGGATAGCGCCTCGATGATCCGTGGGAAAATCGCGTCTTGGCACCGGAAGTACAGAACGGCATGAAATATCCGGTCGACGCACGCGGATTCTCCGCCGCACAATTTTTTTCCCTTTTTTTCTCTCCCGCTGTCTTTCATTTTGCCTTGCTATAAATATACATCATTTCTTTTAACTGTTGAGAACGAACCGGCTAATTATACACTGATTGGCTAAATCATGACGACGTTAACTGCACTTCAGCGCAATGCCGCATTCACTCGTAAAGATAAATTATCCTGCCGTAATATAAGGCTCCAAGATTTTTAGGGACGATAATGACCCGGGACTAGGCGTAGGTTGAGTTAATAGGTTGGGGATGAAAAAAGGTTAAGAATACACTGTTGGATTTTCTAAAGGGCTTTACTAGTGCATGGGAACTTTTTTTTTTTAAATAAATATCGAAATGTGTGGTGTAAAATTAATGTACCGTTAATTAAACACCTTAGGAAATGATTTAACATCGAGTATTTGCAAATAAATTATTATTTTATGGATGTTAGAATTTTTAATGTGTAAGTTATAGATATGAATTATGATTTCTCAGAAAATTGTCATTTCTCAGAAACAAGTCTAGTTTTTCACTTTCCAATTTTTTATCAATTTTTTGACATTTGCATAACAAAAAAAAATTACTGAAGAATAAGATTTAAAAAAATTGATTTTTATTAATTTTGAAAGAATTTCCTGTTGCTAAATTCTTTAAATTAAAGCTGCGGGCTTGTCTACAGTTGCACCTTTCCTGCGCACCCACAGAACTGCACCCATGCTCACTTTGAAACGATTTCTGAGTCCGAGACACAGAAATGCTTTCAGCGTAGGCTAGACAACGATAGAGCTTTCACTTTTAACTCGTTGGTATCAACCGACTGCATTGTTGAAATAGTAGTGTCGAAAAACCGGTAGTAGCCACATAAATGCTACTAATCACATAAATCACTAAATTACTTTCTGTACCTCTTAATCTCTAAAATGATTTCAGCCATTTAACACCCAAGCTTTTTTCACGTTGAAAAAAAAAAATACATATACATCTAAAAAATTGAAAATTTCATAGCAAAATCGTAAAAAGCACTGAAAAAATAGTTTTCAGTTGGTAATCTCTAAATTGCCTAACTAAAAAAAGCAAAAAAATATTAAACATTCACATAACAAAAGTTATTGAAAAATCGGCACTTAAAAAAAAAGTTTTTACATGTGAACGCTTTTTTGTTACACTAACTCACATTGAAGAATGCATTTCGAACTAAATATGACTAATCAAGTCAAAAAATCAATGACTAAACGAGAATATTTTCAAAATTACCCAGAATCCTGAGTGCATCTTTAAAACATCTCGGCAGCAAATGCGCTTCTTACTGCGAGTGACGCTATTTCGCGTGCATTATACGGTGGGAATATACGCTTATGCGGGTGCTCAGGAAATCGAATGACTTTCGCACGACCCGGCGCGAGCGTTACGCTCAGCACACGCGAGACTTAGCTCCGCTCTTATGTGTACTTTTCATACTACAGTCGAACTTTTCTCGCATAAACTTACCCAGCTCATCCCCATAAATAAAAATAATATTTTAAAAAAAAAATCCTTTCATGTGTCTGTTAATATAAAATGACGTGCCCTGAAGACAGAATGATAAAGGCATGAATAAAATACTGCAACCTGTTAACTAATAGACTCAAACTCGATTGCTCAACAGATACTTGAGCTTTGACTGTATTCATAAAGTACATCACGGATGAACGCACTCGTACGTGACTCTCTCGGTGAAATACTTGCATATTATAGGTACACACATGTATATAACAGTTTATTCCATATTAATATTCAGACATTCAACATACCAGCCTATATATATATATAATATTTGGGCATTATTTATCCATAAAAAAATTATATATTTATTTTAATTTAAATTTTTGTTATGGATAAATAATATGTTATATTTATTTGATTATATACTACAAGGGATACGGAAAATCAACGACGAATCACTTTTCTCGCATCCCCTTAATTGTAAATCTAACAGTGAGCGGCAGCAGCGGCAGAAGCAGCTGCACGGTCGAGCTATCTACTCTTGAAAATTATTTAACGATTTAGATACGCGGTATACCTGCAGCTATGCGATCGAGAACTTCGCTGCAGAGTCACGTTACTCATGCGGGATGGTTAAGAGGATAAAAGCGCGGGTATACATTATATTGTCCGTTTCTCGATTCTATTTATCACGGATGATTCATTGATCGTGCCGCGCGGTAATCGTGATCGACAATTCTCGGTGAACGAACCGTCGCTTTGCGGTTAATTGCAAATTATTTCGAATCTCTTATTGATTATTCTTGCGATGAGCCGTGACTCAATAATTCACCACCCAACGCGAAAATTTATGCCAGTTTAATATAAGCGGAATATAAATGTTAAGTGAAATTTTTGCAAAAAAGAACATTTCTACGCATGCTATATATTTCAAATATATTATATCATGTAAAATAATCAAATTTATAATATTTTTCATTCTGAAACACCCTTAAAATGGTTTATCATTTATTTATCAATTTAAAAAAAAAACAAACAACCAGAAATCAAGTTCCTCACGATATGTTATATGTCCAGCCTACAAAAAAATTTGCGAAACATGTATTCTACCGCCCTAAATATTACCTATCTAAAACATTTGCATACATTTAACTCCGATAAATTTCCGTAGACTACATTATCTCTATTAGATTATTCGGCCTTCCTGCGTACGCCATTATGCTAATCAATGTGTATGCCCTTTATAAGCGACGTTAATGTGAATTCTCTTGCATAGATAGGTGCGTGGCTAAACGATAGTGAGAACCGATGCATATATCCAGAGTAACTGGGCTGTATTATCATAATTACGACGTGGCATCTTCAATCTTTCGATATTACCGACATTCGCGTCATACCTGCGAATCATCGAAGGTAGAAGCTGCGATGCGTGCGTGTTAACGAAACAAAAAGTATTCTTAAAAAAAATCATGTCTGAATGAAATTCAGTTTGTTATTATTTCAATTATATCTACAATGAATTTTTTTTTAATTGACCAGAAAAATATCGATTCTTATTGTAGGGATAATTATTTGAAAAACATTGAAAAACATTGAAAAACATTGAAAAACATAAGAATGTTCTCAAAACGTATATCAATTAAATATTAATTCCATTAACTGTCGTTTAAAACGCTTAATTTTTCGAAAATATTGTGACAATCGATCCTCTTTTAATTCTGACGCGAAAAAAATATTCGAGTATTCTTCAATTCAATGTTTTAATCAATTAATTTTAATTACAAAAATTTTCGAATACAAGGATGGAGTATAATTTTGTCCATTGCACCATACTTCTCACATTTTCCATTTTAATTCTATTCCGATACTCTCTTAATACTATATTTTTTGTGTGGTATTTACTATTGTATCAATTAAATTAATTTTTAATATACCAGAAGTAACTACTTTATTTTCGTGTGGCTAGTGAAGTGTGAAAGGGCGCTGTCGCTTTTCAGCTGCGTTTATGGTGAATATATCCTGCGCAACTCAGCAGGATCTACTGCAAAGTGCGATAGAAAAAAAAAAACAAAAAAAATAGTGATAAATGTAAATGTATATGCGGTGATGTAAATGTTGGCGGTGCGAGGGAAGCGATACACGTAAATGCAATATAGCTTCTTTGCCACTTGTCCATATAGTCAGAGACGGAGGAAGCAACGTTCGCCACCGGTCTACCAGGTTCTACACTTTGCCTCCGCTTCTGCTGGCCGAGAGGCATTATTAACTGTATATATGCATATTGCATACCGCCGCCGTGCACTTGAAATAATTTTAGCATAATGTTCTAGTGCAGCCAGCTCCGCTCCGAGCACTTACACTAATAATTATAGTTTAAAAGCAATGGAATAATCGTTAATAGTAGTTATTTAATTGTATTATAAATTGGAGAGGCTAAGTGCACAAATATAAAAGCTCTTTATATCGGGGAAAAAATGTTGGTTAGTGCAATTAACCGCAGGGTAAATATGGCCTACCGAATTCGTTTCATTTCTCAATTTATTGGTTATTTGTCATCGAAGAATTTATTGATTAACGATTATTTAGTACGTAAACCGATTTCCTGCGAAAATGTACTTTTTATTTATGGGGAAAAAATGGCGTGGACAAACCTGTGCAAATGATTAGTGTAAATGATTTTTCATCATGGAGAAAAAATTACAGGGTTGATTATAAACATTTATTTTTGCCCGGTCAAGAAATCAAATACGGACTTTTTTTGACAGGGGTCGGTGGATCCTTCTTTAGAAGATTCGAAGTATTAATGCTCAAATCTATCAAACTACAACATATTTACAAAATAAAATGAAAAATGAATATGCAACACAAACTATAGGTAAAAGCGCGTCGTCCCTTTTTTAAATCCCGGTAAGCTGATGCGAAGTCGTGACGTAAACCTCTTATTCGTTCTTATGGTTGCACTGTTCGCGCACGTCAGTCCATAAAAGTCTTGAAGTCTCGCAAAATATAAAAATTTATCAAAATGCTCAGAACCGTCTCAAAAATTAACTGTATAGCATTTTCAAAGTATTTTTTCTTAAAATAAAAAAAAACTTTCGTTTCCACCAAAAATTGGTCAACTTCAGAGTGACACAAAGTTATCTACGATACATTTTATTCACAATAATAAGACGAAAATGAATTTCCACCACAAAAACCATAGCTAAGAGCGCGTCGATCGTCTCTTTTTTAAAATCCCGGGAAGCTGATGCAAAGTCATGACGTGAACTTGTTGTTCGTTCTTATGGTCGCACTGTTCGCGCACGTCAGTCCATAAAAGTCTTGAAGTCTCACAAAATATAAAAATTTATCAATATGCTCAGAACCGTTCCAAAAATTAAGTGTACAGCATTTTCAAAATATTTTTTCTTCAAATAAAAAAAAAACTTTCGTTTCCACCAAAAATTGGTCAACTTCAGAGTGACACAAAGTTATCTACGATACATTTTATTCACAATAATACGACGAAAATGAATTTTCACCACAAAAACCATAGTTAAAAGCGCGTCGATCGTCTCTTTTTTAAAATCCCGGGAAGCTGATGCAAAGTCATGACGTGAACTTGTTGTTCGTTCTTATGGTCGCATTATCCGCGCGCGTGGGGCCATAAAAGTCTTGGAAGGATTCTAGCTACCAGTCATGTATAAGGCATGAGGGTTCCCGGCTCGCCGAGAGAGGGCCTAGAGCGCGCGCATACTCAAGCACGCAAGAGGCACGCCGAGAGGGAGCACCCGAGAGAGCAGCCTCCTCCTATACCCGATGCAATGAATAAATGTTAATGCGGACCCCATAATAATTGCTTTACGGGTATCCACCACTGTAATCACTTTAATAGCCGGCTCTGTCATGGTGCGAGAGCGCCCTCGCGGACGTGTACACTCGGAGCGGAGATCCGACGTCAGGGCTTCGAGCCTAGCAGACCTCTTCAAGTATCCACCAACAACCCCTTCTTCAGACGACTCTCCGCAAAGACTCGCGCTCATGCTAAGCTCGCTAGAGCCGAGCAACTCGCTGGCCCCTTTGGCTTTAACGGCCCGCCATCTTTTACGAGAGCCAGCACCTACCTATTCATGGACTCGGCTAGAAAACCCAACAAAAGAAAAACGAGATGAACGCGAGGAGGAAGATGAAGGAAAGGAGAGAGCACAAAGACGACGACGACGACGACGACGACGAGGGATAAAAATTCTGGTTAACTAAGCAGGCGACTGGAATAAATAAAATTAGCGGATGGAAGACGGCAAAACTGTTCTTGGTATTATGCTGTCATAACTGGACGTCGCTTTTGATTTAACCGCACAACGTTGTTATTATTATCGTTGCAACGTAACGGAGATCACGTGCAGCGAATTTTTTAATAAAATTTTATATTTTCTGTGAAAATTGGAATTTCTAGTAAAATTTACTGACGTTAGAGAAATTTCGACTAAAAATCTCAGTAAATTTTTAGTTAGATTGAAGGACACACTAAAATCGCGAAAATAGATTGTTTTAATCTCAAGTCCAGAATGTGTCGTTTTTATCATTGCCCAAGAAAAAATTGATTATCAAAGTCTTTGGCAAAAGGAAAATTGAAAATTGAAAATTACCATTCATCCTTGGAATTAAAAGAAACCATAGTGGGTATATGGGTGATGTATTCAGGCACAAAATTAAATTATAATCAATGAGTAGACAGCGGCGAGTGCGTTATCCTTTAATATGCTTCCACACTAGCCCTTCAATAGCTTTTACTTATGATTTATGACACTATATATAATAATATGGAATATAAATTTTATCCCGGTGCACAGTATGATGCTTGGAACACCACCGCTCGCTTGCGAGCAGCTATGTATGTTCGAAGAATCGTTAGGCTTGTAATTAGACCCCGAAGAGAGCAGATCGGTAATCACAGCGTGGATCCTCTCTTGATCTTGTAATAATAATCTAATAGCACGATATTTCGTGGTATAGTATTTTTAGCTGTAGTGGAAGGAGAAATTTATCGTATTAAAAAACTCCCTTTAAGGAGGGGGGAGGGGTGATAATAACTCAAAATTATTTTTTATTAACAAATATTTTCAAGACTTTCTTCACACCCTCAAAAATTTTCCAACTTTTTTTTTTTTTTTTTTTTCATTTTTCAACCGTTTTAATTGTGAACAGCAAATTTTGAAACGTTGAGAACTTTGATGACCAAAGAAAGTGAAATTCCATGTTACTTATCATGGAAATACGTTTTTCTTATCTAATAAAAATAAAAAAATGTTCCACTGGTTATCAAATATATCCAGAATTTTCGCATCGAAATGACTAAAGATGTTTTTAAAAATCTGTGCAGTTATCAGTTCTTCTTCAGCTTCTACGCAGCAAGTTCCTTGTGCGCTCGACGATTATGGTAAAATAAGAAGAAAGAGAGATGACAACGCGAGAACATCGATGAAAGGCTCCAGGAGTAAAAAGGAGAGGAAAAAAGGAAGAAAAGGGAAAAGAATGGGAAGCCGAAGAGGAAAAAAAAGAAGCATGAAAAGCCCTTGATGCGAAGAGTGCTGGCTCCAATTAAAATAAACGTCCGTCGAGTTTTCTTCGCCGCATCTTCTTCTTCTTCTTCGTCGTCGTCGTCAGCACTCCGGCATAATTTATTTCTTCGATTTTCTTTATTTTACCTCTTTGCTCAATGTGTGCTCAATGTCCGAGAATTCCGTCACTCTCGCATCGTTTCGATGCACTTGCACCGCGAGGATCAGCTCGAGGGAAGCAGAAGCAAAGAGGGAGCTAGTTAAACGAGCGCGAATATCGCCGTGGCCGTGGACGCGTCGTTGCGATTCCTCGGATGGGCTGCGAACGCTTCTGTACATTTCTACGCAACTACGGTTTCTTGTGTTTGCTCCGAGAGGCTAGACGCGCTCCTCGATCTATAGTTATACCCACCGACGTACCATATGTCGCAGCCTCTGGACTTGCGAGTGACTCGAGGGATCAACGACTCTCGCGAACGCGCATTCACCGAGAAAAGAGAGATATTCTCCTAGCAGCTTTTCTACTGGGGAAGGAGTTGGATGAACTGAGTCGACTAGTCGCAGGCAAAAAGAGCCCGATGCTCTCGTTAAGAACAAATGGAGAAAAAAGATAAAAAAACCCAAATACGCTCCGGAAAATCTCAAATTCAAATTTTCTTTTATCTTATAAGTCCAGAAAATTTTTGTGGATTACCTGAGAATTATAAAGAGACCGGAAAGTTATTTATTTTGAGTTGATTTTTTTTGTTATTGCAAATGTAAAATAGGTGAAAGTCTATTTTTATAGAAAGTATATTCACTTTTATTCCAAGTGATTATCATTAGTTACAACGATTGTAAAATAGTTGCATTACATTTTTCTTAGTTGTAATGATTATGAAATGGTTGAAGCTATGCTTGAATGATTTTTTATTTTTATTCCATGCCATGATTTTTTTTATTTGTTACACGATTTATAAAATAGACAATGAAATACAATTATGCTTTATTCGACTATAAAAAAGTGGTATGCGCTTTATCTTTCTGAAAAATTGGTAGTGGTTTTGAATAAATGAAATGTGTGAATTGCCAGGAAACTTTTTGGTCCTGACGTTCGATTCGCAGGAGCGTCACGTACTTTCCGGGGGCTTGACATACGTAAATAAAAAATCCATTCTCACACCTCTTGAAATTGATGGCACTGCCGTTGACGAGCTTCGTGGAATCAAAGGTTCAATAAAACGTATTTCTTATTTTTCCTCCTTTTACGTGCATGAGCATAAACTGGCTTGGCGAGAATAAATTGGTGATGTGTTTCTGGCTGTTCGATTCTCGCTACTTTGGTAGCTTTTGGTGTAGTACAATGTTGTCAAAGTTCACGTGTATCGATTGTCAATCAGACTTATGCAAAATATAGTGTAGAACGTTGAGACTTTTACATATATTTAAATTCATTCATTGAAATTAAAGTTTATCGGAATTTGGAAATGTAGTACAGTAAATATTACATTATATATAAAATTGACTAAACCAATATCACATAATTTGGGATGCAGCCAATTTTTTGTAATCAAAGTGTAACTAAAAGAATTCATACAAAAAATGTGCAGCACTTGATTACTTTTTAAACAATGTAATGAAAATTAATAATAGGAGTCAATTGGAAAAAAGGCTTTCTAGAATTTCGCGAATAACGAATCCGAAATCAGGAAAAACCCAGGAACCATTATTTCTCCTTTAATTATAAAACTGAATTCCGAGAAAAACTCTGTCGCGCGAAGCCACAACTGACTTCTGGTCCTCCTTCGTTATTTTTTATTTCCTCATCCCATTTGCCCCCGAAAAAATCATCTAGAGGGCCGCGATAATCAAAGAGGAATCTTCAGGTCGGCAGAGCGGCGAAAGTTTCGCGGCGCTACCGCGAATTCTTCAGGTCGTTAGATCCCGAACGCCACTTCTCTTTTCTCGCACTCGCCGGAACCCTTATTACCCGAGCAAAAGCAGTAGCAACAGCAGAAGCGAAGCAAAAGCAAAGCGAAAGCATTGCGCCACATCACCCTGCATACTCCTCGATTTTTCGTCGCTGAATTGCGGCTCGCCACACATTTAGACGAAGAAAAGACTCGCGACGATCGGCAAGACGTGACTCATCATCCGTCAACGTCTCGGTGCGCGTTGCTCGTTTTCCTCAGCAACAGAAGCTCCTTCAACAGTTGGAAGAGTTGCGGAGAACGCATCAACGAAGTAAGCAAAGGAGAAGGAGAAGAAGAAGAAGAAGAAGAAGAAGAAGAAGAAGATGAAGAAGAGACTGAGGAGGAGGAGGAGAACCAGAAGAGCGACAACGCGGCTGTTGATGCTGCTGCGTCTCTTGTCGGTCCCGCAACAGCATCAAGCAGAGGCGAAGCGGATAAATAAACAAATAAAAAAGGAGCCGAGAACGACGACACATACGCTCGCTGCGAAATGGTGGGTGTATAGGTGCAGCGCACCTCGAGGTACACAGATATCTCCGGACTTAACACACCTCGCCGTCTGCGAAAACTCCAGGAGGATATAGCCGCACAGACCCTTTTATTCGCCGCTTCGCGCAGACGCGCCGCTGTAACGGCAGGAAGTCATTACCGCATGCAGATGCTCGGTAGACACACGCGCCCGCGCGGCGTGAGCACTCTGAGCCGAGAGGGCGAAGGCCGAGATTGGCACGAAAGGTTCACGAACCTTCCTGCTGTTACGATCCGAGTGAATATGCCACGAGTCGAGCGAATCGGAAGCTTTTATTTGTAGACGGATATATTAGTTTGACGGCAATGTCAAATTAATTGAATATCTGACTCGAGTGTTGAGTTAATTTAATATTTTACTTCAATATCAAATTAATTGAATACGTGTATGTACATATATTTTATATAAGAGATCATCATTTATTTATCAATACTCATTTGGTTGTTAGTATTACTTTCTCAATCGCCAATTTTAAATGTGTTTTGGTGTACTGAAAAACAATTTGACTCACAACAAAAGTTAGTTTATCATAGTTTATATACACTTTAAAAATTGTTTTTCAAAAATTATTTTAGATTCAGCAAAATTAAATCAATTTAATAACAAAGTGAACATTTTCACACTTAATGAGCTCCTAATATTTTAAATAAATTTCTTCAATTACTGTCACCCTCTGACGTCCGAAAAAAATGTCTTCTCCGCCCGAGGAGTAAAAATATCGTTTCAGGAACTGAATTCTCCTCCACGCAAAACGTATGCTCTGCAAGCTGAACAAAAAAAAGCTCGAGAATCAGTGTAAATTGGACGAGGCGTGGGTTGAGCCCTGAGCAGTACGATTTATCGTACGCAACACGTGTTATCGGTTTTATTTCGTCGACGAGGACTGGCCGCTTTGAAAATGGCTCTTGGTACCTTAAATAAGGTGCACATAAGTACTCGTATATCCTCGAAAACACCTTCGCCCCATCTACACCAGAAATACCATTACAATATATTATAAATTATCTGAGTAGAAGACTAAAAAAAAAAAAAAACAAACAAAAACAAAAAATACTACGCGATTTTATGGCACACGGTGGATTAAATTCGACAAGTTGGATGCAAAGCTGCGGAGAACGCAAGGTACACCTAATACCGTACAGTCGATAAATCCTTTTGCCCAAGAGAATGCCAGAGAGTGTTGATATTGTCGGAGGGTTTCGTGCACGCACGTAATTCGATATTCTCTCTTCCTTCGTGTCGTACATAGACAGCCCGCTGCGTCCAAGGGCGAGCCCTTCTCGCTGCGGTGGTTTGCCCAGTTCGCGTTCCTATCCACCGAACCGGACGTCGACGTTGGCATGTACGTCGTCGTTCGGATCTATGACTTTTCAACACCTCGGCGATCCCGTAAACGCGAGAGAATCCACGTGAGTGGGTCGAAAATTTATTTAAACGCATCCACGCATATATGCAAATAAGTGTGCAAGAAAATTGGAAGGGTGGGGATCAAAGTAGCGAATGACCAAAATAGCCAATGGCTAAAATAGCGAGTTCCAAAATAATAATCGTGCGTATCTACGATAGCCGTCATTAAGAAATTCGCCTTTTTAGACATTCGCTATTTTGGTCATTCGCTATTTTTACCCCCACCCAATTGAAAGATTAACTTGAGGAGACTGGCCAACCTAAGAATCGTGAAATTGAATTAATTTTGTAATTTTCGTATTGAAAAATTTGCACCGTGCTAAAAAAAGACCAGTGAACAAGAGCAACCAGTGGAACATTTCCTCAAAGGGATTGAAAAGGGATTTGAAAATATGAAATTGATAATTAATGCATTTTTCATGCCTGTGCAGTGATATTTTTTCATCGAGTGGAAAAATGCTACATGATAAAAAATGATTTTTAGGTCCTTCGACGCCCTTAAGATTTGCGTTCGTTTAATCCTTCAGCCCTTCCCATTCTCCCTATCTTTCGCTCGTCGTCGCGCGGAAGAGCATTTATTCAAATCGACAGTAGCATCCATTCGTCCGTACGAACGTATGTATATTCCGCTGGTTGGTCGATACCGATCTACGATCTATAACTCACCGTTGGAATGCGTGCGCGGATCCTCGACGACGTCCATGAGAGCTTGCGACGGACGCACCTACAACGAGACGTTTACTTCTCGTGGCTTATCTACTTCTGCTGCTATTGTTGCTGGCAGCTTCTGCATTCGTATGTACGTGGCATTCCCTGTCAATTATGCTCATTTTTTAAAACCCTTCTCAGCTTTTCTAACATTCAGAAATTTCATTATCATTTTTTAGTACTTTCCGTAAATTAAAAAAAAATTTTAAACAATATTTATATCATTTCGATTGATTGATCACTACAAAATTTTCAATTTCCGTTTTCCCTCATTTTCTGTAATGTCCCGTACAGTTTCTTAATAAAATATAATCCTTATGCAAAAAATATTAATTTTAACATTTCAAGCCAGACTAAAAACGTGACTATAAATAAAAAACAAAAATAAAAAAACTGATGAGAAAATCAGAACATTAATTCCGTTCTTTCGTGAATTCGAAATTTCGGATAGACGTTTAAATGTCTGAACATTTTGTTTTTCTCCGGTTGGTAAATTGACGGGGAATGGCTGCTGTACATATTCGCCTGTGTGTTTTTCGTTCTCTCTCGATTCTCAGTGAATACAAGACAATGTGAAAGACGCGATAAATGCTAGCTTCACCGGTAAATACAAATGGTCAGTAAGAATTTATACCCGGAGGATATATAGGAGTGAGATTCGAGTAATGTGGTACGTGTCCACGGCGAGGTCTAGTGCCTCGCCAGTTTTGGGACGCGAGGTACCTCACCGACCACCGTCGCAGCGCCTCCACACACCGAGATTACTCAGAGGACACGAATGCAACGCATCTTAGCTGTACGGAAAGGGCAAGGGACTGCAAGCAAGCGTTGTAACCGATGCATCATCTTGTCGCGTTGGGAGGTTCACGAATGACCCCTCGTAGCCCCTCAGCCTCCACAGAAATACAATGGGAATCTTATCCCTCTTTTCTTTGCTTTTCCCACTGCAGGTTAGACCTTGTACGAGTATCTCTGAACATGCCGCTATATCACCCCGCACACTTCCACGCGGATATAAAATATATACTATTGTCACTGAATCTCACGAGGCGACAAAACTATGTGGCAATGTTAAATTAATTTCCCACTTGTTTATCCCTAAAAACTTCACAATTATATCGATAAACAAAATAAAAATATCAATTCTGCGTCTAGAAAAAAAAATTCTCTCGCAAATAGGTATTTTCCAAGCCAAAATTCGTATTCCATATTTGAAACAAAAAAATTTCCACAAAAATCCTCAAATATTGAGCCACTCTTTTTTTCACGAGAACATACAGTGCAATAATAATTTATTTAAATATACATTCGCCAAAACTCTTCTGGATACTCCACAAATATTTTTTATTCTCATTTGCAATAAAAAAAAAACAATACTGTATTTTTTTATTCATAATACCGTGAGATAAATCATTTAATCGAATATAATTTCATTTGCATTTCACAGTGTCAATGGAATTTCCTTTACGCACGTAATACTTTCTCTATTTTGTTTTTCTGCTTTGAATTCCCTTCCGGAGTCGGAAGAGCTAGAGGAGAGATTCAAAGAGCGAAGAGACTTGGCATGCACGGATAAGCCAGAAGAGTAAATCGATTGTTCTTCCTGCTGGAAGATCGAGATGAGCGCTGAAGGAGGAAGAAGAAGAGGAGGAGGAGAGGATTGTAACAAGAGAACTGTGTGTGCGGCGCATAGCTAGGGCACATCTCGTTCCGTTTCTCATAGCCCAGCTCGCTCGATTGCGCCTTTATGTAACCGGCTCTCCGCATCGGATCGAAGCTGCTCTCCCGTCGTAACGCAAGATCCGCAGCTAGCCCGGAGCTAGGATAGCAAACGCGTACTGGCACCACGTGGCCTCGTTAGGCGAGGCCCATCGCACATGCCGGAAGAATTGCAGCCTCCAGCAGCAGCAGCAGCATCCCGTGTAAATTATCCCCCCACGAGTAGTACTCTTGCGATATACCTACTCCACCGTGGATACCATGGGGACCACGACCCATGGGCTCTTCCATCTTCACTCCCGCATCAATCTGATGCTGTGTTCTGCATTTCACGTACCATTTTGTACTCGAAGCAATTATCGACATTATTAAAAAAACCTTGTGACTTTTTTTTCATAAGCCCTGCAACATCTTTCCATTTTTATTTTTCACAAATATTGTGCAAACATTTGTGAGATTTTTTTTTAGAATACTGTTCTAAAGTAAAAAGAGGGGGATAAAAATAAAATTAGCTTAATGATGGTTCAGGCTAAAAATAGTTGGTTCACCCTTTTTATGGTATTTAGATTTTTGGGAGTTGTTGAATTATTTGAGTATTTAACTCTTTTTGTTTATTATTATTATTTTTTTAACATTGAGTCATTTTGGAGAAAAAATGTAAAGGCATATCTGATCGACGTGGAAAAAGGTAAAAATTACTATGTAGATTCACTTGAAAATACCATAAAATACCATAGGTTGTTTTCTTCGCGTGTTCGATGGCTAAATAATTAAAAGCGAATTGTGCGTACGATGACGAGCGATCGATTTCATATCGATACGACAGTTCGCTGCAGATTAGCTGTTGGTTGCGGAAAAAAATATAAAAAGGTTGGAATAAGGGACGCGATTAAAATTCCCTCGAGTAGAACTGCTCGTCGTGCTTGATCACCACAGCGGAGCGATGACCGCGAATACGCGTTATTCGAGACCCCCGCGTCTCTTTTTCTTTCTCACTGCGCCTGCTTACCTGCCCCGAGACCCTGATCTTGAGTCACGACCTTGAAAGTTCGCCTTCGAGGTGAATATCCCCCTTTCTCTCTCGGAACTCAACGGAGGTATGGGGATCACGGGCAAGCTCAGTGAGAAGAAAGCGGTCAGGTACTTTGCCGTGTGGGTAAAACGCGATCCGCCAATTTCGACCACTTTCGATCTTTAAATCATTTATTATCGTTCTACTTCGAGTATCGAAAACAAAAACTACGATGCAATCGAACAATCTCTCACTTTCATTCACTTTCTCTCACTGAACTCCTAAATAGTGCGACTGAAAGAGTAATTGGTAATTGCAATTTCACCTGATTGAATTAATTTCATTTCTTTTTTTTTTTTTTCATATGATATATAAAGATTTTTTTAATTCACATTGTTTTATCTGTAACCAAAATTTTGGCAGCTTGTGAAAATGTTTTTTTTTTAAACTGCCTATAACAGTTTTTAATATTCACATTACTTTTTTCTTTAATTGAAAAAAAAATTAGTGTAAATGCAATTACAAAAATCCCTTCATTCATTTTCCTTCCATTGAGGCACCAAAAATGTGCTGCTGATTTTTTTTTTCCTAAAATTTTGTTTATAAATAAAAATGTGATGACTTTTGTTCTGACATATTTTTTAAAAATGGAATAAAACGCCTGGGGGCAATTAACGTTAATAAATTATTAGCTAGACATTGTGTTCAGTATAATGGAAAATGAATGTTTTCTTTGTTTCCTGTGATATATTGCGATATTAATTTAGTATGTAGTGCAGATTATATGGCTCCTTTTGTGTCCCAGATTTTTTGAATTACTTATCGAGGATTTAAACGCGCTAATGCTTATCGAAGCGAGGCTAAGAGCAACTCGCGAGATAAGAGAGTTGGGACCGCTGTTCTGGTCGCGCGAGCGCGTTTGCTATACCGTTAGAGAGTCCAGCGGTCGAGAATACGGTGATTACTGGTCCAGTGGCTTTGCTCTCGTACACTCTCCGTACCCCAGAGCCATTAGCTCTCATCTCGCGATGCGATCGCATTTCCGCCTCTCTGAATCTCACGATATTACCAGACCGTCGATATTGTAATAGTGTGAGTATTGCAAATTACCTCAGACATTTTGCAACCAAGCGTTAAGACGACAAAAAAAAATTAACGGTTAAATTATTTAATACAAGTGAGTAATTCGTATTAATTTTTATGATTTTAAAACAAAAAAATGAAAAATTCTATTGTATATACACCGAATGAATATAAATTGCCCTCTCAAGATTGACTCACTTTTGCTTACTTTCTTGCATAATTTAAGTGCATTTTTTTTTCTACTAATTAAAAAGACATGATTTTCCTAATTTTTTCGACATAATATTTAATTAACCAATTAAGTCGAGTGAACCAAGTCTTTAATTAAAAAATAGTGAATATTAAATTATTTATGAAGTGAATAACACAAAATTACGTGAGTTCACTAGTAATGAGTGGTTACAATTTTAATAATGGATTCACAGTTTTATTATCTTGAGCTCCGGGCGGTTAATTGATAATATCATCTGGCTGCAAAAAAAAATGCACACGCAGCCGCAGGTCGATATAAAAATTCCTGAACAGCCATTACATCCATTTTAGTACATGCTCCATTGTAGGCATCTGTCCCCTATTATTATTTATCGTAGTAACTCGTTATGTCGATCGTTACGCAGTTGTTCTTATCGTACAAATGTTGGGCGTAAGACCAAACAATATATGCATAGTTGCACGGCGATTATATTGCCCGATTGCTACTAGTAAGTTTCGAATTACATGCAAGCGCAATTGCCGGTCAAGTCAACGATCTTAATCGGCATCTCAGTCAGTGGACAACCGGTTGCCGCCCGCGCATTTCATCGCTTTGCGGCATCGATTCAGTTCTTGTTACCCGAAGATTTTACCAACAACAAAAAATTAAATGGCATTACACGAAGTCCATCAGAAATTGCAAATCCTATTTTTTTATTATTCTTTTGCAGTGTTTTTATCCCGTATCAATTATTTTCAATTTACAGAACTTGTGATTGATTTATCCTTGACAACTTTCGAGAAATACATTTTCTTTTGTTGATCATTTTTTTTTTTAATAAAAAAGTGAGAAAATGGGTTTTTAAAAAATGTTGATGTTTCTACGAAACTTCCACTGAACATTAATTCATTTTAAATAATATCGATACAATTTAAAATTATTCGAATTAAACAAATATTTATTCAACTTGAAATGAATTTAATTGACCCAATATTGACCCAACCTAAAATGTCATTGAGTCAATATTCATTCGAATTAAAATTGTTTTAATTAAATCAATATTCGTCCAACTCGAAATTAATTCAATTGAATCAATATTGATTGAATAGAAGCGCACTCCACTGCTTTGCAACTTCCACTTCCTCGCCTTCATTTCAATTCTCCTGGTTACCTATACCAAAAGAAATTGAATGATTTTACATGGAGTCCCGTTCAGCAGACATTGCAAAACAAAAATAACAGTAACGATACCACAATAAAAATGATTTGCTTACATGCGTAAGCACATGCAACACGTGCGCAGAACGACGAAGAGTAAAGAAGCGAAGAGAGCGCGAACAGACGGTGTGCGCACTTTGCGTCGTCGTAAATTTGTTGACCAAAGTCCCGACCAGCCTCAACGGCGACGACCCGACGACCAAGACGACGAGCGTGCGTCTGAATCTACGAGGGAATCGCCGCTATGTGTACTGCGAAATATATACATAAATACGTGTACATATGGGGAATTTCATGCCAACTTGACCAGGGTCTGACCCACGACCTCTCCAATTTTGTCCCCGATTTTTTACATTATTGGTCCATCTCTAAGAAATTTTTATTAGATTTTTAAAACAATTTATATGCCAACGATTATTTACAACAAAACTCCTCACAAATCCTGTACCAGATATGAATATTTTTTATTAAATAAAAATGGACCTAAATGGAACGCGTAAAAATTATTGACCTATTACTTGACCATTTCTATATACGTCAGGACTTTACATAATATTCTCAGATTTTTTTAAAACTTGAAAAACATTTACACAAAATTGGCTTTGATTGAATTTAAAAAAATTCGAAAACCCGAAATCCTGCTATGTATTGATATATGAGAATTGTGGCAGATAAAAAAATTCCTGACGTCAATATTTTCGTTATAAATAATCGTAAGCATGTTAAGTGTTTAAAGAATAAATTGTTAACAAGAAAAAAGGTACAGAATGTCCCATATACATATACATATGCAGTCGATGCAGTTCCTGTTGCACTCGAAATATGAAAACTCGTATGTTCAACGAAAACACGTGAGTAGCAGGCGATTGGGAATTAAGTTTATGCCCAACGGTTCGTAATACGTACTACGTATGCAAACCCCGCGAATTCTCAATCTCCGCTTCTCTTTCCTCTTACAAATTTACGACATATGCCGCGCTTGCGATAGCATTTTAAAAACTCAACACGTAGGAAGCTCGTACATCAGCATGGGGCTGTCAATACTCGTGCCGCAAGATGCTAAATGCTCGATCCTCGCCCGCGACCTATCCAAGTGCTGAACTCGTACCTGGAGTGCCGATACTCGGACTCCAGCGCTGGAGAGATGCCATGAATGGTCCGCTCTTAAAAGCCCCAAGGTATCCGTGAAATGGCCCACTACAAAGTCATTAATTCGCCTGTCGCATCTGTTTTCTTCATTTTATTATTCATATTAACATTACTGTCATTTCTCGAGATGTTAAATCGCTCCGTACATTTGCCGTTATACATGATATTGGCTAGGAGTTGTAAAGAATATTCGGATGGTCAGTGCTCCAGGCTTTTATTCATAATTTTTCACAAATAGAAAAATATGTTTTTGTTGAACATTTTTCGCGAATAGAAAAATCATTTTAATTGTGCATTTTTCACAAATGGAAAAGTATGTTCTCTTGAACATTTTTCACGAATGAAAAAATATGTTTTATTGAACATTTTTCAGGAATGAAAAAGTATGTTTCAATCTGGTGAGAAATCGGCAGAAATTCAGTGTTACGTATTTGGTGTTCTTGATATTACGTTAAACTGTTAAAATTTCCCAAGAGTCGAGCGATACGTATCGGGTTCGTTTTATCGAAGCGGAGCAAGGAAGTACTCGGCGGAGAGGAAGAGTGTCTTCCTTTTTGCCGAAGGAGGCGAGGCACTGACTTTTCTCGAGCGTTGATCCGCAACGGGCGTGTGCGCACTCTCCGAAAGGGCCCAACCCCACGACGCCGGTAACCCATTGTTCCACGTGTGGAATCTGCATACGATTTAATGGATCCGAGAGGGGCCGCGCGGGCCCCATTGTAACCGAGAGAGGGGCCCACCGATCAGGAAACCTTATGTAACGGAGAGACGCGCGCGGGCCGGCTTCTCCTTCTCTTATTGTACCCACGATTAAATCTTCGACACGTAACCCTCTACGTACGCTATGCAATGCAACGATCCACCGTGCAACGCATCGCATTTATTCTATTGACCGCGACGAATCGGTTCAACCGAAAATTCCTCATCGGTGCGATTACCTGGAAAAGGAAAACAATTCACATCGTGGCATTGAAGGTTCAAGTTACTGTCTGATTTTTTCAAGGCATTTTTTATATCAATTGTTAGCTTGCATTTTTGGGTTCGGGCATTTTTTTTTTGCTTCTATGAAAAAAAGTGGATAATTGTCATTGTTGAGGATTTGATATTTTTTAATCGTCCGTATCAATTTTATGTTTGAATTATGTAAAAATGAATGAATTCAATAAGTTGATTTATTTGTGATAAATTTGTGAATTATTTAAAAATACGTATTTTAAATATTTGCTTTATCAATGTGACAGATAAATTCAACGAACCTTCAAAAAAAATTCTGAATGAATACAAAAATCCAAATTACACAATTTTTAATAGATAAATACTTTTGCTTTGGATATCCTTTGAGAATGCGCAACCCTCAACAATTATTATCGGGACAAACTTAGAACAATAAGCGATAAAAATTATTTTATTTTTATGATTACCGCCGATTCATAAAATCACCTCAATCAATTTTTTTACCCATTTAATGGCATTAAATAAAATTCTCGTTATTCATTTTATCCCTTTATTCCCACACGCGAATATAATACAAGGACTCAAATAATAATAGGTACTTGTTTGTATCGCTTATCGATCAATCTCGATGCGCCGGTTGTGCCCACACGGTACAGTATTTAATGACTCGTCTGGCCAAGGTCCTCGTAGCCACGGGGAGTTGTAGTATGGATAGATAGATTCGTAGATCTGAAATCTCGCGCGCGTGCAGTCGCGTAGAAAAACACGATGCAGCGGCAACGCTCGCGAGACTCGATCGTGCATCGCGATTCCGTGTTACATAATTATCGTATGCGAATTATGCGCGATTCCAGTGACCGCCAGAGTGTCCTCTGCCGATTATCCTGATGCTGGTGATGATCCACCGTTTGTATATAGTAATACATATATATATATATATGCATATACACTATGTAATTTGACGTGTATAGTTACGTCGACGCAGAGCGCAGTCTCACCGGAAACGGATGCACGCTTCACGAAAGACGAACACAGAGAAGTAAAGAGAACGATGTACCGAGTGGTATGAACGAATGGAAAAGCCTGTGGCAAAAGTATCGCTTGCTATTCTCCGCAAATAACTGCAAAGTCCTACGATTTCATTTCATATATCTATATATATGTTGTAATTTAATTTTGTGGATTAGCGATGCATGCAAAAATTGTAAATGGGCGTGGAAAAAAAAATTATGCCAATTTGTGATCATTGGCATGTATCAAAAAATGCCATTTTGCAGATGCGTTGAGACGAAAAATTTCATGAAAGTTCAAAGATTTTGGGATCGATCAGAAGGATGTCTTACTAATTAGAGCACAAATTAGTCCCATCGTATGATTTTCCATCCACCATAAAATCGACTTGAAAAGGTACTAAAATCAAGTCAAATTGCGTTGACATTGTGACAGGAAATGTGATGTCTAATTGACGACAGAATTGATTTGACATTTTGTAACATATTTTGGCTTCGAATTCGGAAATTTTTATTCTGAACTAATCTGAAAAATGTATACTTTTTTGCCATTTATTCCGTCCATTTCCATGTCGGATAAAAATATGAAAATATGGACGAATGACAAAAACAATTTGCAGGTTTTAGTTTGGTTGGTTTTGTGGGAAAGTCGTGACGGGATTTTATTTCCTGCAATCATCCGTAGAATCTAGGAGCACGTGGCTATTTATTTTCCAGGAAATGGGCGGAGTAAATGGCAAAGAAGGGAAGCGTGGCGTCTTTACATGGGACTTTTAATTTGTTGTCGTGCAAACGCCAGCGATAATTGCTCGTAATGAGCAATGTCGAGCAAGAACCACAAGAATTTTCTAGATGCGTCACATAGAAGCCGCGATGGTGGAAAAAAAATCTAAGAATTCTAATAATTATCTTTGCAGGCATTCTACAGGCGCTTGTAACTTCCGATTGCATTTTATCTGTCAAAAAAAAATATGTTTCAAACATTTTACTCTTCAGTATCATTTTTAAGCCGTGCATTTTTATTTCTCATCAAATAAACCATTTATTTACCATAAATAAATAAATTTTCCGATTTTCATGTTAGTACTGTGCATTAAAAAAATTCTTCATACTTTTTCTTACGCCTTAATTAATAAGTTTATGGAAATTATAACGATTTTCCAATCTCAAAATTTCTTTGACGTCTTTTGAATTTTCTGAATTTTTCTAACAATGAAAATTGCCTTATAAATTGATGTAACCGTGCATTCCGTTCCAATAGTGCTCCACTTTATCGAGGCATTGCTGTATTTGCCCTTCTCTTCGTTTTGCTCAGCCTCAACTCACGAATTCGTGCTGGAGAATAAATTCCCTTCGCTCGCCATCAGCATACTACATTATACTGCGGAGCTACCACTATATACACGAATAAGGATGAGGATGAGTGTCCGGTCCCAAGGCTTGACCAGCCGACTGTGAAAACATGATTTTTTTATTAGAATATCTAAGGTGGACTGTACTATTATTCTGCGGTTGTGTGCGTGTGAGTCCGTAGCAGTTACCGGAGGAAGAGGAAGCACGACAAAAAGAGAATATTGCTTGCTCGGGGTACATACTTCACTTACATGCTTCGTACATATGCCTATATTGCTGAGCAACGTATGCGGAGTACTATTAGCAATATATGGGCCAATCCGCACCAATTCGACCACTTGAAACGGTTCGGTAATTTTTTGTATTCCTGTACCAACTCCAAAATTAAATCAGGATTTTTTTTAGATTTTTTCCACTTGCAACTCGTTTTTTTGCGCCGTTATAGAAAAATTTGAATAAAATTATTAAAAATTCATTTGACGCAGTAAAAAATTTTCAAGCCTAGAATTTAAAAAAAAATTATCTACGGATTTTTACAGTCATTTTATTGATTTCAAAGTTACTTTGTATTTTAAATTAATTCATAATTCGCGATAATCATGAATATTTACAAAAAGGACTGTATGATATATGCTAATTTCCTCATCAATTCGATATTAGAATTTTTTAATTTTCGTAGCAATTGAATAAAAACCCCGCACGAGGCAATTTTGTTCGTTAACATTTTTTAAATTTACAATATGTAAATTTGTCAATTGATTTTTAAGAAATTTTCCAAATGTTTACATTACGCCCTTGACGACTGATTTTATTTTTAGAGTGACAAGTAAAAAAAATGAAAAACAAAAAGATTCTGTTATTCTTATGGACTGGGAACAACGAGATAAAAAAATCGCCGAGCAGATTTCACTTGCAGTGGGACTGGCATGGAATTGATGCGGATTGCCCCATATAACGAAGTATAGAGTGGAGATGTGCACCAAAGAAGAAGCAAACTCTTCGGCGGAATGAATAACTGCGAGAGCTGCGGGCAACTTTACTCGCAATTTGCATTTTTCCCGATATCAAAGAAGAGCGGCGCGGGGGAAGGAAAAGAGGGGGAAGGCCCAGGTGATGCTGAGGAGCAAAGGCTGCGGAGGTGGAGGGGGGATTGATTAAGAGCGGACGTGGGACCTTGATTGCGTCAAATTGGCGGAACGGCAGGCGCTCGGCATAGCAAAAGGTAGAATAGTCTCTCTCTCTCTCCCCTTCTTCGTCTCTGTTTGGTCTACGCGTGCAGCTCGCATAGCGCAGACGGTGCAGCGACTCGGCGATCGCATCTCTTCTTTCCTTCTTCTTTCATTCTACTCCGCTGCAAACTCGGCCTCTCTGCCTTGGGCTGTTTCTTCGTCGCGCTGGGACTTACATAAGCCGTCGCATTGGGAACTGCGGCCACAGACCTGGGAATAGTACATGCTACATATGCACTATTGGGGTGGTGACTGTATTGATTATTGAGGTCCAGACGATTTTTGAGATTTTTGTTATTGGAGGGCTTGAGCTTTTTGCAAATTAATTAATGAAAATCCTGTTAAACTGGGTTGAATATAAAAATTTTCTTTTTGGCAGAGGTTGGGGGAAAATACAAGGGATTTTCTTGGCTTCCTTAAGCTCTGTGGGAGCTTAGAATAATTAGAAAAAATGGCGAATAGAGACTGGGAATGTTGAATTCGAGAAACCGAGATAAACAGGAGTGGAGAGTTGACGTGGCGAGAGCTCGGGTGTTGCATTTACTGGCTCGTGGTATTGTCGTGTCCCTGTGAGAACAGTGGTACGTTCAGCAGCAGACATTAAGGGACTCTGCCCTTCGAAGAAAATTCTCTCGAAACAAAGGAATCTCAATCGTGAATCTCGACTTCCTTATCTTCTGCTTCTGCCCCTGCAGCTATTTCTTTTCTCCTCCAACAATTCCTTCCAGATCCCTATATTTTTTTTCTCCATGTTCTCATTATCTTAAGAGGCTGCATAATCATTGAAACCCAAAAAACAATTCGATTTTTTATTTTTTCCCCCAATTATTCTCAGCATTTCGTTTAAATAATAAAACCTTCATTATTTATCAATATTTTTCCTTAATAAAAAATTTTTAACTAGACAATACAATTATTGAAAACATTGAAAACCTGTTTTGATGCCCTCAGCTCATTGGGGTTAATTTGTTGTTTCTATTATTAAAATTAAACATATTTAGTATACTCCACTTTTTTTATTTTTTAACTCCACTTACATTAAATGTATATAATGATAAAAAATAAATTACAACTCGGGCCGCCTTGATATCATGATCATTGTGTAATTTATTCGACAAGTAAGTAACTTATCCATTCATCCATCTTCACGAAGAGAGCTTTCTAGGTCTGCGAGACCCTGAAGTAGAACCTCTTCGGGGTCGTCGTCTCGAGGTCAAATCTTGGCGAACAACAAAGCTACGCCAGAGTCAAAGGGTTTTCGAGGAGGATTGTGCAGGAGGTTCGTAGGGACATAAGGGACAAGGGATCATGGGTTGTCGGCTTTGCATAGCGCATAGAGATCCCCATATGTATATATATATATGAGGTTCCCTATGCACTATATATATATATATAGCAATGCACAGTATTATGCACAATGCCGAGATTCTGCGACTGGAGACTCTTAGCATCGTCCCAAGTCTTGTGGGGTTATCGTCGCTACGTGACCGCATAAAGAGCGTAGAGAGAAAGAGACAGAGAGAGAGAGAGAGAGTGGAGAGTACGAAAGAGGATCGTAGTAACCTTTCGTGCTGCTACGAAACGTGCGCGCGCCTTTCAGACCATGAGGACCTGAGTTAGCGAGGTCAGTGTCGTTCCCATTTTTTCCATACGTCTTCGCGTCGTCCCATATGAAAAGCTGCGGTGTCGCTTCTCTTTGAAATCTCAAATGAGCATCTCGGGAAAAAATAATCTGATTGAGACGAGCGAAGTTCTCCTTTCGTCGAAGAAATTTCATACGTTTTTTTTTTCGTAATTACACCGATAAATTTTTCGACACACGTGCCGAGAGAAATCGCGATGGGCCCGACGACTAATTAGATGGTAACTCGTTGGACCATTTTTTTAATTCACATTTGGAAGAATTCTGATGGTGCGATTTTGTTTTGTCTTTTTTTCTGAGATGAAGCATTTTAAGCTGAAGACAAAATAATTGGGCTTATAATATTTTGGGTAATAAATTTTGCCCATCAGAGAAATATTGAAAATTATTAATTGGATATTTTCGGAACTAAATAATCAGGAGTGATAAACCATTTTTTTCCAAACTCGAGTGGGTTCTCAAAATTTGTAAGGAAACACAATTTATGGTGCCGGAACAAATTCTGAGGTTTAAAAATGATAAAAAGGTCCCTTTTTAACGTCATCAAAAATAGCTCATAAAAATGATTTGTAATATTTCCTTTTTTTAATTCTCAAATTCTGTAAATTCTGTAATTGTCATATTCTGCATAATTACCGTAGTAAATAATTGATTATTACACAAACACATCAAAAAAATGTAATTCTTCTCTGCGTCAAATATTTTCTGCCAATAATGAAAATCAACATCAGTTATTTTTTTAAATCATAATTTTAATCGTGCATGAAATGTTTTTGCGTGATTTTGTTCTCGATGCATTCGCTAATCGTATTTCAAAAAAAAAAAAAAAAAAAAAAAAAAAAAAAAAAAAATGAAATGCATTATTGCTTGTGTACACGAAAGGCTTGACTACATTCTCTAGCAGACTGGGATGTGAGTATGCATTTGTGGGTACATATCGCTGGTCACTGGACTCGAGACTCCAGTATCTCAGTAGGTAAGCCCAGCATGGGGTCGGGCATGGTAGTCCATCGTGTTTTAGAGATCTCAGAGCCTCGCCGACGTCCAAAACTAACTCCACACGGGTATGCACGCATATGTAGTGTAAATATCTTAGGAATAGAGCCTTGCGGTGTGGGTTTAACGAGGCGAGAAGGGCGGCCCGACTTTTATGCCGTTGTAAATTTCTCCTCGTTACAGAGCTATATCGTTACATGGACACGTATATTCTACTTTTTTTCCCCATCTTCATTATTTTTATCCATAATACTCAGACCCTAAGCCTTGAACCAATTGATTTTTTTTTCACCTCGATATAACGAATATATCAAGGTAAAATATAAAAATTGATTACAAAATAATCGCTTACTCAGAAAAATGTATATATCATAATTTGAAATTAGTCATTAGATTATTAATTAAATATTTCAGTTTCATTATTTATTATTCCTTGGAGAAAACGATCGATGGTCCAGCCAATTGTCTTTTCGTTTTTAGAGTATCATTGATTAGCAATAAATTATCTTCTCTACAATTTCATAAAATTAATGGATATTCTTGACCACACAAGGATTATGTTAAACGAGTACAAAAAAAAATTACTTCTCCTCAAATTACATAAAATTTATTGACATGAATTAATTGTGGATGCTGTGATATAATTTCCGGAAAATTATTTGGGCTCATTAATAAAGTGAATATATTTCTTTTTTTTTAACAACATCAGAATGATTTATAGCCAATTGGTCCAGATTCGTTAAAAAAAAAATTCTCCGACCGAAGAATTTGATGTTACATCGTCTGTTACGGCAGGGGAAACGTGTTTATTCTCTGGCAGTTAGTTCCGCGTGACAAAATAGCGAGAAAGACACGACGTAACGTCAGCACGTTTATGATTTACAAAGAGCTCGGTGAAACCTCTCCTGTGGTTGGAGGCTGCGCCTACAACCCAACAAATCTACGGTAGATACACTTACACGTATAATACACGAGTTGAGAGGGCGAGAGAACCTCGACGTCCGACACAGGTTGCTGTACGTCGCAGTTTGAGAGGCTGCAAGCAATAGCAGAAGCTAGTACACGCGGATAATGCGGGAGAAAGAGAGAGAGAGGAAAAGATACGACACAGACAGACGGACGGACGGTGATGAAGAACCGGACTATGAGTGTAGTACCGGGAGGACTACGAAGCAGAACTCGCACTAAACGCGTACACATATTGTACGAGGCATTCCGTATCAGATAAGCCACAAAAACACAAAATTTCAAATGCTTCTCAAAAATGAGGTGGTATAATATTTTTTTAAACCCAAAGTGTGTAATACGATTTTTTTAAAATAAAAATTTTCTTTCAAGAATACCTTTTACAAAAAATGTATAATTTTTCTTTCGAATTTACACATTTTTTAAAATTTAAGTTCAAACTCATTTTTTTGTAAATAAATAAAAATGGAATGCCTCATAAATTAGTTAAGTCGGTCGTATTTCTGAATTTGATTTTTTATTTAATTCAAAATACCTTCCACAAAAAAGGGATGATTTTCTGTTTTATTTACATATTTTTTAGAATCACATAATTTGGATTTTTAAAATTTTAAGTTTAAGCACTTTTTTTTTAGCTAACTAAAATGGAATGCCTCGTATACTATAGCTAGTCGCTCGTGTCTCGTCGTGCCGCACCGATGCAACTGCACAGTCGCTTCCAGACTCTCGCTGTGGGCGCAGAGTGAGAGAGCAAATAGTCCACAGGCGGACACGCTGCGTACGTATAGATCATACTTACCGGACACGGAACGCCACCAGAGAATGTATATTTTACGATTGCGTGGGTGTAAGTACCCCTGAGGGCAAATACGAGAGCGTGTCTACTCGTACCGCCAAGTCCCATAGAAGGTATATATGTGCACCATAGAGCACCGGTCCACGAGGAATATCGTGAGTTGCGAAGAGCTCTTGAAGAATATGTATGCGATCGCAGACGCGAGTATACGTTGAAAACGTCGTCGGTAATGGCCTGGCGGGTGACCATTATATTTTCTATGGTGTATGCCATAAGGGCGTGTGCTCAGACGGGTCTTACGGTGGCTCTCGTCAGCGAGAGTCGTTGACAAATATTATAACGACGGGATGCTGCAACACAAATCGTCGAGAATCGAAACGTTGATGGTGTTGAGGTATTGAACATTTTTTCTACGTGCTTTCGGTATTCAAATGTTTGCCTACGGGGACAGTTATGACTTTATGATACTGGGAGATGGATCTATTAAAAATTCCCACAGTTTTGCTGCATACAAAATTTTCTCCCATATTTATGGTAATTTGTGGTAATTCTTCTATGGATAGATAAATATTAATACAAGTAACAGCAAAACTGGCATTTTTAGAGTTCTGCCAATATTTTCGCTCCGTTCAGAATTATTGGCTATTGATTTTTGAAATAGGAAAGCATTGAAAAATCAGTTTCTTGATATTTATTTTATGTTACATAATTAGAAAAAGAAGTAAATAATTTTATTCAATAATATTAATATTGAAATTATTCGTGTGATTGGTTCAGTAAAATCGATTATCAGAATAATTTTTGTGGAATTAAATAATCCAGGTTTACAATACTGACGAAAATCTTTTTTATCACGATTTAAATCCGAATAATATCTCTACTATAATACAATATAATTCTACTATATTACAAGGTTACCATAAGCACACAAATTTATATCTCTAATTCTCGACCACGAAAAAACTCCAACATAATTCAAATCCCTCCGGTAACATCTCCACCATAATTTAAGCTTCCGGACTTACATTTTACAACTCAACTCCGAAACTCTCCAGAGTTTCAAGATTGTCGATCCTGTTAGAGATTTAATCTGAGAGGTTTGAATTATGTTCAAACTTTTTCCTGGCAGAAGCATCATTAGTTTCTAGCAAAATTCTTATATGCCTAATAAATTTCAGTGAATATATTTATTGATAGAAAAATGAATGCAAAATTGATAAATTTGTCAAGATTATCCTAATCAATTCTTACTTAATTAATTATCAATTGCTACGCCATCGAAAAATTACAATTCATTACAAAATGACAATTACCCCAAGTTTCCCATACTTATTGCAAAGAAAAAAAATTAATTTCTCGTTTACGCACAATTATATAATAAAAAAAAAATGTTCTCAATGATTCTACATTCAAATTGTGTGTTATCCTTGAATTTCACTGCATACACTTTTCTCAGTACGGATAAATTGATCAATTATGCTAGCGAGGGTCATGAGAAGTGCTATTGTTGCTAATGGATTACGAGATCTGGAGTTAAGAGGATTATGCATTTTTTTAAATCGAGATAGGATATATAATTCTTCAGGGTAGTATTCGTATACGATATCTGCATTACAGAATGGATAAGAGGTCCTGTAAGGATATACCGAACATGAAATATGGTCTCTTATGGTCTCCCTGATCTTGACCTTGACTCCCCTTCCAATCTCATTGTAACGGTGAAGAGGAACCCGATAGCGATCACGATCGTTGCCAGGAACGGCACGATTAATGATTCACGTGGATATAATTCGATGATCATAGAGAAACGATTCTTCGGGGCTTGGGAACGACTATCGTCTGTGCGGCATCCGTCCCAAGATACCGATGAACCTATCAACCTCCATAGGAGTCCCTCATTAAAAATGTGTTTATGATAACATATATCTCTTCCGCATCTTTTTGTGATATATTATTATAACTGAACCGTAACCGGTCAGAGTTCTCAGCGCCACTCAATTTCGAATATCATATACATTAGTCGCGGTAAAAAAAACGTCAGAAAATACATTCCCAATAAAAAACTTGCCCGAATAAAAATAATAACACCAAAATATAATAAATAAATTGTGAAAGAAAAAAAAAAATTTTTTAGTAAAAAACTAAAAAAATGATAATTAGTGTTTAAAAAATTACTAAATCCTCTTTTTCCGATGCCATCCAGCAAGTACTTATTCCATTTGTAATTTCCAGATTTTTAATTGAGCCTCCCAATAAGTTTGCCATTTTTTGAGTTCCAGACTTTTAAAAAACCATATATATATATTAGGGTGTGTCATTTTTGGGCAATTTTTTTTTTTCGACTCAGAAACAGGTTGTATACTTTCAGGAAGGTAAAATAAGAAGCCTGTAAAAATTTTAGCTCTTAATATTAATATTTAGATGCGCCTCATCGCGAATTTCTATTTCCCATTTAAATAACATGGGAAAAAATTTTTTTCATGTTTGGAATTTTATACGTTGGCAATGGCATATTGTTCGATGGAACGCAACACATATTTTATAGAGAATCGCACGCTCTACAAAAAAGATGTCTTGCATTTTTTCGGTAGACATAGTCATTCTGATGATATTTGAGTTCAAAGTTCAAAATATACGAAAATTCATCTTTTTGTTAATTTTTAACATAAACATAAACATTTTTTTTTTACTATTAATGGAAATAACGAAAGATATTTTTCGTGAGTATTTTGTCGATTTTTTTTGTAACTATTTATGATAAGTATCAGCCCATTAGAACCAGTTTCGTGACAGAAGACAGGTCTCTACAGCATTGAACAATTCACCAATAAATATTAATTAATCATGGATGAGACAATTTTCATGGTAAATTTAATAATTTACATAAAAGTTGATTGAAGATTCTCAATAGAGTCAATAGTTTCGCTATAATATTAACAAAAAGATGAATTTTCGTATATTTTGAACTTTGAACTCAAATATTATCAGAATGGCTATGTCTATCGAAAAAATGCAAGACATCTTTTTTGTAGAGCGTGCGATTCTCTATAAAATATGTTATGCGTTCCATCGAACAATATGCTATTGCCAACGTATAAAATTGCAAACATGAAAAAAAATTTTTCCCATGTTATTTAAATGGGAAATAAAAATTCGCGATGAGGCGCATCTAAATATTAATATTAAGAGCTAAAATTTTTACAGGCTTCTTATTTTACCTTCCTGAAAGTATACAACCTGTTTCTGAGTCGAAAAAAAAAAAATTGCCCAAAAATGACACACCCTAATATATATATACACAATTTTTTTGATTATTCTTCTCTATTTTTCCTTGCCGGATGAGCACGAATAACCGATTTGTAAATAAATGAATATATTTGCAACATTCTACGCTGTCAAGTTAGGATTTACTTGTCAAGCTAATTGTCCACGCTGGCAATTCCACAGACGTTTATTCATAGACCCCAAGTAATTATTTACAGCCGAACATGCTTTCCGACCAGCGCCAACCCAATCGGTGTACCGAGCGTCGGCTTGTCTCAGTCTCAAACGATCTGCTACAATGCAGTGTTCGAGTCCGAAGTACAGAGAGCGTAGCGGTATCGGTCTGGGTTTGACCTCGTGACTCGAGTCCGCGAGTCCTCGTGGAGCCTCGGTGAACACGATCGATCGGCTACCTCGCGATCGGTTCGAGCGATCGTGACAATGACTCTTTCGTTCCGCACGATGCACGAAGCCCACTGAGACATGGGTTCGGAATCAACCTCTAGGCTAATTCCCGCTCGTTCGGAATCTCTTGTCTATCTCGCGGAGTGAGATGTGGTGACCTCAACTCGATCTCATCAGCATGACACGAGATTAGCTTGATTCCTAAATTAATCGCTCATCAATCTACAAAGCGTAATTAGCCACTAAGAATTAGTCCGAATGAAGATGTCTTTCCTCTTAGTGATCGCCAAGAATTCTTTTTTTTTATACCTACAAAATTTCGAGCAGAAATAACCAAAAGCATTTTTTTTCGAGTATTTTCAAAGTTGAGATTTATTGGTACCAAACTCTCAAACTTTCTGCAGAGCGATTTTCGATTCGATTTACGAAGTAAATTTGCAACACTCCACGACGTCACATTGAAAATGACTCGTAAAGCTAATTTTTGCCGACTGAAATTTACTTGCCAAGCTAATTTTTCCCACCGAAATTTACTTATCAATGTAATTGCCCTCCCACTGAAATTTACATGTAAAACAAATTTTCCTAACTCCCATTAAAATTTACTTATCAAGCTCTTTTTCCTAACTCCCGCTGAAATTTACTTATCAACTCTAGTGTCCTTTAAAAAACCATTGGAACATGGGTTCGGAATGAACTTCCGGCTAGTACCCGTTCATTTGAAATCTCTTGATCATTACGCAACGTGAGATGCGATGAACTCAACAAACGCAGGATTAACTCGATTCGTAAATTAATCACTGCATCAGCCCAGAGATTCTAATTACCGACTAAAAAATAGAAAGCATCTTCTACCAACGAGTCGTACATTGGTTAGCCGTCCAAATGAAGATATCTTGCCTCTCGGTGATCCCCGCGTGAGGACCACAAGAGCTATGACCTACGACCTGGCTTGCAACCGTGAATCGTAACTCTGTTCTGATCTCCAGGTACAAACCTCGAGGCTCTTACCGTTAAGTCTCTCGTAAATGCAGGACTCAAGTGCGCCGCGGGTCGCAACCAGCGTGTGGAGTCAATTGCCCGTTGGGCGACGACGTGAGTCTGCGTTTCCTCCGGAGTATCGGAGACGTACCATAAACCCAACGATGACCATTTCTTCTGTAGCTTTTTTTGGGTCTTGCCGAATTAACGGTGGCCCACGATGATTCGACGATCGAGTTATCCACAGACTGTACCGTATTATATTCCAATACCTCATCCAGGAAACTAGTTCAGGAGAGGCCATGATTCCCGTTACGAAGATCACGATTGAGATATCGAAAAGTTGCCTCTTGTTGCCTTTTTTTCAATGTCTTCGTTGTAGCCGTTCTTTTCGCATCTGTGAGCCATTATCATTAATTCCTTCTCTATGTTTACTGTTTTCCAGATGACAACACCGGAGAAAATCGCCAGGGGAGAATGGCTTTGCACGCTGAGCTCCCGTCTTCAAAAGTGAAGAGGGAACAAGCCTTGAGGAATATTCTCGCAGCTAGGAGACGTCAGCTTCTGGGTCCAAGAGTGTCGGAAGTGCCAAAAACTTTGACCCCTTGGCCACGAACGCCTCGACCGTCGTCGGCTGTCTCGAAGGATCCCCTGGACATGCTGGAGGCTCAGGAAACGAGACACGGTGTCTATGTCACCGCGCCGATCGGCGATCAGCTCGCGATAGTGATGGAAACCGAAGATGAGGATCTCGGGAGCGAGGGTATCGCCAGGACAGAGTCATCGACCTTGTCGACTGTGGAAACGCTAGCGAAATCCGAAGAGCAAGGCGACAGGCCGGCAAAGAATTCCGTCCTCATCAGGATCAACGAGACGAGCGACAGAGGCCCTAAAAATGTTTCGCAATCGTCGTCCCGGGCTCAGAAGAGCCCGGAGCCTGATACGCGAAGAAAAAACACCGTGGCTATGCCCGAGTCTCTTTACAATCACTTCAGGCCGGTCGAGAGCAACATTCCCGTCGAAGACATGACACAGTTTCTCTACTTCGGCCAAAAGATACATCCGGAAATTCACAACACTTCGACAGCCACGAATAATTCTATTCTGGATACAACATCGACATCAGCGAGTGTCCCAATATCCAGGAGACGTTACTCAATGAAACGATTCAGTACGACGACAGCCATTCCAGTGCCTCAGCTCGAGGAAATGATTAACGAGGAAATGAATATCGCCCTCGAGCGCAGCACAATAGAGAGAAACAAGATTCCCAAGACGAAGAATTTATTCAGAAGCCCCGGCTCGGGTACGTACTTCAGGAAAACAGCAGTTAAACCCTCCGATCAGACAATCGTGTCAAACGTTATTCCTACTCGTGAATCAGCGAGGAACGCTTCGACCGATCCCGAGTCAGCCACTCGCTCGGACTCGTCCGCCAACGCGTACCAGATTAACCAGGTGGCGATAGTAGGTGACAGAGGAAGTAGCAGTTCTCGGTCTGCCTCTGTCCCTGATAATACTCTCGGCCACCGAGCGAGAAACACGACAATCGGATATGTGGCCGCATTTCACAGTGAAACAGAAACTCCCAACACTGAAAGCGACAATACCGCGGGCGGATTATCGATCAGCACGAAGCAGTTGAACTCACCGTACGACAGAATGGTGAACGATCAATCGGCCATAGCAAAACCTATCGAAGACTCGGTATCCGAAGCTTCGATCAATGCAGAAAGCTCAACGATCCAAATGGTGTCTACTACAAGTTACGACCTAAACGACGAAAAGTCCAACAGGATAACAACGTGGCAATTCGTTCATTCTCACGCTCGAGAATCCACGACATTGTCAACGCAGATCGGTGCCGATAACGACGAGAAGGTGGCCATGAGCACGATCAACAACCTCGCCAGTGCGATGGACCCAAAAATAATTCCCTCCGCCAAACCCACAGACCCGACGATCGCCAGTTCGGCTCATTCGTCATTGAGAATTGTGGTAACGGAGCCGATGGGTTACGAGAGCGGTACGCGCGCCACTTGGGAAAGCGCAGAACCACCAGAAGACAGTAAACACGAGAACGGAGAGACTGAGGAGGGAGAAGCGAATGGAAAGGCGTACAGCGCCGGAGAGAGTCCCGTTAATCAAGCAGATTCGAGAAAGGACCGGGGCAGACAGAGAGTTGCCGAGCCCGTGCGAACGCCCGATCGCACCCGTGTCTCCGGACTTCCTTCCAGTCTTCAAACGAGCGGTATAATCGCCAGTAGCGAAGTAAACATTTCCAGCTGGAGCAGCAATGCCTCTGACTCACCTCCCCGCCCATCGAGCCCACTGAATACAGGCTCGACCCTCGATTCCACACTGTTAGCTCCACCGTCGAGGGAACCGGTGAATTTACAGGCAACGCTCGTATCGTCGACCGAGAAAACCGAACACAAACAGCAACACGCTTACGCGTACGAGATAACGAACGTGACGCGACTGTTGCGTAACTACACCGGACCTGGGGTAAACGTAGTTATGGATCGGCAGGTGAAAGAGGAGAAGAGGAAAAAGGAGATCGATGAAGAGGCTGAGGAGGAAGAGAAGAGGAAGAGCATGAGCAAAAAGAAGCTGAGGAAGCTGGGAGACGAGCGGGATGAGGAAAAGGAGAAGGAGGAGAGAGGGAACGAAGAGGAACGGGGCTCTGGATTGACGAGGACCAACAGCAGCAGCAGCAGCAGCATCGAGAAGATAAGGAACGACGGTGGATCGGGCCAGCCGACACCGCACCACCAGTCAACGCTTCCTCTTCTTCTTCTTCCTACTCTACAGAGAGCGAGTAGCAGCGGCAGTGGTGGCATAGTAGAACCGGCAGCGCGTACGACTGGCGTACTCAGTGCCGGTACGGACGTCGACGAAGCCACTGCCAGCACTACGAGCAGTTGGAACACGATCACGAGCACCGCCAGTGCGCCAATAATAAGGAGTACTAGTGGTGGTGGTAATAGTGGTGCGAGGCCCAGCAGAATCGGCGATAGTAGTGGTAGTCACTCTCCTTCTGCCTCTTCTTCTTCGTCTTCGTCCGCTTCTTCCTCTTCTTCGTCCTCCTCTTCCTCTTCTTCATCCTCAACTTCTCATCTGGTGGGAGAACGCGGGAGAAAAGGTGCACTCGGTGCGAGGCAACAGTACAACCAGCAGAATCAGAATCGTGGTATCGTCGCTGGTGGTGGACGTGCCAGTGCTCTCAGTGCTGGTAGCAGTGGTAGCAATATCGGCTCGAGAAACACTTCGCCATCGATATCGGCAACGGTCACTAGCACCGAGGTCAGTGGAGCTTCGACCGACGGGCTTGAGGATTACGTCGTAACGACCTCCTCGGCAATTGGCAACCGGAAGAGAATCGATGAGGTCACGGAAAATCTTCTTCTCACTTCGACTATTAGATGGAATCATACGGGAACTAAAAAGCTCACCGGTGCTTCGGATCGTCATGAGGGCCATGGAAATGACAGGAGATACCTGAGAAAACCTGTGAGTGCGGTGCTTAATCAGAGGCCCATCGACGAGAGCCTCGTCAAAGAACTGAAGAGGAGGAGAGAATCTACTTTGCAATCCGGTGGCTCTGCAGACTCGGCTTTTTCCTTTTCCTCGTCGCTGAACAGCAGAAGGATCAAAGGTTTTCGTAGTGGCAACAACGAGGATTCAAAATCCTCGGGTTCAAGGCCAATGGAAAACAGTTCAGCTGATGCGGCTGCTAGTGCTGACAGTCAATCGACCAACAGTCACTCAACTACGAGGACACACGAGGATGCGCTCACCGAAGAGCCAGACAAGATCACCGAGGTCAACGCCAAGATTACGGAAGAGCAGCCAAAGGTTACGGTCGATCCCTCGGCGAATATCAATCAAACAATTACCCAGAGATCCGTTGCGATGGAGAAAGTCACCGAAGCAAATATTGTTACCACTGTCAATCCGAATGTTCTCCAGGTTTCCGACGGAAATTTAGCGAAAGATACCAGTGATGCTATGGATAAAAATTCGACCAGTGCTAAGGTCCTTCAGCAGGGTCGAGTCACGAGTGATCAGCTTTCGAACCTCACCGAAAAAGTGACTCCCGGTGCCCTTAGTGGGATTAGTGAGAGTGACGACAAGAGTGAAATAACGAAAGACCAATCGAGTGACTCTGTTCCGACGACCCCAATTATTCCCAAGGAAACTTCGACTCCCGATAGTATACAAAATGTCGAGACGACGATTCCTCCCCCGGCTTTTCCGGTCACACCGAGAATGCTGCAAGACGAGGTGCCCAAAAATGATAACAGTGATGTCCTTGCGGAAGATGAGCAAACTAAAAGAGTCCCCGAAGCAAGTAGGCCATTCGGTCTGGCTAAAGATCTCGATCCTTCGGAGATCCAGAAAATGTACAGATCCCAAACAACGATAAAACCGGATCTGCCGATGACCACGATTATACCCGGATTCATGGACACGTCCACCGATCTCAATCCCGAAGACAATGCGACGCCCTCCCCGGACAAAGATGAGTCTCCGACAATAAGTCCCGTAAATTCTTCGCTCACGAGGAAACCCGTCGGCACCGAAAGGTCCCCCGAGGTCAGAGGCCGCAATCTCTCCGATAAAATCAAGGACAAGGACGATGTCCTGCCGATAATGCAGTTGTACAACACCTCGGATATCTTTAACGGTACTGCTAAGGATTCCCATGATTCTGTTAACGCTGTTAGCACTGTTTTGCTTCCTGGTGCTATCGAGGTCAACGCAACTAACCAGCGGAATGACTCGGGGCTGCTGCTCGGCGGGCCCGCGACACTCGTGCCAGATGTGAGTGAAAGTCCGCCGGTGGAGAGAAAGGGGGAAGAATCGCAGCGGCCTCAACAGAAACATCACCAAGGCAATTCGGACAGTGAACTTACCGGGATTTCGAAGAAAAGCAGACAAGGCGCCAGTCGCGAAGAGACACACGACTCGACTTCGGGTCCTTCCCGATCGTCCAATCACACGAATTCCAATAATACCTCCGGTGGTGGCGTTCAAACCAACAGAACCAGACACAGGCCACCATTGTACTACGAACCACCGCCACCGGGATTTACTGGCTTCCGGCCGGAATTCAACGGCAGCTTCTTCGAGCCCGGAATGATCTCCGTGAGCTCCAGGGAATCGGTTAACATCAGCGAGGTCATCACCAGGAGGCACGACGGAGACACCATCGCGACCCAGGAAACCGTCGCTGTTGTCAGCTACATTCTCGCCACCCTCATCGTATTTCCAATCGCTGTTGGCGTTGGCCTCATACTTAGAAGACTGATTATTAGAAATCGCAAGGTGAGGCACGAAGATCGGCAGAGCTTAAAATCGTAAAGTTAGCCTATTTTTTTTTGGAGAAATTATTCTTTCAAGTAAATGATATTTTGTTCATTAAACAAAGTTATCGCGTATTTAATATTGATTTTGGTCGTACAATAAAGGCTTGTTATCAAAAACATTGCAAAGTAGAATCTTGGACATCCGTGCTCAATATTTTTACGCCCCTTTTTCGTAGAATTTCTTTCGTGATGAGGCTGCAATTGAGCAACGGATTTCCTAATTATAGGGCCAAAAAAATAAGGAAGCAATGTACAAGGTTCTTTGCAATATTTTTGATGTCGTTTTTATTCGCGTATCGATGAACCATTCCGGGTACTTGCAAAAAATGCTGTCATTAAATAAATCGAGAACCATCGAATTATTATCGTCGTCGCTCGATCGTAAATACTTTCACGGATAAATTCGTAATAACCCTGTCGCGCCGACGATTACACAAATTCGACCAGGCAACGATTATTATAGGTGATTAAAGGAAGGGTCGATCAAGCGATTACAATCGCTGCTAAGACCTGAGCTGCCCACACTTAAGGACTTGCGACAGGATAGATAACTCTCGGATTTCATCCTCGTGTTACGTTTTTTTTTTGCAGATACACTTTTAAAAAATATTGTAAATTACTGTGACAAGTTCTCATGGAAATTAAAAAAAAAACGTCTTTCGTATTCCAATTATTATGGAATTCGAAAATAAAAATCAAGTTCTTACTATCAGGATTTGTAAATTCAAGAAATTTATGGTTTAGGTTGGGGATAAAAATTTGATGTTCGATACAGTAATTTTCTAGTCAATTTTTTAACAGTCTACGCTTATTAGAAAATGTCTTCTCCAGTCAGTTTAAGGAGGAAAGAGTAAACATCGTTAGGGTTTTTTATAGACTAATGCAACGAGACACAATGCACCGTGACTCTTATTTTCACAGGGTCTCAAGATGCACCTAAAACTATATACTTAATAATGGTGGAATTTTATGTGGCACAACGCTTGGATTTCACAACGAGGTCAACGTGTCAAGTTGATTAAGTGTGATTAGCACGAAAGGGACGATTCTCGACTCGGGATTAAATTCTTTCACAAGAACGAGGAAATCTCGAGGCGACGACGTTGCTGCGCTTATATTCCCAATAATACTGTCGACCTGTGCAATTTGACTCGCTTAACGTCCTCGGCGAGTGATTCGGAATATCTACGGCCCATTTTTCGCATAAGTAGCCGACCAGAGATCCTTTTACCGACGAATCCTCGTGGAATTAGTATTTTGCTGAAGCTTTACCTTCAATTCGGTGATTAATAATCATTACCATAACAGTAACAATTTAAAGGTGACATAAAGTTGTGGATCTTTTCACCCGGAATACGTTTTTTCACACTTCAGAGAAAAATAATCGAGAAGTGACAACATTGTTGGTGTAGCTAATATTAAAACTTCACATGGCAGTAAAAAGATTTTTTAAAAAATTTCTCTGTCTTGTAGTCCTTGAAAATCAATGAAGTGGCAATAATTAATTAATGACTTGGTAGCGCTTCAATTTTGTTTGTGGAGTTATAATTATTGCTAATCCGGAAAACAATTATAGTTACAATAATTGTTACTGCCTTCGATAAACGTAGTAGAAGTAATACGTCTTAACGTAGACGATAACGTAGAAGCAATACGTATTAATTTCTAATCTATGAAAATTCATAGTCTTATTCACCAATTAGAAAGTAGTTGAAATTAGAAATAACATTTTTTGAACTCGTGTTTCAACAATGAAGATCCATCGATTTAATGTTTTAATCAAGACTGGAAATTCTTCGATATTGATGTGCCCATTGTAATCTCGACTCTTGTATCTTCTCAACTGTCGAAAGCCCTCAACAATCGTTGACGGACTGCCGTCAATTCGATGAGAACTTATCGCGATTCGTTGTGTATTAGGCCAAGGATTTCATCCCGTTGCGATTTGCGATGACTAAACGAAATGAGCTTCACAATTCTTAACTCACACTCTCGACATATAAATATTTTTGCGATACAATGCTGTCCATATTTGATTCGCGAAGGAGAAATTCCGTTACGGCGTTTAACACAATTCGTCATCGACACGTCTACCATAAATATGCGTCTTCACAGCTCGCTCAGGAGATTAGATTATTATTACTGCTACGTACTATGCTAATCTCGATAATCATCCTAGGTAATGAGTCTAACGACTCTTTAGATTCAAATTGATGAATCTTATAAGCGACATTCTTTGTTCAACGTAAAACGGTCAACAAAAATGGAATTATCACTTCTTCCGTAAAAGGATCTGTTTGCAGAAAATCGCATGCTCTGAATTATTTATAAACTTATTCTCATCACTAGGAAAAAAAATCATTATATTCGAAAAATCATTTTTTTCAATGTGATTTTTAAAATTTTCCACTTTGGAAAGAAAAATTAACCTTTTCCCATAATTTCTGGAATTCGGAGCTACGTTTTTTTTTCAGATGTTTAGATTAATCTCACAAACAACAAAAAATATCAGAATGTTTTTTAGCTTTTTTTTATCGTAAATAAAAAAATAAATATATTTTTATAGCTCAACACTCAACCTCCCCCTAATTCTTTAGATACACAGAAATCGCTTGTTCGAAATAACTCTATGCCAAGGTCGGAGGCTGAAAATCACGTGGGTTGGCCATAAATGTTCATCATTGGAGGATCTCGAATTCGTATTTGGTCTGGAGATCGGCCTTGTACTCTCGCTCTCATTATTTTTTTCCCGCCCTTTTTTTCCTCTCCTTCTCCCACGCACGTGACTATACGTGCATTCTCTTATTCGTCGATCCCTTTGTCCAGGGATTCCACTTGGTGCTACGGTTCCTTTCCGTCCGCTTGAATTTAATTTATGCTTCGCGGACTTTACGATCGAATTCGTTTCCCGTGTTGAAGGGCTCTGCCCTTGCCATCCCATTTGGTTTATACGGTCAGTGGCGTTCGGTGCCTCCCTTCACACGGATTTTCTCGTCCCTTTTTGTCCTTTCTTTTAGCAGCTTTAACTTTCTTTCCACTTCTCGCCGAGGCATCAAAGAACCATTGCATTTACCGGTCGTTTCGATCTGCTATGCTTTAAGCCTTTGACGATTGAAATTTGTAATGTTCCTACATCTTTACGACACTCTCGCAACCGTTATTGCACCTCTTAATGAAAACTTACTCGGCCTCGCTCCTCGGAACTATTAAACTTCCGAACAAGTATCGAGTCATTTTTTTTTTCTTCGTCGTGTAAAGTAATATAACACTAATCTCTATTTTTAGTTGCTCTTAGCGATGAAAATAGCTCACAAACACGCAACTTATCTGCAAGTCTTTGCACCAAGTCTCAAGTCGAATTTTTGGAGGAGCATAAATTAATGACATACATTGTGATTAATAGTTTTAAAAAATTCATTTGATAACACGTCTCATTTCTAAATTTTTTCCCAGACTCAAAAATTTAGAAAATAATAAAAAAATGTAAGTTTACAAAGTATTTCGCAGTTGAAATATTTAATGAACTGAAAATTTTGCATGCATTTCTAATGGAATTTCACTGCTTGTTTAATTTTGGTAATCACTCAATTAAAATGATGAAAAATATTTCGAAAATATTTCATGTAATGATTTTATTCCTGTTTTTAAAATTATTTTTCAAACACAATCTAACAATTCTGACCTCAACATTTTTTATAAATGGAATTTTATTATTCAGCTAGAAATCAAGTTATTATCAATTTCATGATTTTTTTTTTTCGTTACCGAAATCACGGCAAAGGACTCATTCGAAGAATATTTTTCTGCGTACGGTGCATGATCGCACATATTTGCATTTAGTATTACGAAGCTTAAGTCACGTTTTTCTTATCTCTGCGCACTTACCTCGCAGCTAATATTCCTGAAGTCTCACACGATCGGTTGGTCACGGAAAAATCATCGTTATTCCTCAGACAATAATGACTTTTTGGAATGTAATGGCAGAGAAGACGCCTCATCGATTTTTTACATCCGCAAACAAGAAACACCTACTCGTCGACTCCAATGATAGTTTTCTAGTTTCGCACATTATCTCCACCTTCATCGTCGACCCCACCTTAATATTCTGACACGTGCACAGTGAAAAATTATTTGGAAAAACCGAAATGCCAATTCCTGTAAATAACTTACCTCATTCGTTACTTTGTATATTTTTGTTGTCGCAATATATATTTATACATTCGGCAATTATTTTTGAAAGATTCAAAGTGGGAAAATAAAAAATTTTGTTGAATTTTTCAAAAATGTATATTATTTAGTCGCTTAAATAAAATTCATTGCAAAAAAAATCCAAATAACGAAAATACATTGGACACGAAAATAAACAATATTGTTCTTAATAGGAGGATATTTGTACCAATTAACAAAAAATATTTTTTTCTCATATTTCGAAATAAATAATAAATAGTTGTGAAATGAAGAAAAAGAAAAACTTTCCGTAAACAATAATTTTTTGTTGAAAGAACAGAATGTAAGGAGAAAATTCAAAAAATTTAATTAATTTTTTCCTGTGTGAAAGACGATCTTTTCACATTTTTGTCGGAACGTTCATTCATTCAAATTACATTCCATTCCTTGCATCACCGTCCACGGTGAAGATAAAATTTTCTCATCGATGTTGAACCGCGCAGAGGACGAATAGTTCATAGGCGCGTGACGTGATTTCCAGGCCCGGAATCTCGATTCAGGCGAGATTGCGTTTTATTGGAACAGATTTATAGGGCCAGCAACGGAATCTCAATTTCCATTTGCTTCTTGCTGCACATAGCAGTCGGCACTACGGTAATAACGTTCAATAATCGATTACCACTTAGCGGGATTGGCAAACGTCATTTGCAAATCGATCAACGAAGGAATCGTTGAGATATACAATCTGGAAACGACGCCGATCGAAGGGAAGCATTGAAAGCGATTGTTTACGCGAATTAATTCAAACTCCGAGGAATAACACGTTTCGTGGCTGTGTATTAACACAATATCTGTCTTTACTGTGTGAAACGCAGTTTCTTTGTGATTTTTTTTTCTCCACATAAACAAAATGGCTTTGAGCAATTATGATTATTGCATTTGCGTCAATGCCGATTCCGTAAATACTGTTTGAGTGTCGATCGTCTTTGTTCGAAGAAATCCGTCTATTTGCGATAACTGTCATTGAAAACAAAAAAAAGATTATTTATACATTTTATAGTTGACGATTGATAAGTGCCTTTGTAAACGGTTATTCGAAGTACCTTAACACGATTTCGCTTGCGCAGGTGCTCGAGGAGTCCGACACGTCATCGGAGATAAGCTGTAGAAAAGATGCGCTCAATCTTGAAAAAGGGGACTTCAAAACTTCGATCGAAAAAGCCATAACGAAACTACCGAGAATTCAGCATTTGGTGAGTATAAATTCTGACTTTGAATTAAGATTAACTGCACATTGATTTCAAACTAAAATTTAGTTGGACTAGAATTTGACTATGTGTAAAATTCTTCAAAGTGATTTATTAATAATTCATGGTTTTATAATATTTCAACGTCCATATCAATCAATTTTCGTCAGTATTAGAAACGTTTTAATTTTTTTTTCGACTTTCCGCTTGTCGCTAAATATAAAAATTATAATTACATAAATTCTGCTTGGAAATGCATTGTTAAATTTTCTTTTTCCTGCAAAAGGAAATTTCACTTGGAGGAAAATCGTAAATTACTAGACCCAACTTTGCTGCCACCGGAAAAGTTGGGTTTACCGAATCATTCGTCGATCAAGAATTTTGTCGTTTCACCCGATTATGATCTCAATTTTTCCTCATGAATAATTCGACAATTTTCTCATGCATTTCAGTGTCACGAGGCGGAAAAACCTCCGCCCCCGCCGTCTCAAGAATCTCGATGGGAATTTCCGCGAGACAAGCTTAGATTGCAGACAGTTTTGGGTCAAGGAAACTTCGGGCAAGTGTGGAAAGCCGAGGCTGACGATTTGACGGGTCATCAGGGTACGACTCGGCTCGTGGCGGTGAAAACAGTGAAGGAAGGTGCTTCGGCTCGGGAGAAAGAGGACCTCATCCGGGAGCTCGAAATAATGCAGCAATTGGGGAACCATTCGAACGTCGTGACGCTGCTCGGTTGCTGTACCGAAGAAGGTGAGTCTCGATTCGATCGCCGTCATCATCATCGTCTCTCATTGCAGTCACCATTCCATCAAGCATCGTTCCCACTATTGCAAATCCCGTCCTGCCAATCGGCTGCAATCTACCCGTGGATATCAATTCAAGGACGAAAAGCACGCGTCCTCAGCACGTTCATCGAAACGCGACAGAATAATTGAGCAATCAGGATTTCCACGGATCATTTGTCAGCGCATCATCGGACAATGAAGATGGCACAGGAAGATCGGCAATCGAGGCGCACAAATCGACGCAATAAACGTCGGTGCGGCGTCAAAGAAAATTGTTTTTCCAAAGAAACCTGAATCCTGTATTTCGCAGGCAGATTAATCTTTTGCAGCGATTATTTTCCGCTGGTCTCTTCTGCCTCTTCACATGTCGTGAGTTCCCCTCCCACTCGTTTCACTTTTTTTTCTCCATCCTATTCAACAGAGTCTTTTTCGAATAATACTCCAACCTGCTTCATGTCCGTTCCACGTGTTGCTCGTCCCCTTTTCACTTCTATAGTCGCATGTGCTATCGTCACTCCGCAGCACGCGAGCACACGAAGCAGCACGAATTTATGCTTGAGACGTCAAATGGAAATTGATGACCAGGGAAGTCGTGCGCGGTTATCGTCCTCCTGCTGCTTCTGCTGCTACCGCGCTTATTTCTTGCTCTGTCTTTGTCAAGTTGCAAGGGGATTTGAGGCAGTCAAAAAATAGAGAAAGATAGGAAAAAATGTAAAGGAAATGAGAGGTGAAGAAGACAGAAGAACAGAGGATCAATGAGAGCTTGGCGAAGGGAAAAGAACGAAGGGAAGGAAGAACTCAGAGGAAGAAGAGACACGAAACGGGCCATTACGTCTCTTCGCTTGTGCATATCCGCAGAATAAATTTCCATACGCCCAGCTATATACACATACGATACACAGCACGTTACTCGCGCCTGTAAGATTCTCCTTCTGTCGTACGTCGTACTCTGCACTCGCACACAATACGGCCATTAAGTTCCCACGTGCAAAAGCGTCTTCGCGTGATCTGCCTTCGGGGCTGCCGAGACTGACGGCCAGACGAGAATATGTATAAGAAACTTTTTGTTGTTCCATCGCGGAGCGAGAATGACGCTGGGATTGCCTCTGCGGTTATCTTGAAGATCGTAATATTATAAACGATTACAGTTTTATGATTTTTTGGTATGTAGGGTGAGGTCACAGGCGAATTAACCTTTCAAGCACTTCGGACACTGTAGTGGGCACGAAACCTTGATTTTTGTGGTCATGACAATGCTGAAAGGGTTGATGTTTTTGCTATCAAAGTAATGGTAGTTTTATGTTGATAGATCATTTTTATACCTTTTAAAATGACCACCCGGTTGAAATACTGGCACATTTTTTATCCTGCTACTAATTTTTGGCCAGAAGAGAAATACCAGGTTATGGCTGTGCTAGAAGACAAATCACTGGGTTTTTGTTATCAGAACCGCAGATTCTGATCAATTTTGCATTCTGCAAATATTCTATAAAAATGGCCAACGTCAAGAAATTCGGATAGAATCATAGAAAATTCGTAAAAAATTGAATAAAAGGGTGCCGTTACATTGTTTCAGAGAAATTGTGGGAGGAATATTTCGGGTGATGGTAATACCGAAAGCTATTTTTAGTAGTAGAGCTGTAATTTGGTAGCGTCATAACGACAGTTCTTTTTTCGGTCGAAAAATCAGTGCTAGTTATAAAGTTGCCAAGGTAGCGCCGTATATTTACGGCGCAGTTACCGAAAGGATGAGCATGTACCCGACAATGAAAGTGCCTGTTTCCCGAGGGTATTATAACTTTTATAACGGCTGATCAGCCGGTTGATCGTCGGATCTGTGATGGAGAGGAAACGCGAGGTGAATCTCACACATAGTGTCGGTTGAAAAACAACAGGCTAACGAAAAGTGGCTGGTAGATTGCGTTCTTTGCCTCGTGTAATGCTGCAGTGTCGAGAACTGTTATTCGGCAGCATGCAATAAACATTTTAACTGCGCGCATCAGAGTCTCGAGCTGTTAAGAATTTTTACAATCACCGCGAACGGGATTCTCAAAGGTCTGGAAAAAATAGAGTCTCAGCCACAGCGCACATGGAAATAAAATGGGTCTGGTTTCTCCCAACCACTTTTTTTGCACAAGATTCCGAAGTAGCTTTCGATTAGTCTTTATAGTTTCATTTTTTATTCGCTTAGTCGTGTCGACTACATTCTTTGCATTATTCATCACATAAACAATTTTTTTAGATCTTATCTTCTTTGTTTTTGGATACATTAAGAGGGTTCACCTGTAGATGAAGGAGATACGAACAATTGCATTTGCGTTTTGGGAATTTCTTTTCCTCGCGTTTACTAAAACGTAGTGAGGATGATTTGACTTTGAAAGTTCTCATGCTCTATCCAAGCTACTTTGTATTAAGCATGTAATGTTTGGGCACGCGGGTGCGAGAATGTTCGAGCTTCTCTATCTGAAACTCCCTGAGAAAGATACTGCGGAACCTCGCACTCCGTAGGCGTTGAATACTATCATTTAACATCGTACCGTTCGCGAATATATAAATATATAATATACTCCTACGAGCACTCGACGCTCAACCGGACGTTTCCAGCGAAAGTGAGCGAAGCTTTTTAACATAAGCACACGAGCTATCGGGATGTGTCAGCGGAGGGACAATTTTTTCGGAAATAAGGAAGCTGCATAAATTTATTTCTCCGATATTGTGATCGATATAAAGTTTATCGAGTATTTAAGAAGGAAAGTGGAGGAATTGTTTCAATGAGGAAAATTCAATCAAACTTTATCAATGAGTTTTATATATTATCTAATTCATTCTTAATTTTCTGAAAATCAAAAGTTGAATATTGTAGTCGATGTGCTTTTTTTTTCTTGAACGTACGAAGATAAATTAAGTTAAATGAGTACAAATTGTTTATAATTGATGAGGAAATTAATTTCACTGCGTTAATTAATTGAACATGTTGTTCATTCGTTTCGAACGATTTCCGCCAGCCCAAATGGTAAATGTATATTTTCATCTCATACGCTTTATTCTTGTGTTATTGTTATTTTTTAATGTCGCATTTTGTGCACCTTGCGAATTTTTACGAGCGTCTCCAGACATCACGATAAGAAGAACGTTGTGCTTCGCACTGCGGTGCAAAAGGCGCGCCACAACCGCGAGTCGCTCGACCACACTGCGTCTTTTTAGCCCCGTAGCGCACTTAAATCGACCATTGTTTTGCATTCGCCACGATTATTGTTCCCTGCGTGCGTGCCGTATCGCGAAGCTACATTGAAGCAAACCACCGTCTGCACGACCGTCGCTGTGAGTCACGGTCGACAATTATTTTTTCTATTTCGTTTTTCTGCATTTTTTTTGTTCTTCGGCATCTACATCTTCGTTTCGTTGTTACGAAATAGCAAAGCCGAGAGAAGTTGAATGACGGATGTTCCGATCAAAAGAAAAATATCCCAAGTATTGATAAAATCGTATCTTAATTGAGCTTTGATTACATGATTTCCATAGAATTTTTTTTAAATTGAAGATAAGAGGTTTTTTAATTTGATTAATTTCAATAGCTGATTTATATGTGAGTCTGCTCATTCAAAATGAAATATTAAAGCATTTGGGGAATGTTTTCTTGTACGATGTAATTTTGGATCTTCTGGCTATCGAATTTTGTTAGCTTATCAATCTGGCTCTGAATTTGCTCAACCGAAAAAGTTATTTCATTAAATTTACGACACATTAATTTATGTATTTAAATCAGTCTCCCTCATCCGGTTAACAGGATATGTACAGAGACTCGAGGCGAAACGTGCGAAATCTTCTATAATTTATTGCTCAAATTTTTACCGTAATTCTCATCGACCACTTTGCCAAGTTATTTTAAGCCCGTTTGGAGCTTCGTAACGGTCAACAACCTCACTTCCTGCAATGATTAATGCGGAGAAAACGGGCTCATAGCCACTGGGGGCAGGATCGTAAATATCTGCGCTGAAAGATTATCCAATAAAATCCCTTTCACGTTCAATTTTCTCGCATCATCTTCTCCTTTTGGAGAATATTTTTTTCTATGTGTGCGCTTGTTTCTAAAAATTCTTATTCATAACTCGTGCAGACTAATAACGTAATGACCTTTGCGTTTAACTTATCTATCTTATTTTCAGAACCTCATTACCTAATTCTCGAATACGTGATGTACGGAAAGCTACTGGCTTATCTAAGGGATCATCGCACCAGACAAGACTTCTACAATTTTAGCGAAGACTCTGCGGCTCTCACGTCTCGGGATCTCACAGTTTTTGGCTATTGTGTGGCACGAGGAATGGAGTATCTTGCTTCGAAAAAGGTAATTATCTTGCAATCCTTTTATCACTAAAATATTACATGTTTCTTGTAATAAACTTCTATTCACTTTATATTTATTTATGTTTTGGTTCAGTAATAAATTTGGTTTCTTGAAGAATAATTTTCCACCAGGAAAGGTTAATTTGATACAAAATTCCAGTACTTGGAAACAAGGAATAAATTCTGCAATTATTATTTTCGAGATTCTATTTAAACTTTAATCCTAAAGTTGTACGATCAATGATTTTAAAAGTGGATGAAATTCGTAGTCTCTCAACGATTTATAAAAAAAAACGCACACAATTTTTAATTTTCAATCGATTTCAATTTTCTTCACAAATTTGTCGATAAATCGTTCCTAATTATTAATAACTTTTTAGGTATTATTCTCCTTCAAAATTCATGAGTCCAAAGTTTATGTAACATGATTCCCGAAAAAGAGAACTTAATTCTTGTTTTCGGAGCACATTTTGCCGACCTCTGCTATCATAAAAGTAGAGTCACGTACATTCGAGACCCGACCTTGAGTTTTTAGAGCCACCTGTGCGATTCTTTTGGTACCGAAAGCCGCATTCGCGAGTCAAATATTTGCCCAGTAGTGCGGGAAAAAAAAAAAATGTACGTGAAACACCGAAAAAAAGCGAGTCGTTTATTGACCGAGTGGCGGACTCGGTGTCCTTACTCAAAGATCTCGAGTCGACGACACTGCGTATCGCCAGTATAAAGTTAAGGTCGTCGTGCACATGCCAAGGCCATGAGCAATCGATAAGAACAATTAAAACTCACATATAGCAATGGTGATAAATTAAAAATTAGCAAGATCTCGGCAAGATAATACCTTATTTATTATTCTTATTCGTTTATTGAATATCTTCTTATGCACTTTAGTTGGCGCATCGTCGATAATCTTCGTTCCGGAGCCCGCGAGAAACCGGAAAGCATCGTCGGTGAGCTCACGGCTACCGCGCTCATCGTAAAATAATATTGCCGAGCGACGTCGTGCCGCGGTACAGAAGGAATAAAAAACGAAAAGGAAGCAACAAGACAGCCGGAGTTATAAAATAATGTAGTGTGCGCTAGAAGCCTTCGAGAGGAGAGAGAAGCTCTCGCGTTTTCCGTTCGGCAATAAACGTTTCTATTCACCGGAAGACGATAACATTTAAATGAATATTGGCTAGAATCCAGTCACATGAGGAAGACCCTTGGAAAAGTTATTTTTCCTCAAGATCGTAGGATACGAAAAAAAATAATGAATATAGTCAGTGCATCGTGTACACACGGAAAGCAAGTTTCAGGCAAGAAGCAGAATCACTGCTGCGTTGTACAGCTTTTTCACATTAATTGGAGTCGCTTCTATTCGCATTTATGGATATCTCGTCGCAGTAATTGGACGAAACTGCATTACTGGAGAATCGTGAGCTTGGCTCGTTTCGTTGTAGACTATTTTTCGAAATTCCTCGACTTCCTTGTCGCTGTCAATATCCACAGAATTTTTTTAAGAGCCATCTGATGAACGTTTCTTTTTTTTCTTATATTCAAGTTCAAATATGAACGCATCCTCTTGTTTGCTTCAGGTGAACGGTGAATTATTAAACGACCTAAACACGAGAAGCTAGTCGAGTCTTTCAGACTCGAGTGACTGGCAAATAGATTATTTCCGGCACGTGCGTCACACCACGCATTGGCAGATCTTGACGCGAGCAATACTTTTTCTATTTTCTCACTGCAACAGCCAATTAACCAGAACTCGTAATGAATAGCAAGTAAGCGCGATGATAAGTTACGTCGTTGCTTGCCACCTACACTTACTTATGGACTCGACAACGTAACAGCACCGTGAATATTACAAAGCAGACGCCGTCAGGTTTCTTTGGTAGTTTATTTATTTGCGTCCAACAGCGTCACGGAAATTATTCAATTATTGGCTAAATTATGGACTTGTTCGGCTGGCGACGTCTGCTCGGCGGTGTGTTTGAGGCAATCGTTAGGTCGTCGGAACGTGAAAGGTCGCATGTCGCGATGGACACTTGAAAAATGGGAAAAATGCAATTACAGGAAATTGGAAGCTGGTTTTTTTTGTGTATTCATAAGGCATCTCTGACAGTTTAACTTTTGTACTGAGTCTCTCCGATATTTCTTATCAGCAGCAAGATTTTACTACTATTTGAAAGTGCCGGGCATTTTAATTATGATTATGAAATATCATACAATTAGAAAACAGTGGCCGAATAAATACAGAATAGGAAAATATATCTGTATTAATTTCTGCATTACTCATTGCTCACGACTCATACTTCTTTTTCTACTTGCAGATAATCCACAGAGACCTGGCAGCAAGGAACGTCCTCGTGGATCACAACAAACTCTGCAAAATCGCGGATTTCGGTATGTCGAGATTCGCGAACGACGACGGCGAAGTGATCGAGGCGAGGCACGGAAGAAATGCATTGCCGATAAGATGGATGGCTCCCGAGTCTCTGATTTACTCGCTTTTCACCACAAAAACCGATGTCTGGAGTTTTGGAATTCTCATGTGGGAAATTGTTACCCTTGGTAAGAAAAAATATGTATTCCCTATTTTCTGTGACATGGTTTTTTTAGATAATTGTAATTACAATATTTTCTCTTCGTTTTTCTTCAGGTTCGACGCCCTATCCGGATATGGCAGCTCGGGAAGTGATGAGAAACGTCCAAAATGGCTACAGACTCGAAAGGCCCTCGCACTGCCGAAGCGAGCTCTTCAGGGTGATTTCAAGGTGTTGGCACGCGGATCCAGATCGAAGACCCGAGTTCCAAATCCTGAGGAGGGACATGGCGCAGTTGCTCGAAGACAGCATGAACGGCCACTACGTTGACCTCGAGAGTTTTGCGTCCGAATGCACCGACTGAGTTCCACTTTCGAGTGAACGGCGTTGTAAAAATTCTTCCGAGCTTCTTGCGAAAGAAAATTGAGAAATATTTCGCGGAGGGAACTCAGCGTGCTTTGCAAAGTAAATGAATATTTTGCTTAGTATTACGAACGAACGTTATTATTCGATGATAAGTGAAGTCATTCAGAGGAAGCTCATTTTATAAATACGGTCGTGAGGCTGATGACGTACAAAGAAAAAGAATGAAAGAAAACGCACAGAGTAAAGTGAGCAAAAAAAAAAAGAGAGAATAAGGACATTTTTTCGGTAAACTGATGAGTTAGGGTTATCATTATTATTATTTTAATTATTATATGTATTCGATTCGATAGCCAGTATTGAAAGTACGTTGACTCCTCAACGCGGATGCTTTTTTACTCCCGATAATCGAGCATCGAAAAGTGCTTACCCTCCGATTCCCCCATCATTGTCACGTCGGTTTCGTGCGAAATATTGTAAATAGAAAGAAAAACGCACCCTCGACGCGATCGTGCGAAAATCAAAACGCACGAGGCCGAAAATAATTCTTCGCATTACTATCTTCATTATAATTGTATTTTAAGACGCTTGTTCTTTCGATTAAACAAAACAAAAAAGCCTTAAGTTTATTCTTAATCATTCTAGTCTTTCGACGCGTCTTGGAGTGGCGATCGATGATATAATCGCACGGGAGACCATCTCGGCTCTCACAATTCTTAACGAGAGTGTGATATTTAATTATTCTTCGTTTTATTATTATTATTATTGTTATTATAATAAATAGTTATTATTATTCTCATTACAATTCGATTTTCATCAATCGCCGAACAACACTCCGCGTTTGTCAGCTGATGTTACTTTATTAAGTTTGTACTTTATCACACTCATGTATTTCTTACCCCCTTCAACGCGAAATCGTAAGATTGTGTACTCAATTATGTTTTTTTATTGACCTGCAAGCCCTTGACTCCGTCCCGTGAAATTCAGGTCAATTTGAAAAGACAAAAAAAAAAAACAAAAACAAAAGGAATATGCGAAAACACGAACACTTAGAGCACGCGTTAAATCGTACTTAGACTCAACTATTGTATTAAGGACACGTTTTTGTCAATAAATGTTATTGTATTTAAACATATTTGCACTATTTATTCACCTTCTCCACTTTTTTAGAACATGCCGGAGATGCAAACATTTGAGAAAAAAAAAATGCATTCCCTTATACGAATAATCATCGTATTCCGCGTATTTCTAAGATTGCGATCTACAATCTTTGGTGCCGAAGTATTCGGAGCCTTAATTGCATCAATTAAGCCGCGCGAAAAGTTGCATACAGCAGAACTCGTGTGCGGAGAACAATTTAATCGGGTCAACGAACAAATTACAAAAAGCATTGGTGAATATCCAGCGGCTTGGTAAGATGTTGCAGGGAAAGGCTCGGTTTCATTAACTGCTGCAATTATGCAGGGAAATGAAGTTTCTCAGCGGCAACCAAAGACCGCAAATGAAGCTAAACTCTCTTGGCGCAAGATATTTTACATTCTCTGCAAATACGAGAGTGTGCCGCACATGTTTTGGACAATGAAAAATCATTGCGAAATGTAAATATCGAGGAAGAGGCGAGTAATGAGGATTACCAGGTTTACACGAGTCACAATTGGAAAGAAGTCTCCAAAAAATTAAATTGTAACATCTCGATAAGGTAATTATTTATAACGGCACATTCTCTTAACTTTCACACTTTGAGAAATTGTAGTAGTACATGGTAATTATTCTGTATTGCTGGAGGCTCATAAATAAGATGCGTTTGAATGAGCTTTCCATCCGCAAAAGACGTCGTGCGCTTCAGAGACCTTCAAGTGTTTTCCACTTGACGTAACGTCATTTGCTTGCGCGGTTTTTTTTCCAAAACCATTTGCTTATGAAATATAAAAATACCGTCTGAGACCCCATTAATTAACCCGGCATACGTCAGTATATATTACCTGGCGTTGAGAAACATATGTAACGGTGATCTTTTTTTTATCATTATTATCATACTCGTGAAGAATGAAAGAAATAAGTGGTCATCGTTTGCCAATGATCAAGTAAGTGTGTCAAACGATTCTCGAAGATATAGCACCCGAGAATAAATAACGATAAAAAAGTAAGGCACGGATGTTGAGTTGGCTGAGTGGTGTCCGCGTATGTATCTACTTTAGTAGCAGCAGCTTTCACAGGAGTGCGGGAGTGCGTGCCTGCTCATATCTAATAGACGTTTTGTATAATCTAGCAGATATTGCAAAGAAGCGAGAACGAGATTTCTGCTCTCTAGACGAGCCGGAAGTGCACGGGTAAGGATCAGAAAGCATTTTTCAAATTTGAGGTCGCTTATGGAGCTTTACTTAGGATAGCAACGTTGTTTATTGCATAGACACCGTGAGATCGGTGGCCAAAATAATTAATTCCGTTAGATTCGCAGGCATTCGATCAACGGGTGGTCCAAAGTTTGTATCTCCGAAATCGTAGCTCTTTTTTTGCAAAACGCTCGTCATATAACGGGAACGTCTTGCTCGTCTCATTAAATCGAGATATCGTAGATACTTTCTCGAGTCTACTCAGATTATGCGGCTAGTTACATTGAAACTAATTTCTTCACCCACAGACCTATATTTAGTTTTTAATACGCCTGCTGATATCATTTTTAAATATTATCATGTGCACGGTATTACAAATTTACTGGGAATTTAATGGACCGAAATTGGAATTTTTTAAGTACACGTTTTTTATAATACAAAAGACTGTAATAAAATAAAATTTATCTCAGTTTAATTTTTTAATTATATTAAAAAATTCGATAAAAATAATTCGATTATGGCAATTAGCAATAACTGATCGTGGGAGTGTACTAAAAAAAAAGATAGAAATACATTTATTTTTCCTCCATTTTTTCATCCGAAAGTGAACTGATTGTGCTAATTTACAAATTGATCATGAGAAACGTCAGTTCGCATAGGCGCGATAAATCATTTGGTTCATTCACCTGACTTCCGGCCTACAACGCGTCTGAGGAACGTTCATCGAGAGCACATACCTCATCGTTCGAGTCTCTTGAATATCACTAGGTCAGTACCCGCAGTGCCAGGCAGCAAGAGCAGAGAGAAAGACTTTCGCCGAGAGGCTGCGTGCCGCTATGCAAAGAGAGGAGCATCACGATGTGGCGCCGAGTTAAAATTATTTCTAATCTCCTCGCGTTCACATTCACTTTGGATTATTCCTATAATCAGGCAATTTACTTTCGTTTCTAAATCTATATTTACCAACGTTAGAAGAAATGAATCGTTGGAAAGTATAAAAATAAAAAGCTATATATATATACATATATCCATAAAATATCGTATAACATAGGTATATAAATTTTTATTTCATTTTATAGGGTTTTTACGATGTGTAGTTTGTGATATTCTCGTTTGAAGACATTTAAATCCAAAGACAGTGTTAGCATAATTCACGTGTCCTCGCTTATCGTTCACCCAACTCTCGTAATTCCTCGTTGCACTCACTCAACTTTTTGTAACATAGTTTAACAGTGTTCGAAGGAAGGCTTTGGCGCTTTCATTGCATTCCCTTAGCGAGTAGTACAGCGAGTATAGTGGTACATCGCTCGTGCATGGTACTTACACGACGTATAGCTACTACGTGATCTCAGCAACCGACTTTCGTTGTACGCGACAAGCTCGTGGTAAACTTTGGTACGACGGCTACAACTTGTCGCTTCTTTCGAGCTTCTTGGCTAGTATTTATCTCTGATTCAACAAGCGAAGTACGAGTACATGATGTTTGTGTAATTAATGGGGAATCTGAGCAGGCAAAAAAATATGATCATTCAGATTTTTTTCCTTGAAGTCTATGAGAGATATATTATATTTTTTCACATAGAAAGGAAAATCCGAATAGAATAACAAAATTTATTTTTGAAAAAATGTCTACATGCCTGTAATGACAATAGCACAGAGATAAAGTACCTCAAGACATAAAATGGAAAATCTATTACAATTACCGAGGCTCACGCGAGTGTAAAATATTATTGTGGTTTTTTTATTTGAAAGAAAAGATCACTTCAATTAGAATAACAAAATAAACAAAGCCGACATTTGTAAAAAAACAATTTTCCACGATCTCAAATCAGATTTTGATTCATCTTTCATCAAATCGCGAGTTATGAAAATTTTTAATATGCACTTACATACTTTGTGAAAAGGTAGCGGACAAACTGGTGGTAGAAATTGGTACAACAGCAACATTTTATTGCTACCTCGGAGCTCTCAGCGCGTAGTTATCTCCATTGCAACGAGTAATTGACAAATACGTGTTTCAATGTCTGTAATTATTTCAAAAGATAATCTTACTCATTGCTTCTAATCGCATAGTTTATGGTATCCATTAATATTCGATTATCGAGTAAAACTTGTAGTAACTTATGAAAAAGTGAAAATGCGGCGATTAGCTTTCTACATGATTGACTCGAAAGTATCAAAATGGGTGCACCGACAAATTATGAATTATGTTATTGAAATTTCTTGGCTATTGTGTTGCAGGAGTTTTCGCGAACAAAGCATGAAATATCGCCGGTGCAATTATAGCCAGTGAGTATTAATTCTCGAGTCATCAGATGTGTGCACATGTTTCCCTCGGTAATTGCTGGTTCTCTATTCTCCAGGAACCCAGGTCAGGATTTCTCTCTTCGGGTTGAATAATTTCTAGCTGAGAATCCGATACTGTTGTTCACTATAGAGAATTCCGTGTGAAAATGGCATTGAAAGAAAACGTGGAAAAATATTGGCATGTCAGACACGAAAATATGTCAATATTTCGCACTCGCCACTTTCTTTCAATTTTATTTTCTTCTTTTCTTTGCAAATGAATTTTTAAGCATTATCGTGTGCCAAACGACCTTTTGTCTTGAATTTAGATACCATTAATCACTGAGGTAAAAAATGCTGTGCGATAAAAAATAAAATTTTGGGGTTTGAATTGCTAGAAAAAAAATTCAAGTTCAACTGTCACTGAAAATACAGGAAAAAGTTTTAGTTGAACAGTCACTAAAAATTATTTGCAATTCCGTGGCAAAGTTTGATAAAATAATATTTTGATTCATAATTTATTCACGCGTTATCAACAGAATTATTGCAATGGAATCTTCGATGGTTCACATATTTCATAATCCCTGTGAAAGTACTTTAATAAAAAAAAGTGAAAATATTTTTAAAAAATGTACTGGGGTTATTTTATTGGTACTCAACGATTTTTATCGAGGTACCTGTTTATCTTACCTCTCGGGAAAAGAGAAAGAGAGGCGAGAAGCTGTGACGCGCAGCGTTTGGCCGACTTCCTTGCTCTCGCGCCGCAATCGCGTTTTCCTCATCGCCCAACAAAACGACGCCGGCTGCGAGGACTTGCGCTGGGTTTCTCGGTCACGGCTACACGCCATCTCAAGACAGAGTTGTGCGAGGAGCTGCAGGAGGGAGTCGAGCATGCTTCGGATGCTTCACACAACGTTTACCTTTCTCCGCAAGAAGCTTACCCCGCTTTTAAATATCCTATCGAACACAATTGAATCTATTAAAACACGAACGGAAATCACAATGGGCTACCGAATTTTCGGTCCTACTTTCGGAATTAAGTCAGAGTTTCAAAACGGCTTTGATCGTCTGATCTAATACAGACATTACTACTTACGATTTTGCTTATCATTGGACACACGTTCTCCCTACAAATAAAAAAAAAAATAAATAGTAACAATTATTCCAGTTTTTCAATCTGTAGATGTTGTGTTTATAGTATAAAATAAATGTGTATTAAAATTGTTAGATTTATTTCTGGAACTTCGAAATTTTAAATATATATAAAGTATATAAATTATTTTCCTGAAGAATTTTTCTTTCATCTCTAAACATAAATGATGAAAAATAAATAAAAATTAAGAGATTAATTTTTTACGTTGTCGGGATCCATTTACTTTCCCATTTGAGGACTTCGGTTTTACGCGAATGACTGAGTTTGCATTACTTCTCGAGTAGTTGAAGGTTAGCGCGTGCTGTTCTCTTCCCCCGGAAGAAAATAATCTCTCACCGCGCGTTGGCCCCACCAGCGAACGAAGAGGGGAAGGCTCGCCACTCTCGGTGCCGCTGTACCGCGTGGTGAACGATTTTTGACCTACAAAAACCGGGAGAGATGCCGGACACCTGTAACCGTAAAACTAACGAGCGAAAGATGAAGAAGAGAGGACGAAGGCTGCGGAAGAAAAGACGACCGCGAGGCAGTGGCAGTAATCGGCTCGCGGTCTCGTCGTCGAACGATCGGCGCATCGTTGTGATTCGTGTCTCGAAACTCGACGTGTTAGCGTGAATCACTGGATCCAGATCGTCTCCAGTGGACCTTGTAATTTAATTTTAATTCTCGCTACATTTTTCCCCCGTGTTCAATGGTTTCTTATAAAATCATTTTGATAGAACGTTCGGTGACAATATCAGTGCATTTCTCGTGATTCTGTGCACATGTGGATTTTTTTTCTGTGTTGAAGGAATTTTGTTTGAGTTATTTCTGGCTACAAAAATTACAGGATGAACCCCGGCGGTGCATTTTTGCTGCTGTTTCTAGTGAGTCTTATTTTGGAATTATTCATCATCGGCAGAAGGGCCGGGATTTTAGATAATTAATATATAAATCTCATGAAGTTTGTCTTCGCAGTTGAGGATAAAATATATGGGACCAAAAACTTGATTATAAATTTTTATCGGGAAAAATTGTGTATTTTTTTCATGTATGCTATAGTGAATATATCCTGAAAAGTATATAAAAATACTAATTTTTATATATATTCAATAATTTATGTGAAATATGAAACGAATATTAAGAACGTGCTTTTGGAAAACTGACATATGAAATATATTTATCGAATGTACTTTTATCTTGTACTGGATATAAATCAGGGACTGCTGTGATTTTATTCTATTTCTAGTAATCCTGATTTTAAAATAATGTTTTTTCATATGATGTGAAGCAAATTTTTATTATGTTTTTAAATATAGTTGCACGTCAAACACAATAATTTCTTTATTTATTTCTTCAATATTAAAAGTAAGATTGGATTAATAAAAAAACTGAAGAGAAATTCGGCATTTCGCTCTGGAACAAAATACTCCAGCATCATTATTGTCTTCAACCAATAAAATTTTGCAGAAATTGGCGCAAATCAACGACGATGGGACCATAAAATGAGATAACGACACATAAACATTTTTACACTCTCAAAACCTTCACCACAATAATTAATATTGCAAGTAGCCTTTCCCCTGAAAGCATAAATTATTTCTTATTGAGTTGCAGATTTTATTGATGAGCCATTAACTTAATTGTAAATAACACTTTTCTTTAACGATGCAATAAAAATTTAAATAATAAAATAAATAAACACTTGCAATTTTCTTATAATCAAGGCATTTAAATGATGAAGACCTCTACATTTTTTTAAATAGCAAATACTCTTTAAAAATTACTCTTCACACAAAGTGTGGCTTGACCTTGGCCTTGTCTAGAGAGGCCTTGGAAATCGTCAGTAAATTCGCGACAAAAATTTACGTTCACGACGAATTCCGTTGGTCCGTTAACTTTCTAACGCATAAATGTCATTTCAATGAAAGTTAACGACTCTAGGAATGTTTATCTCTTTAATTCGTATAGGCTAAGGATTTCACCTCGTTAAAATTGTTTATTCTCTGCTGAATTAACGTGGAAACTTGAAATTTATATATACATTTACTTACATGTGGCATCTCGTCATACCAGTTTTCAGCACTCTCGGTTCCCCGGCACAGAATTAAAATAGAACATTCATTTTCAGGCAATCCTGGTAGTTTCTGCAGAACTGCCAGCTGACGGCGAGGACAGCCTCGATGATGTCAGTTATGAGAATGAGGAGGAACAGGAAGAGGAAGTTCCCAACGAGAAACTCTCTACGTCGTTAATAGTCGAGGGCAATTTCTGGAAAAATAAAACTGAACAAATTAGGGATGCGGTATCGTCAGTAAGCTAACTTTCATTATCAAAAATAATAATAATAATAACATCAGTATAGTGGTAATAATAACAATAATAATTTTCTATACTCATAAAAAAATTAATTAACACAATCGTGAAACAAAAATACATTTTTTACAAAATGTTTGGGTACTTTGTTTTGTAAAAAAAAATGTCAGAATGTATCTAAAATTAAAATAATGTTACGAGGAAGTATAAATTTTGTTTTAACTGTGTAGCGTTGAATATATATATTTTTTAATTGCTTAATTAATTTTCACAGGCTATTAAAGTACACAAGAAACGAGAGGAGATTGGACAAGTCCTACCGATTATTCGCAACATGTCACCACCCCAAAAGCTCGTCATGGCGACTCTGATATCCTCCAGGATATCCAACAACGAGTCAACGTCTCCTCCTCTTGAGGAAGTGAGATCGCTTCTCGGCCGCGAAAACCAAGACAATGCAACGAGGGATTTGATGCTACCGATCAGCATGGACATAGCGAAGATTTTTTCGGACGAAGAAAACAGTGATGAAGTCCCTGAAGAATTACCTGAGGTAACCACAATTACGCATGGAAAATAAATATGTCCAAAAATCTACCGGACATAAAATTGCATTTCTGCATTTTATAATTCAGGAATTTTGCATATACATGAAAAATATATTCAAATTATATTTCATACGATTTTACGAAAAAGAAAAAAATTTGATATATAATTTTGCGGTCCATAACATATTCCTAATATATTTCCTATATTTGGCGTACGAATTAATAAATAAATTTTTCATGTATTAAATTTTCGTGAGGGGTAGAATTTTTAAGAAGCTAATAATAACAATATTTAAACCTTGACCAATTATTTGCTTGACAAAAATCTAGAAAAAAAAAAAAAGAATTTGCTCCTCCTCGTAGCCAATTTTTAATTAAATTCAAAGACCTCGTCGTTCGTCTTCACATTATGAGAACCAATGGCGTTTCAAGTGTAATTTTAACACGCTTCAGAAACTTTCCAATCGTATAAACGTCGAGGACTATAACAACTGTATATCCTATTCTCGATATAGTGTACAGAAAAAAAAAGAATCCGTGAGTACTTGACTCTGTGTTCGGTCTATGACACTCAACACCATTTCGTTGTCATATATGGCCACTCTCGAATCACAGAGACTCGAGCGAACAAACAATGTACATTTATCCCATCTTCGGTGCGAGAGATTCCGCTAGAAAGTCTGTAACACGACTTCTCATTATTCGATTTACCGTAGCTTCGATTCCAGTCGAGCCATCGTGGATCCGAACCTTTCTTTGCCTGGAAACCTCGATTGAATGTAAATTCGTCACTCAACTTATTGAGCCTGTTTTCTCATAAACTTGTTATAATCGACGTTCCACTGAAAGAAGTGAACCATTTAAAGGCCAAGCCCGTTTCGCTGGGAACAAAAACAATATTTTAAGTGCTGAACACTTTTATCAATTAAAACAGTAGAGAAATTACACCAATTATTATTTATCAGCTTAACGTTTGAATGCGCTTCTATTTCATAAAATAATATATTGAATACTTTGCTAATAAAAATCCACGGACTGTTAAACTTTTTGAGAATTTTTTAATCGAGATTATAAACCTCATACTTTTTTTTTAATGGGATAAAAAACTCCATGCAATTTTTTAAATATATTCTGATTATTGAGTTAGTTGTGCTTTGTAAATATCTAATTATTATTTAATGAATGAGATAATTACCTATTTTTATAATGACCATAAAATCGTTGTTACCACCTTAAGGAAATATCTGCACAGTATCGACCATACAATTTTTTTAGTTTGCACGCAATTTTGCAAACCACTTTCTACAGTCGACATTCACGCATAATGGCTACGTGATCCCATGGAATTTTTTTTCGTTGGAAGAAATGCTATATTTGCACTATATTTTGCACTAGGCTTTTGATTCTATATCTCTAAGTGTGTTGTCACGCTAAAACACACATTGAAGGAGGAAGAGCCGTTCCAGACCTCAATCAGCGCGTGACTAGAGAAAATGGAGTTGAGTCATTCTAAGTGAATTTCCATCAGCGTTATGCTGTATTAGACGTGGATTTTTAGTCAATCGCGGGGGATAAGAAAACTAATAAGGAAATTCTTCTGTTTTTGCAGGCTCAGGAGCTCAGATCAATGAGACCAGGGAGAGGAAGGCGCCCATACTATGGTCCATTTCCACCACCTCGACGTCCTCCAATTTTGAATCGAAGAAATGTTTTCCCAGGTAATTTTGTCACGCTGCAATTTTTTTTTTAATTATAAGAACGACTCTTCCTTTGATCCAATAAAAAATAAAAAATAAGTAATTGGTTGGTCCATTTAGAAATAAATCCTCCGGGTTATTCTGAAAGGAGGGAATTATTGTTAATTATTTCTTCAGTAAAGAGGGGAGTTGTTTTATTAATTTAAAAAAAAATTACTGACTTGTCGCCCTGAAGTGTAATTGTTACACAAGGGAAAAGGTTTTATCAATTTTTTTCTAACTCACGTTTCGCTTCAGCAGAGGGTTCCCGGCCGTCCTCGAAGAGACCCGGAAGAAGACCAATCGAGATTAGGAAAGAGCCTTCCACCACTGACTGCAAGTTTTTCACCAAAACGGTTTGCCTCGAGGCAGCCAATTATCCTCAGTGAGTATCGCAATAACTTTGCGTCAGAGTCGAATGATCATCTTTTTATTACTGTTCCATCACATCACAATAAACAGCAGTAGTGTAATTTGAATACAGTTCGATTATCATATTCGAGTAAGCACAGAATAAAATAAATGACAAAAAATTATTGTATTAACATTGGCCGTAAATGCGAAATTGAATTAGGAGTCCATAATAATCGATAAGAAATTTACAGACAAAAAAATTTCTGTTATTCAACTTTATCATTATTATAAATAAATAGACCATCATCCGGAAAAATAAAAAATAAAATTTCATTCATCATTTGATTATTTGAACTGTTTATATAATAACAGTTAATATTTTTCAGCGAAGCTATCATGAGGAGCATCAGAGGAAATAAGGAAATGATTGCAGCTCTACTGACGGATTACAAAAGCCAGGAAATTTCCGACTCTGACAGCAGTCGACCAACGGCACTTCCACTGGAAAATCGCTACGAAAATCGATATGAGAATCGTTACGAAAGCAACGAAATAAAGAGGTCAGATTTTATTTTCTTGGTCGATTGAGCGCCTGATCGGCGTGAAGGAAGGTCTCACGTGTATGGAGGGTAAACGTTGTTCAGGCTCCGATCCTCGAGCCTTTCACTTCTCGGACGATTCGATACTACGTGCAGATCCAATAGCCGATCCAATTTTTTAATTTAAAAATTAAATAAGGTGGCACGCATTGCACGGTCAGGTCAACGCTCTACGGAAATCCGTTTCATTTTCCACGGACCGGATATTCCATTAATCCAGTGGCAAATTACTTTCATGACTATAGCCAGTAATATTGTACGTGGTTACGAGTGCAGTTCAAATCACGAGTAATTCAGCAGTGTCGTTAAACGTCAGGCTTTCTAGCTATTCGGTTTGCCAACGATAAATGCAAAAAGAGGAGCAACGCGAAGCTTGTACTATGCAAATTGAATTGGATATTTTAATGCTACTGTTCTGTTCTGCTTCGACGTACAGCTGTGCTTCTCGGCGAATAAAATTTTATGGAACACTTGGATGTGACCGTTTTTAACGTTACACCAACCATCCCATTTTTACCGTAACTGATTTTAATTAATAGCAATTATTTCGGTAATAATAGAGAGTTAATCTAACTGTAAAATCTGTCACGTCGACGACTAATTAATAGGTAACAAGTAAGAGGCCAATTACCGAGGCGAACAAAATTTTTCTGGGCGTCGAATAGGATTAACCTAATACGCTAAAATCACTAACGAAATAATCAAGATCTAATTTTGAAATGTTTATGATTATTTTGTCAAATTAACGTAAAATGAAATATCGATTTTACAAAATTATTTTCTATTACCATAAACAGAAATATATATCTGACGATTTTTAAAATATAATTTATAGTCGCAACCGAAAATGGGCCAAATTTTTACAGGACTGTTTTTTTTCCTCATTACAATTATTTGAAAAAAAAAATTATTTCTCGTTACCATAAGTTAAAGAAATATCTGATAATACAATTTTCGAATAATTGTGTGTTAAAATTTTTTTTCAGACGTTCCGATTATCCATCCCCATACGACAATGTCGAAGAGGGTTTCACCTGTCCTTCGAGCGTTATGTACGCCCGACCTCAGTTGGCACGTGCAGTTTCCGGAATGTGGAAGTATATAATCAACACCGGAGAACACACGCAGACTTTGCGGTTGGAAAAATGCTCGTGAGTCGTCGAAAATACGTTCTAAAATTCGTTGTCGAGAGAAGGAGAGCGATTTGTTCTGGATCGGTCGATCGCGATCGATCGGCCGTTCCTCGATCGATCGTGGAAGTTACGCGACTCTCCGTAGGAGTGTCCAATTACGCGACGACGAACACTAAGAAGAATTATAAAAAAGCGATTAGTATACTTCTTGCTGCCGATCTCAGTAGAGACCGAGACTTGCTCAATTCGATCGGTACAATCGTGAAAACAAAAAAGTCATTCAAACATCTCGCTAATATCGCAATACGTGAAGAAATGCATGACACAGTCAAATTACCGGCAGGATATACTTGTGCCAGTTTGTCGATCGAACAAAACTAACCGGTGAACAAACAACCGATAACTTTCCCTATGTACCTCGATAACCGATTGATACATTTCGCAATTTTTCACCGATCTTCGTTTTATGTTTTTACGGGAATCCAAAGTTGAGTTTCTTGTCCATCTTGAAAAATTATTATTTCTTATACACTCAGGGCCAAAATTAAACAGTTTAACAAAAAATCTACCCTAAAATTTAATGTCCAAGTATTGGAAGTTTTTATACATAAGCAATGATTTACTTCAATTTTATTATAAAGGTAATTTAATTTTCATTATTTAAAAAAAATGTTACTGCATAACTTAATGAATTTTGGAATCACATTTGTACATTTTTGTGCATATTTTGTATATACCTTTTTAACAGTGTATTTATTTCGATATTCGGATAATATTTTACAGAAAACCAAAGTCGAGTTGCTCCTTCATATCGGAAAATTACCGTTCGTCCTGTACTCAAGTGTACAATTATCATCGACTGCTGACTTGGGACTCTTCGCTGGGACTTCACATGGACATCTTCAAGGTGCCAACTTGCTGCAGTTGTCATGTGCATGGTTATACCGATTTATTTCCACCGATCCAAAAAGATCCACCGCCATCGCTGCAGGAAAGTTTTCCGGGCGCTGAATTTGCCACTGAAAGTCATGGCTCGGAGTCGGATGAATATTCCGACAGGCCTAGCAGTTATCTCACCAAGTTTAAGCCGAGTTCGTCATTCGATACAAAGTTTGGTATGTTATTAAAAGGAATTTATAATACAAAATTTCTTGGCAGTGATTTCTCATAGGAGAATCAAAATTAGAGTCATAAAACTTCATCGCTTAATGAAATTAATATTTGCGGTATAAATAAATATAATAAATTTCATTATTCACTGTAACAAATTTTTCATTTTTAGTCTCAACCCCAAAAAAACCATTGGCCGATGCCGGGACTTCAAATCGTCCAAGTTACGCTCTTCCCGGCAGAAGAAAGAAGCCATCGACAGTCACGAGGCCCTTCGACAAGTTGCCCCAGCAGCATGCGCCAAATACAAGAGCTCCAGGATACAAAGGTCCAGTTTTGAAGGGAAAAAGACCGGCTAGACCGAACAGGCCATTCAGGAGAGAGTCGAGTTCGGATCTCGAAGAGAATCCATCAAGCTCAGCCACTTCCGGTAGCAGTGGTAGCAGCAGTAGCAGCAGCAGCAGTGAGAGTAGCAGCAACTTAAGTAATTGGTGGGTGCAATTTGACAGAGTGTGAAAGTCATCGCAGTTTACACTTCAACGAATCGTCGAATGAAATGAAAATGATATTAACTTCAAAGTGACATTATGTAATAAAAAATGTTCCACCATTAGGTTCAGCCAACCTTTTGACCAAGACATGGACGCCTCGACGAGGCTTCACAACGGAGGATTCGACGATGAATATCAGGAGCCTCACCGACGAGTCAATTACAATTACCACCCGATCATAGATTTCTTTAAACCGGAAGCATCGATGCTGCAATCGCCAGAGCCCCAGATAGCCACTCAACCTGCTCCTGTTCAGCAACTCAGCTCGGACACTTCATGGAAGCCGATGTTTTCGGTGTAAATCGATAGCCTAGCTCTTCTAATGTACCTGAAATAATATCTTCATACTTATAATTAAGTTCACTCGTCGATGCATCATTTGTATTTTGTAAAAAGTTTTTAAAGCTCGTTCTTAAGAAATTACTGAAGCTTCGGTGTTCTCAAAAACACTATATTTATTCGCATGCTAATTTGACGATAATTTCGAGTCTTTATTAATTTTGCCGAAATGAAATTCGAATCACGAGCGTTATAAAATTGGAATTACGTATTACATTACATCCATTGTTATTCCATCGATTATTTATGCTATATTAATGTCGATATAATCGTTATCAGTAATTTTGTTTGTCGGAATAAAGATAGGCTTACTTTCAATTACTCGTCGAGTTATTTCATTTTAATAATCGGTAAATCGCGGTCCGGAGATTTCAGGTGATAACTTAGTTGGCAATTTTATTCTCCCTGATTCTGGCATGACTAAAACCGAGGCGTTTTCCGCTCACGATCTTTCCGCGTTGATCTACAGAGCGTGTCCTGCGCTGTCTCTCGACTTTCTTCTTTCCTCTCGACTCAAACGAATCACTGTTTTGCGTTCCGGTAGGATTGGCGAACGAAATAGACAGTCTGTGGCCGGACAGTTCAAGTATAATTCTGCTTCTTGGCTGCATTATAGTATACTTCAATCAAGAGCGAACGTAAGTTGAAAGGACAATTTAAAAATTTACAATAACGCGGATAATCGAGTCTGAGGAACCTGCGGTCTCGCTGCGATCGAGGGCCAGACTCGACAGGTGTGCAGACGATGTCTGTCCCGATGGACGTGGTCACCCTACTTCGTTGCCTTTCGTCGGGCTTTCATCCAATTCACCGAGAAAATACTATAAATTAGGCTTTGAGAGTCGCGCAGCGATCAGTCCGTGACAGTCACTCGATCTAAGATGATTAGAAATCTCATACGATTTCGCTGCTCCGTCACAAAGCATCCGGTTTGGTAACCCTTAAGTTTAAAGTGAGAAAAAGAAAATTTCAACATAGAATATAAGTTGACAAAAAGATAAATAAGAAACGAACAAACGAGACTTGCTGCAATAATGCTGTTAAAAAATTAGTGAGTGTGATAATATGGGTCCAAAAACTGCGTTGAGTTGTTCGTTGCTTCTATGTTGTCTTGTGGATGTTGGGATTTGTTTGAGTTCTGGTGAAGGAAATCATCGGTCCCCAAATTCAGCGTTGATTGCGGATATTGTTAAGGAAAGTTCTGATGGTAATGTTGTTGGTGATCGAAGTAAGTTCTCAGGGAGATACAAAAGAGTTCCCAACAAGGGCTATGATGAAGAGGAAGATGAAGAGGTAGCTGGAGCTCCTCCGGATCATCAGGTGCCCTACTCGGAACACGAAGACCCTGAAGAGCCACCAACGAAACCGAAATATGTGAAACCTGGTGACTGGGCTAAACCTCCACCGGATAGGAACATTCCACTTGAGTTTGTGCCTACAAAATTGTATGCACAGGTACGAGGAACACACACAGTTAAAAGGGTGCCAAGGGAAGAAGCTATTGCAACCGCTGAGACAGCGGAAGAAATTCTTTCTGCACCGAGGTTACGAGAGGTGGTCTCAAAATCGAAGAAGAACACGATCTACACTGAAGAGGGATACGAAGACTCTGCTTATGATCATGCGGGTCACATTAGAGATGCAGATTTTCATGAAGGATTCGCTAGGAAGTTGGACGACAAACGTAAAAGCAAACAGGACAGCAGGAACAAGAAAAAAGGGGATCGTGAAGAAGAGTTTAAAGACGAGGGTTCGGGAGATGATGAAGAAGAGTTGAGAGATGAGGAATCAGACGATGACGAAGAGTTCAACGAATATGATGACGACTACAGAGATCATGCAGAGGAATCAGCGAAAGTCGAAGAGACGAAGCAATCTCCGCAAGGAAAAAAGAAAACGAAGGGAGAAAAAAATAAAACTGTCAAAGGACTTTTGCGAAATCGTGATATAAATCCTAAGCACGTCACAGAAAACGAAATAGTCAGACTGGAAGAAGATCTGGAAAAGGAATATGCAGACGCGGAGAAAAATGTGGAGGACGAAGTACCGGAGAATTTGAAGAATTCCGACAGCGAAGACGAAGATGAAGAAGAGGAATCTCAGAGTGAGAACTTGAAGAAGTCGGGAGATGATGATGAAGACGAAGCAGAAGAATCTGAGAGTGAAGAAGATTTCAGGAATGACTATGACTACGGAAAGCGAATGGATAAAAATATTGACGCATCTAGGGAAGCGTCGCGACAATTTATGAAAAGTCAAAGTGACGAAAGGATATTTGGGAACAAGGAATTTCCTGTTGCGTCTTCCACGCAGTCGACGAATGTAGGAAGTACTTCAACGGCTGTCAATCCAACCGAATTTCAAAAAGAATCTACTGATGGATTTACCGTGTACGAGGATTTTCGAAATTCCCAAAATTCGCCGGGCGATTCTTCTTCAACAACGCCAAATTATGGAAAAGTATTCTGGAACTATTTTAAACTAGTAGGCGATCATTGGAAGCCCGAGGGAGTATCTACTCCCAGTGACATCACAACTACAATGACAGAAGTTGCGACATCAGTTCCTGAAGAGATCACAAGTGTCCCTACCTCCAAATCAACACCCGCAAAACTGAAAGACATCGACACTTTCAGCTTCAGTCCACCAACGACTTTTAGTGTCACTCCTTCAACCACAGAATTGGGTGATTTTATTTTTTCGAGCACTAAAATGACATCCGCTTATCCTAGATCAGATTCATTGTACGAATCGTGGAAACGTCAAGATCGAGGATTGAACTCCGAAGAGAATCTTGAATTCGGGAACATGGAAGCTGCGTCGAATTCATATCCTGAAGAATACGAAGCGACAACGAGTTTGGCGAGAAATTCATCAATGAAGATGAAACACGATGAGACAACGACCTTGATAAGACCTAAAAAACTTTCTTACACCGTATTAATCCGAGCCAAAGACAAGTCCACGACCACAAGTTCTCCCTGCGACCGCGAACTTCACAATCGACCTGAACCGACGAATTCAATTGGACAGTTAACGAGCCCAAAGTACACGAAGATGCTGAAGTACCTCAAGGACCAACCGAGCCCACAAGAGATCAACAATATCGCTGTGAAACATCGGGATTTCACTGTCATTCAACCACCGTTGTCGGTACCGTTGAGACAGGTCACGTACAACGATTTTCTGCCTGATACCTATGGTAGTTCTGTGCACCAGAGCGTGACTCAGGAAAGTGGACAGCTGGGAAAAAAACTAAACGGTGGACGTGATTGGTACCACAGGCCGGAGACTCCTTATGATAAACGGTTTTCGAATCTCTTCAGTCACGCGTCCGAAGCTCCTCACTTTCATCTTCCTCATCATCATGCTCTTCAATCTTTCACAGGCAACAAAAGAAGCCATCTTCATCGTCATCTTCCTCCGACGAGACTTCTTCCACCTCCACCGATGGTCAGAAGCAGCTACGCCGAATATTTGGATGGTAACAGACTCACAAAACCGAGGACCAGATTTGACCGCAGTCCGAGGTTGGAACCATGGGATGGTATCCTTGAATTGTATCGTACCATTGACAGAAGTATATTTGGAGGACGAAGAAGAAGATCGCTCGAAAGCGAACGAAAAGCCGAAGAGCTGAGGGACGGGGAGAGAAAAACCTTGAAGAGTGCGTCGAATCGACGCGGGAAAGTTAATTACCGCAGTTTTGATGCACCGTCAGAAAAAGATTTAGCGGAGAGAAATTTTCTTCGCGAAGGCGCGAATCGATTAGTCGCACTCGGTGCAACTGCAATTGTAAAGTTGGCGAGTGATGGAAATGGTCAGCGCGAGAAAACTGGCGCGGTAAGGAGGAGACGAAACCACGAAGAGTTGCTCAAAAAATCGCCCGAGATTGCTGAAGAGGAAATAAACGCGGAGATTGAAGCCAGGTTCAACGACGATGAAGACGATGATGAGGAAGAAGACGAAGAGAAGTATAACGACTCGGCGAAAAAACAACGAGGAAAAGTCGTTGTCCAAGTTCCGGAATTTGACGTGGCTGAAGTCATAAAACACATTAATAATAACAAAAATGACAAGATCATTAGTGAGCAACCAACCGAAGCCAACAAATTGGACCTTGAAAAGTACCCTTTTTACGACAACTCGAAAGTCCCGCGAAGTTCTGCGCTGAAGTACATCACAAATCCTCGTCAGGTGCCGAGGAAGACTCTGGGTGGTACCGAATTTTATGACTCCCGGGACAAATATCTCGAGTGTGACGAAGTGGAACCCAATTTGGAAAAAGTGGTACCAGAGAAGGAAGAACCGATGCCCGACCGTAAGCAACAAGGCGATGAACCACGTCTTCATGGTCTCGGTGACAAGCTGGACTGCTTCCGGGCTAAATATTTCGACGAGAATCCTCTGGATAATCCTTTGTTCCTCGAGAAACAAATTGATCAGCCTCGAGCTCCTGAAGAGTTCGATCCTGCCAAATTTGCTTCAAGGATTTTTGAAATTCCAAGCGAAAATCAGGAGCAACGTAATGTCGTTGTTCGAGTTTCCAGGAAGCCGGAGATCAGAGATCTTAGAAGAAGTGGATCGAGGAGAAATCAAGTATCTCGTAAAGATGAAGAGAATTCGCGTCAAGTGGACAATAAAAATCACAGAAGAGAACAAGAAGAAGCAACGAGAAATCGCAGGAACAGACGAAAACGACCGGAAAGACCAGGACAAAAGACGAAGATCGAGCCGACAACCACCGAACCTCCGCAATATTATCCAGTCACTCCTTATGAACGTCAGGTCTATGAAGATGTGATGGGGACCATAAAAAATCTGGCAGGATTGTATCAGGCATATGGCGAACCTGTTTCACCTCCTTTGGTATCAACAAATATCAATAATGTTCCTGCTGACAGAGAAACAGACTGGAATTATCCGGTCCGAGTGACAGAGAGGCCAAGAAGTTTTCTGATTCATGGTTTGCTGCCACCACAAGCAACTTCAACTCCGAATCATCAACCACTTCAGAGATATCGAGCTTTTCCTTACAGAACCAACAAAGTTTCGTACAGGATGAGAGTTAGAACTGAAAGTCCTCCGGGAGGTGAAGGTATCAAGGTTGGGTACTTCAAGACCGTCAGGGTACACAGGAGAAGCGTTGACGATACTGAAATTCCTGAAGAGCTGAATATGAAGGAGTCTGGAAATGTTGAAGTACATGGCAAAAAAAATATAACCATCGGTACGAGTTGGAAGAAGAAAGTATCCAAAGATAATGAAACGAAAAGGAAATTATCAACATTGAAAGTTCCTGGAAAGTCGGATTCGCACCCTGAAGAGTCTGGAAATATTACAATAAGCGGTGAAAAGTTGTTAATGAGCAGTTCGAGTTTTAATGATAAGCCAAATCAAGAGATTGGGATAGACAAAAAGTCAAGGGCAAAGTTAGTACCTGAAGAGTCAAATCTGGACGATGCAGAGTCTAAAAATATTACAAAAAGTGGTACAGAAGATTTGGTCGGCAGTTCCACTTTTAAGAAGAAAATTAAGGACACCGAAAAGAAGGAAATTTCAACTGCAAAGAAAATTACTGTCGAGGCAGATTCAAACATTAATGAGTCCAAAAATATTTTCGTGGGTGGTAAAATCAATTTGACTACCAGTTCAAGTGTCAACAAAAAGAAGACATTTAAAGACCCTGAAGAAAAGGGAAACTCGCCAGCAAAGACAGTTCCTGCTAAGTCGGACACGGACAATGATGATTCCAGAAATATTGCAAATGATGATAAAAGAAAATTGATAAGCAGTTCGACTTTTGAGAAGAAGGCATTGGAGAACATGAGAAAGAACGAAAAATCAGCAATAAAGAAAATATCCGAAGAGCCTGACAAGTACATAAAAGAATCAAAAAATATTGCAGGGGGTGGTAAAAAAAAATTACCGAGTAGTTTGACTTTCAAAAAGTTAATCTCATCTCGGGACAGAGAAAAAAAGTCTGGAGCAAAGGAACCTAAACCTGAAGAGTCAGATTTAGATACTGAGGAGTCCAGAGATTTTGCAGCACGCACTAGAAAAAATTTCTCCAGTGCTTTAACGCTTGAAAAGAAGTCAACCCAAGACATTGAAAAGCAGGAAAAACCAGCGGCATCGGAAAGAGTCGTTTACACGATCCGCGATAGAATCAGGCACTCGAAGCCTAGAAATGGTTTGGGCAAAAATGGAAAATTCTCTAATCTTGAAGCTGCTGGAACCGAAGATGTGAGAAGACGAGAGCCAAGATATAATCGAATTCAACGTAAAAAGGTGTCTTCGTCCACTGTCGACCCAACTACAAATTCCAGCGACGAACAAGTGGAAAAAGGGGTGTCAACAGCAACTGCCCTGAAACAGGACAAAACTAGAGGGAGACAAGATTTTCTCGATGAACCCGGTGAAATTTACAAAATCCAATTTTCAACAACTCGAGGAACACAAACTGCTCCGGCTGGGAACAGAAGACGTGACGATGAAGAGGCAACGGATGATGATGAAGAAGACTACGAAGAGGACAAGCAATCGGAAGAATCTAGAAACGATGACACTAAAGAAGGCAATTATGCCGTTCGCGAAAATATCGAAGACGATGTCACGACTGTTTCCCCTTTGAATATCGATCCAACTGAAACTCCTGAATATCGTAAGCTGCAGAAGTATCTCGAATCGGAACCTCCAGGATATTCCGAAGCTTTCCCTGAAAGCTCAGAATCTGATTCACGATATAACGAGAAGAGGAACAACGAAAAAGGCGAAGATGGTGAAGGGGAACTGGATGATGAAGATGAAGAGCGACCAACGAAATCATATCAGGGAGCTGAAACAAGAAGAGGCCACGGAGAAGGACAAGAAGCAAAAGAAGATGAAGAACAAGGAGATGAAGAGTCCGAAAGACCTGCTGAGTCATATGCCGACGAAGAATCCTCCGGAAAGTCTGCAGAAGCTGAAGACGGTCCAGAATCTCCAGTGGAGTCCGAATCCTACAAAAATGCTGATGACGAAGAAGGAAAAGACGATGAAAGTTCGCTCGATGAGGAGGAATTTGATCGATTCGCGTCGCGACCTTTTTCGCCCTACGAAAATTACGATGACCCCAAGTACTCTGACTTAGGTCCACGCATAAGCAAACCATCATTTCATCATCCCAGTTTTTCAGAGCCAACGTTCAGCAAAAATCGGAAAGGAGAATATTCTGCAGAATCCGAGAGAGGAAGTGACGAAGAAGGCAGTGAAAAAACGTCCAGGTACATATTCCCATGGGAAGAGGACGAGGCCGAGGACGTTGAAGAGACCAAAGATTCAGGACATTTGATCGGACGGTATGAATATCCTTGGGAGAAAAGAGAAAGATTAGCGAAGGAAAGACGAAGAAAGGAAAAAGCACGAAGAGATTACGAAAAACTTTTCACCCTTTCCGATGAGTCCAAAGATGATGAAGACGAAGGAGAAGAACAAAATGCATCGAACACAGAATTGCGAGGAAGACGCGTCTACCCTTGGGATTACGATGTCCCTTCCAGGAATCATCATCGAGGAAAAATCTCACGAATTGGCCAACCCATCGACAATATTGAAGTGGGCACTGAATATCGGCCAATCACAAAATTCAGCAGTCGATACAAATCCAAAATCTTCAATGTCCATGACGAAGGTGATCCTATTGTCATTTCCGGTGCTGATCCAAGTCAGATCAGAGCTTCCGTGATTGAATCGATAAAAAAAGCATCGGAGACTCAACCTGTTGATCCAATTCAGGTATTGAAGAATATCGTGCGATCGAATACTACAACAGTTGCAACTGGTACCTCAAATTCTCATAGAGTTCTTGGGGGAACTACAACAAAAGCTCCCAGACGGTCGAGGAACTGGAAAACGACATCTTCAACATCATTGACCACGACAATTGCTCCAAACACGACAATTCGTCCAACGAGAACAGGTACAAGGTCACGAGCCTGGCGAATACTAACCACAACCACGAAGAAACCAATCAGGACTCGCAACAGGGTAAGCAGCCTTGTTGACGCCGAATCGATCAAGTTGAAAAATCCAGCCAGAAAAAATGGTACCAACTCTTCAACAATTTCTCCATTGGAAACCACGTCAACTTCAGACAGTAGGAGAAACATTCGACGAAGAGGACAGATAAACAAACGACCCCTCATTTCTACTTCAACAACTGCGAGGCCACTACGGAGAAGATTGTCAAAATCGACTGCAGCTCCTGAAATTGTTGAGAAAACCACGATGAAGACTGTCCCCGATCGAACTACGACACCAAAAAGCAAAACTGTCGAGCATCGTTCCAAGTTTTCCAAGGAAGAGATCATAACCAAGACTTCCTATCCAGGATTGAATAATAATGACGACAAGGAGGATAGGAATGACAGAAAAAATAAGGGCCACTCGAAAAATGAGAGAAAGGGAAAGGATTCGAAGAAAGAGAACAACATGATGAACGAGAGTGTCAAGAAAGTTTCCATCGTAACGAAGGAAACTCCTGAGCACATTTATCGCACTGAAGAGATCGACAAAGATGGTGTGAAGGGTACGTTCGTTTCAATAACTCCGAACAACGGAAGTTCTTCAATGAACTCCATGGAGGACCCTGAAGACCGGCCGAAAGATGATGAAGAGACCAAAGAAATGATGAAGAGGTTTCGGGACTTCGATGAGCAGAGAAACGAACAAGATGCTGAGAGTTCGCTAATCCAAGACGTAAGTTTATTGCCGCAACAACCGAAGGTGATCAAGTTGAGTGAGCATAGCACGAGAAAAATCATGTCTTCTGTATCGTGGATCTCGGAAAACTACGACTATTGATTAATTTACAGAGTCACTTGATGGCCAATCTGCTCAGGCAAATACCACCGTTTATGACCGATTTGACGTTTGATGAAAGTTTTCAAGGATACGGAAGTAATTTTTTGGACCCTGAAGGAAGCGGAGACGTGGAAAGCGACGAGGATTATCCGGACCACGTAAAACCCGAATCCAGAATCACTTACGAAAAAGATCCTAATAACAGACTATATTATTACGTCGAAAAATAAAATAAGTAAATAATCGTACTAACTTTCCTATGTAAATAATAATTATCGTTATCTAATACATATTCCTTGTATCTTGTAATTAAATAAATGTGTTCCTATTATCTCATCGGATTATTGAAAATCCCACTATTTATTCTTCATTTTCGGGACCAAATTCATCGGGAATCTGACAGCGACGTGATGCTTTAATTTTTAATTGAACTAGTAAAGTAAAAGTGTCTTGGTAGCTGCCCTTGAACTGGAAACAATTGTGCGGAGTCAACAATCTGACAAACCAGACGTCCTCGACCCAATTTTAGTCACACGGTCGCACTCAATCGTCTCCGCAACACTAAAAATGTTGCAAAAGACTTTTCTAAACAAGAAGTCATTATATTTGTCGGCATGACGATGACCGCAACGAGACAATTAATCTCTGCGTTAATAGCTGTAATTGTACTAGGATGTTAATTAAAAAAATGTTTATCACGCTCGAACCATTTTTATTGACTATTTTGTTGTTGCCTAAAGCGCTAAAATTGTTCATCCGTAAAAGATGCTTTTATATTTGCAGTTCATTAGCATATAATTGGATGCTGCGAGGGTGACTGAAGCATCATTATTGCAAGTGTCTGGGAATATACTTGCGGTCAGGTAAACATATAATATTAAATGTGTACCTTACGAGTAAACTGATACTAAGCAAAAATCTTCAAGTTGGAGCCTCTTGCGAAATTATGTCTATGCATATACCGTAAACACTCACCCTTTCTCACTCGATAGAAATTGAAATGAGGATATCTTGGATCGAGAGAAAAATAGTAAGTATCTCGTTACGTATAAACCGAAAGTGGAACGCGAATGCAGATCGAGTGTCAGAAACGAGTTGTTTCAAAATCGTAATTGGTGCCAAATTACTTTAGTAGGATTTAATTAATTAATGAATTTTTTGATTCAATAATAAACAAAAATTGAACAAAGATGATAAGATATTTTTAAAAAATCAAACAGATTCATTTTGACCTAATAAATTTTATTTGATTGAAATAATTGATTCGTTCATCACTATATTTTTTTCTTTTTTTCTTCGAGTCTGAACGTTCAACATAAAAAATAAATTTGAAAAACGCATGCTTGACTTGCATGCATTTTTATCATCCCCAATGAAATAATAATTACCCGAATTTTTGTATGTCATTCTAAAATTGTGAAAATTAATATTCCCTCGCAATTAATAATCAATATTATTAATTATAAAATATTTTAACAGGGTTCTCATTCGAATGTTTTCCTGCTTATCACTTTCACTATTTCTTAAGTATGCTATATTTATATTTCTCGCGTCAGATGAGCTCTAAAATCTGACCAAACCGCATTTTTGCATTTTTAAAAGTATTTTCACCATACGTGAAAAAAATTTCATTACTCGATGGATTTATTTGAAAAAATGATTTCTCTTTCACCGCGAAAAATTCGATTTAAAAAATAATGAACGCCGGATAAAGGGAATTACAAAGAACCTTGGTCGTCCACGGAAAGTGGCAAAGATGTGAGAGGCAAATGTTGCTATTCGCTGAGCTGCAAGGTGTGTGTAGGTACATTATAGTTACAAGGTTAAGGGGTCTCGGGTAATATACACTAGGCCATTACGCACTGCTCACACACTCGTGAGACACTTTGAATACATGTTCTCTATGACGTAGCACGATAGTTGAACTCGAAAGGGAATTCTCGGTTTTCATTGGACAATCTTAATGCCACACCGACTCTATATAAATTCGATCATTCTACCAAGCCTCCGGTTTAAACTTCTGCGTCATAGTCGCGAAAGAGAACTCATTCGGTAGACATGATCGCAGCAAAGGTAAGTTTTCGGATTAATTTTTTTTTAAGTGTAAATAATTAATTTTAAAAAAATATATTTAACAAAAATGTACAAAAGTGTTACCCAATGAAACGAAACATTAAACCACTTTTTAAAAAAATGTGAGTGATTTTGTATGTCTTGCGATATAATTATAATTACGGTTATCAGATCGCAACCCTTATCGGAGTGGCAGCTCTTTTGAAATTCTCAAATGCCTCGCCGGACAGCGCGGGCATTGTGGAAATGGTCAATGGACTGGCATATGGTAAGGAAATTAATTGTAATTTATACATATTACCATAAGTGATTTTTTAACGTGACAATAAATATTGTGTCAAATTGGTGGTTAAATCGAAAAAACGTCAGTCGGACATTTAGCGATCGTTGATCGATCCAGAGGAAAAAAAATCATCGATCGCTGATAAGCAGAGAAATCGAACCGATTTTTTTCGTCGAGCTTGACGTCTTTTTCGAGAGATCGCGGCACTTACTCGTTCTCCACACGTCGATTTAAATAACTCGCGCACGGAAAATCACCTTTCACTTTCGCGTGGACAGACAACATCGGACCAGTGGCTCTCACTGCATCAACACCCACAATAAATTGAATACGACTTTGCGGGAAATATAAAAAATATTTATAGGAATATAAATTAATGAGCGTGGTATTTTTAATTTTGATTCCGATTCACCAGACAGTCTGACGATTCTGATCATCATAACAGAGTTGATTATTATCGAGGGACACGGTATCAAAAATAAATGAAAAAGGATCGTGCTTTTTTTGCAGCAAATTTTATTACGGCGGCTTCTTGTCTGCAGCTAAAAATAAAATCCCGGACGTCGAGCAAAAAATTGTTGGGACGTGAATTAAGAGGATATTAAATGCTACCAATTTTGAGGAAAAAAATTAATTTAGTATTGTAAGATGAGTTTCAAAAATCCTGAAATGTTTTAATTTTAATGCGTCAGTTAAAAAAAATAAAACCTCGAAACGCATCGCCCAAATTCTTTTCGCCACATTCTTTTAACACGAATTAAGAGAATATTTAATCTGATTAATTTCCAGCAAAAATTGTCTACGGAAATTGGGAAAGATTATATTAAAAATCGATTTTTAATCAAATACATTAAATGCTTTGTAGACAATTTTATTCCGAACGCCTTTTTTTATGTGCCTAAACATAAAATCCTGAAATTATGTCGATCAAAAAAATTCTTCGCGTACGAATTAAGTAAATATTCGCCCGATTAATTTGTAGAAGGAATTTACTACTGAAATTGGAATAGATTGTTCAAAAAATGAATTTACAAAATGGCATTAAATGCTTTGCAGACAATTTTATTCCGAACGCGTTTTTTATGCGTCTATAAATAAAATCCTGGGATGACTTCGAACGAAAAAATTATTCGACTATGAATTAAGAGATTATTTATTGATTCATTGATATTTTATTTCGTTCAATTAATTTTTAGGGGGAATTCCCTACGGTAGCGTGACGGGGATGCTGGCTAAATATCCGTCTCAGGATCTTAATGCTGCACGTCACTACAATGCGGTGCCTCTCGTTCAGGCTCAGCCGGTGCCATCGTATTCAGCTTCCCGGGTCATCGTTACACCGAACGTAAGAGCGGCTAGAGTGGTAGGACGTCCGCAAGGTCCGGTTCAAATTTACAACCTTCCTGGAGTGGTAGCTCCAGGAGTTGTCGGACGATACAGTCAAATCGGCTACTAATATCTAAAAATATAAATTTGTACATAAAAAAAAACGAACTGCCTACAATAAAATACAGGCACCTGCCAATACTGCCATGATTACATGAGAAAATCGCATGCTTTTTTGTAATATAAAAAGAGCATTTAATTTAGGATTTTAATTAAGATCTTTTATATTTTTACTTTTTTAAGGATATTATTCATATAAAATATTGTTTTATACTCGATAAATGTTGACATTGACTTCAGATATATATTGTTTCAATTTAATGTTACAACGATATTCCAACCCCTGAATAAAAATATTGCAAGTAAGAAAAAAAAAATTAATCATTTCGACAATATTGAAAATCAATTTTTGTATTATTTCTTCCTATTTTAACATTGTTTCAAAAAATTCTCCATATAAAAACGTAATATTCTTTGAAACATCAACAAAAATTGATAGAAATGTTGAATGACTGTAAAGCAATATTTCAACAAAATTGTTACTAAGTTGCAAAACATTTTTCGAAAAATTATGAGGAGATTTGCAGATGGATCAATATTTGACATTTTCTATCTTGCTGACAACCTTTCGATAATTTGTGTACAATAAACAATATTTATTCAACAGCTTTATTCATTTTATCGCTCGCGCGAAAAGCTTTATCGATTTTATATTACTCGATTACATTTACCACTGAATGATGTTGGGAATCGTGATGATTGCTTAGAAATATGCATCCATAAAAATTATTTACTAGAAAATGATCGAAAAGAATATCCACGGACCACGATAATTATTTATGTTACAATACCCACTCCATCGTTTCGCTAATTAATACTATTAAGTGCTAAATGCCACGTTCGAGATATGTACTTACAGTTCTGCAGCTGGGATGCAGGAAATCATATTGCACAGATGTGGGATGTACCCTCACGTCATCGCTCACAGAAGCAGGAAAGAATACAATTATCGAAAACATCGTCAATCTTATGTTCGGCTATTATTACGAGATCCGTGTACTACAATCCCATTTTTTGAGTTTGAAACTGATTATTATTATTTGGGTTATCTGGATCGGAGATTTCTCAATATAAGCATTAAGCAACGGTTACGTTGAACTCATTATAAAAAATGTTGTAATACAGAAAAATGTATCAATTATTTAATTTTTAATTAATTGGTCGATTGGTTGATCTATCTATCTATTATTATCATTGTTATTATTTTTTTTTTTTTTCAGCATTATTATTGAGCATATTTCCCTATTACGAGAGCTCAATTTTGGATTTAATTTCAGTGGAAATTATAAATACGTTGCAATTTCACTCAAATTGATTTATTACGTGAAATGTTATTTAATAATTAAATAACAATAGAAATTGCGTAATAGCTTTACATTTAAATTGAATAAACACTTTCAATGTGAGAACAATTTTTTTAAATAAACGTTGGGATATGTGGTAGTTTTTAAGCAGAGAAAAGAAAAAATGTTGAAAAATTATTGAATAATTCAAATATAGCACGCATAAAAAATAAAAATAATAGAACTTTTCTAATTTTGACATAATGATGTTAATCCTGAAGGTATTATCATCAACCACCTGCAGGTTTGCTGGTGAAAATCCCCGATTGTGTGCATAAACAATGCAACTAAAAATATGCAACTATGTGCACATTTATACCCGTAAGCTTGACGTCCAGTGGGGCATGAAAATTTTCCGCGTCGCATGGCATTACACGAAATATGGCAGAGTGGCGAGTGCACATTTAAGGATCAGGGAAAGTATATATGACGAGGTGCTCGTGACGAACCCTTTAGTCGGCACTGCTACTACACACGATGCAACTCTCGACGCACGTGAGTATTCCTCAATGACTTCACATGCAATTCTTTTTTTTTCGTTCTGTTCCTTACGTCGCGTGTGTCGCTCTGCGTGGAATTAATTGTGCTGTAACACATTAAAATTAAAATAATAACAAAAAAATTAATAAGTGACATTCTGTGAAAAATATTGATAGATTTATATTAATTAAAAAATTAATTTTCAATTTTTTGAAAATATAGCATTCGATATCGATTCATTATTGAAATTATTTGCGAATTCGTATTATAATAATAAAAGCACGAATACGTAAAATCATTAAATAATCATATTTAATAATTCGCTGTGTGATTGGTCCCCTTAATTGTACATCTGTGTTTGTGTGTCTGGTTTTTGAACCTGATTGACACTTCTTATGTGTGACGTGATGTGTTATCACTTCAAATGCGGTGCTTTGAGCTGTAAATACAAATATTAAAAAATAACGAGAAACGTGACCTGACTCACGAGAATTGAGTTCGACGATCTCTTGATTTGCAGCACATTTCTACTTAGCCCATAATTATATGCAGTCCCGTCGTAGCGCACCGTTGTGCAATGATAAACGTAGAACGCAGGATTACGGGAACCTGTCAGTCACGCCAGCGTAAAGACACGCTTTACGCTTGACGCATCTTATGCAAGATTTAGTATCACGTGAACCGCTAATAATGTTCAAAAATTAAAATTGTCACCGCGCATGAATGGATGAATCAGTGATAAGCCATTTTTACTAATCTTTCAATTATTGCAGATTTTGTTATATTTCCTCGTGGTCTGTTTGGCGATCGTCGATCGCGGTGCGGCGGAAAATAAACAATCAATCGCCTGTGAGTAATTTTAATAATTGACCGTTTTCCAAGTGATCAAATTTATACAAAAAAGCGAACACGAGACTTTCGTTAATTAAAATGAATTTTATATTTAAAAAAGAAAACAAATTTTAATTGTTTTTGATAATTTTGTAAATGACTTCCCATTTTTTATATTTCAACGTGCGACGAGTCACTTCAGTAAAAATAATAAGAAATACTCTTTGCTAATCATTTTGATTTACCGTACATTTTTCAATTAACCGAATAATAAAAAGAAATTAAGCTCTATTCGCAATGTTTCAGCAGCCGAATTTCTGTCAGTACTGGCAAAAAATGTAGCGACCGTTTTGTCGCCAACTTTGGTGGGAGAGCTTCAGGATGGTCGTCCGAATCGAACAGCAGTCAATGCTACGAACGTCCAATCGATTCCAACGACATCGACAACCCCAAAAGTCTCGGACACTACGAGAGAACCCTTCAGATTATTGAATCTCGAAGCAGACACTGTGAGAAGTGCCCAGACTCAGGCTGAAGTGGGAACCGGAAACCGAGGTTTCCCCTTTAATTACGACGACAACTTCCGCTACAATTATCAGGGCATAAATGGGCAAGGAATAAATTCTCATGGGATAAATGCCCAGGGAATAAATTCTCCAGGAATAAATTCCCAAGGAATAAATTCTCCAGGACTTCAACGTCCTGACTTCCCATCAGGTGGACCATTTGGCCATCCTGGATATTACAATCCAGATATTTACAGAAATTATCCTCCACAATCTGCACCTGATCGAAGCCCAAGACCCGAGGAAAATATTCCTCAACGTGGAGAATCACCTGCTGGAGTTCCAGGAGTCGAAAATGTTGGAAATGATCAGTCAGGTCGAGCCCTTGATTCCCTGGATCCTTCCTCAGCGAATTTCGATCGTTTCAGAAATCTGGAGAGATTCCCATTCAATGGCCAATTTCCTGGAGGCCAGGGAAATTTCCAGAACTTCCCATTTTCTCCAGAAAGGCTTCAGGATGGACGTTTTAGCGATGGACGTTTTAATCCCTACAACACCAATTTGCCGGACAATGGAAATCTGCCTGGAAGCCTCAATTTCCAGAATGGCTTGAGGAACAATTTTCCACGAAATAACTTCCAGTCTCTTGGGGATCCCTTCCAGCAACGTCAGCACGCACATGGATCAAATTCCTTTGACTTTTCGCCTTCCCAAAGATTCCAGAATCCCTTCGACAATTATCCACGGAGCCTCCAGCGAGGACCAAATTTACCAGGATTTTATTCACCCCCTTACGTCCCTGGACTCAGAGATTTTGAGGCTTTGTCGACTCCAGCACCAAAAAAAGACGCCAAAAAAATAGAACAAGCTTCGTCCAGTGAGTTGAAAGTAAAATCGGAGAAATTGGACGCTATTAGCGAGCAAAATTCTCCGGACACCGTGGCCACCGAAAATCCTCAGGTTCTGAGCATCGCGGGCCAAATTCGATTTGGCAACCTTTTCTTACCTACTCTGGAGGATTATTCTGATGTGAGATTCCGACCCGATGCGTTTAGGCAATATTTGTTCACTCCGAACAAAAAGGAAGATGACAAAAATGATAAAGACAATAAAGATACTAAAGAAACTAAAGATAAGAATGATAAGATCAATAAAAATAAAAATATCATCACAAAGAATATCAATAATAATAACAATGCTACTAGTGAGACTGTCAATGACGTCTAGTTAAGAATATATATTTAACGATTATTGTTAAAAATATTATACGTCGATCGTAATTTGTCAATAAAATTAACCTTATTTATGGAAGTGTCGTAAATAATTTTTTATCTTTTTCTGAACGAATTTTTTAATTTTTTAATTTGTAAATATTGCCATTTCATAATCAATTTCATTGGGTTCAAGGAAATTTTTAAAATTCCAAATTTTCTCCATACCAACTTCACGATGGGCGTTGCAGCGATGGATGTCTTGGCACTGGGCATTGTATAATTCCTATGGGACCAATTTATCTGGCAACCATAATTTTCAGAATGCCACAAAAAACAATCTTCTAAAATAAGTTAAAATCTCTCGTGGATTTTTTCCAACCGCGGCAGCACGCACATGGATGTAATTCGTTTGACTTTGCACCTTTTCAAAGGTTCCACCATTATTTCGACAATTATCCTTGGAGCCGGCAGCGGGGACCAAATTTTATTTGGCAATATTTTCTTGCCTACGTTAAGAAATTATTTTGATTTTATTGAGGCAATTTTTATTGGCGCCAAGAAAAAAAGGAATAAAAATTAATTTGATCAGGATAATAAAAATAAGAATATGGAGACAATTAATTTAATTATAATAACAATAGTACGAGGGAAATATCTGGTTAAGCAATACATTTTACTGATCTTGTTAAAAATTATATATGACCATTGTAATTTACGAATAAAATTAATATTATTTATGCAACTGTCGTGACCAATTTTTTATTAGCCACAGCTGAATAAAAAAATCTGAGAGCTTGAACAAGCCATTCAATTCTGTTTTATTCCCATAATTAACGATAAGAAACGCTTACGGCACAATGCGAGACACGTAATATCTCAATTCTTAAAATCTAATACATTTCCTGGCCTCCGGCGGCAAAACGGGCAAACAAGATGAAGTGATACTTGTCTCGAAGTGCGTTGTGCACACGTAAGCGACAGTTGAAAATCCACACGGTTATTATTATTAAGTAGAGAAATTTAAAGACGTTCCTGCACATCTAACCACGTTTTGTAAGAGGAATTATCGATCGATGCGTATTTTGCAATTCAATAATTCCTCATCATTTAATTGAGATATAAATGTTCGCCATAAAATTTCACAGTTTATGTTTCATGAGTTGCATCACGTGCGAAGATCAACAAACTACTCAATTTCTCGATCGTAAAATCATTTTTATGCCTAAAAATGCATTGATGGTGAGCGAAAATTTATCGAGACGTGCTTGTCACATTTATATTAAAGCCATTGAAAATCTTCGGGGTTTTCATGTTTACGCAAATGCTAAATGGTTTATAGAAATTTTTATTTATAATAAGCACTTATTATGCATTCGATTTTTAAGGGAAAGGAAACGTTTCACAAAACAGCAAAAGCTCTTGTAAATAGTTATTATATAGAGAAATTGATTTTAGATTTTTCAGGCAAAATATAATTTTTAATACAATATAACAAGTTGGGAAGGTATAATTAGAATTTATATAACAATGTCTGTGACTGCATTTCTCTTTTATTGATTTTTTTTATATTACGCGCCAAATGACTGAGATTTTTCATAGAATATCTGCGAAACGTTACTTCATCTTTTTATGATTCTTCGTTGGTATCCTGAATGTCATTTGGAGGCTGGAGAAAAATATGTGATTTCGGCAATTCTCTTTACTGTGTCGATTACAATGCTAATTATTATTTTTTTAATGGAAAAATATTTCTAAATTTTCTAATCGCAAAAAAACGCAGTTTCAAAAAAATGATGGAGACAAGATAGTTAATTAAAAACCAATCAGCTCTTTACAAATCCTATTTAAAATACCTACATTTGTTTTCTATCTCAATTGCAGAATAATAAACCGACTCCGTATTTAAAAAGCCATTAATACATTTGACGACATTTAGAAAGGTACGTTCAACGAAAATATTCTTCCAAAGATAGTAATTTTTTAAATGCATACATCTCTACATTAAATTCAAGATAAAATGATCGATTATTATTATTAAAGCAATTATCTATTCTGCAAGCCAATTAATTTTTTTTAGCATTAAAAAATTGCCAAATAATTTTTAATCCATTTTGCCACTGCAAGAAAAAAAAGGGTCACTTACCCAACTTACATAACGTCACATTGTAGCAAAATATGATGATCCATTACGTGCGTCTTTATTATCCGCTGCACGCAAGCGTAGAAAATAAATAATCGATTAGCTAAAAACTCTCATGCGCGATTCACCCAACATAATAATAATTTCAGTAGCAACTGCTAATTAACAACCGCCTCTTAACAAAGTTGCAATTAGCGGGGAGGGAATCCCTATAATTTTTTGCTCCGGGTATCGATTTAATTCGCGGTTTTCATCATTGTCGTTATTGTCGTCGTTGTCGGTGAATATGCTGGGAAGAAATTTGGATGTCAAGGCACCGAACTAGGCGGTTGGATGCGCCTCAGTGCGTGTCGCAGTTTCCACGAGCTCCATCGTAATAAACGCGCAGCACGAGCCATCGCATTATTGCGTACAAAAGTTAGCGTGCAACGCTAACTCTCAGCGTATGATCAGCGAACAATACACACTGTTATTATCGCATGTATGCAAGGATTTTGTCGCGCTCGACCAGCGCACTCAAGGAGACGACGGAGAATAAGATGCGAGAGAAAATGCGCAAAAAAAAAAAAACAAGTACTGCGCGGGTGGGGCACCCACCGGAAGCATTTCCTTATAAAACAAGTCCGACTAGTCAGGTACTCCACACTCTAACGATCACTGTCTTATGGAATTTTACTAACTAATCGCCAAAGGGTCGCAGAGATTCGTTCCGAGAGTAACTAAAGCATCGGCAGTATGGCTTGCTCAAAGATCGTGAGTTTATTCATTTAAGCGCTTCTCTATGTACGAGCATTTTGTTTATATGATGTAGTATAATAAAAAGTTAAAAAAATTAATTTTAAAACAATTTTTTTTACAATTCATTAACCGATTTTTTATTGAGAATTCAAAAAACGTGAGTATGACTTGCTCCGCAATCGTGAGTTGATTCATCCAAGCGCTTCGCTATATACGAGAATTATTTTATGTTGATGTAGTATAATAAAAAGTACAAAAGATTTATTTAAACATTTTTTTTTACGATTTAGTGAACGATTTTATATTGAGAAGTTAAAAAATGTGATTTGCTCAAGGATCGTGAGTTAATTCACTTAAACGCGAAGGTACATACGTGAATTTTTTTATGTTCATGTAGTATAATAATAAGTGAAAAAAAAAATACCAATTTTTTTTTTTTAATTTATTGACCGATTTTATATTGAGAAGTTAAAAAATGTGAGTATGACTCGCTTAAAGATCGTGAGTTAATTCTTTTCAGCTCTTTATCGCATACAAAAAAAATTATTTTGATATAGTATAATGAAAGAAATTAAAAAAATGTATGTTTTGTAATTAATGAAATTAATGATCGATTTGAACAATTTTTTGTCAGTTTCTTGTATTTCTGTTCGCCCTCATGGCTGGCACTGCTTTGGCTCGTCCAGGATATTTGGGAGGCTATGGATACGGTGGATATGGTCTAGGCTACCATGGGGGTTACTATCGATACCCATTCTATGGAGGCTATGGCTATGGACATGGGTATGGACATTACGGTATGTAATTTTTTATTTAAATATCTCAGCGATTAAATTTTGTATAATGTAAACCTATTCTTACTTCCGGTTAATAAAGGCTACCCCTATTTCGGCCACGGCTTCGGTTTCGGCTACGGTTATCACTAAGACGAGAGATAAGGCTTCATCGGATAAGAGCTCGAGGATTCATCGGAGGATTTTAACGCTATCAACGGAACGAGACGGACAACACACATTATTTAAGTACATCCTATTTTCCTTTCACTTATCTATAAATACCATCAATTTGTACCTTACATAATTATAATATTGTCAATCACCATTGAAATTAATAAATATGGGTCTTTAATTTAAAAACCATTTTGTGTTATATACATTTTCAATTTATGATTGATTCCGTAAAAATATCCAAATCCAATAATCTTTTTATTTCTTGCTTTTCAAAAATAGAAAAAAAAAGGAAGACTATGAAATTTCTGCTGAGATTTTTATACTAAAATCTGTGGATTTATCAACATAATCAGAAAACCTTTATTCATACCAAAATATATAAAATTCATATTATTAAATGCATCAAAAAATCCCGAAAAACCATAAAAACTCGGCGATAAAAAAAACGTCAGATCCGCTTTTATTCGCATTTTTGGCAAATAAAAAATTTGTTGAGCTTGTTTAATTGCTGGTTTAAAAAAACCTCAATGGTCTGTTCTCGTATCATTCGCGAAAATCTTTGATGTCCTTGTTTTTACAAGCTCAGAAGGACTCGAGGCTATTTGTGCGAGGATCCTCCACATCAAGTCGTGCGTCCGCACGTTTATCGTGATGTGTCTCCGATTATTGTAAGAATATACTATATATACGTACATAGAAGTGGAAGGGAAAGATATGACAATAAGTGGGAGACGAATCGTCGGGAGGATTTTGGTCGACGGGCCAGCGGCGACTGTTACATCAACAGAAATGAAAAAAAGAAAAGAACAAGGAGAAGAAAAAGAAATTTACCATTTTTTCTGTGAAGCAGGTGTTTCGTAAAGTATAATTAGTGACCCGATACATCTTCGAGCATCATCGAAGCTCTTCATTCTTCTAACACACTTTGCAACTGGCCACAAAATTTTTTTGGCTCTTTCTTAACGTTATTCATGATTGAGTTAATTAATACGAAATTATGCAATAATGAGCCAAGCGACACTGATAGAAATATACTATGTTACGTTGAACGTCTCGTCTTCAAAATGATTTTTTTTTTCTTTTTTAAGATGACACCGGTAATTTCGAAACCCGACTATATAATAACGTCTTAGTATACGTAGCCGATATATGATATCGTGATATACAGCCATCGAGACATCGTTATTTCTCAAACTAGTTTACCTTCGGTCACGTAGAAAAGCTGAATAGAAATTTTTTATTTGTCTGAGCACAAAAAATTGCACAAAAAAAGTTCGAACAACTCTTTATCAATTCACGGAAAATTTTTAGTCCTTTTCCAATTTTACAGAAAATATATTGGGCCCTTTCCACTTTCCTAAAAAAAAATTAATTAAAAGAAAAGACGTAGAAATAGGCAAAAAAATGTGAGAGTAAAAAAAAAATCATTAAATTCACACAAAAATCTGTGGTTGTTTGTACACGAATATTTTTAGGTACAGATACAAAAAAAAATTCTGTGTACCAAATATGATTTTTTATTCTTTGAATTGAAGCAGGAACTAATTATTCTAGATTCAATAATAGTCAAGATCATAATTCCTATAAAATTACAGTATATAGCTAAGTGTACTTTCTCGTATGTATTATCATTACTAAATGTGCGACGATTAATATATGTAGAAACGAGCCGCGGCGCATGAAGGACTTTTTTATTATTTTGATTTTCCATACATCACCGATACAATCCTCAATTGATTGCCGAGATCGTACTCGTGAGAATTCTCAATTTATGAGAGAGATTTCTCAATTATGTTGTACACGCTTCCAAGTTAATCAATGACTCGTGCTCATGTCCTTCGAGCTGCGCAGACTCATCTGTACGTCTCTTTTTCTAACGATGGCAATCATATTGGGATCGAACATCAAAATTCCATCGTAAAGATCGTACGAGAGATAACCTCAAGGCGTTCAACATGCGTAATCGCAAAACGATTCCATCTCGGTCACGTGACGTCAAAAATTAATGGTCTATCAAAATCTAAACCCATTGAGAACTTCAATGTCAACCTCTTATTAGTCATTTTGGTTACAATGTAAATGGAACGTGAGGAGGAAAATAATAGAAATCGAATTGGAGGAAAAAAGTAATAGTGTAATAAAAAATTAAAAAATTATTATCATCAGAGTGACAAAGTATTCGACGCCAAATCAATAATTGTGCGACAGAATGTGGTTCACAGTTGTCTCCATATTTGTTTTATTAATTATTAAAAGTGTTTCCACAAATTTTGTAGGTACTAATTTGCATTTTAGGACCTTCTTTAAGGTAATGGGAATGAATAATTAAAGCGAGTTATCCTGTCAAGGTGAAAAGCGTGGTTCATTTTTCGATTAGCCAAAATTTCTGTAGCTACTCATAAAAAAAAATTAAATACACTCTTATCTTTTAAAATCCTTGTAATTAAATAAACGAAAAAAAAATAAAGAGCCTCAATAAATATGAAAGTTTTAGTTCGTGTCGATAAATGTCTAAATAATCGACATAAAAATGTTAAATATAGAGTGACTGTTATTTTTTTTTATTAAAAATTATTGCAAGTCGATATTGCGCTAGTAGTATCCATTACATATTGTACTTCGTATGTAATTAACACTCAATCTTTAATACACTAGCAGAGTTCGATTTAAATGGAATCGCAATGTACCAAAAAAAATTACAAAAAGAAATCCCAATCAACTGCAATCGATTCTTTGACTGATCGCTTTTGTATTGATACACAGTATCGCCAACTTTCGACATTCCGATGTTAAACGTGATTATGGATTCACCGTGAAATAATGTTATAATTATTACCTCTGAGGTCCATCTTGACAGATTTGTGACCCGAATATATACGCGACCTTTATCGCACACCCACATACACACACGAGTGTGTCAGTGTGTTGTGAGGACACGATGAGATCGAGTGAATGGTCGAGGCGATGAAGCGTCGGGACGCCCCTCGACCTTCGCCTCACACTGTAGTAAAGTTCTACTGTAGATTATAGAAAGAAGAAATAAATACCGCAGATGTGATATGACGTGAATTGAAGAGGTTCGCCAATAGCCGAATGAAATAAGAGAAGGTATCGAGAAAATCAGGCACACGAGGCAATTAAAACGAGATTATTTCACTCCATCTGCCACAATCTCTAAGATTATCGCCTGCAATCTAATCAATAAAGAATTTAAAAAATGGTTGGGAGGAAATATAAGTAATTGGGTTATACTGTTTTTTTTTTAATTTAAAGAGAGCAACAAAATTTTTGGCAAGAATTATTAGGAGTATTATTATAATTACAAATTATTTTGGAATGATTATTATTTTCACCGCACACTTTCAGGCGTATTTTATATGTAATAAAATTTGAATATGCACGAAATATCTAAATATTTCATTGAGGCTAAATTGAAAAGAAGATATTTTTGGGAAAAGGGAATATTCGGATGAAAGTGAATTTTTAATACTTATCAGTAATTAAGTACATTCCGAAATGATTAAATCTGCTCAAAATGACAACACGATTCAAATAAAAATAAATAAATGATTTTATTGATTTTTGTTAAGAATAATTCGCAGTCGTTAAAACTGGAAAGTATCATGAATACATTTATATTCGAATATTCCCCATTCCTCCAAAGTGTATACTCGGGGTCAAGACTCGATCACTGTTGCGTTACATCAAAATGAATCCACGATGTAGGCTTAAGCCAATTGCGTAAGTATCATGCAGATTAACATGATAATTTGGCAACCAACCCGAAAATAAGTTAGAAAGGAATTGAATAAAATTGACATAACTGCGAGTGCCACAAAAATGCTTAGACATTTTTTGTTGTTGGAATAAACCACAAATGTAGTTTTCCATAAAATATTCCCTGACTTTTTAATGTCTGCGTTTGAAACCTTCTTTTACCTTTACGTTGTTATGGGAGCGTATACTATATGTCAAATTTGATTGGGCGTTCACCTTGAGGGACACTCATCTTCTTCTTGATCCTCGCGAGGAGATCCGCATTCGTCGGTTCGAGCTGAAGACTCAACGAGTGAATATGGGAATATACAAAAACCTTGATTTTTGGAATATTGGCGGGACCGGCTCAGCGATCTTGCAAAAAATGAGGACACGGAATCTCGGTAACCCTTTAACGGCCAAGGCTTTTTCCCGCTGAAAAAAAAAATACATTTCTTCCCTGTTTTTCAGCTATTTTTATCAAAGTAACAGAAATAAATTTTTATTAAATTTATATGCAGGATACATCGTCCTGTGGCTTCAAAAATTTTTTCCAGAATTTTTGTATTTGAATTTCATAAAATATATCCCAAAAAAAAAAATCATCCCCTCAATTTTTCTTCATGAAAGTTTTCAAAAAAATTTTTTTAATATAATAAAAAACAGTTAGAATTCTGGCAAAATTAAAAATTGAGAGTTTTCTGCACGTATGTAGTAGTTATATCTGTAAGAAGGTCGAATTTTTATTTCACAAAGTATAGCAATCAATCTTGAAGACCTTCTTTTGATTTTTGGTCACTTTTATGTCCTAACCTTGACTCATCATCTAACGAACTACTATGGATCGTAAAATTCAGTGAATAGAATTAAACAAAAATGAAGATTTCCTGAGGACGTCAAAGCAGTACGAAGAAAACATTATTTTTTTTTGTCGGGCAGTCCATTTTTACGAGCAGCAATAAAATTGCGTTGAAGTTCCCACGTCAATGCCAACGACCTCAAATAATCCAAGGATGCTGGAGGCTGGAAGTTGAGAGACTCCATCGTCAGCACGATCGCGCGTGATCTATTGATCCTTGTATGACTCCCACGCGCCTCAAGTACTATTCTATCGATGCGATAATGTGCGGCTTCTTTCTGATATGTTTACGAGAAAAATGGAAATTGGAGTTTAATGCTCGAGCCGGAAGTCAAATAACGTCGTTGAAGAAGACGAAGAGGCCGTCGTAATCTCGTCAGTCAATTAATCCAAAGTTTACTAGGCAATTTGTAACGTGATTATTTATCGATTTTCTCTCATTGTCCTTTTATGAAGTCACGAAGGCCCAACCCATGTTTTCCATGGGAGTTTACTGCATCTGCTTCTGCAATCTTTGCACCTTTCACTCGTTATCAAAGATTATGCTTATCCGGTTGTTTTTGCAATAGAAAAAAAATGGTATTTTTAATATCGATTGACATTTTGGAAGAGTTATCGCGTAGTTAGGGTTGATTTTATGGGTAGAAACCATGGATTTTAAATTTGGAGCATTCTTTGTTAATTCGGCGGAATGAGCAAACAAGATTTGGATTAAAAAAAAAGTTTTTATTGAAATTGCATAAATAAAATTGTCAGTTTGAATTATGTCCCCAATTAAACAGCAGAAATTGAATATTTATCTATGCAAGTCGGAATTATCGATTTAAATAAAATGAAATAATAATGCATCCTGAGCCACAAAAATAGCCCAGTCTTCCCTGCTAAACGACTGATAATCATTTAAGAGTTTCGAGGTTCCGTAAGTAGTAGCAATGCTGCTATCCGACTGACGATCTAGCGGCAGTAACGTCTAATCTCTAAACGATTTACGAGAATGTGATGTACCGACAGAAGGTAAGCTATCTGTAACGCATCAAAGTAATGTAAGTAATGCACGATGATTATCTTTTCGTCTGAGACAAAATGCTTGCTTCCAGGAAAAAGATTTATTAGATTTTTATAAAATAAAGTAAAAACAAATCAATTTTCTTATTCGTCCGGAAACCTACTATTTTATTCTAAGTGACTATATATATTAATTAAAATGCGTATTTCTTAATTTGAAACAATATTTAACTTGAATATTGAATATATATATCGTCTATGCAGTATCGAAACAAATAAGGCTCATAAATAAAATCCAATGAACATTTTTTTCCCCTGAAGTAAAAATATTTTTTATTCCAATAGACAGAATTCTAATATGCTGATTTAGTTAAAACTAATAATTCATAAATAATAAATCAATGCCCTGGGTTTTTACGGTTTCAAGAATTTTTTTTTCATTGACCTTTTCTTTAATTTATTTTTAATAAATTTGAATAAATCAGTGTTACCAAAATGTGAGAAATATTTCAAATGTCTCTTCCGAAATCTAACACAAAACTACAACTTTTGTGTCGAGTCATTTTTCAGCAACTTCAAATTTTCAAAATATACTTTTTTAATCATAATTTTTTAAATAATGGATTAAAAAATTTGAAAAAAGTCATATGCAGTGCCTTTTAGTGGTACTTTGATATCACCAATTGTAGGGCAGATCTGAAATGATCGAAAAAAAAAAATGGCTAAATTGACAGAGAATGCTTCGTGTAACCATTTCTACTGAATATATTAGTGTCTGCGTGCATAGTGTATTCACGAATGCTCTCGCGAGAGGCAGCATCTCGGATTCGATGGTCCTCGAGCTACTGGGTCATCACCTGTGGCGCAGAGCTTATGCACGTGGTGCATCGGGGGTCATCAAACGACAGGGGCAATGCAATTTCTATGTGTACATTTGCTGAGAAGGATGAACGTACGTCTGCAACAACAATGACGTATCTACTTGGACTATAATCGTGTATATTTTATCGTCGTTACTCTCGTCATCTCGTCTCTAAAGATCGATTGGTCTGCATGAGATGCATAAATTTCATAATTGATATAATTGATATTATGAAATTTATGCATCATATGAATTATTAATTAAAAGAAAAATCACTTTTTCTTGCACTCTCTTTTTCCACACAGACAAATCAATGACCGTACTTTATTTTAATCAATCTCAATCTTAACTTAGAAAGTCTCTCTTAAAAATATGCGAAAATAATGAAAAATAAAAAATTGAGCAGGTATTTTTTACATTTTTTATTTGGAAACATTAAATTTAGTAATTTAGTACGACGACTTATTCAAGGAGTGACGCAAGGTTTATCAATCATATTACACTTCAGACATGTTGATCTGAGTAATATTAGTCCGAAATAATAATGTAGAAAACAAATTCCTTCTCAGTTTTCTTTTTTATTTAATATAAAAAAATCCTACGTCACCGCAAAGATTCAATAATAATTCTTATGTCACGAGGCAACTTTTCCTCATATTGATAACCCACTCCACAAAAATTAATAATCTAATTCATTCCACTAAAGAAAAAAAAAACCTTAAAAAACTCTCGTATCGAAAGTCTACGTTTGCCATTCATCGATCGCATTAAATCATAATTAATGAATTCCCAAAAAAAAATCAATATCGTCGCGGAATCCGCGCGTGTCCGATTGTCGCAATAATTCGATCCCGCGCGTTTAGCGGTGAAGCATCTTCAGGTGGACTCGTCTGTCGGACAGTGCTCCATGCGTCCATGGTTTCGCCCTTCTCTCCGCTGGTCACTCTCACCTTCGTTAGTCTCTCTCTCTCTCTCTTTCTCTCTTTTTATCTTCATCTTTCTTCTCTCACCTTCGTTCATCTTTCTCTCTCTCTCTTCATCTCTCTTCAATCTTCCTCTTCCACTCGTCCGTGTCATTCAGTGCGAGTGACTCCCACTCTTCGTGGTCGTCGTCGAGTAAAAGACGAGGAAGATGATGGACCGATGAAAAAAGACGGAGAATCCCGCGCAGCATCCACACGCGGCTTCCGATAATCTCGGTATGGACCAACGCTGCACGTCCACCGTCGGGGGAATATCGGGGGCGAGGCGGCACAGCCCCCACCCCGATTTTTCTCAGATCGGGTGAATCCTATAAATGCTCACCGATGCTTCACCTGGAAGAAGTTAACTCTCGGGACATTCGCTCCCGCGAGACATGTGTCGAGTTTGAGTGGTTAAAAGGGTCATTAGTTACCTATATATTGTTTACATAACTCAATTTTTATCGCGGGACAAAAATCGTGTGCCGAACTTAAAATGGTAAGTAACAAGTGTGACGTGATTTTTTTTTTCAATTAAAAAAAAAAAGAAAAATACGGGATTCAACGAAAACCACGTGTGATTAGTGATCGCGACGATTCAACAGATCTTGGGAAACGAAATAAAGAAAAAAAAAATGGGTTACCGATCAAAAAAGGTCCTGTAGCTTCTTCAGAGGAAAGATAGTAAAAGTATGATAATAATGATGATAATAGTTGCAACGTGCCAGCAAATATCAAAGGTTATCATTGTTCCCAACGCTAAACGTCCAGTGGAATGAACTTTTTTTATATTTAAAACTGATTTATCGATGCTCGGCAAAGAGCAGGAAAAGATTACGTGTTAAGAAAGAATTCGCGAGGCGCAAGGAGAATGCGGGAATCGTTGATTGATAGCACTGTACCTTCTGCGAGCATCTCTATATTGGGATGAAAAAAAGGATTAAAGCCGGGGCGACGCTGAGTGCGCGAGGAATCTTGCATGCGAGTAGAAACCGCCGCGCAGTGAAATGTCATCGGGTATATGCTCCGCTCCGCCAAGTTGCTTCGTTAAATCGGATAACTCGTCACATAAATTTGCGAATTGTTCGCGGCGAAAAATGAGAAGCGATTTACGAAAATTCTGGGGCTACTGGATTTTCGATTTTCGGTTTCGTTCGGGCAGCCAACTGAATTTAATTAGTCTGAAAAAAAAGCGAAATTCAGTTTGAAAATTTTGGATCTACTGTATTTTGGTTTTAAATACAAAATTATTCAAACAGTGAATTGAATTTAATTAATCTAAAAAAAATCAGTATTTACTGTATTTTGGTTTTGAATTCGTAATTATTCAGGTAGCGAATTAAATTTGATTAGTCCAAAAAAGGCAAATTTCAGTTTGTAAATGCGGTATCTGTATTTTGATTTTTAATTCCTAATTAGTAAAATAAAAAATTGATCAAGGGTAAAATGCATTTAGGAAGGAATGCATTTTTTTTGTATTTTATGAAATGCAAAAGCATTAACCATGTAGAAAAGGAAAAAATTAAATGTGCTTTTAAAATAAATTGTCAATTCCTACGTAGAAAAATTCTAATGTTATTTAACAATGATTTTTCACGGTAAAACTGATTATTTTGCAACGAATCATATTATAGTCCGTTGAAGCGTGAGCGAATATTTATTCTTTCCAATGCACCTATCCAGTAAATTAGAATAAATCGTTCCATGAAGAAAATAAATTGTCTATGAATGGAATTGATGGAGTTCTGCAACTTTGTAAAGTAATCACTATCTATTATGATGCGAAACTGTTGACAGAAAAACAATGAATATAATGTAAAAAGGTTTATTACGAAGTTGTGAAATATTATGTGACAATTTTATCAGGTAATATCTGTAATAAATTTTCCAAAAGATATTATTATCAAGTCTAAGCTTCAGTAAAATTGCTCCAAATGAATTACGAATAAATCAATAAAATTCTGAAATTGCATTTTAATCGGTACCAAAAATTCCCATTTCGTACTAAATTCTTGTGCATACTAAAATTTGCATTAAAATAACATTTGCTGTTGCAACTTTGCCAATAATAATTAACCTTGTCTCCGAAACGTTTATTCGATAGCAAAAAGTCATTTAGGCGAAATAGCAGGAGAACTATTTTTTGCGGCCTGCTATTTTTTCACTTTCGTCGTAAAATTTGCATGAAAATTACATTTATTGTTGCGACACTTTCAATAATAATTAACCTTGTGTCCGAAACCTTTATACGATAACGGAAAATAATTTAAACTAAAATAGTAGAAGAATGATTTTTTTTTGGCTACTGCTCATCACTTTCGCTATTCAATTGGGATCCCAAATTCTGTGCCCTAGTTTTTTTTCGATTTTTCCTGGAATGTTGAGGCACACTGTGCTGCACGCAAAATTGGCTATTAAAGAAAAGGTCAGCATCATCCAACTCATCTTGATTCGGGTGGGACGTCATCAACCGCGGGACTATAGTTGACGTAATAAATGCTTAAGGATCTTTTATTTGAGAATTCGATGAAAACACCCGGGCCGTTAATTTAACGCAGACATCAAGGACGACGACATTTTTCTAAATGCCATAAGTTCGGAGTGACTAATAAATTCAAAGGAGGAACCCATAGTCATTTTATTACACAAGTGAAATTCAACGATCTGACGTAATCGCCAAAATGTTGTGTCATAGATGATATCCCGGTGATCAAAGATAATCGGTATACGATTATGGGATTCAAGCATTAGATAAAATTGGTTATTAATAGAGAATTAGCTGTGACCTCTCCTAAACTCTTACACACTTAGAGAAATCGGAGAAGCCTCGGTAATCATAAACGATAGATTTTTTTTTATTCCACAAATGAAATATTAAATATTTTTTAACGCATATCTAAATTAAAATTTTTATTATAGAAAAAAATACAAAGACAATTATATTTTGATAGTTCCGGTCACTATTTTAACGAAACAATATTCAAAAATTCATTTAAACTATGGGATGCAAAAAAATATAAAATTTTATGGACTCTGAAAAAATTGATATTTTGAAATATTGAAATCTAATTTTTTATTTTCATTGGCTATTTTAATAGTCAAATAGTGGAGAATAGATTTTCTGTAATAAATGTTTTTTTAAATCGGCTCATAACTACCGATTTTTTTAAAATTGCGGCCTTTTGGGTCATTTAGCATGTGCGAAATTACAAAAGTCCTGGACCGAAGTCGATTAGCACGATTTTGCAGTTGCGATATACTTTAAAAGGTTCTACTAACGCGACGTAATTGAAATCTATTGCTTAATCCGGGGTTAAAGATCGGTTCACGTCGGGTTCCTGATTCACCGCGAATGCGGTGCCTGCCGTGTTCTGCCTTGCTATTGCGCAAGAGGATCGAACATTTCTTTTCTCTTTGAGCTGCTAAAGCTCGCGGTGTGATCCTCTCTCGCCCTCGGGCTCCGGGAAACCCGAGTCTTCAAGCTGTCGAGAGACAGAGCCGATCTTACGGTCACGAGAACTCCCCAATACAGATATACGTTCGAAAAGTGTACCTTTCCCGCAACCAGCATTCGCCACTGATGTTAAAAGCACTTTTGCAGTCGAATTCTATCCACGACTGTGAGCGACCCTTGAAAAATTTATTTCCCTGGATTCGATCTCGTCTACGTGTCACGTGAGTTCAACTCGCGTTTTGCAACAATCGTCGCGTGCGGGCGCTAAAACTGTTCCGTGTTTCCCAGCACCATGAACCTGACGTCTTCATCCGCATTAGCGAAGGATGATCAGAAAAATGTTAATCAAAGAGTAGATTTTAACGTGGATTATAATCAAATAAAAGATTCATAAATAGTTTCCAAAAATTTAATTTCGTGTAATATCATTATATATTTTATAGTAATAATCTAATTAAAACGAAAAAAATATATATATAATGGGCAGAAAAATGTTAATTAAAGAATAGATCGATGTATTTAATGTAAAACATGAGATAATTTTTCAAAATCGAATCTGATATAAAATTAAAATAACCATAAATCTGTTCGATGTTGAAAATAATGGGACCTGAGCTTAATTTTTGAAAATAGTATACATTTCCACTTGACTTTTAAATTTCTGCAATAAATTTTTTTAATGAAACTGAATGAAATATTTTAGTAATAACAGACAGATAAATCAGTCGTGGGGTATTATAATGTGTTGAATTTTTGATAGTCATTTATAGTGTTATGTAAAAAAGGATTAAGAACTGAAAGAGAATTTTTATTTTTATGCATAATATCAACGATGGACCCAAAAGCGAAGATATAATTGAGCCATTCATCAGAAGACACCGACAATCGCGGTTTAATTTGCTACGAAACAACTTTTGATTTCTGTCGCCTGCGTCACTCGCATTTTGACTCCGTAAAAGTCATTTATAACACAAAAAATTAAAATGGCCGGTGACCTGTCGACTATTCCACGTCGCCGGAATGTATCCTGAGGTTTATATCCTTGCTGATGAGTTCACATGTCATTACCACAAAACACTTGTTTCATATCAGGATATTTTGCCTGTGGCGGAATCTCAGCCTTGGGAGGAAGGATGTTCTCAGGTAGAGAAGAGGAATTCCAGGAATTGTCCTCTTCAGGGCTTCCACTCAATGATTTTTTTTGTTTCACGCTTTGCCATTCACTTTCCATTCCTTCATCATTTAAAACCACACGAAAAGCATTTTTTGAAGCAGGAAATAAAAATTTTGTATTTTTATAAAATAATTTTCACGTAATTGCAATAAATAAATTATTTAAGAAGAAAATTTAACAAATACTACTGAAATAAAATTAGAAAATTCAACGAAAATATTAGTTAAATTCTTTCGACCTTTTCAACAAATTCAGATCAGCAACTCAATTTAGTTAACCTAAAGAATAAACTACCCCAAAAACTTTATTCATTTATCGGGAAAAAAAATAGTCATCAAATTTCAGAGGTTCCCAAAAACTTTTACGAGATTTACGTCTGAATTTGCCAATCCGAAATTGACTATCACAAATTAAGGCAATCCAAACCTCGTTGCTTAGAAAACAAAGGACGTTAGAATTTCGTTGCATGGTGTTGCTGACTTCACATTTCTCGAGTCGATCATGGCAACAATCTCGGTGTTAATAGACGTCACCCGGATATAAATCATATCTCAACAGTTGTGTGGTAACTTTCGTTCCACCATTAAGTAAAGTAAGCAAGTGGCAAGTCATGAGGACTATTAAATAAAGTAAGCGAAACTCAACAACCTCATGTATGTGTGCATCTTCCCACACATATGCTTAATAACCGAGGAACATGCTTCCCCAACAGGTGAAGGTTTCTTAATCAATCATTCCTTTGAGTCTCATGGGGATTTCATTAGCATCCATACAATTACACTCGGAGTTGAAAATCCTGTGGAGTTTATGAGCTTTGCTTAAGGGGAAACATCATGTAAGAAGCATCTTCTATAAACAAATTTGATTTCGTCGGTAACTTTGCCGATTTGTCACGATCATCACTATTGATGTTGTATATACTATCCATTTTCAATTATTATTATTACTATTATTTTTGTAATTAGTAACCACAACTTATCGTCACTCTAATGACATCTAATATGCTAATTATACACATCGTCACGACGATTTTCCAACATCATTTGGTTAACCTTTTACCGATATCAAGATAAACAGCAAGGATTAAAATCGAAGATTCAACTTCGGTTAAGGTCCGTTGAAGTCATGGGAAAGAGGAATCGTTATGTATATGAGTGACTCGAAATGATCCGACGATTGCACAACCGAAAACACGCAGCGGGATACGAAATCGGTCGATGAATTTCGGGGAGTTGTTTGTTGGTGCTCATCTCACATTTCGCAACGTTGATAAATGCCTGAATTTCCTCCTCGTTCTTGTTTTACCACGGGTTGACCGACATCGACTTTGGGTTGGTCGAAAACCTGTTGGGTTGAGAAATCGGCAATTGGGAATTGCCTCTTATCGTTTTTGTTTTTTTGTTATTCAATAATTCGTCTTCTCGTAAAATGAAACGCTTTGTTGAAACTGATACAAGTTTTTAGCCTTACTAGTTATTTTTTTTGCCACGGAAAAAATCGGTTGCATGGAGAAATGAATCGGCAATGAAACGATTAAATTCCAAGGCAAGAAAATCACCAGATTAAAAATTTCCTGATGGAGAATTTCGTTAAAAGTCTCGATTTTGAAATGAGAAATCGGTTTCTGTTATTCATCCCTTACCGATCATAATTTTTTTAAACCATTTGTTACCTCGGCTTCTCATGAAACTACTTACTAATTCTTGTAGTGGGTTCATTTTTTGGTCACGGTGAAAAAATCGGTTGCACATGACAATGAATACATAATTAAACCGATCAAATCTCAGAGCCATGAGATCGTTGAATGAAAAGCTTTCCGACGGTTAATTTCATTGGAAAGTTACCTGTTCAAAAAATCGTTAAGAGACCTTAACATTGTTATGCAAATGTTTAAACTTTTAAATCACTACGCACTTTTCTCCACATGACCACGCAGATCTTTTGTCAGCACGTCTTTTGTTCAAATCCTACAGGTGCGCAATGTTAATCCAGAGTCTCTATTTCCGGCACGTGACTTTGCACTATAGGATTATTATTGGCAAACCGATAACCCGCTAAACGATACAACGGACTACTTTCTCCTACGCTGCCTTATTAACACATTTTTGTCCCTCCTCCGACACTCAATGTTTTCATTTGTCATCACAGTATTAAAGTTTCGTAAGGCTTTAACTTTTCCTACGGACCATTAACCCTATCGGTATTAGTTCCATTTCCTGCTGGCCATTATTTTAATTTTAGTACGTAAACTTATTGAACTGAAAATAGACTGCGATACAAATCAAGTGCAAGTGTTTTTCCATGTAATCCTAAATCAACTGCACAACAAAAAGTGACTAATCGGTTACTTAACCAAATTCGAAGGCAATTTTAATAAATTACATCGATTCATTGAACTGAACAAAGGCCGCAATAAAAATTGGATAGGAACGTTTCTCCGTGTGTCAAGAAATTGCATGCATAGAAACCGCTGAGATTTAAGGTTGCTATTTAAGGTAGTTTTATACAAGGGTTTAATATCCTCTGATAATAGTAAATGGCGATTTGCGATGCAGGATCTGTTCCAATTAAGCGAAATACGATACATTTGCATAAACAGTCACAGATTAATGCAAATAACTGATCGGTAATTTTTACCGGTTTTTATGAATTGTGCTCGTTCTATTTGTCAAAAGTTGTTTTACTCTAAATCACTATATAATTTTTTGAAATTCTGGTCGTTGAATAATTACAATAGTTTATTTAGAACGGAATTATTTTTAAAAAAACTTCGGACACTTTCGAATCGAATCGGTGACAAAAATCGGCTTTTGAAAGATTTGATTTTTTAATTTTCCGACGAAATTGCAGTCATTTTTCATAAAATAAGAATGTAAGATGCGTTTGTAATTGTAAAAATTGAAAAAGTCGTTTTGAAAAATTGTGCACCGCAAGCTGCTTAAAATAATATATTGTTAACAAAGATCGAGTTCAATATCAAATCAATTTATTTGTCTTCGAAAGTCGCATCGCTCTCGTGTAATATTCTTCCGAACGAAAGATACTTCGCGATTACGAAATCTCGGTGTAAGTAAGAAGCCATCATCAGGTATCGTTATTATCGAGATTCTGGGATACAGTGCAAGCTGCACAAGCAAGTCAGTAAAGTGGAAGGGGCGACGCATCTTTAGATCATGGTGAGGCAATCTGGTGCTCGAAGTGTTCATTCTACTATATATAGGGCATTCTCTGTCAAGTCAGACAATTTTTTTTTCATCCATCAAAATTCGAGGGTAAAAAGTACAGAATAACCCTAAAATAAGCTTTATTTCATACGGTGTACTGTTATTAAATTTTTCAACTTTAGAACCTTGATCCGTGCCATTCTGATAATTTTTACTGCGATACCAAAAATCACACAAAAACACTCAGTAATTTTCCGCGTCAAAATAAAATATTCGTTTTTGAATTAAAAATTAATTCCCCTATTTTTCGGTAATAAATCATTATTACCAAAACCTAAAAATTATTTTTAATATTCCATTCAAATTTTGACACAAAAATGCAACTTTCATGCGAAGACAATTTTTTTCACTAACTTCAATTTTCCGAGGTATCATCACTTGAAGAAAAAATCGTAATTTGTTTATTGATATTGATTTAAAAAATCTGAAAAAAACATTCGTCGATATGACGAAATATTGGGCGGATCTGAGATGCTCAAAAAAGTTGAGGGGCTTATTTGGCGGAGAATGGTTAATATATAAACGCACTAAGGCGGTGGAGACCATCGAACGTCTCGTCAGCAAAAGCAGAAGCCTCAACAGCATAATCTCAGCGCCAAAGCGATGGTACAGTAAAGGCCATCGCACATATTGGTTGCCCATTATCGTGTAGCGTCACCCATCTCCCCCCCCCCCCCCCCCCCCATAAATGCGCAACCTGGTCGCTTTCTCCAGCGAGCGAGACGATCGAAGAACGTGCGTTCAACTTCTTTCGCCGTCGTCGAATGTCTTCTTCTTCGTCGTCGTCGTTGCAAATATGATGACTGGGACACGCGGGGTTACCGAGAGTGTCTGTAATTATTACATAGCTACACTCGAGGCATTGCGTGAGTCAAGAGGCGCTATCGGCTGCAACGAAAAAAAAAAGTGACATAAAAAAATAACAAGCGAGAGGACTAAAAGTTGATTTTGTAATAGAAGCAGAAGACAAGCGTGGAATTTTCATTATTGGTACTGGGGATCATTGACACACTGCGGTGAATGTCAAAATGATTAAATAGGAGCTGGAATTATGTATACTAACATGTGATGTGATGATTAGCCATTTAATAAAATGGAAATACCTAAAAAGAAAATCGGTTGCATATTGGAATGAAACAATTTCAATTATTAAAAAATTTTCTGACGGTGCAAAAATCGACGTCTCCTTTCTTTCCAATTATATTTATTTTTGTTGTTCATAATAACTCATATTCTCGTGAACCGCAACATTTTATTGAGACTGTTTTTGATTTTTGGGTCGCGCTAAAAAAGCGCGTTTGCATATGGTAATTAAATGTAATTATTACATAGCTACACGCGAGAAATTGCGTGAGTCAAGCTGCGCTATCGGTTGCAAAAAAAAGCCGGAGGACTAAAACTTGATTTTGTAAGAGAAGCAAGAGTCAAGCGTGAAATCTTCACCATTGGCACTGGAGACCATTGACGCACTCCAGTGAACGTCAAAAAGATAAAATAGGAGCTGGAATTATGCTAATAACAGGTCATGGTTAGCCATTTAATAAAATGGAAATATCTGCACAGCTAAAATTAACGCAAACTGTGCTGAAACTTGCGTGAGTTTATCAGTTTCATCACCGAATTTTGATTTTTGTCTAAATCAGAGAAAATCGGTTGCATATTGAAATTACCAATTTCACTCATTTAAAAATTTCCTGATAGTGAAAAAAATCGACGTCTCATTTCTTGCCAAGTATATTTATTTCTATTATTGAATAACCCATATTCTGATGAACTGCATCATTTTAGTGAACCTTTTTTCATTTTTTGGCCACGCTAAAAATGCGACTTTGCATATGATAATTAAATGTAATTATTACGTAGCTACACGCGAGAAATTGCGTGACTCGAGCTGGGCTACCAGCTGCAAAATAAAATAAAGCGAGATGACTAAAAGTTGATTTTGTAAGAGAAGCAAGAGTCAAGCGTAACATCTTCACCATTGGCACTGGAGATCATTGACACACTCCAGTGAACGTCAAAAAGATGAAATAGGAGCTAGAAGTATGTTAATAGCAGGCGATGATTAGCCATTTAATAAAATGGTAATATTTGCACTGTGCATGAGATTAATGTGAACTGCGTGAGTATAGTTCAATACCATCACCGTAGTTACTGGCAATCTATGCTGATAAAGAAATAGCTGCACGTAGGAATTTGAAGACAGGCTTTACGAGAGGCCAGGCCTTTTTGTTGCGGTTAATTTCGTCTCTACGTTTAACAGTCAAGAGTCTTTGCGTGATTACACATATGCACAATATTCATGTAACGCTTTTGCGGGTAAAGGGTATATATATTAGGAGATTATTGGTATACCGGTATTCCCACATCGATCGGCACTCTTCACTTTGTCGTGCCCGCGGTATTCAAGCGGAGGCTCTGCCATGTGTGGCACAGTGAAATGTTCTACGGTCAAATGATGTACCGTGTTATGAAATAAGTGACTGATTTATATATCAGTGAAAGAGTAGGCGTCGGGCCTGTCTAACCGCCGACGAGAGGTAAATGTCTTCGCGTTACGGCCGCTCCAACTCCCGTCGACAGTCGTGAAAAACTTGTTGATGTCAATGGTTAAATTTTTTCGATTATTTTACATTCATTCAATTCGAATTCCCAATGACTATTTTTTCGTAATCTACCATAACTATCAAAAAAATAATCTCATGGACAAAAATTAATATCTTTTACTACTTTGACTCCATGTGACTTTTTTTGGATGTGAAATATGAATGTCATTTATAGTCCATTTAAAGTTCATTTATAGTCCATTTGTAGTCCATTTATAGTCCATATGAAAAAAATAGTCACACAAATACATCGTTACCGCAATTTCGACTATTTGACTAAACTTTATCAATTAATCGTACGACTTGTCATTTAAGTTGTCATTCCGTTATAGATATTACTTCCTTCGGTGTATGAATAGGTGGAGCGTCTGCTTATAAACGAATAAGATGAATGGATAGGCGGATCTCTTTCCAGCAGCATGTTGCTCCTTTCTCAACACGTTATTCATCGGCTCGGTGAGGTTTCATTCACACCGAGTAATCATTAGGTATCTCATGGCTTGCGAGATCCTTATTGAAACGATGTGTAACTAGTGTACATCGGAGTCGTAGTTAGACTGGCCATAAGCGCGCCCTTGGAGCTCTATACGGTTACAGTACTGTACAGTCCGTTCAGGATGCTTCGGTGCACAAACCTTTCACATCATGAGTCCGCAACTAACTCTCCATGGGCAGAAGACGATATATTTTCTTAAGCTACTCTACGGAGCCGGGATGCGATCCTCAATATAAATTATGCCCGGCGAAAGGTCACTGGACGTTTTCTTCTGGAACCATCGGCGTTTCCACGAACAATTAAAGTTCCGAGGGCTCCGAATGGAATTTTTTTAGAAAGTCCGATTAAACTTCGATTTGAAGAAACCTTCGAATTTTTTAGTTAAAAAAAAAAACAATTATTTTCTATGGTAAAAATATAATATAAATAAATAATATAAAAAATTCATATATCAATCACTTTACGATTATTTTGGTCCGTTTAATTTTGAAAAATATTTCTCTGTGAACTTATTGATGTATTTTGGGAGAATTGTTGTTTGAAACGATTATAGATTTTGTTTTTTTGTTTTTTTTTTTTTAAATAATTTCTTGTCACGACGAAATCGCAAATTTTGCATCCTCACTCGATGAGCGTTAGTCAGTGAATGTTTCGAAGATGCTGCGTTGCATATCTCGAGATCACTAACGCGCCGGAGTCGCCGCATAAAGAGGCGTCGAGAACCTTTCACGATCACTGCGGTACATCATACGACACCTCCGCCTCGGTACCTCGATAATCTTACATAAGATAGCAGCGGGAGCGCGGCGATTGTGGGCGAGGCGTGAGATAATCCCACGCGGGGAGGAAAGCGCGTCACTTTTCTCTGCTTGCACAATAATACTATTATTTGTATTCGGTGAAGACGTCAATTGTATCGGAGCCATTTGTCCTAGGCTCGTTAACCCTTTCATGCGATACTTTGTTGTAATATGTGATTTATTACTAATGCTTTTTCTTTTTTCTTTTTTGCAGTGGAAGCTCTTGTGGACCGCCACACTCGTGGCGGTGCTGTCCACGTGCGATGTGCACGCTAAGAGCAAAAGGGCCATTGAGAGCAGTCCGAGACCCCAAGCGCCCTTCGATGGCTATATTTATGAACAGCCCAAGCAGCCATTCACTTTGCCGCCCAAGTAAGAATTTTTTTGTTAATTCATGAAATACTACTTTTTTTTTTAATCGTGTAAAATGCAGAATAGAATCCTTGGAATATGATATAATGAAATTATCAATTTGCAATTTACTTTGATTGTGTGGTAATTAATTATTTTTTTTTAATAGACAACCGACGAGACCTCCTCCGCCACCGCCGACGAGACCACCTCCTCCACCGCCGACGAGACCACCTCCTCCACCACCGACGAGACCACCTCCACCGCCTCAAACGAGGCCGCCGTACGAGTATCCCACGCCATCGCGTCCATTCAACCCTCCAACTAGTCCACCGGTGAAGAGGCCACCACCTCCTCCTCAGGAACCACCTTACAGTTATCCAACACCATCGGACCCATTCCCACCAAGGTAAGAATTGTTTTATTGCATTGTTAACCCCCGAATCGGATAGCAATAGAACTAAAAAAATTATTCAAACAAATTTTAAAACATAAATATTTTTAAGTGCTAAAAAATAACACAAATTTCAAGAATCCTCCGTGACTCTCAGATGTATAATTATCAATTTAATTTTATTGTGAGTAATATATATAATCAAATAATTTGTAGTTGAGTTATTCCAAACTAATAAATGCAAATCCGTTATCGAAGAATGTTGCAAACCCTGGCAATGTATTTATTGATGGTAATTCTGCTTTAAGGCCAACGCCACCACCGACGAGGCCACCTCCACCACCTCCTCCACCTACTAGACCACCACAGCCACCACCAACGCCGAGGAGACCACAACCTCCGCCTCAGCAACCTCCGTACACCTATCCGACTCCGTCGCAGCCCTTCCCACCGAGGTGAGAATGACATTAATTATTAATTTCATCATTAAGGAAAGGAAAATCAAAAATTGGAGTCAATTAAATGCGTTGACTCTAATGCAGCCCTTCTCGTCATAATGAAAATTGTGTTAACCCTTTGAGCCATATATTTTTCGTTGCCAAAATGATAATACTCATTAATTATTGTCAGAAGTTCGTTTAAAATATTTAAATTTGAGCAAAAATGGATGGGTCACTTATTGATCCACTGTGACGCAAAGGGTTAATTATTCATTTCGCCGCTAAAAAAAACGAAAGTGAAATTTCGAGTCAATTAAATTTAGACTGTAAGAAAAAAATCGGTTCATCCGAAATAAAATTACATATAATTATATTATTATAAACTACGAATATTAATTGATTGTCCAGGATTTTTTTATTCACTTTGTCCATATCCATTAATTATTATTACAATTCTAGGCCAACGCCACAAACTAGACCGCCACCTCCACCACCAACTAGACCACCACCTCCACCACCAACTAGACCACCACCTCCACCACAAACTAGACCACCACCTCCGCCACCAACACCGAGGAGACCGCAACCGCCTCCCCAGCAGCCACCTTACAGCTATCCTACTCCATCGGAACCCTTAACCTTCCCGCCAAGGTAAGAATTTTTTTTTTACATAAAAGTTCAAACATAAATTATTACACTGTATTAGTGATGAGGAAGTTCGAACGAGGCTTAACACTTTAAAAAATGTTATATTGCCTTACGGATACAAAAGTGCAAAAAGTTATTATGATGGTTCTTTGGACAAAAGTATGGATTTTTGATTTTTTGAAAATTACGTACTGATACTATTGATTGTTGTTGGTATTTAGGCCACCTCCAACTAGACCACCACCACCACCACCGACGAGACCTCCTCCCCCACCACCGACGAGGCCCCCACCCCCACCACCGACTAGGCCACCACCGCCACCACCGACGAGACCACCACCCCCACCCCCGACGAGGCCACCGTACGACTACCCAACGCCGCAGCGTCCGTTCAACCCTCCAACCAGCCCCCCGGTGATCAAGACACCTCCTCCTCAGGAACCACCGTACAGTTATCCCACTCCATCGAGGCCGTTCCCACCACCGTAAGTAATTTAAAAAAAATTGCCATCAAATGAAAATAATAAGCCTTTACGGCTGGTACTCAAAAAATAAAATAAAAATGCCGATGAACTTCACGGGTCTGAATTGAATAAGGAACATTATGAATTTATTTGAATAAGGTACTCCCTAAGGTGGTTTCAAAATAATACTTGAGGGTGGGAAACAAAAATATGTTTTACATTTAACTTACGATATTTTTTGTGGAATTTTCATAAATTCATTAAACACCCATAATCCATTTTTTTCTGGTCACTTTACTTTTTATATTTTATAGGCCTCCAACGAGACCCCCACCACCGCCACCGACCAGGCCTCCTCCACCACCACCAACGAGACCCCCACCACCGCCACCGACTAGACCCCCACCACCGCCACCAACGAGACCTCCTCCACCACCAACGTAAGAATTCTCAAAACTATTATTACAGAAGTGAAAGAAATATTACTTCCAAAATTTCTACGAAAATGTCGTTCACCAGGCATTTTTCTTTCGACATACAATAACATATTATGTTTTCTTTTTAATCAACAGGCCAACATCCGGATACAGCTACCCAACACCCAAAATTCCGTTCCCACCACCTCCTCCTCCCCCACCACCAAAGCCCCCCGTAGTCAAGCCTCCACCTCCTCCAACCCCCCCTCCATACCTCCCTCCCCGCGACCCTACGACAAGATACACCCCGCCACCAACCCCGCGCACCACAAGATACGTTCCTCCACCAACCACTCCCCGACCAACGACCAGATATACTCCTCCTCCCCCACCCCCGACCACCAGACGTCCAATTCCCTCCACTAACCCACCGACTTACCTTCCACCTCAAACAACCAGAGCGCCTCCTCCACCAGTTGTCAAAACAACTCGTTACCAACCACCGGTAACCACTCCTCGCCCAACGAGGTACGATCCTCCGATTACCCAACGCACTACCAGATACAACCCTCCACAGACGACCAGATACGTTCCTCCTCAGACCACCAAACCCACTTACCTCCCTCCCCATGATCCCACGACAAGATATACTCCTCCACCAACGGCGCGCACCACAAGATACGTTCCTCCAGCAACCACTCCCCGACCAACGACCAGATATACCCCTCCTCCCCCACCCCCGACCACCAGACGTCCGATTCCCTCGACTAACCCACCGACCTATCTTCCACCTCACACCACCAGAGCCCCACCTCCACCATCTGTCAAAACAACTCGTTACCAACCACCGGTAACCACTCCCCGTCCAACGAGGTACGATCCTCCGGTTACTCAGCCCACCACCAGATATATTCCTCCCCAGACCACCAGATACGTTCCTCCTCAGACCACCAAACCCACTTACCTCCCTCCCCATGACCCCACGACAAGATATACTCCTCCACCAACCGCGCGCACCACAAGATACGTTCCTCCAGCAACCACTCCCCGACCAACGACCAGATATACCCCTCCTCCCCAACCCCAGACCACCAGACGTCCAATTCCGTCTACCAACCCTCCAACGTACCTTCCACCTCAAACTCAGAGGCCAACCACGAGGTACCAACCTCCCGTAACCACTCCACGACCTACCACGAGGTACCAACCTCCCGTCACCACTCCAAGACCCACCACGAGGTACCAACCTCCCGTCACCACTCCCAGACCGACCACGAGGTACCAACCTCCCGTAACCACTCCCAGACCGACTACGAGGTACCAACCTCCCGTAACCACTCCCAGACCGACTACGAGGTACCAACCTCCGGTCACGCCGAAAAAGCCAGAATATCTGCCACCCATCGATCAACCACCTCCCCCAACTCGACCTCCTCCATACCTTCCACCTTCGACCCCAAGGCCAACTTACGTGACCGTCACTCCTCCTCCCTACCCATCGCCCATCTACAGCATCACTCCAAGCACATCGACGCTGCCACCGCCAACTGGAAAACCAGCGCCATTCCCGACTCTCCCTGTGCCCACCGTCAGGCCCAATCTTGGATACAACTACCCAATTCCTGAAATATCGTTCGACTTCCGCAAGCGTTAAGAACAAAAATTGACAATCGAGTCTGCATATTGGCAGACTCGCGAGTGACTAAAGCGCTAGCACTGCCCTCTGAAATTCTTATTGTGAGAATTTTGAAAGTGAATTAAGATTTTTATTTCGTTTATCTTGATTAAAGCTAGCGAAAATAACGCATTGGAACTTGCAGACGAATTAAGGAAACACGAACTATTCGTACATGTATAATTTCTTTTTACTTTAGATCAATTACAATAGCGAATGTCAATATCAGCAGCTGAATGGGAATACAGTTGACAATTCTTTTTTTTTCCTTGTATAGTTGAGAACGTCGAGACGGTTGCGAGATGGAACTTCTCGTAACCGCACTTAATTCATTTTGTTCTCGTTCTTCTGCTGATGCTGTTTTTCTCTCTTCGTATTTTTTTTTTTTTTATATACAGAATAGAGGTAAATGTAATTGACTTGAGAAGCTAATAAAAAAAAGTTTTTCAATATACTGTGTTGTTTTTTCACCGCTATTTATTATCGTTATTATAATTAATACTCTGATGTCATAGTTCTAAAAGTTATTATTAATTGCCCTAATTAATTTTTAAATGGCTGGGGTTTAAAGTATTCCTTGAGTTAGAATAAATAGAAATGAAAAACAAAAGTTAAGCAATTAAATTATGAAGCAAATAAATGTTATAGGCAAAATCATGATCAAAATCATGACATTTTAGAAAAAAACTAAACGACTAGTGCATTTTTATAAAAAATATATAAAATAAAAATACAAAAATGGGAGTCAATTAATCGCAGTGGCGGAAGTATATAAAATACATAACCCGATTAACTTATCATGACGAAATATGTGTTTAATGTACTCAATTCACTCGTTGCAATAATATATTAAAATCGATTCAATGTGCATATATAATATTCGCGTGTACACGATTATTTCACGGAGTATAATTTTGCCGGGCGTCGTTTATGCCTCGGCAAAGTAAGTAGCCCATAAAACTCTCTGAGGTCTCCCCTACCACGCGGGGTTTTCAGCCGCCCCCACGAAGAGAAAGAAATTTTCTTCAGCAACTCAGCGAATAGAGACAAAATAGAGCCAGTGAAAACTGGAGCTGCACTGCGGAATACTGTGTCGAATAATTGTCTTGTGTGGCTTAGTCTTTGTCGGATCGTCGCAAGAACAAGATCGTGAAAAGTGATCACTCTGTTATTTCATACTATTAATTCCCTAATTAATAACACGAGGATAATCAAGCGTACATAATGACCGATTTATCTCGGGCTTTCAACTAATCACGAATAAGCGTCACGATGATAATCGAACACGTATGAACGAATAAAGGACACTGAGAAATGTTCGAAACCGGTCAAAGGTCGGCAATCAGCACTTCGGAGCTCGGACTTTACTCTGATCGTGGCGATCGTTATAATCGAAGCAGATACGGACCTGTAATCCGAAAATTTGTCATTGTAGTTATGGCTGTCGTCGCTGTTGTTTTGGCAAGTATAATATCAAATTTATCAATGTTATCGAATTTAATAAGTAAAATAAACGGAATAAATAAAATAAAAAAATTACTAAAATAAGGCCGAACGTCATCGATGGCCATGAATGACGAAATTAACGAATAAATAAAATTTAGGAATCACGTTTTCTAACGTACACAAGAATAAATAATTATTATGTATATATTGTCAATAAATCACGGTTATTACTACTAAATCAAATAATGAAAAATAAATTAAATAAATTAAATATGACATATTCAGTTTTCTATACGACTGAGACCTATGACAGAATATCTGAATCACTTAACCCTTCTATCTTTCGAGATTTATCACTGATTCACTCGTCACGGTAATTAACGTTAATTAAGAGCGGTGCGAACAAGAGGACGGCTCACGTCGTGCACAGCTCGTCGTTCTCTCCGCGGTTTAGTGGGTTCATCCAATTGTACTTGGCATCTGTGTTGTTCACGCATACAATAATGATGAAAACATCACATTAGGATTGTGGGAAGCGTAAGATCACTGCTACATATAAAACCATGCGCTTTCACTTTTTTTCTCCAAAAGCCAATTCTTCGGTTGAGTTTTATGAACCCTCGTGAGAAATTCCTAATTTGCGGGATTAATTATTGCCGCCTCTGTAATAACATGGGAATATTATCTTCGCGTAAAAAAAATTGATGTCTATGAAGATACTTATTTTATTATAACTATGATGCAAATATTGTTAATCGAAAGCAGGTGAGAAAAAATGAGGACTTTCTCGTCGAGACGCTTAATTTTGCTCTCGTTACCTTTTCTCCTCGCAAATTTTACTGACATACAAAGCATTCTCTGTAAATTCACTCACTTTTTTTGATCGACCATCTCAGATCTACCTCATAATTGGTGATATCAAAGTACCACTGAAAAATAGTCCCTGTGAATTTTTTTAGATTTAGAAACCGAAAATAAAAAAAATAAACATTTTTAAGTGAATATTTCTCGGAAAGTTGCGATTACTGAAAAAAGCAATTTTTGATAGATCAAAAAATTTGAAATAAAAAAAAAATCGCATTGAGTAGTATTTTGATATAATTAATTTTGGAGCAGATCTGAGATGGTTGAGAAAAAAAAGTGAGTGAATTTACAGAGAATGCTTCATATTCGCAGACAAATTAGCCAGTAGCTGATGGCGTATACACGAGAAAAGTGGCTCCTCGCTAAATTCACGAAGCGTGACGACGTGCGCGATGCTCTTGAGCCGCGCGAACGTGATTTCTGCATGTCTTAACATATAGGGCGTTAACAGTGCTTTGACACGGATTAAGCTCTCCCTAACTCATGGAAACAGGGCTAATAACGAGTGAATTAATGCTTTTATGGAAGAGCGAACGCGAGAGTATGGGAAATATTCACGGCTACGAGATCATCCTAATTGTTTTTGGGAGTGCAGGTTATACTAGTGGTTCAGCGAGGCTGCTTACAATTTCATGGTGATGCACTGACAGTACAAAGCGCTCTGTCCGCTTCCTATTTCTTATCTGCTAATTGCTTCGAGATTCATTGTTTCTCTTTTCAAACTGCACATATCTAATAATACGAACAAAAGTATATGCGCTGAAAATAATGGGTTTGTTAAACTAAGAATATGTCCTTTGGTGACAATGTCTCTAACTATTTTTTATGAGTACAGATAACGAAAATAAAAATTTCTTACCGTAACGAAATGTACCTCGTAATTAGTTACGGTAACAAATTTCTTTCAGCATTTGCACTATTTTCTTTTTTTTCAGTGTTTTTGTTTTGTTTTGGAATTACTGTTTTATGAAATTCTACCGTAGTTAATTATGACTTGAGTGATTATTTATATATAAAAAATATATATATATTTTCTTGATTTTTCATTGCATTTTTAAAAAATAGATTGATAATACCGCTCCAAAATGAGCCATCAGTGACAGCGATACTCTTATTTTTAGCCGAATTTTGATTTTTTCTATAAAAAATGAATCTATTATTAATAATGTAAAAATTCTGAAACTTCGTTTAGCGAATACCAAACAAATTTTTATGACTCCTGCGTTCAACGAGAACCGTTTTTTAGGCCGAAAAATAAAATTTAAAAAGCAGAGGGGGCGTAAAAAAATTAATTTTCATAAAAATGTTGATGTTGTTTCGATATTAATTCAAAATTTCATGTTATTGGTACAATAAAATTACTTTAATATTGTAGACGGCAATATTCATTTATGACTTCACGTCGGGGGCATCAGCGAGCAGTAAAGTCAGCCAAGAGACGAAGCATATTTATATCCTGCAAAACGCGCTGAAAAAACCGAACGGGTTTCCAAAAAGACCATCCACGAGTACGATACTTCCTCTCGATACTGAACTCAACAAAACGAGGCCTTTTCGAATGCAGGATCGTTCTGATACTACCAATTCGAAAGAGCTTAATTATGTTGGCCATGAAGCACTCAATTCTCAACCATGGAGCACAGAAACGATGAATTCTGACCCTGAAGTGGGGAGTCACAGTTCGGACATTGCTGAAGTCAGGAAAAGAGTTCTTTCCGACATGGAGGCGACCAACGATGGTGAAAAAGTCGAGGGAAAACAGCTCTTTAATAATCACGCTGTGGTTTATCGAGTCAGACAACGGTATGAAAATTACTTCGATTTAATTACTCTAAATAAGGATACACTCATTTTTTAATTTTATTTAATTTTATTTCACCGTTAAAAAAAAGGTATCAAAAATTTCATAGACCCAATTGTTCCTAATGGTGTTTTGATAATGTGGTAAAATTCTCAGGTCTTAATATGAAAAATTGTAGAAAATACTTTGATTTTAGTATAATATTTTTTTCCATTTAAAAACATTCGAACTTTATCCACAATTAATTATATTTTGGCGTCAAGATTTTTTCACATGGACAAAACACCATTGCAAATAATTAGACCTATTGGTTTTTTTTGCACCATTTTTTTTTCAGTGCAAAAATAAATTTAAAAAACATTTCTTCCCTGCACTGGATGTACTCCCCTCTTAATTAGCTTATACTCTGAGAAATCATAGTGACAACTAATGAGTGATAATTATTAATAGTTAGTCCATGCGACCATTTCTCTCAACTGTCCCATTATTGCTATAATAACTATTATTGCAATGAATTACCGATATTTGCGAAAAAAAATTATTCAAACAGAATTGAAGAATACTTGCATGGACGGACAATTAATGGTCGTCACTTTTTGTCGTTACCAGGACAAAAATGATTTCATTGAAAACCATACATTTTTTTCCGTATATAATTAATGTTAATTAACTGACTTTCGTAAAAATTGTAGATACAAATATCCAGATCCTTCGGAAGAATTTAACGAAGAGGAATCACGTCCAGCGCCGTTTCACTTTGAACTGAAAACTCCACAGCCATCATCATTCAACAGTCGTCCAAAATTTCCCCAATTGACTCAGTACAGATATCCTCATTCCTCGCGAAATATTCAGGACATAATAAAGTACCTTACGAATGATCCGGACGTCACAAATCGTGGCATAAAGTTCACAGGAATTTACGTGAATCCTAAGAAATACGATCTCTATCCGGAAGTCGGAGAAATGATGGCCAACAGCGACAGACACGAATACCAATCCGACGGGACACGCGACGAAGACGATGACGAAGAAGAGGACGAAGAATTTTCGGAGAGCTCGCGGTACGCAATAGGAAACAATGAGGATCCTTTTTATCCTTACAAACCGACGCATCCAGCGGATGTTAACCTCCTGGCACCGTCGAACGTCAGGTCGGTTTGTCCGGATTGCTCTTAATTATTATCTTGTCACCAGAAAGTAAATTTCGATATTTAAAAAAATTTCATTACCATCAGGAATTTTTATATCCAATTTATATTATTATCAAAGATTTCACTTTTAACATTTTTGGTAAAATTCTATTTTTATAATTTCGCCAAACATATTTGTATAAAAAATTTGATGTTCTTCAAAATTTTCGTTATATTTATATTTTAGAAAATTTTTCTTCAAATAAATTGCCAATAATTTCCAAAATGTAGTTTCTTTTATTTTGGACTCTCATACAAAATCCACCTGGAATTTTTATCATTTTTTCCAAAACTAATCCAGACCAACTTTTCGAATGTAATAATTAATTCTGCTTGCAGAAAATAATTCTCAATTTCAATGATATATTTTGTGTATTTAAAAAATGCAATTTATGATTAACTTGACGAGTTATTTCTGCAGATTTTCGCCATTGGGAACGCACAGATACAATGCTCACTATAATCCGTACTTCCCAAGGCCTACGATCAATTATGCCAGGCCATTGCTTCCAATTCCGATGCAAGAGGTGCCGCAATTTAGCGACAATACACCTGCTTACTCTTCGGGTAGTTACGGCAAGAAGAGGAAACCGAAACCCTTCAGCGTCATGCTGGATATTTATCCGATAACCGAGCTGGACGAACAGCCGAATAACAAAAAAATATCGAGACCAAGGCCACCGGTCACTGCCGAGGAATATGATCCTAGAAGACCTCTGGGCTACAATAGAGGCCAGAGATATTATCCTGCGCCTCAGGCACAACCAATTCCACTCGTCGCTGTCCCGGCAAGTCAGTCCTTACTCAGCGAAGAGGAGGAACGACAACAGATGATATTTCATTTAAATTTGTATCCGAGAAAAAAGAACAAGCTGAATAGGTGAGATTTTTATGAATCCTAACGATGATTAATGTCTCTTGTATTCATGAAGACGACAAATGCGTTAGACATGCCCTTGAAAATTGACGTACAGTTATAAAACAAAAAAGAGAGGAAAAACAAAAATAACAATTCTAGTTCACGTCTTAGCATAAAATACTTGAGATTCTTAAGTGGTTCCAATTTTAAAATAACTGTGATACAGGTTTTTTTGATTTTCTCCTAAGTTTTTATGAATTTTGAAGGTACATTTAAAAAAATGATTTCAGAAACGATATAATTCAAAGATCCGGATCAATGAGACCGGAAGACCATCAGAAGTTCATGCACAGCGTGATGTCACCTTTCGATGCTATAACAAAACAACTGACAGATCATTCGACCATCGAGGAATCAAAGTATGAAGAGGTGGATCTTCCGGATACGACGAGTTTGCCATACGAGCAAAATTCTTCAAGTATGGCAACTGAAGAGGATCAGCCCGAAGGCAATGTTGATGAGCAGAATTTTAGTAGCAATGATTCCACGAGTTACGGAAATGACGAAGAAATCGACAATGAAAATTCGACTTCCACGGAAAAAAATATTTCTGATCAAGCCAATGAATGCGCGAATTGTCTGGACTCGGAAAAACCGAAGAAAAATGTGTCTGCTAAGGATATCGACACTCCTGAGGGATTTCAAGCTTTCGCTGACGGACTTTTAGCCACGGACTAGAATTCAATTAAACGGGCAATAATGAAAATGGTTTTCACTGCGTCCAGTCGAATTGCGACGACACAAAAGTCTCGTGAATCAGTAGTGATTAATCCAAGACATCTTTATTGATGGGTGGCTGTAAAAAAGAGAAAGCCGCTGATGACCAAGATTTCTCTGTGGGGTTAATTAGTGTAATTGCGCCGAGAGAGTTTCGGTATCTCGCAAGATAAATACACAACATGTGATATCGTTTTAGTTCATGGTCTCGTGGACCCGTAAGCGTGCGAATTTTCTAGCGTGAGCAAAATTTTTCTCTTCCCACTTGTTCCGATTTTCTGAACGGATTTTAAAAAATGCTTCATGGTCTGGTGGACACGTAATCGTGCGAATTTTCTAGCGCGAGAACAATTTTTCTCTTCTCATTTACTCTCGACGTCTGAGAAAATCACTAAACAAGCTTATTAACAATCATCAACTGCATGAAAATCGCGTTTAAATCACCGTAACTTTGACACATTCACGAAAATGATATCCGTCAAAATCTTCAAAGATCTTTTATCCTAATTGTTACGTTTGTTCTTGTTCTCCAAAGCGTTACGTCAATTAAAATTTTTCAAACACGTCGCGTTTGATCTGTTATTTTTCTTTAGGTTTCTTTTTTTTTATATTAATACTGTAAAATGTACATTTTATTAATTGGCAATACTTAAATACGATTTATGATACAACGGCAAAATCGCCACTTATTAATACTTTTTGAATATACTTTTAAAAAATATTGTTGAATGTACAGTTTCTCGTTATTCGTCACTGTTTCACATGAGGAATACGACAAAAATCTTTATGTATTTTTATAACGTAAGGGAAATGTGATTATTCACTCGATTCTGGATCGTCCGTGAATCACATTCAACACTATGAGCACCAATCTTCTTTCAACGGAGCTTAGTGATGGCCACTGTGATTTATGCTTCATCGCTTCACGCTCTGGACAACGTGCTCGGATGATAGAGAGTCGTATCCGCTCCCCACTCGTATGGACCTTCGTGAGGCCCAAGAGTTACCATCGTTCCGGGTCCGATTGTTCCCAGCGTCGTGTGCGACTGGGCATTGAGCATTCCAGGACCCGAGGAAACGTAACTGAGTGCGGGTCTCGATTGTTCCCTGAGACGAGCGTGCTTCACTTGCCTCTTGTACCTTGAAGAGAAATTAAATGTGTTTTCAAAGATTCATTATAATTATGGGTCAGATTCAATCAGATTCTGTTAACAATTTGACAGGACAGCAAAAGGAGAACAGACCATTTTTGCTAGCTAATTATACACATTCTGCAAGACTTCCGGTTACTACAATTTCGACTAAGATCCGTGTAACAGGATATCTTTTAATGATCAAGATCATCAAGAATACTCACGTGAGGATGATGAGGTTCATATTTTAGCAGAGGTGAAGTAAAGTGAAATTTTTCGCTTGAGGCGTTGAGAAAATTAAATACGATTTTATGGATACTAATTAGAGTTCAGAATCCGCGGAACAGTGTCAACCAACAAAAATTAAGTTACAAAAATGTGCAGAAACGTGGCGTTAAACTCTTGGTGAATTCATAATTTTACAATAACAGAGTGCAAGAAAATAAGAAAAAGAGAAAATTTTCAATTATCGTTTGTGAAATGATTTGAACATTTTTGGGAGTTCGGGGACGACTTTTTTTAAATAAAAAAATACAAAAGTTTTGTAATATGTACAAATGCGGTTTGATATTATTATTATTAATAATTAATAATTTCTTACTTGGAGTGCATGCAGCAAAGTGCGCAGCTGGATATAATGGCGGCAACTCCTACGAGAGCCGCAATAGCGAGTACCCACATTTGCGTCATGGACGCATCCGCGCGAGCAACGACAGCCGCGCAATGTTGCACCTTTTCCACGTGAAATCGGTCGTAGACTTTTTTCAGCTCCTCATTCTTTGGATCCCGAAGAAGGGCCTTCATTTCCTCAAGATCGTAGGCCTCTCTTCCGACCATTTGAAAGCAGGAGCTCGTCGAGGAGAAGTCCAAGGAATTATCGTCCTTGGAGTAGAATTGCGTGTCGTAGACATTAACGGAGATCGGTAAGGACAAGGCTTGTTGCACAGCTCTCTCAAAATCTTCCAGAGTCTTTCTCACTTCAACCGGTGGTTTTGAGAAGACGAATTTGAGCATGTCCCTATCACGAAGCAAGAAAATCCTCAGAGTCACGTTCGTTTCTCTTCCAGGAGTCATAGAATTATTAGCGGTGATCGGTATCTCCATAAAACCATCGGAGTATCCGGCCATTGATCCTGTCGTTCTTAACTCTCCGGTTTCTGAGTTGAGGGTCAAATACGAAGGAATTTCCCTTTTCGACATGGAAGGTTCGGACAACGAAGTGAAGGAAACCTTTCCCATTAGATAATTAATCGGTAAGGCATCCGAATCCTCGTCGTAAGCCTCTAAAGTAATGAGACTCGTGTCGATCGGCACATTTAACCTGACACCGAGCGTGATGTTGTCCTTCCGGAACTTTGGTTTGTTATCGTCGATATCCACCACTTTTATCAGCACCTGTCGTTCCGAAGGATCTTGCCGATTGTAGGGTTTGGGTACGACTTCCAATTTTGAGATGGGATACTTGAAACATTTGACAGTTAGCAAGTGCCGGTCAAGCGCTTCTCTGTCCAATCGGCCTGCCGATTTTATGACGGCCGAATTGTTCTCCAGCCGCTCTACGAGAAAAAGACCGGCTTCGTTGCCGTAAATTATGGCGTAATCGATCATCCCATTCTCATTGATATCCTCGTCGATCGCCTCGACGATTCCGACCTTAGTACCGATCGGTACTTCTTCAAGAACGTTCAGTTCGATCGGCGGACTATCGAGGTTTCGTTTGAAGTGAGGCTTGTGATCGTCAATATCGTTAACGATCACTTGAAGAACTCTCGTGGCCTGTTGAGGTGGATCTCCTAGATCCTGAGCCACGATTATGAGATTGTAACTGTCCTTCGTCTCGCGATCGAGCAATTTTTTAGTCGTTATCAAACCGGTTTCCGCGTTAATTCTGAACGCACTTGCGTCGTTGCCGAAATTACCGTCCTCCAGGAATTTAAAGGTTATTCTGCCGTTCGGCAGATTTGGATCGTCGGGATCCGAAGCCACTACTTGAAACACCGGACTACCGATCGTTGAATTTTCGGATATGTAAGCGATCTCCTCGAGAGTTGGTCTGATGAAAAGAGGCACACCATCGTTGCTCACTACATCGCCGATGTAAAGGATCAGCAGCACGTCGCTGTAAAGCGCAGGGACTCCAGAATCCTGAGCTCGAACTCGCATGTTGTAGGGCTCGGTTCGACCCTTTCCAGTGAGTTTCTTTGCTGAGGATATCTCACCGGTCTCGTGATTTATTTTTAGGAGCCCTAGAAAGAAAAAATATAAAATATTAAAGACTTTAATAACCAAATAAGCAATAATGAAGGATGGAAATTACAATCTTACATCCTCGATACATTTACAGGAAATTGATGATGATTGCGCTCACCAGACCAAATTTTTCCAAAGTTTTATTAAAATAAGAAATAAATGAATAAAATACATAAACGATTAATAAGCTTAATGAGTCAGGAAGTCAATCTATTGAACTGTGAATACAAAATAATACGTTACGTACCATTAGCCTCGCCTTCGTCGATGATCTCGAAGTGAATCAATCCACCATTGCCCTCATCAGGATCGGTTGCAGTTATATTAACGATGCTGACACCCATTGGAGCATTTTCAGGAATCACAGCAGTGTAAGAATCCTGCGGAAAACTAGGAGCGTTGTCATTGACATCAAGCACATCAACGGTGACAAGGGCTCTGGTGGTTTTTTGTTCAACGCCTCCTTGAGGCATATCAGAAGCTACAACATAGAACCTCAGCACCGATTGCCTCTCCCTATCCAATGTAATATTCTTAGCGATCTGAATATTCCCACTAATCGAATCGATCTCAAAGAGATTGGCATTTTCTCCGGTCAGAGCGTATCTGACTTCACCATAGCCTCGTTTAACTTCCTGCTGTGTATTCGAACTGTCCATGTCCGTAGCTCTGACGTTGACAACAATTTTTCCAGGTTTCGATGACTCGAGTACAGAAATCTTGTAGTCAGCATGACTAAATATCGGACTATTGTCGTTGGTGTCTTCGACTTGGACTATGACCGTCGCTTCGGACATTTTTCTTGTGATGTCATAATCTTTGGCCAGTGCACGAACTTTGAACTTTATGAACTGTAACATCAAAGCATAAGAATGTGATAATCAATGAAACAAAGCAATGAAATCGTTCGTTCTGCCAATTAGGCATTCGATTACCTTCTGACTCAAAGACTCGTAGTCCAATCTCTTGCTGAGCACGACATTTCCACTCTGAACTCCGACGTTGACGTATCCTTCATCATCTTCTTCGCGTACAAGCTCAAATCTCTGAATAGGCCATCCAGTTGTAGGTTCTTTGGCCGAAAGCATCAGAAGAGTCGTTCCCAGAGGTTGCTCTTCAGGAACTGTGACTCTGATGATAGGATTATTGGGCGACCAGCCAGAATTCATGAACGTTGGATTATCGTCGCTGTAGGCTTGAATGTAGATCGTGACCTCGACCTCAGCGACTTGTTTCTCCTTGTCCACGACAGCGTTTAAGTCTTTGGCTTGAACAGTCAGGATCACCACAGCAGCGACCTGATAATCAAGGACTCGGTTCACAACGATTGAACCTGACGTCGAATTTATCCTAAAAGCGGTTTTGTAGTCGTAAGGAGTTGTGCTTTTCAATGCAACTCCAGTCTTGTCAACTGCTTTTATAGGTTCGATTATGGAATACTCAATGTTGGAATCGGAATCAGGATCGGTCGCTGCCACTTTGATAACCTGATCATCTACAAAAAAAAATCAAAAAATCAATCTCTCAATTTAGCAGTGAATTGTCTTTTTTCTTAATTGAGAATCTGAAATGGTTTATAATTCGAATTGCAGCAGAATATCATAACGATCAATTCACCGACTTACCGATCGCAGCTCTTTCGGACACGTAAACCAGATATGTTGGCTTTTTGAACACAGGCGGTTTATTATTGACGTCCAAAACGTTGACAGTAACCGTAGTTGTTGCTGTCTCTCGAACTGGAGTTCCAGAATCGACAGCGTAAACTATAACTTCGTATTTATCTCCTCCAGTCTCTAGATCAAGTCTCGCGTCTGGAGAAACGGTGATGATACCAGAACTAGAACAGTTTGAGTAGGATAAAAAATCGCCGAGGTATTGATCGGTCTAATTAGTTTGCGGATGGTACCTGGAGTCGATAACGAAGTTGTCTTTAGCTCCAGAAGCGATATAATACTGCAAAAGACTGTCTCTTCCATCAGGATCATTTGCCATGACTTTGATGACTTCAGTGCCTGGAGTAGCGTTCTCCAGAAGTCGAGCTCTGTAGCTATTGGGTCCTGGAGAGCCTGCTTTGTAATTTCCCCGGAAAACGGGCTTCTGGTTGCCTGGAACACCGACGCGGATTACAAGTTTCGCTTCCGAGTAAAGCGGAGGTTTTCCAGCGTCAGTTGCCCGAACTTCCAGCTCGTAAATGCCGCGTTCAGTGTCTCCAGACTTGGCTGGAAGAAGCATCGTAACTTCGCCGGTGTCTGGATGAATCTTGAAGACATTTTCGGTCATACTGTTGTGACGTCTTATGGAATATATGACCCTTCCATTTCCATGGGTCGGACCATCGATGTCCGTTGCTCTGACGAACATTTGGGGCTCGAAGCTCGTGGCACCTTCGCGAACCGTTCGCGAGTATTCTTTCTGCTCGAAAATTGGCACATTGTCGTTAATGTCTTCAAGTTCAATCAGCACGTTCACGGTGGAGACTCTTCCTCCTCCGTCTTTAGCTTCCATTGTCAGGGAATAAGACTTTTGGGTCTCGTAGTCCAATGGCTTCGCTAGAGAGATTCCACCTTCTTTCGAATCTGTCCGGAACTTGTCCGCACCGAAACCCCGAAGAGTGTAGGTTAATTCGCCGAAGGCTCCGCTATCGAGATCCTTTGCCACTACGTCCCCAAAATTCGTTCCAGGCTTCGCGTTCTCGGGAATCGACAGCTTGTAAACTGATTGGGAAAATTCTGGAGCGTGGTCGTTGGCATCCATCAACATTATGTGGACTCTCGAGGATGCCGCCTTAAAAATTAATTCAGCAATTAGTTGTCGAAAATTCAATGTATGAATAGAAATAAGATATGCTAGAAAAAAAATAAATTTCACTCGAAAAAAATCGTGATAATCCTGGCAACTATTCAGTGACAACTATTACGATTTCGAATTACTTGCAGAAAAGTTTTTTATAGTAAAAAATCTAAAAAGTATAATTATCAAAATAGCTACTTCAATTAATAATTGTCATAGACTGTCACTTTGATTTACTTACGAATAAAAACCAAACTTACGACTCTTTCACCAACAATGGCAACGACATCGAATTCCAGTTCTCTTTTCGCTGGATCATCGACATCATAGTCTAGTACACTGCTGTCGCTGGCTCTAATTACAACCGGAACTCTGCCCTGAGCGTTTTCAGGGCTAACGGTGAAAGCATTGCTTATTCCAGGATAATTAGGAGCGTCTCTGAGCGCCAAAACAAATTTAGCATTGTCGCCTACGTCTTCGTCGCTCACAACCATGTTGAGCCCTGAACAGAAAATAGAAAAAATATTTATCAATAACAAATGTCCCTGCCATATTTATTAAGTATTTTTGAGATCAACTGTTCATTGACAATTCACCTGGAAGAGGAGTTCCCATCCCAATGTCTTCGAATATTTTAATATTGAAGTAATTCTCGTTGAACATTGGCGACAAGTCGTCGACGTCAGTGATGACAATCGTAACTACCGACGTTTCCGTGTCCGCTGGAATCTCTTCGTTTATTAACTCAGTTGCTCTCACGCGAAAACTATAAATTCCACCGTCGTGAAGTATCCTCGGATTTTCACGATCGAGAGGAACGCCAGTTGTGAGGAGAGTACCAATCGCTATATCTCCGTCTCTGGACGTTTTCAGCTCAAAGTGCTTGAGGTCGTCGTCCTCCAGACTCAACAAAAGTGGTCTTGATTCACCGGTGTCACCGTCACGTGCTCTCACTGTCAAAACTGTGTGTCCTTTTGGTGTATTTTCTGGTATAGCTGCACTGTATGGAGCGTTGAGGAAAGTTGGAGGTTGGTCCTGAAAGCATCCCAATTATCACCTTGTTAATTAATATGAATTATTAATAAACTATAATGAGAATGAATTTTAATATTGATTTTTAATTACATTCTCTATATTTTAGCTGTACACCTTCTATTTTAATCTTGTTTTAATTCTGATTCATGCTTAAATGCTTGTAATTCTGATTTGCTACGATTCTTAAGAAGCCAAAAAATGTGCAATGTTTAAAAAACGCCATAAAAATGAACTTGTGCTTTTAGATAAATTATTATCTGCTTCTGCTGCTTTTTCATGAATGTACATTTTTTTTAACGATGAATTCATAAAGTACCTGAACGTCAATAACGTCTACAGCAACAGTAGCTCGTGCCTGAAGCCTTTTAGCCGGATCGCTGGCTCCGTCAGTGGCCAAGAGACTTATAAGGTAAGAATTTCTCCTCTCATAATTCAGAGGCTGTGCTATAGTTATCCTCACGTCGTATTTTCCTTCCGTAACCTGGAAGAGAGCAACGCGTTTTAGAAAAGCTGTTATAATTCATCCAAAAGGCGATTTATTTTTGTCAGTCAATTATTTTTAACAAGTGGAAGACTTGCGGAACTTTAACGAACTTTAATGAACTATTGCAAACCTGTTCGGTGGAGACTTGGAAAGTCGAGCATGTATCGTCGTCCTGCGACGCGGGAACACATTTTACGTCGACGTCAGCGTTCACTCCACCGTCGCGATCGGTTACGACGATCGTTCCTTCCGGTAACAACAGTCCACCGATCCTTGCGCTCTCCAATACTCTCGTGGCGTACGGCCGACCATGATAAACCGGTGGATTATCATTCTCGTCGAGAACAGCGATTTCTCTTCGAAGCGAAACTGTGTTCGGCTCCGATCCGGCGATACCTTCGTCTGCAATGTCGAATTAAAAAAATCATACAAATTTGGGACTTTTAAATTATGCTAAATAGTGATTATATTTTTACGTATCAGAAAAATTGCCATTTCTGAGACGCTTTAAGACGAAAAGTCTTTGGTAAATTCAAAACGATCTGGAGATCGATTTGTTACCATTCTTTTTACTAATTTGACTACAATTTGTGACTTGGTTTCAGCAAATTTTTATGAGAAACAGCCCAAATTAGTCAAATCCTATAATTTTTAATCCCAATCGTCTTAAAAAATTTCTGTAATGAAATTTTTGAAAAAATATCGAAAGCTGTCGAATAATAAACCACTTTTCTCAAAAATTTGAAACATTCTGGATCTCCTGACATGAAAATCTCGGAAATTTTTATTTTTATTTTCTTGCAAAGAAAACTTTCTCTACGGAGAAGAAAAATCTATGACTTTTAAATTATGGCATCTTGTAAATCAATGCTACGGTTGTGACAAACGTTGAACTTACCGGTTATGCTGATTATTACTTCGATGAGGTCCTGAGTTTCTCTGTCAAGCGATTTCCTTAAGGTAACTATACCGGAATCACGATTCACCGTAAAGTACTCGCCACTGATCGAATAGTGAAGTCGCGATCCTTCAGGATCTTCGCCTCGTAGGGTGTAGACTGCTGAACCTGGTGGTGTACTTTCCGGCACGGCTAATCTCGCCATGTCGCCATGTTGGATAAAATGCGGTGCTCTGTTGATTACCTGAGCCCATATTGGGACACAGGTAGTCACTAGTAAGAGCAGACACAGTCGCATCGTCACCTGAAGAAGCATTTTAACGATTCAAGCGATTTCAAGTGGACGTTCACTTAGAACAATGAAGATTATGCCTGTAATTATTTTCAGGGTCGTAAACATCCCATAACTTTAATTTGTACTAATAAAACTTGTAAATAAACTTGTAATTTCAAGAAAAAAAAATCCTGGAGAAAGTGCAAGGTATTTATTTGCCCCATTATTTATTACTCTTCTTTTTATGGCATATTAATTTACGTGGAAAGGAATAATATTTTTTATTATGTAAATTTTATTTTTTATTTTTATTTCCACAAATTGTTTACTTCGTATGAGAGAAATTCTAATGTGATAAGTCACAAATAAATTCGTATAAATTCTAATTATTCTTCGGAAGGTCAATTAGGAGACACGGTTTTTTAAATTGGCTTCGATTGAGGAATACATCAGATGATACAATTTGTAATTTAGATTTCAAAAAATATAATATTTACCAGTGATTTTCGGTTTTTGTTAATTTGTTTTAATTGCCTAGGCCACGTGAAAAAAGTGACACACGGTCGTCACCTTGAAAGATATTTAAATTACTTATCAGGTGAATGTCATGATTTTCGGGTCGGTATTTTGCCTGTTGCAACTTTAGAAACCGGTGGATAAGGATAACGACAGCAACTGGTTCTGTCTACTACTCTTGTAATGTAAGAAAAAGTGATTGCAACGTGCTGAGCTACCGCAGTGACGTGCCACGTTCGTCTGAATTCTATAAAGCATTCTCCGTCAAATCAGCCATTTTTTCGACCACCTCAGATCCGCCCAATAATTGGCTATATAAAAGTACCACTCAAAATCACTCTATACGAATTTTTTCAAACATTTATTCCAATATTTTATTTGAAAAATTAAGTAACACTAAAATGAAATTTATTTCAAACGATGCAATTCTATTTCATTTTATTACTGATGCAGAAATACTGCAACACAAAATCACAAATTTTGTGTGCAGAGATTTTTTTAAATGGATTTTAGTTTCCGAAATATGGTGACTAAAAGAAATTGTGTTTTTTTAAATACAATATTGAAAAATCTGAAGAAGAAAAAATCATTTCGAGTGCCTTTTTGCGGTAATTTGATAAGACCAATTATGGCTCTGAAATGGTCGAAATGATAAGTGGATGAATTGACAGGGAATGCTCCATATGTGTACTACACGGTACTCGTCGTGAACATACGGTCACAGTGAAAAGCCGTTAGAAATTAGATTCCATTTCTGGCGCAACAAGAGGAAGACGAACAAGGCGTCACGACAGACAGAAAAAGTTGAAGACACTTGGTTTTTGTGCAGCAAATTGTACCGGTCTGTAAACTGTTAAATAAGACTATATTGACCCGATGAACTTTTATATCCCAGAGTTGTTAACCTTCATTATTTTCTTCAAATAAATAAACATTCTTATACCATAATTAGTATAACAATAATTGATTTGCAGTTACTATGTCTAAAGAATATTCAAATTTCTCAATGACTGCCGAGTAAATAAATATTTTTCCAAACTGAGAAAAAATGTTGATTGATTGCATTTAAAAAAAAATTGTAATCAATAAAAAGGCATTTATCAAATTTTAATTCGTCCAAAATTCATTCAGATTATCATAAGCGAAAGCCGAAAAACTCAATTTAAAAAAATTGTTTTTCATTCAGATGAAAAAAAAATGGCACGTTTTATATTTTATTACGCTAACAGAATTAATTAGATAATTATCTAACCGATTTAAGTGTGTACGTTATGCATAACTCTTCGCTGAGAATAATCAAGCAAACGCAATCTCATCCAGCACACAATCATAAATCTCATTACATTTCAAAAGTTTCATTCCATTGAAACGGTTTTTCGTTTTTTTTTTTTTTTTTTTTTCTCGGTGTGTCTGGGTCTAATTCTTATCTTCGCTCCAGCGCTGGAAACGTAGATATAGGCATTGCAATCCAACTTAAGAGCCCGTGAGTCGTAGGAGCTAGCAAAAGACTTTCTAGATTTATAGAGCCTCGCGATTCGAGCAGACTACAACGAGCAACTGCCTGAAACTTCTGAAAGGGAGTTCAGTCTCGGCCATTTCTCGCTCTCTCCCCTCTCTCCCTCTCTCTCTATGCGTTCCCGCGTTGCGCAACTCAATTGTCTTGGGGATAAAGGTAAGAAGCTAAAAGGTAGAGAATACTTTCGCAGTCTCATAACTATTCCATTATTACATACGTACATGGACATGTAAATAATATACCTACGAGACTGGGAGCGTTTTCCCACCATTTAAAATCCGATAATAACAGGTAATCCGTAAAAAATAATATCTTAGGGTAATAAGCATTCTTTAAAATTTATCGTGTAATTAAAATTATTAAATGGAAAAAATGTGAATGACTTGGTAAAATGTATCGCAACGTTACTCTTATTTTAATTATATGATAATAAATCACATCCCTAATGAAAATCATATTCCATCAAATTGAATCATTGATTCAATTCATTTAAATAAAATGTAATAATAGAAGACTACATTTACAACAAAAATCACATTTTCGCCTGAAAATCATATGTAATTTTTATTTTCATTTAATATAGATAGTCGTAATTAAAAATGGAACGCCTAGAAAATGAATTTGGGAGTGCATCATCTCTTTACGATTATTTACACACATTTATCGATTTGTCTCGGTTGGCTAGTGAGTAAATTGACAAAGCACCGGTCACTTATTTAATATTTATATGTATGTATACATATTACCGTGACTCCTCGTGAATAAAAGCGATTATGGTACATCGCAAGCCGAGGAGTTCACTCGGTGTGTAATTTGCCAGTTCTCTCGTGCGTGCAGCCGAGTATCTACATCTACCTATAGATTAATGCTTCTACATTGCAGTTCGAACGCGGAAGCCACGATCCGAAGGTCTCGTAGAGATTTCGTGATTATCCACTTATTAGGATAGAGATCGTGTACCGAGAGCATTTATACGTGTGTAGTACGTTCACCGGAAGTGGAAAAACGACTATCATAACTCGACGTAACTGGTTTTCGTTTTGATTTTTTTATTCATCCATAACTGCAATTATTGATAAAGCAAAAAAAAGATGATAAGTAAATGGGAGAGAGAGAGAGAGAGAGAAATATATAGATCGGCACAAAATCCTGTTTTCTGTCACGTTCGAGTTGCTGCTTCACAACCAAACGCGGAATGCCAGCAGCGAGGAGTAGAGTAACAGTCTGTACCGTACCAAACACGAACAGGATTTGCATTATGCTCGACCTAGCTGAATGAACCGGTAGTGGAATTCAAGAGCAAACGAGCCTTCCAAGCTTCGTGCCTTTTGCCTTGCGTTGACCTCATCCATAAACAAGTTTCAAGCATTTTTCATTTTAACATTGTTACATTAGGTATTTTTAATAAAAATTGTAAGTAACATTTTTCAAATTACTATAATATGTGTTGGATATGATATTTTGGATTTTTAGTGTGACTGCAATTATCAACTGACATATCAATGTTTTGTGAGCCTTTTTTGCCAATGCAAAAATTAATATTTTGAATGTAGATAAACTTGAAGAGTGTTCATTTCTAGTACCAATTGGTATTTAGAAAAAAAATGATTTATGGAAAATTCTTGTCCACTATAATCATGATCTAACATGTTGAATGTGCCTTTTAATTTGCATTCACCTCGAGATAAATTTACTAGATGTTTATGCTTAATGAATTTTTTCTTCTTGTTGTAATCAGGATTGTATAATTATCCATGTGCCCATATTTATGCTGAACACCCATCACAATACACAAGAAAATCACCTAAAAAATAATTCCCATACAATGTCACCCATAATAAAAATAATATAACAATATTTTTTGCGCCCTTATCTACAATTCGATACCATCGAATATTCATTAAATTATACTTATGTGTAAACACAAAATCTTCTCTACAACGTTTAAAATGAAAAACCACTTGTTTCGCCTTGTCGATTCCCAAGAAGAAGTGTCATTTCCATGGTACATTGCAGAGAGTTCTACCATAAGTGCAATAATGCAAATCGTTCAAAATTAAGTAATAATAAATTGTATTTGTCAAGAAAATTACACTTCTGCCCTAAAAACTCATGGAAAATGTGCAATGAACTCCCCAAAAAAAACAAAATAATAATTCCCATACAATATTACCCATTAAAAAGTTGATTTAATACTTTAGAAAAAAATATATATTGTCAGCCGAAATAAATGGGAAATTTATTTGCAGATATTCCGCCTTGTCCGTGCCCAAGAACCAGTATTGTTTCTATGGTACTTGCATGGTACATTGCATAGGCGGTACTGCAGCGCGTTCTGTGTAAGGGAACTCCCTCAACCGAGCATTGAAATCCCCGGGCGTTTGGGCCGCTCGCGAGAGAAGTTGACTCGTTTTACCTACGTAAAGAAGACTTTTTGGCCAGCGACGAAACTTGTCCGTAGTGGCGCTACTAATCGTCGCAAAAACATTATCCTCCTCTGGTATCTGCCTATTATTATTGCCCATGCTTAAGGGGAAAGGTGCTGTTCGGTTTTCGCCTCGGAGCGATGACACAGTCGCCTCAAAATCGCGTTTCATCGATCGGATCGATATTCCAAAAATCCCATTCCTACTGTATCGACTCTCCCAGTGTTAGCCCATGGTTTTTTATAACTGTCCGCGCCCGGATCTCGAACAGCCGTGACTTAATCGTAATGAAAGAAAGAAAAAAAACACCGTTACTCTACACTAGCTGTACTCGCGTTACGTTACTCGCGTGGAATTTCCGGTAGAATGTCGAACGGTGCTCAGCTGAAGCGCGAAATTGAAAAAAAAATAAAAATAAAAATAAAAAATCCCTTGGTCACAATTTCCCCTGTATATTCCCTAATAAATTTGATTCACCTTAAGAATTGTCTGGGCTATCGTTTTATGCAATAATAATTGCATAAAAGTTTCACGATGATTTGTGAAAAAAATTCCAAGACAATGAAATTGATTTTTTAGGGGGAGGAAAAAATATTTTCAAATATTTCCAGTGACTCACCAGGTCATAAGTTAATCCCAAATCCTTGATTATATCGTGTGCACAAATTTCACCTCATGATCGTCACAAATAATTGGTAATGTGTGTGGGTTTTTAGGACGACATTGATAAATATGTTTGAGTAGGTCGTTGAAATAGGTCGTTTTTGTTGGCGCGGATATCACGAGAGCCAAGAGGCTACGAAAAGGCAACCGGTGTCCGCGAGGCTATGGACAGGCGCGCACTGCATCGTGTAAGAAGGTATGCGGCCTCCGCTCGGAGAGTGGAAGGAATGGAGAGAGGAGACGCTCGCCGTCGGCACTTGGAATAAGGAGAGACCTACAGTGCGTTCGTGGTAACTCACCTGGGCCCGAGTCAGGTAGATGACGATTCGCTGCCGGGATCCCTACGCTCTTGTGCATGGCTCTTGGATCACCAGGTGAAACACGCAGACGAGAGAGTGAAATAATGGGAAGGGAAGTTGTACTGCACTTTGGAGTTGAACGGGCGATGGCCAACATTTTAGGCCAAAGCTCACCGAAATTTTTCAAATAATTATATATTATTATTTTCCTGTAATTTTGTAATAAAAATTTGGTGGTTTACCAATTAAACGTAATGTAAACGAAGGGAACTTGTACTGGAATTGAACGGATTATGACAATTTTTTATCAAATTTTATCAGAAATTTAAAAATATATATATTTTTTTTGGTAATTTTTTAATAAAGATGTTATAGAAAATTATTGAATGGAGGGAATTCAGTCAAATTTAGTGGTTTATCCACTGAATGTGACATAAATGTAAAGAAGTTCTGCTGCTCTTCGAAGATGAATGGGCCAATTATTGATCAAGACTTATCGGAAATGGAAAAAATGTATTATATACATTTTTTGGTAATTTTTTAATGAAGGTCTATATTGAAAATGATTGAGGGGAGGGAGTCCGGTAAAATGTGATGGTTCATTCACTATACTTAACGTAAACGTAGGGAAATAGTACTGCTCTTCGGAGTTGAATGGACAATGGTAAATTTCGGCCGTACTTTACTGGCAAACGCTGAAGAGCACTGTTGCTTCGCACTGATAAAATCTTTATTGCGTTTGCTGCTTAACTCTCGCCTCAGTGAACGCCTTAATGTACATATATATATATATATATAGCCTCTTCGAGAAAGGTCGTGGAAAAATATCGAACTATGCAGAAGCAAAGGCATCTTGGTTTATAAATAGAATTTGATCATCTCTTATTCTAGCAATATGAAAGCTACATATTTTCAATCAGTTATTGTGAAAACGTATTTTTTTCAGAGTCAGACTAAAAAAAAACAAATGCTTCTGGATTTCTTATTTTTTTAAACCTCAAATCTGCCTTTTTATTTGCAGTGAACCAATCATTTTTTTTTCATACTTTCGGATTAATAAAAATTAAATAAATTTTCTACGAAAAAAAGGAATATAGAAAATTTTATGAATAGCTTATTAAAAATAATTACGTATGGTTTTTCGAGTGGCATTTAAACAATAAAACATCTCAACCTTTTATGCTTCAATAATCATAAAATTGTTTCGGCACGAAATTCTAATTGAATTCTCAAAGTTCATCTTAACGTAGTTGATTAGGAAAAAACATGAAGTAAGGGAATAGCATGATTCTCACCGAGTTTACATTGCGCTGCAGCATCAGTTACTACGCTGCATGTGATCGCACAACCTGCATGAACCATACTCGACGTACTCGCGTAATGAACTATCTGTAACCCACTTCTCACGACGTACAACTCTCTTTCAATCCAACTATTTTCTTTCTCACGCAAATTGCACATTTGTTGAAAAGTTATGTCGCGTAATCGTTGATTCAGTAGATTGCGTGACATAAGCCAAATCATTAGATAATTATTCTCTAAATAAATAAAGCATAATTAATAAATCGATGGTTGAAATCCGAATAAATTTTTGAAACTGCTAATTTCGTTATTACACCAGAATTTCAGATTATCTATTTATTTGTTGTTGATGCTTTAAACCAAAAAGTTCCAAGACCGAAAATGTGATCAATCTAATTAAAATACAAAATCATTCGATTATTTTTGGCTTAATTAGCATTAAAAAAGGCTTCCGAAAATAAAAAAAATTAATAAAATAAAATATTCATAACAACCATGTAAGGAAATTATAAAAATGTTAGTTTAAATTTTTTGTTCAAGTCATGATATTATAAAACCAAGTCTTTTTTCACCGAATCATTTTTGGAAAAGCATCTGTCGGCAATAAATATCGCGTGTCGCCAATCAATTAACGAATGTATCGACGAGTGGGAAAACGCATCAATAAATAATCCAATCAGAGCGAAACGCTTGAGAGGCAAAAGGCAAACCCTTTCGATCCGGATGCTGCAAAATCAACCCTGTCCTGACTCTTTTCGGTTATTGCTCAGCTTACGACCTGTCGATTCAGAAAATACATCGCCCGCGAAAAGCACCCTTTTCTCCCTATTTGATTTTCGATTTTTCACGCCCCGCTACCAAATCTTTCGTGTAATTTCCAATATTTTTTTTACAACCCCATAACCCAGAGCATATTCTGGTCGATCGAGGTGAACATGTGCCAACGCAGACAATTTCACGCACACAAATTCCTCTTTTTATTTTACTGCCATACCGCGGAAAGGGTTGCAAGGGATAAAATCCGTGAAGTTCAAAACTACCCATTTTTTGCTACGCGCCCTCTGCAAATCTTCCGTCGATTGAAAATACTTGTCAGTTGTAAACTATCAAAAACATCCATTTTCAAAATAATATTATTAAATTCAGCTCTTAAATGATCAAATAAATTCCTTTAAAAAAAATGTATTGTACAATTTCACTGATAATCAAATTTCTTAACTCTTCTTTCTACCAGAAATCGTTAAAAAAATCGCCAATAATTGCAATCTAGTAAATATTCCGCATCAACAATTAAACGTTAAAATTCAATGATAATTTGTTAACCACATCAAGAAAGAAAAATAAACTTCTAATACGATATATATAGCCATTTTCGTTCTTAGAAATAAAAAAACACTCAATAGTAAATAATGAAGCCCAATTTTTTAATTGTTGTTTATTCTCTCGTCGCTGGCTGATGATATTATGCTCCAGCGTAATAAACGCCTCCGTTTAAATTCGTCAACCTTCGAGTTTATCTGTGGCGACAGATTTTGTATATAATTACAATATCTCATTCCTCGCTTCATCAGCTCGTGAAATTCGTCATGGAATCTCCTGTGCAGAGTGTTGAACACTCGGGGCAGCTTTTTGATATTTATGAGGCCAATGTTGAAGTGGTGCGAGTGATGTTACTGTTGCAGTGCATAGAACGAAGTGTTCGGTATTGGCTCTGCATGAATATCGAAGCTGTGGGTCTGATCGAGCACAGCTAAATCGGATCTCGCGCATCCACTCTCATCCCGTTATGCTAATGACGATGACGGTATATTCCAACTCGATCATCGGGTCTCCAACGGGAATTTAGTAGATAAGTGGGTCAGCAAGCGTGACGTAAAGTGCAACGTAGACACGATTCTACAAAAATTGTCACGCTGTTCATTATCATGCAAATCACGTGCCGAGGCCACGTCACCGGACGTTAACATTATGATCATGGTAAACCGGAAGCTGAATCAATAATACACCTGCAGGAAGACCACTGAACTTTTTCTTCAGCAGTGAAATAATTTTACCCATAATTTAGACATTTTTCTTTTAAGTTTGGATAAACAAATTTGTCAAGAATTTAAAAAATCTTAACAATTTTTTGTTGCACAGCTGACAGAAAATATCTTATGAAAGTAGTGAAATTTTCTGTCGTTGAAAATTCGGGATTTTCTTATTCAGAAAATGATTGTCAGTCTACTGATAAGATACATACAGTATTATTACAATTAAAACGTTGGAATATTAATGAACCTCGAAATAAAAAAAACTCCTAATGATTAATTAACGTGGTATTTAAAAAAATGTCATAATCAAAATTCGATCGATCCAAAATGTAGTAGATAGTGATAGTACATGTAACGCAGAGTGCAATACAGTGACCATAGGAAAATTGCCACAAAAAAAAATGGACAGTAGCGAAGTCGGTGAATTTGAATGTAACGATAATCTGAGACCGGAAGCTGAATTGACGTTTCACCTGCGGAGAAAGTGCAGGTCGAAAAAAGCCTTCGATACAAACGCAGTGAAATATTTTTTCTGTTTAATATTCTGTTTGTTTTTCACGACGAAATTATTGACAGTACACTCGTGAAATACAGGTGAATGTTACCAGTAAAACGATAACGAATCATTGAGCAAACAGTTGACACGTGCTCACGATATTTCTCGTTCCCGTGGATTATATATATTAGGGCGGAATCTTAGGGTATATCGCCCTACACACATAAACGTGTATGTACCGAAGGGTAGACACTTTTTTATGAAACTCCTTCGCTGACGTTTCCTCCTTTTATTTTATTTTATTTTATTTTTTCATTTCATTTTTTTTCCAATAGCCAATACACACATGCATTGATCTTTCGATCGGTTTCTATAGAGATCTCGTGGTATTATCAACTGATTAGCGGATGCGACATATGGCCAACGTGGGCTTTATTAGATTATATCTTTCACTTAGCTTTTTTTAGTCGCGACAACGTCGAAGCCATCGCCTCATTTACGTACCAAAAGGCATCGACGTTGGAAGCTTAAAATAAAATTATCTGACCATTTTGCATAAATATGCAAAGGGAAAAAAATTAGTTATGAATTAATTGCTAATTAAATAAAAATTAGGCGCTGCTGCTTATTTGGGATTTCATTTGGAGAAACGTCAAATACAATTGGAGGATTCTGCTTAATGAACATTTTAAGGTACGTACTTAAATAATTTTATTTGATTGATTTTAGTTTCTAGTTTGTGTACAAAAAAATTGAAGTATTTCTCTCGTAATTCGGGAATGTGAAATTTAATTATGGGCTTGTTACTTTTGTGACGAGATGAGGAAGAAGCTGATTTGTACTTTCTCGGAATATAAATTGGTTGAACGGACGGAAGTGGGAAAAATAAGAGGCTCGATTTTATTCCGTGAGTGGGAAATCATGTGGGGCACAGTTTCTAGTGTTTCTCGAACGGGGAGCAAATTTCGTGTAGGGGCTGCTCGAGAATAGGGGCCCTCTTGGAATTTTGTACAGTGTTTCGGAGCGTCGCTATGAATTTTCAAGTAGGAGCTCGATATGCCAATCTGTAAGGATCCATCATCAGGTATTTTGAAAGCGATCTTTCATACGATGCGAGAAAAAAAAAATCGGCATTGCGATGTCGGTTACTCGTAATTTAGAGGGGTACGTGCAGATCGATTCTGGAGTGGCCGATTTATAGTCACTTTGGGCTCAAACCGTTTTTTTGAATATACCATCAATAATGGGGCATTGATATATTTTTTAAAATTTATATTCAGATTAAATGAACAATTTATACAACAATCTATAGCTTTTTTTTTTAATTTGACAACAAATCGGTAGAATTATCAACAAAAGTATTATTTAAAAAATTACCGATTGTCGTATACTTTTTTTGTTTTTTTTTCAACACTTGTCAATTTTGCAAATAATACGTTTGCCAGTTTTGGAGCTTTTTGAATTATCTTTCTTCTCTCTTGTGCAATATATCTTAAAATATATTTAAAAAGCTCCGGAACTGTAAAATTAATTTCCAGCTAAACCAGCAACATTTTTTTCGGTCACATCCATTGATCTACTTGTGTGTAATTAATCATTATTTTTTAAACGGTATACGACAATCAATGGTTTTTTTTAAATTTTAAATTAAAAAATTTTTAAACAAATCTGTGCAATCATCCCCAAAAAAATTAATACCAAAATGCTTCCGAAGTAGAGTCGATGGCACGCGTCGCCACTGATGCCAGTAGGGCAACAGTACATATATGGTATATTTCAAGGGGGAGGGGGGCGGACGAGAGAGGAACAGAGAAAGAAAAAAAAAGGGAGGAGCTATGACTGGAACCCCTCGTGCTTTGCCGATTACGGGGTGAACTCTCGGGGAGTATGGTGCCCCATGTACATGCATGCACGGTGGTCGGGGGGATTCGTCTCGACGAGTACTATACCTACAACTTCATGTGTGGAGAGGGGGTTTCGAAATATCCCGAGGATCCTATATATGCCCTAAGAGACCCTTGCAACTTGCATAGTACTAAATCGTATTTCGAGTTGAACGGTAGTAGTGCTCTTCTAGTTCGCCGCAAAGTTCGAAAATTCATTCACTCCATTTTAATAAAAATCAACTAACGTCGTTACCAAATATGTCACAAAAAATGTCCTGACATTTTTGGTTGAGTGTTTAAAAAAAAATCATTCATTTTTATAATTGAACCCAAAAAGTGCGTGAATTCTCTAAGTCTCTGGATAAATTTATTTTCCAATCAGGTGAGTTAAAAAGAGAAAAGAAAATAAATTAGTGACAGGAGTTCGAGAGGAAATATTTAATTATCCATCCGGTGAATCGATAATTAATTATTTTTGGGTTGTGATTTTTTTTTTAGTAAAATTGAACGAACCAAAGAGACCAAAATGTCCTCAGACTACTCGTTCTGCAGCGAAGGAGGATTCGACGAACTTTCGAGCTCATCGGACTCGGGATTTGACGTGAGCTTCGAGTCCCCGAAACACGAGATTAATACCGACGGACTTTTTCCTTCGGTGAAGGAGGAGAAGAGCAAAAAATCGAGGGGCACGCGCTGCAAGAGTCCTACTCAGGTAAAGAGTGTTCGCAATTTTCTGGACTTAAAAAAAATGATATCCCCTAATTAAAGACGATTACGTATTTAAAAATAATTATTTATGATTTTTTAAACGAAGCGTTATCGATACTTTTAAATTTCGCTCCGCTCTCATGACCATTTTTTAATTATTCCACTTACCAATAATTTTTTCAATATTCATTCTAAATCCAAAATATTCCAGATATCATGAAACGTGATATTTAAAAATAGATCTTATAATAAAAATGCACTTCCAAAATCTTACAACTTTTTATCCTCATGTTAAATTCAAAACATAAAAAAAAAAATTCTGAAACACGAAAACACCCAAAATTCCGAAAGTCCTGATAAAAAAAATTGTTCAATAAGTTTTACATCTGCACGAAATAACCACTTCCACTCCGAAAAGTTCCCCCAATTTTCCCAATGCAAGAACAACTGAAAAAAAATTTGTCCCTGCGTTTTTTAAATGCTCATTCGAATTTTTTGTTGTCTTCTTCAGGTACTGAAGCTGAAAAGGAATCGTCGTATAAAAGCGAACGATCGGGAGCGTCACAGGATGCATACACTGAACGACGCCCTCGAGCGGCTGAGAATGGCCCTGCCCACGTTTCCGGAAGACACCAAACTCACCAAGATCGAGACTCTTCGTTTTGCCCACAATTATATTTGGGCGCTCTCGAAGACGTTGGGCAACGCGGAGACCGGCGAAATCACGGTCAACGTAGGAAACGTAACGGTTAGCATCACGGAGAATGGAAATATGATCACTTCGTCGACCGGAAGTTGCGCCGTCGCAGCACAAAAAAGATTGGGACCTGCCCACTCTTCATTTCCGTATCCTCAGGAACGTTTTATGCCCGAATGGCAAGAATACGATTGCTACAGCGACCAGAGCGTCAGTCCACCGATCCACCATCATTATCAGCCTCCACCTGCGACCTGTTACGATCAGAGAGTCTACGCTCATCATCATCATCACCTTCCTCAGCATCAAATCCCCCAACCTCATCTCATGGGACACCACAATAATAATAACATGTATCAGTGTCTTTAGGATCGTTGTGAAAATATTTTTGACAGTACTAGGCTTCGATTCATCAACAGTGTCTTCATCATTGCGACGTAAATCTGTGTTATCACATTGATATCGACTTAGGAACCAGTGAATGACTTCGCAAAAATTTCGCTTTGGTTTTTCAATATTTTTTCATACTCCGTAGTAGAATTGGACACAAATGGGAATAGATGAAACTGTGAGTGTGGCTAAGGTACTGATAATTCAGTTCACAAGGTTCAAATTCTGACGTATCAGGATCATGTTAATATGGAGAAAAATAATCATGAGGGAACGGGGGATTTTGTATTCGGTTGGAAAATTCTTGGAGGCAGAGAATAATTTTTAATGACAGCTTGAAAAATTGCTGTGACGACAGAAAAGTGTTCAGTGGCAGAGGAATTTTCACAGCTATTACTGCATAATTTTTTTTATCCACAATATTGGCCAAAAATCGGCTTGGACGTGATTTCGAAAAAATTTTGTTTTTATTTTATTGACACTTTTTTTCGTAGAAGTCATTAGGAAGCTAATGAAAATTTTATTAAGTGTCGGGATGATATTATGATACCAGTGACTTTTTTTTACTTATTTGAAAATTTGCCCAATTAAAAAAAATTAATTGTTTTTGATTTCCAAAAATTGCGAAAATCTCAAGCGAATTTGTCTGGGAAAATTACATATAATTTTGGTAGTTTAGAGAATGAAAAAATTCTGTCGACGTAAAATTGCAGTGACGAAATGGAAGCTCAATGGTAGAAGCTCCCTCCCCCCTTTTTCAGCCATGGGGGAGGATGTAAAAAAAAATGAAAGTAACAACGTGTCACATAATCGTTATCTACTTTGTAAGAGAATATTTTATTTAAAACAATTGCGCAATTAAACATTAGATTTAAGACAATCGAGAAACGTATACCAATTTTTTTTTAGCAATTATCGGAGGTAAGCAATTACCTTTAGGCAACGACAGCGTTCCTCGCCGTTCTAGTCATTATTTTATTTTAAGAATGTATTATTTATTCAATACAACGATCTCAATGTCCCCGATCTCATTTTGTTTGAATTGTTTTCTCTCCGGTTCGGAAAATTATTCTACATGTGGATAGAATCGTAAATAAATTAGCATTGTATCGAATTATTTTCTTAACAAATGAAACACGCCTATATCAGTGCTCTTATAATAATGGAATTGTCGCTTCAGGGAGTTTATATTATTGTACAGAATTTATACCATAGTATATAACAATAAAGCATATTTTACAAAGATATGTCACTTTTATACATTATTTCTGAACACCAATACCCAGCAGCAATTTAATCCATAATGAATTACAATATTGGATTTAAATACATTTTATTAGAGTTCAATGTGATTTAAAGCTTATTTTTTATTCTTTTTTTTTTAATTCCGGTGAACAGATAGTTTTAAAAATTCATCTCGAAAATTTTTTGGTCATGCCAAAAAAAATACCAAGTTTGTATGAAATAAATTGCAAAATTCTTTCATCATTTTTTCTACATTAAATTTTTTCAAAACCAGTCCACCAACATTTCTACTATTAGGACCATTTTTCATGTCAACAAAGTTCAACACACAATTACCATTATCATTTTTATTCGATAAAAATTAAAAATTCGTACTCACAAAATTCTTTTTGACTGCAGACTGGGAGAAAATGTAGTATTAGTAACTTACAGTAACAACTATTAATTTTTAGTCCGTACTAATTGACCAAATTATTGGAGCCGTCGATTAATTTAACAAAAATGAATAGTTGACACTTAATAATTGATGAGATTTCTCGGGTTTTGATATTTCGAAGCTGCATTCTACAGTTGGCCACTTCTGGAATCACGAAATCCGATCCACTTTGCAGGAATGAGGTCTTAGCCCGAAGAACGCGAGGCAACACGTGCCATTTGGGCACGTGCCCATTGTGGGTGCGACGGCGTCGTGCAGGACCAAGCGGAACAGATGTATCACACAAATCGTCGATCTCTTTACGACCACGTAACACGACGAGCTAATCCAGCGGATTACACAACCGTCATGTTTTTTTTCCCCGTCATCGCCTCGCTGGAAAATCTTTTTCCAATATTTCACTATTTTCTTTTTCTCCCCGAGTCATGCCAAAATCCAGTAAAACCAACCAAAAAAACAAAAAAGAATTTTTTTCAAACCCACGTACACAAAATAAATATTTTCGCCTCCAACTTGAAAACTGCTGAGCAATATCAACCACAATGGAACGTAAGAATGGAAAACGCAATTTCCATCACAAGGATCACAGAATGGGGTAAGTTACCAAAGCCTCGTCGAGTGTTTCCAATAATAAACAGGTCTGATGGAGTCCTGACGTTAGACCAACGGGTTCGAGTGCTTTGAAGCCTATCAAAACAATAGCAGAAATTCGAGTAAGAATAATACAAGAAATAATTTATTTTATCGTCAGAATAGTTTCACAAATGAATAAAATTATTTAAATAAATAATAATAAAAATTATTTATTTATAAAGAAATTATTTTCAATCGTCAAGCAAAAATCTAATTAATGTGAAATTCTAATAAAGTTCATTGAACATTTTATTATAAATTTATGACAAAAATTTGTAATCTAAAATGGGAAAGCCACATTTTGTCAGAAAAGCATTCGGTAGTTCCTTGAAATGATATTTTCAGCATGAAGGATCCTGGTAAAAAGTTACTAATTATTTTATAAAATTACTTTCCAGTTCTCATCTTATTATAATCCTTCTCAGAATAAATTCTATCGTAATCGTATTAACGAAACGTGTTATGGACTAAATTACGTCAAGTGTGTAATTGGCCGGGCTACGGATACTCGTAATTTCCAAATTCTCGTATGTCCACATCGACTAATTCGGTGATGCATCGATCGTCAATTCGTTACGCCGTTTACTCTACGTATCAACGATCACGAATACGAGGCCTATTTGCAAACACTACTGGCAAGCTGCAACGAATCCGTTAGCACGCTTCGCATCCTCGTTTCCCCAAATCTCGGCAATAACGTTATTGCCTCGACGTTACTATTATGTCGAGGATATACATTATATCGATGTGTATACAACGACGTACGACAGGCGGACTTCGGTAGCATTAGCAGCAGCCACCGGTGTTAAAGGTGTCGGATTTTGGGGTGTTTCGACAGTTTTTCATAGCACCAGAAAAACGTCGCATTAGTTCATCGAAACGATGGCGAAAAAGGGAACCTAAGCGTGAACCCCAACAGCCATAAAAAAACATCCAAACACCAAAAAAGTTCCAAAAAATTTACCCAAACAATGAAATACAATTTTTTAAATATATTCGCAATTTTTTCTTACAGAAACTTCAGATTTGTTGCATATTATTTCGCAATTGCCAAAAAAATCAATTTTGTTAATACAGAATATAATCGTAGCGAATAGTAATGAAATATTAACCGCGAAACTGAACAAATTTTAAATCATTTTTATCATATTCACTCCATTGATCACTTCGACTTTACCCAAAATAATTATCCAATAAAGTTTACCTAAAATAGTTGAAAAAGTTAGAAAAAAATTTCACATATTAATGAGAAACAATATTTGACCGTCAGCAATAAAATTTATTTTTTGTCCTTTTTTTTTGCTTTGTTGTAAAAAGCGAATAAAATAATGATTAAAAATAATTAAGTTTCTGTCAAAGGATATAACAAAAAATTTCTTCAATTTTATTTTACCGTGAATTTATTGTGAAAAATCAATTTTAATTTCAGACTGTGATTTAGCTGCGATCGACCGCTTGTCTGGGCGTTTTCGTCGAGTGCACATATCGATCGTATGTACGCATGCACGAAAGCAGTACTATAGCTCATTGTATTGGGGTGCTAGTCTGTACGGTGACATACTGGTGGCGAACCCGTAGCTGGTATCAAGGAGAAGGAGAGAGAGCAATAGGTGCATTCACCCTCCCTCTTTAAGGGGGGGGGGGGGGGGGGGTTGTGGGGTGGAGGGTTGGCATAGCTTGGCCGAAGCCAAACCGAGTACACTCTCAACGATGTCGGCAGTACTTCGGGGTGCACATACTTGCAATAGGAACAGTCCTTTCTTCCTTTCCCTCACGGCTTCCCTAATTCGTGAAATTTCGTGAAATATCCCCTGACCAATCGTCGAGAACTTAATCGATGATTAACGACTATTGCTCTTATAAACCATGATTTTGTACACGATACTTCTATGACATTTACGTATGACTTCCAATTTAGATTAGATCATTTTTTTAATTTATACCAAATTAATGAAGAAATGTGCAAACATTTGATGAGAAAAAAAAAATCGAGTAAGTCATCGCCCATTACTTTAATTTACAAGAAAATATTGAATTCTGTTGATGTCTTCATGTTTCATTTTTTTTTTTTTTTTTTGTAAACAAAATAATTATTCATTTTTGTATTAAAAAAATATATCGAATGGAATAAATTTTTGGAAATATAAGCTCAAAAATATTGAGCTCGCAGTCACGTAAATTATTAATAAACTCTATCAGGTATTAACTAATTTAAAAAAATTGATGCATCAAAATCTCCACATGAATAAATTATGCTAACTCTTACAGAAATAATTAGAGTCACAATTCGTTGAAATCTTTGACATTTTTTTACCCCAACAAAAAAGCCCGTTGTTTAGGTAAGATCCCCAAAAAGGCTAACGAGGTCCCAACCAGAAACCCAACAGGAAGAGCCAGTGCAGAAAACCGAGAGAAGGAGAAATTTCGAAAAACATCTTTGGCTCCTCGTATTTCAGCATCTGTTTAGTGCGCTTATGTCTATACCGACTAGATATACATGCACGTATACAGAGCGACCAGAAGGTCACCGAATAGTCCGTCTATGGTTTGGTGGGGTGGTTCGCGCCGCTGGCTTTTCATTGTAAGTTGGCATTTGCAGGCCTTTGTGGTAAACCACGAACAAAGCATCAGCGAGAAAGACAGAGCGCGATGGTAAGGTTTGTACCAGCAGAAATTCTGCGTCTCTCTAATGCCGCAATGCGTGGGGTACCACCATTTATTTTCATGGTGCTGCACCGTCGTATTGCGTTGCACACACTGCTCGAAATTTGGTATTTGCGATGAGCTCGTTCCCTAAAATATGGAAAGCTTGTTTGCCCCGAAGATCAGACCCGAAGAGCGGCCCTTCGGTGAGTGTCCATCGAGCTGTTCAATTTCTGGAACGGAGAATCTCTTCCACCATGGGATTTACATTTATTGGCACCAAAAGGTATTAGAGTGCTATTTATACAAGAATTGGAGGACGATAACAATTTTGTCTATTCATTCTTGATGCGGCAGTTCGAATTAAGGATGTGCAATGGCAATGGACGGAGCGAATGGCAGAAGGAAGATGCGCCATGGGGCAGGCGAATGGTAACTGGAAAAAAGGACGTAGAAAAAAATAGCCAGAGTGGAAAAAGTCATGAGCTTCTATTTCCATGATCCATTTTTTAGGAGGCTTCCATCCCCCTGAGCTTTTTTCCACTTTTATTTCTGTGGCCTCCGTTACCCATGGGCTTTTCCCAGGAGCTACTTTTTCCAAGGATTTTTATTTATTTGGACTTCATTTTCCATAAGCTACTTTTTTCAGAAATTTTATTTGCATGCCTCTATTTTCCTGTAGGCTTTTTTCCCTCACATGCTTTTCTGCCCGCGACTTATTTTTTTCTTCTTATTTGCTGTTTTTTTCTCATTTGGTCCATGCATTTTTTTTTTTTTTCATGACGTATTCATTGTCCATTCTTAACACCATCATTTTTCTCCAGATCCAAGCAGCCCAATGTTCACTATGGGACATTTTCTCCTCAAGGGACTTTAAATTCTCGTCATCCGAAGGTATCATAACGACATTTGCATAAAAATCGAGATAATGATAATAATTTCGTTGATTCATCATTGACGCGGTAGCTCAAGCGGTGAATATGCTTGAGTCTGGCAATAAAATGAGCGAATGACAATACGAAGGAGTCCCATAGGTGTGCATACATCCTCCTCCTGGCTGAAACTCGATGGTTTTTGACTCCGTGCCGATGAAAATGGGTGACTGGCTATGGACGATGGTTTGCTGGCTCTGCGCGACCAAAGCAACGACCAGGGGGGACAGATGTCTACGGGGGGCAGGTGCGTACCCCAGCGGTGTGCGCGTGCCAACCAAACCCCCGCCGCGCTGCCATTCAAGACTATAATTTACTTGAAGAATGCCCACGGGGAGCAACGCTCGGCATTCATCCTGGATGACGTGCCTTCCAGATCGGAAACGATCCAGGACGACCAAGGCTAACCAGAAATCTCGCCTCTATCCCTCAGATATTATACCATACATGTGCATTCACTGTGCAATGCTGCGGTACGTCACGCGGAAGTTCCTGAAGAATCAGAAAAAGCACTAACGGCTTATTAATTTGCACATTCATCGTTGAAATACCGTTAAATCAACAGATTTTTATCTGTCTCAAGAAACTCACCTAAAAAAAAAGTTATAAGAATACAAATTTTGCGAAATTTAAAAAAAATTGTAAAAAATTCTTTTAATAAAAATTTTTCCTCTGTTAAAAAATCTTACATATCAATTTCGTTGAGTACATGCCCAGCATTCTAATTCTGCTATTTTTGTAAAGATACCAAGGTTTTTCAAAAAGAACAATTGATACAAGTTAAATGCGCAAAAGTCCTTTTAAAAAATTATCGATTTTTTATAAACTATTTTTTTTTAATCTGAATAAACAAAAATTCATGAAAAAAAATACATTTCGAATGGTTAAATTATTGAAGAAAATTGTCAGGCTGAGAATCTTTTTACAAGTGTATATTACATTTTTACAGTCGTAAGCGTGTCGAAAGCTTTCTGACATTCGTTTTTTTTTTTTTTCTTCTCTACCCCCTTTATGAACTGTGCGATTACATGTAAAACGGGGCTTAAGTATCCACGAAGCGCAAGACGAAATCCCGTTGTACAACAAATCGATGATTCAGTTGAAACGCTCTTTCTCTCCCTCGCTCTCTTTCGTTCTGTTGCACGATTCTCTTGTAGCGGGGCGAGAACTTAAGCTGGATTACAGAACGGTGAGTGGATTTCATTCGGAATCGCGCGTCTCTGGTATTACAGTAGTGAACTGTTCACCCAAATTAATTTAGCCAACCAAATAAAAAGGCATTGAGCCTGTAAATTCATTTTTTTTCCTTGCTTCGCACAGACCCATTTCAAAAAAAAAAAAAAATATCCTCGTTCAAAATTCAATGGACATTTAATATAATATTTCTTTTCACAAGAAAACTGTATTTTTCCAGGCAATTATAAAGTTCGGGGTAAAAGCTAATATCGAATTTCGACGAGAATGCCCAATCGATATAATTGCATTTTTCTGAAATATTTTCCATTCAATGTTAAAATGAGCCGAGAATAATGCGAATTGTATTTCGACCCAGCGAACGTGTAACTTAATACAATTCAGAACTGACCGTTAAGCGGTCACCTCGTCAAACACTATCGAATTTTGTCTCATTCAAAAATCCGGGCATACCTGTCTCCCACTCTCATAAATTTCACGGTCCCGTTGCTACCCTCAATGGAAATATCTTCCAATCCGACACACCAACATAACTGTAGTTGGCCACGTCGCTGATAAATGAGGCCAAAAATAGGGATGTTTCATTGTAATTCTCTTGGAAATTGAAATCCTCTATTCCGAGACGAGTTGTCAATCAATTTAAAAAATCATACACGAAAATACAAATACAATTCAATTTTTTACGAAAGCTTATTTCCTATAATTAAATTTAACAGATGAACGTTGAATTAAGAGCATTTTGTTTTTTCTCCATTTAAACATCCCTTAAATTAATTTCAATTAATTCTTTATAAGAAATCATACAATTACTTAATCTTTTTAAAAATAAAAAAAACCACAGCCTTACGTTCTTATTTCTAGTTATAAAAAAAAACCCACCAATTCTTGCAAAATAAATTCTCCAAAAAACCCCCCCTCCCCTATTTCAACTTACCCTAGTATTTTACAAAAACGAAAATTGTATTTTGTAAAATGGCTTACGAGCATAACGAAAAAAAAAAAGAAAAACTATAAATTAATACATACAACTAATAGTCACAAAACAGCTTTCAGAAAATATTTAATTAAAAAATGTTCATTTATAAAATTACTCATTTAAAAAATATATATATGTTCAAGCAATGTTGTGCCAATTTTTGTAAAATAAATTCGAAAAAAAAAACGCTCGCCCCCCATTCAAGCATCGCTTCGACAGAATAACTACTGAATATACAATTTGTTATTCCAACACTTTGCACGCTCTGTCCTTCCGTAAACAGTCAAGTGGTTCAACTCTGATGGTGGTCGTGCCCTATTTTCGGTTGGGATTGCCGGTCGTACGTTCATGCGTCTACAATACACTGAAACTCTATAGTCTATAGACTAGTTTTCGGTATATACGGTAGTCGACGACTCCTGCATGACCGAAAAATCGCCGCCCTCGAAGGGCCAATGCCGCACAGGCTGGTAACTCATTAAACACCCACGGCACCCCTCGAACGACCCACACCCTGATTTAACTATTGTTTAGTCCCGTCAGCTCGTTTCATGCGTTCCATGTGTGCGTTGTACTGACGTGTGGATACGAGCAAGTTCTTTTCCCCTTAAAATCGCTATAGCGTGCAGCTTATGAGCCTACGGCTTTCTGACTGGGTCTAGATTCTCTTCGTGTACACGACAGGCATACCAATCATGTTCATGTGATTTCTCTGAAAATTTCCTTGTGTTGGTTTATATACATTTATACATATAACTGAGACTAGGAATTTTATATATATATATAAATCAGCCCTAGAATATACATATATATATGTGTATTTTTATATATGTAGATGGATGTATATGCTGGTGTTGGTTTTTGTATACGGGGCATTCCACTTCCAACTGGGTCTGACCCACGACCTTTCAGATTTTATCCCAGATTTTTTTTTTGTACTTTTTTTGTTTAAGAAACAACGACAATTTTTTATTAGATTAAAAAAATATATAATTTATGTACTCGTGATTATTTATAAAATTCTTGTAAATTCTGTAACAGATGTAAAGATTTTTGAGGTTGAGTTGGCATGGAATGCTCTGTATACAGATATATACACGAATTCGTAGTTTTGTGTATGTAGTGACGCGTTTGTCAGTAGTTGGTGGTGCGGTGGTGGCGAATAGACTCCAACGACGAAGGATTGGGGCACGAGCCCCGAGCCATCTGTTCATGTGTTTCGTGTTTCGCGTTCTCTTTTCGCTATAAGCTTCTCTAGTCGTACTCTTTCGTTGGATGTGCATAGGTTGAGCACATTTACACACGAATGAGAATAGAACAGTGGTTCGTAGACTTTTGTCCGATGTTTTGATAGACTCCTTGCACCCTTGGAAAATGTTCAATGTGCAGTTCATGTCGAGTTTATGATTTTCTTTCATATTGACCAGAAATGGTCCGAACCGAAAAAGGAAAATTCTGTAATTTTATTTAATTTGCGTATAATATAAGAATTATCGTTCATTCTACCCATTATTTTATGATAATAAAATGAGAATTGAAAAAATATATATATTTTTTAATAATCGATAAATAAAATATTTTTATTAATATTGGGACATTTTTTGGCATTTTTTAATACATCGAAAAATAAATCGGATTGTAATTTAATTGAAATATGATTTTTTTTATGCTGTCAAAATGCTAAAAAAATTTTGTAACCACTACAGATTAGTAATACTAAATATTTATCGTGAAAATGATTTGGGAAGAAATTTATACTTGGATAAAAAATGGGATTTAACGACACGCGTGTAAAATAAGTTGAGGACCGGCAGAAGAACCGATTACTTCAACTTCTGCGCAGTCGCATATATTTTTACTCGGCGACTTGTCACTACTGCGTCTCTTGATGTGTATAAGGGGAGGCGATAATTGTTATGTTTCCGCGTCACGTGCGCGTCAAGGTCCGATGCGTTGGAGGAATAAATAGCGGATCCGAGTCAAAGCCTAGGAATTAAAAGCTTGATTCACTGATTGTATTTATTAGGGGTGAATTTTCGGCTCTGATCATACTCCGAATAAAACAATTTTCCGGCTGAACTTAATCCAGCACACACGAATTTTTTCAACTGTCACAAAAATACATAAATTTATAACAAACTCTAATAAAATTTTTTTGTGCATTCTAAATCTCAGTAACTATTTATGTCGAATAAAAATTTTGTTCAATGTTCTTCCATTTTTAGTTAAAAAAACCAAAAGTCTGTTAAACTAACGAATTTTTCAAGGAGCCAAAAAATCGTTATTCAATGTTTATAAAAACAATTAAATATAATCCAAATATTAAATCCAAAAAATGATTTAAATAACGATATCACATAACTCCCGATAAATAACAATCCTTTTCACTTTCAATAAAATTTGTAAAAATGCTGTGACAGGTAAAAAAAAAATTTTAATACAAATATGCATATTCATAGCTGAACAACTATTCACTCCAATCCCTCAAAGATCTTTATCCCCACCCGTAGCTTCCGGAAGTAATAACCGGAGATATTTGTTGAGGTCCTTGAGCGTCTAAATATGAGGAGAAAAAAAAGTTTCAGCATGACAAAAAGCAAGAATCATCTGCCACTGAACCTATTGAATTACGCTCACCACTTTCATCGAATGATATACCATTCCCAGTGTAAAAAAAAATTAAATCCGGTCCCTGAAAGTAGTTTCAAGAGCATTTCACACGAAGCTCGTGTTTCGCTGATTTCTTGAGAAGATTTCGGTGCCTCAGTCGAAGTGACCGACAAATATGAAAATATTTTCATGCCTAATTTGGAGGACCACCAAGATGCAATCTTTGTGGATATCTTCATGAGACTCTTAAGAAAGCCATCGACCAGTTTTTGCTGCTGCGAGAAAAATCTCAGCCTCGGGTTTTCACGCTCGTTTTCCCAAGCAGAAATGGAGTGTGTACAAGACGAAGAAAAAAAACACACCTACTCAGAAGGTTGAGAGGGACTTAGGGACCACAGCGACCGCGCGGTTCCTTTGAGTCTCATCTCACAGTCGCGCGCCCGCTTTTCGGTCGGCAAAGATCTAAGCAAACATTGAGTGCGGCATTTTCGCGCTCTTGAACACTCGAAAAAGCGATACATCGCACGGATAATTCATCCGATTATTCTTTTCCCCTGTAAGAAATAGTCAGCTTAAGCGTGACAAGTGTTTACTTCCTCCGCATCCTCATTATTTCATATTTTTATTATATTTTTCATTCAACCGCAACCCATTATTAACCTCGGAAATTTATTTCCTGAGTTTCTCAGGTCGATGCATGAATAAAGCCGCACAGAAGATCATACGCTATTTTCTCTTTTGTCGAATATTACAACAACAACAAAAAAAGCACGTGACGTGAAAAGGAATTTTGTGCAGCAGGAAACTTCAAATAGCAATGAGGATTACCGCATCTTCGCTTTTAGCTTTATTTTTTACTTTACCAAATTTAGTGACGTAAATAATAACATAAAATATGTAAATGTAAAACTGAAACGAAATAAAAGAAAAATCTACTAATAAATAAATGAATTAATTTATTTAATAAAAAATTTAAAATACCTTTTTAGTTTTACTATTCTTTTTTCCACATTTTTATGTTAAATTAATACTTCTTCATAAACTCAATCTCACAAATTGATTTTCAGTATTTCTCACGTTGATATCTAAATAATATAGCATACAGTATTTTCACTGTTTTCTCTTCTACAAAAAATGATTTTAAAAAAAACCTAGTGATGTAAAAAGAAATTTTGTGCATGGTCAATTACAGCAGGAAGCTTAAAATCTTGATAAAGCATAACCGCACCTTTGGTCTCAGCAACTCCATACTTTTTTACGGTTTTTTTTCTTTCTTTTTTATTCCACCGGATCCGGATGTCGATAAGAGCCTTGAAAAAAATGTTTCCTATGGGTACGGTGGTTATATTCATGGGAAAAAAAATTTTACCGTCAAATGCCGTGTGTACACTTTTTTTTGCGGTTTTCACGGTTTTGTCGCGCGCTCGTTTGTCGCTGTCTCTCTTCGATTTGATGGCGAAGCTCATGTTGACTTTTCCTTGCGACAAAATGGTACAGGCGACCAACACGCAGCCGGTATGTACTTAAGGGGGTTCGACGTCAAAGGAGCGAAACGAATCGATTGGATTCGTAGGTCGATGCTATTTCCCGCTTCGATGTAACGATCTACGGCTATGAAATAGCTATTCGAGTTGGGGCTACTGTAGAAATTGCTGCGGGTTGCTAGGATAGTTTAATTTCAAGCTACTTAAGCCATTTAACGCAATAATGTTTCCGTAAAGCGTGCGAGTGGCGTTTTCGAATTGAGTCACGATGGACGATTCGACGAATCTCGTGCGTAAGCGGTTGTCTAACTAACTAAACTATTAATAGCCGGTTAACCGTGTAAAATGGTTAGAAAAATTAAGGGACAAAAACGAGAAACGTTAATACTTGGGAAATTGATATATCTTGTTGGGATTTATTTATAGAAAAATAAATAACTCAAATGTGGGAAACTAAGTTATATAAAAAGTTTTTTTGAAAATTAATCAACGTGCATTTGTCATTGGCAAATTAAATATCGTTATATTAAAGATAAGATGATAATTAACGATGAAATCATTTTTGACATCTTTATTAGCGTATCCGCTAATTGAATAATTTTCTGAATAATTTTTGCGTCGAATTTACAAAATATTTACTGTGATGAAGATTATGTTTTTTAAAGAACACGTACATTGTTAGTGGAGATAACAACTTTCTCACCTATCGATTACTCTCACCTACGGCTTCTGAAGGTTCGGGTCACTGGTCTAAGCAGATCAGGCGGCGAATATGAAGCATAAATAAGCTAACAAAATGGTAATCCGCGACGCCCCGCATGATGGAAGATTTTCTGTTGCTTACACGCATACATTTTCCTATAAATAGCACATCATTCTTATTAAAAAAAAATAAAGATCTTAACAATTGCCCCATTTAAAAATAAAGGTGATCCTTAAAATTTTCTTCTAAGAAAAAAATTCAAAATTCATATTTTTCAATCCCATATTATAGTATTTCATATAACTTCGTCAGTTTATAAATATGCAATACGCTTGGTATTTTTCACATGAGCCAAAAACTAGATCATCGACTATTGTGTCACATCAAAAATAACATTCAACCCAAAAATTAGCCCTCGTTGAGCGATAAAGAGCTTAGTCACAGTTTCATGCTTCGAGCACTCGTATCATTCGCTTACAGCCAATTCAGCGTTATACCAGCGGTAAAATTCAGACAGACCAGACGCAAGTTACGTTCGCGGGGTTGGCCACGTGTCGGTCACGTGTCGTTCACGCGAGACGGCCTAACTTTTCTGCAGGACGCGTGTCGTGGTTTAACGCGGATAGACAGATAGGCGGGTGTTGAATTGTCGGATCACGCCGACAAAAGTATAACAAGTACACCAGCGCATCGTCCCCAAACGCATGCACAGCTTGCGTAATAAAAGCACAATAAAATAATAATCGTATCACACGCAGCAGCGAAAATAACGCGTCGCGTGTCAACTTGTAAAACGCGAAGAAAAAAAAAGAATTAAAAAAATAGTGCGGCCTTAAGGCGCTGATAAAAAGTAGTATCTTTGGTCACGTGCCTTTTTGAGGACCATTATCTTATGGTAACATCCCGGATAACCATCTGCGACCATGTGATATTTTTTTAGCCGCCTTTGTTATCAGTGTAATAACAAAAGCGACGACCAACACATTGTTAAAGTAATCGGGAGATCATTTTTTTGGTGCATTTAACCCTTTGATGGACAAGGCCTTTTAGAGAATTTTTTTTTCTTTTGCACTGTTGTCAATAAAGACTGATAAAAAGTGGCACTTTTGAATGAAATGGTTTTCTAATTATTATGAATTAATATTTTCTTTTTTTATTACATCAAAATGTAGAATGCATTTGTAATACAATTTTACGTATTGTCATTTTTTTCAGAATTTTTGGTGTCCTTATTTTGTTATTTCTTTAAAATAAATGTTCAATTAGCTCTTTTTTTCACTTATTCCAATTTTTTAAAAATTTAACCAAATGATTATTAAAAAAATTCGAACAACAAAAAAATGATAAGTGAACATTAAAAAAACTGATAAAAACAGTTGCAATATTTCATTAGATAACTTCTGAAAAAAAAAGTATTTTATTAATATTTCAAAAAATAACGATGAGAAAAAATGATCAATGGCCAAAAAACGGTTTTACTGACAGTTTAAAAATTTTTACTAATCTACTAAGTGTGGGATAAATTATTATCACAGTGGGATCGTTTACTCTCACGGTCACGCCCGATCAATCTATTCGGGGTTATCTTGGTTCACCACCGATTCTCATGTTTTACGGCTCACGAGCAACGAATTAACGTATCACAACCGTAGACACGTGCAGAAGCTATGCGACTTGAAGGGAACAGATAGGAGGATCGTGGGTTTAGCACGTGCGGGTGAAACCGATCGGCACCATCGCCACGCGACCAAACGTGCCACTCCGGAGATGCTCACACCCTTAAGCGTGGCAATTCGCACCGCAAACGACTCGTAATTGAGATGTCATTGCGAAACTAATTTGTCGATTAACGAGAGTTTAATATATGGGAATACTTGTCGCTTCCTCACATTTAAAATAAAATTATTTCATATAGTCAGTAATAAATAAAATACGGTATTTTTATTAAATGTGTGTAGAAAATTCAATGAAACGTATTTTTAAAAAAGTCAAAACTTAATGCGGTAAAATTAAGTTAACTGATTTTAACACGACTTTTGTAACGGATCAGAAGAAATCAAGTTTACACTCAATCAAATATTTTTCAATATTTTTTACGGTAAAAAACAAGAAATAACAGTACGTTGTATGAAATTAAAATTATTTGGTGTTATTTCATATTTTTTAACACAAAATCTCAATCTGTGCTGCTCGGGTGATTGTTTGGCGATATCAATAATCGTTCGTTAATAGTTTGTAGTTTTCACAGCCGAAAAATGTTTCCTCTTCCGGAAAAAAAAATAGTGATATCCAAGAATTTTTCAGTAAAAAAACAGTATTGCCATAATGTAAATCTGTGTTTTATACCTTGGACTCTGAAAATAAAAATGTTGCATTATACAAACCAACGTTTGGTCCACAATTTATTCACGCAAAACGGGGAAGCTTAGCCTGAGGATATTTGCGACTGTCGGTTGAAACTGCTTATCGACAGGGGCCAGTCACTAAATGTTTGCTAACACGTGATGCGCCCCAGGCGAAGAAGCTTTCAATTAGCTCACGATCCCCCTTAATAAAATTAACGTACGGACTGAATAAATTTGTCTTTCTACTAAACTTACACCGCAAAATCTTCAGTTTACCTTAAAGATAAATAAAAAAAAGTTTGAGCACAAAAGCTGTATTATTTTGATAATTATCAATTAAAAGAAACTGAATCAAAATCCAATGCAGTATTTTTTTACATATAAATTTTGTTGACAATAAATTTGATCAAAATTAATTGAGTTAAGCTTTAAAAAATACGGTATATTTTTCTATTTTGTTGTTACGTGTTTGGTTTTTTTAAAATATTTTTTTTAATCTTACACGTATCGTTAAAATCGGTTTTAAGAGAGATACGTTACTCCACTTTTATGTTCCTTATCGAAACAAAAGCACTTTGACGTCCCATGGAGAGATTCAATCCTACTCAACCGGCGAAACTTGAATCACTCGTCTACTCTTTACTACGTACAAATGTACACTCACTCGCAGCTTCCACAGAGTCCTGATCGTACAAGATTCGATCCCCCTGAGCCGTCGCAATAAAAGGAACCCCGTATGTGTCCTCGTCAGTCGATCTAACGCACCGCACTCGAAAGCCGATCTAGATAACGATGCGACGATGCGTAGCAGAGTTTAGATTAGAATCAACCCGTAGTTGCTACAGTGTATGACAAGGGAAAATCTCGTTTATGTGTTATTAGATGCAATGGAAATTATTCGTTCCAGGAGACAATAAATTTGCCCAAAATGATCTTTGCAACAAAAAATAATAATCATTTACAATCGACACATAAAAATTGTACAATAATTATCCATCCCACTACAAAAAAAAAACAAGGAAATAATACAAAAAAATATGAATTTTGGTTCCACTAAAAAATTATGCATTAATAAAATCATAATTGCGACGAGTCAGGAAGTAGATGAAAATTGATAAAAGCAATCGGTACATTAAAATCTATTCAACATGTCATCAGTCGCGATGGAGAGACGGTTCTAAAGGGAAGAGCCACAGAGGCCACAAGAGTTGCTGATGGTACATACACAGTGAAGCCAGGTGAAGCAACCGGAGCGTGTAACGCCTTTTGACGTTAACGTCAGGGTCCTTATCCGTATTCGTGCTTGCGTCGCCGTTGTAGCATCTACTACATGTACATATATGTACGTATTATGGTTTACCAGTTTCATACTCCGTTATCGCACTCCAACAATGCCAAAGATAATCTTAATCCGGTGCATTACCTACCCGGAAATGTCTCATTACTATTATTATTCACCGTAGTGCGTACTACGTAATTACTGCATAAATTAAATAACAGTATGTTGCACTCAATAATATTTTTTCCGCTCAATTTTTTATTTTTTCCGTCACGGAAAAAATAATGTTAAAATCAAGTATTGTCAAGGGCCGAAAAAGAAATTTTACGAAATATCTAATTAAAAAATTGGTGAATTTTGATTGACTGACAAATTGAATTAATTGGTTAATCAATTACTCTGGAAAAATAATTTATCTGCTTTAACTAAATCGACGAGTAACATTAAAATTTTATTTTTTCACAAATGCAGGGCTTAAAGTTATGTGTGAATGAATAAATATTTTTGAAAAAAAAAAAATTGTTTTGATATAATTTTTGTTTTTAGCCATTTTTACGCGTGGAAAACTCAATGGACGAAATTCGGTGACTACAAAGGATGGAAAATGTTCCTAAGTCTCGGGAGGATTGGATTGAGTACCTACAGTAGAAGAGCCTATTTCGATTCCCGAGGGAATCCTCGTCTATTACGTTCCTCCAGCAACCGGACCGTTATACCCTCACAGGAACGATCATTATCGGTTTAGAACTCCGCACGGACGAATATTGGACTCTTTGAGTGACGCATGTTCCGACACACGAACGTTCTTTATATTAAGTGGAAGAGATCCGAGGATTTGGAAGCTGATTGACCACCTCTTCAACTTCCAATGACAATCGCGACCCAAATACTAAGAAAGTTGAGTAAAATCCAGATTTCACATAAAAATTAAAAAATTCACTACATAAAAATTTTAATTCACATTTCGTCTTCCACTGTCAAGTACAATTAAAAATGATTAATCGTTGTTTTTGTTTTGAAAATACAGAATGCAAAAAATTAAAAAATGGCCTGTCTTATTATTATGTTTTTGTTTCGTTTTAGTGATAAAATTAATTATTGAGATTCCTTATATTGGATGAACGACTTATTAAGTATCGCGTGTAATCAGGCCACGAGTTGAACGTAATAGTCGAATTGTAATCAATTTTGCTATCAAGCTTTTGTTAGGTAAAAAAATAATAATCGTAATTAGTGATAATTTAGTAATAGTTTATCGTGCGGGAGTGGATTAATTGAGAAATGATGATTAAAATATTCGATAAATCGTCTTTCGCGCTCCGTGGATTTATGTCGGTCAGTGTAATTATCGAGCAGTACTTATTCAACATACGGAACAAGTTTCGCGTTACACATCGTCTATTTTTCGTAAACAGAGCCGTGTCTATATCGCGTCAAGTGGCGTAACGAGAGTGCGTATAAAGTACGTATTAACCAGAATTAACTGGTACCGCGGAGAGATAGTTACACTGCTTTTTGTGCTATACACTATATATATATTATTTATGCTATAGTATATAGCACAAAAAAGTAGCACGGTTAAAAATATTTGGAAAAAAAAATGATATCCCTTTATTCATAAATTAATAAATATTCCAAATGATCGTGTCGATTTACGAATTCCTCCATTTAAAACGTCCCAAAATAACGTTTTCGTAACACATGCCCAAAAACTGCTCCTTTTCGCACCTGTAGCCCGTGGCAAAAGTGGCACTTTTCGATTAGGTATAAATGCCCATACAGCGCATGCGCAATGTCACGATCTCTCCTTTCTCACACACTTTTACCGCACACTTTTTTTGACGAGTGTGAGTTTCGTCACATGAGTTAAAAAATGATTTTTCGTCAGGTATTGTAAAAAAAATTATTTTCCAAGGGGTAAAAAAGGGTGTTTTTGCACGCAGAGCTTAGTGATGTGCTATTTAAAAGTCGCTGTAAAAAAGATTACAAGATTACATATTAACGAGAGTCAATGCGGAGAGATTATATAACATATATAGTTGCAGATGTCTATCCCGACCATAACCATTGGCTGGCGGACCACGTTGAGCTACCATATCCAAGCACTTGAGTGTCAAGTGGAGCGTCGGGAGCCCCTGGACCATCGTACTGTACTCAAACAGTTGCAGCGCACTGGGCAACTAAAATAATACCCTCCCAACGATTAATATAAAACGTGCACGCGTCGCTGGACTCTTCTTTACATCGTTCGAGTGGCGGTGCCCGCTAAAACTAACGAATTCTGCGCTACCCTTGAGAATGCCCACGTTATTTATGTTTACTGGAGGTGAAATATAATAAAAAAAATGATAACAAAAAGTTGTAACAGACTTTAATTCAGCCGCTGAACTGGTTTATTCAATACACCAACACTCTTGTATCATCTGGTATTCATATTCAAACCGAACCACATTTTCGGTATTACAAAATGCAATTTTTTTTTATTTTTGTTTTCGATGGCATACTTTTTTTTAATCATTTTTACAAAGTCAAAATATCCAATATAGAAATTACTGAATTGAATTAAAATAAATTCCCAACTATGTAATACGTTGTTTAATATAGAAGAGCCTCAAGCAATTGCAAAAACCCCCTCCACCCCCCAAATTCAGCCCTCCAAATTCCTCCTCCTTCTCCTCCTTTCACAATGACAATGTCGCCCCCTGTTTTCTCTCGTGCTCTTTCTATTTCTAGTATACGTATCTGCTCTTGGCACATCTCTCTGACATCGTCAGGGTACCTGCCCCAATTTTCTGTCCCCCCGCGGATAAGCGTCTTTCCGGTCGAACGCCTGCGAAGAATAGAAGTACGAGACACACTCGCATTTCTCTGTATGCTCACCGTGCGTACGCGGTGCTCGTGTATACCCATGTATAGTACGGGAGTACATGGGGTGAGCAGGAACGAGTTTGTGAGTACGAGCGAGTGCGCGGGAGATGGTCGATGCACCCGTAATCCCGTTCCCTTTGGATAATGAACTCGAATGAGGCGCACGCTCCTCCTCGTTCACGCTAACGAGATCGTAATGCGATCGTGCTTAATGATATTTACCGAATTATACTTCAGACGCACCCGGTACTTTTATTCGCTGCGAAAATTACCATAGATAATAGATTGGAATATGCCAGTGGAAATTTGTTGCTAATAAACGCTTCAAGGAAAAAAAGGGCATGGGCAATTTTTTAGGTGCAATAAAATGAGCGGAAATGATGATGATGTAACGATAACTGAGTTTTAAAAAGTGTGGATTGAATTTTTTTATTTTTTTTTTTTGGATTCATAATTCGGAAGGGAAATTATTATTGTTGTGAATTTTTTTTAGAATTAACATATTTTGCTGGTGATTAACAAAATGAGTGGCTTTATAATGTTTATATTGTCGTGGCGATTATTTTTGTTTTTTTTTGGTCAATTTCGCTGATAATTGTAAAAATGAAGGAAACATATTTTTGTCCCTTTTATCGGGTACTTTTTTAAAAAAGTTGAACAGACTGAAGCTTCCGGTCGATCAACCTCAGCATCGCATGGGAGGAGTCTGAAAAATGAATTGGGTGCGAAAATCCCTCGTTGCGTAAAAAAACGGATGAAGGAAAAAAACAGTCTATAGATAGTTTTTTTCTCGCTTTGAAAAGCGAGAAAAGCGCGAAAGAGAAGGCGGACCATCCACCATCCGCTTCTTCTTCTTTCCGGCTGGCAGCTGGCGACAAGTGGACCGTGAATAAACCGTGAGCAGCACTGGCAACAACTTCGGCAAGATCGAAATCAAATTTCTGGAAGACTGAGCCCGTGTTATGCTAATCGAACGGAATATTGATCAGGTGTTTATTTGCGCCTGTTCGCACTCGTCAGATGACGGAAAATTGAATGTTCCTTGAAAATTGCAAGAGAGTGGGTGAGTTATGTGCTAATATGACCTGTTAATAATTTCTAGATCATCAGCTAAGAGTCTAGCAATGTTTTTACAATTATCCTCCATTTTATTGGTCACTATAATATAAATTAACCAATTTTTATTCTATTTCATAAAACAACAATTGAATAAACATGAAAACCACACATTTTTTATTTCAAATGAAAACTGAAATGAATTTTTATTTCAAATGAAATATGAGGACGCAAAAATTATTAGTATTCTGATAATGATTGTTAAAAATTTTGAGAATGTCTAGAATTGACAACTCTTTCTTCTATCAAGAAAAAAAGCCCAAAACTATAAACTGCAGCTTCAAAAAAGCTCAGTCCCCGTCTTCGTGTATCTCAAAAGCTCTGCCAAATTATTAACGAGAACAATAACGAGATAGATTACAACAAAATTAAAATTAAAAAATGTCTCAACCGCATATTAATATCACAAGCCCAAAATAAATCCGAAAAATTAAGACACCCACCGCATACCGTTAAATATTAAGCTGACCGACGATAACGACTAGCCGACAGTAAAAACAACCCCTGCATACGCACCGATCATAAAACCCAGCGTATACTTTGGCTGTCACGGATTTCAGGGGATTACACGTCGATTACAAGGATTAATTTTAAACTTGCTCACTCTACGGGTCGAGGTTCTCTGGTTCTTCGTGCGCTATATCGTTACGCAGCGTCGTTATGTGTGGGGTCGTGAACGCGCGAGGCAGCGTCAACCCTTTGTGGGTTACTCCATGGTTTTACAATCAGTCATCCGTGCTGTGACACGCTGAAGGGGTTGGAGAGTTTTTCAGCTTTAAAAAAGCGGATTACATTCCATTTTCCATCTCACTCTCGCTCTCTTTGATTTTCTCTTCCCGAAAGGACTTCTTCCTGCATTGACAAACTTTATGATGGATGAACATCCAAAGTGCACCAAAAAAAAAATTCAAAACTACCCCCCGCGTCATTCCACCCTTTTCCTTCTTCGCTAACTGCATAACGCTTCGCGGTTTCACGCGCGTTTTGTCGTTTGACTTCTTCCCACTTTTGCCTGAGTGTTTCCTCTTGTGAAAGATTTTTGCGTGTCACTGTTTGGGTCACGCTTAACCCCATACAATGATTTTACTTTATCGAAGTAGTGTGTTCCTTAGGGACTTGGTTCAGCAGAATAGACTATTAAATTTTGCTTGTCAAATTAAAAAATAGAAAAGTTGGACTATTTTTTTTTAAATAATTTTTGACAATGACTAAATATAATGATTTTTTTTGTTAGCCATTTAAAAATCATACATTGTCTAATTGTACATACGGATGATGGTTTGCAAATATCACTATTCACATGAAATGTGAAAAACTGTTTAAAAAATGACTGTTCGGAAGTCCATTTGCTGTACTCCAAAATACTGCAAAAACTGCACGTTAGAAATATTCATTTTTTTTATTTTCAAGTTCAAATGAATTTTTCTTTCACGAAATGTATCCTATTATTTTATTTTGTGAAAGAAAAATTGTATGGAATATTTTTAAATGGTCGTATTGATAAATGAAAAATCGTCGAAAAATTGTTTAATATTTTTTAAATATAATTTTTTAAAAATTTGACATTGCAAATGCTTAAGAAAATATTTAAGCAGAGACAATAGATAAAATTTTTATTATTATTTGTCAAACGTTGGAAGTAATTTATATACGTTGGTGCTTGTGTTAAAGGGAAAGAGGAGAAGAAGGTAGAATTCTAGGTGCTCGTAAAATCGGAAACCTCCCCTACTTTCATACCCGGTGGCTGTTCGAACGCAACGTTGACGGGGCTCTTTTTCTACTATGAATGATGATGTATGGATGTTGGCTATGGGTGCTAGGGGCACGGTAAAGGGTTCCATTGTGTCGGGGGCACCCCTAACGGGCCCGTGCAGCGACCCTCTCACTCGTTCGCCCCCCGCGCTTCATCCAGGGGTGGCTCCACCACGTGAAATATTACCTACGCGAGCAACAAACTATATTCACTGTATATATCCTGCTATATGCTCCGTATACTATTTTATGTACACTTTCCACTGCAGCTCTTCAGGGTCTCGGCCCCCGGCTGACTTGTATGTATATAATGTCACGGCCGAATTTTTTTTTAACATCCTTCGCATCAATCTCAACTTTTTCTTTCAAATTTACGCGCTGTATATTTTATCCAGAAAATCCTGCCCGTCTGTTGCATTTTAACTTTTTTAAAAAATAAATATATAATCAATAAATGTTAATTCCCGAAAAGAAATTTAAAAAAAAATTGATATTAAAGTACGTTGGGAAAAAAATTATTGTTTTTTCGATAAAAAAAAAACAGAGTTCAATTAGTGGAGGATATTTTAATAAACAAATTGAGGATATTTCTCGCAAAAATTTACCAATATTATAGTTTTCTGCTAGAAAATATTGAACCAAAACATTTCGTTGAGTGTTTAAATATTTTAGCCGATTTTTTTTTGTTTTTTTCAAACAATGTCTAAAATGCTTCCAAAAATCAAACATCCACTTCACTAACGTAAAGTATAAAACCAGCGTCAAAGAAAAAATTAACATAAAAAAGGTGACTGACATTTGACCTGCCATTTTTAAATGCCAGCCCCGGGAAATTTGAGAAGGATGTTGAACGGTAGTTTGATCACAAGTATGAGCTAACATAAGCATGCAAATCCAAACGCGAATACGTAATTCGATACTGGGATGAAAGGATAAAGAATGGAATGTGCACCCTTCGATATTTCGTGGAGAGGAAAAAAACAACCGCAATTAATAGGCCCTGAAATCGGACACTCGAGCTAAAAAGTTGGTTGTTCTAGGTTATGTTGCTTGTGCGGGAACTAGTATATGCAAATCGCATCGGACACGGTTTTACAAATTCGCTTCGGTTTCCTATATGCAGTCTGTGTAGTACTAATACTTTTTCATCCTTCTGACAATGAAACTTCAACTCGTGCCTTCGTGTATGACAATGGAAAATAATAAACCGTGATAAATAGTCGGGTAAACAGAAAAAACTCATAAACGCGAATGCGAGTAGCAATACTGTTAATAATAATAATAATAATAATAATAATAATAATAATAGTGGGTGTGGGCACATGAAAAATATTCAACTTCGAATATGATAAGAACATTGATTCACCAGTGGATTAAATGTTACAAAAAATGCACTCCTCCCCACAATTCTAAATTAAAATTCCTATGAATTCCTAAACTACTTAAATACCATAATTTCCAAAAATATCGAAATAGGACAAACATAATCACTTTTTTTAAATCTCTGATGTTTCTCGACAATTTAATTTGCTCTTGAAGTCACATGGAAATATTTTACCATCCTATTTTTAATAATCCCATTTTTTTGGAATAATTTTGAATATGTAATCCAATTCAAATATGCAGTATTAGCGTGTAGAGTACTAATACTTTTTCATCCTCCTGACAATAGACCTTCAGCTCGTGCCTTCGTATACGACAATGGAAAATAATAAACCGTGATAAATAGCCGGGTAAATAGAAAAACGAGTCGTGACTGCGAGGAGTAGTATTAATAATAATAATAGTAGTAGTAGTAGTGGTAATAATAGCAGTAGGGGTGGGTACTATGGCCCAGCACTGTCCTTCTATACGTGAACAAATAATAAGTACGCTTCACTCTCTCTCTCTCTCTCTAGGCAAATAGCATCGTTTGAAAGGGTGAATCCCGTCGTCGACCTTATAGGTAACGTGTTATATTAGGGCTCCTGCAATTTACTCGACAACGATCACGGCATTTAATCGCCACGATTGCGTATTTGCCTTCGATGAACGGGACTCTCAATTGCTTTGAATGGATTGAGTTATGGTAAACAGGTTACTGCAGCTGCTGCGTTTAATTTTGATGCTATTTTAAAAAAATAATTAAATATATTTTCGCACATTTACCTGATTTTATTATAATTACGAATAAAAATTTAAAATCGAGTATTTTGAAGATGGTATCATAATTTTTAATTAGGATACTGGATATTAATTATATTAATTAATAATAATTATGGCAATTATGATAGAACTCCAGGCACAATATCTTTTATAATCGGTTCAGTTTTTGTAAATTAAGAAATATATATTGTTTATCATTAGAAATGTACGATCTTGAAGGTGTTATCATGAATATCATGAATTGGTTGCGTAATCGCCTCGGACGATGCCCTTTTTTCACGACAGAAGGGATTAATCGTCCAGTCACGACACTGGAAATAATTCGAATTAATGTCCTGTCAAACGATACGTCAAAATGTACTTGAGGTCCCTAAGGAGCCATGGAGACCTTCTTCTTGATGATTTTCTATGGGGATAACGACCCTTACTAAGAAAATCATATTTTATAGGATTCTGTGGATTAACACGTCGAGTTTTGGTGCTTTAAATAGTTGTCATCAATTTTTTCTAATTAGTGATAAAATGATATACCAAAAATATTAATAAAAATGTAGATTCAAATACTAATGAAAATATAAATGATTTAAATCAGTTAAAAAATTAAAAACAATTATGTATGAAAGATAATATGAAGATTGACAAGAAATCATTTTTTTTTTTTTGTTATTGGTTTTATTATTTACTATAATAAAATATAAAATCCTAATGCTATCAATATTATACATTAATACAAATGAAGTCATATCTGTTATGGTAATTTGTTTACTTTATATATGTACACATTAATACGGTCATCACGCTCACATAGTGTAATCTTAGCATATGACTCATCAGTTACGTAAATACTGTTATTAAATCTGCTGTACTAATTTATTGATATTACTATATTCAGTCCGGCGTAATTCAGTACTTATCCTAGTTTACTTACGATACGTTCAATCGCTGTATTAAAAACGGATCGTTTCCACCGTGTACACACATTGGTACGTAATATTATTATACGACGAAAAAACAGTACTGATCTATTATTAGCTATCGAGAATCTTTGCCCCTCGACATCTTAATCTTTCCTCCGATAGTACAGAATTATTTCAATTGAAATATTCCGTTCGATTTTTTTTTTTTTTTTTTTCAGACAGCGCATATTTATCTCATTTATTTCGTCTCTTATTTTTATATTTATTCCTAAATTTCACACACATTTTTTAAATTAAGAAATTCAAGAATTAAAATCTTTACGGTGTTGTATTTTTTTTTTTTTTCCTTTTAATGTAAGCACAGAAATTTGCTTGTCGAGCAAATTTCAATTTTCTGTGATATCAAAAGTATTATGAATCAAAGGCTACATTGTAATCACCAATTTCTGAGGAATTAATTAAATCATACCAAAAATGTACATTTTTCAAACCCCAAATCTAGAAATTCCTAATCAACTCATCATAATTTCCTAAAATATCCGGACGCACATAATAATTAAATTAAATCTCCGGTGCACTGCCACGTGTCCAATAGAAATAAAAATGCCAATTATTATTATCCAATTATTAGAATCCTTGCATAAAAATCCTGCAACCAATCCCATAATATTTTTAATAAACAATTCATCTTGCTCTCCAAATTTTACCGACCAATTCAACTACAATGCACTTTTATTAGTCTCAAAAATAATTAAACAAAAAAAAAAAGATACAAAAAACTGAGTCACGTCGAGAGAACTGAGGTTAGCACAGAAATTTGCTTGTCAAGCAGTTTCAAGAGGGGTTGAAGATTGCAACAATGTGCAACGCAAAGTGCATCGCCGCAGTAGACCGCGCTCTCCGCTCCGCGTGCGCGCGGAAGGATCCGTGCGATTAAATATAATTGCGCGGGCGCGGGTCAATAGTCAGACGCACGTTGCCTGGCGACGCGGCTCTGCTCTCCGCCGTGGCCGCGCGGCGAGTCCGCGCTGCTCTCACTCCGCGCCGGAACAGACTCGAGGCTCTTCTTCCTCTAGCGTCCGCCTTCAGCTGATCCCCGCCATCCAGAAGCCCGTCGACCGTCTTCGATAACGTCGAACCGTCGCGACGTGACTCAGACTCCTCGGCAGTGATTTTCCTCCTCTGAACTTAAAAAAAAAAAAAAAAAAATCAAAAAAAAAAACACATAAAAAACCTGTGCATCATAAAACCAGCGATTCCATTGGTTAAAGTGTTTTTTTCCCCTCGTGAAGGTAAAACAATTTTGTCTCAACAATTTCTATTATTTTTTACATAGAAATTTTTTTTTTTCAAATTTTTACCACATAAAAATTAATAACTACAGTTAATAATTGACCGTCTGTGTAATCGTCTACTCACTAATTAACGTGAAACTATTTTTAACTACCATTTCAATAAAGCTCTTCGCTTCTCAGCTTCTCCAGACTGACTTTATAAATACTTGGACACGTATATCTATATTTGTATCCATGTATATGTATATATAGATATATTGGTGTATATATATGTATACAATACGAGATAAATTATAGCTACAGTTGCAGTGAAGAGCTGCAGCATCTAGCTAGACTGGTTGAGTAGCCTCGTGAGGATATTCTTTAAGATCCGATTGGAATTCTTGTCGCAGACTTACTGACCCCAAACGATACACTCGAGACTTTGGATTAATATTTGATGCATGGAAATTGGCATCATTTGATTTTTTGTCTTTTGCACTGAAATTCACTCCCGAAATATCGCCCTCTAATTTTTCTCGCGTATTTAAGTTGAATGGTACTTAGCTTTGGATGACACATGTGTCATTTGCACGAGTATAGTTGTCACGTTGAATCACTGGAGCACATGAAGGACTCCACGCTAAGAGCAAGAGTTACGAGCTTCACTTGTAATGTCACTTGTGGTGAAGTTCTGTGCTTCAGTTAAATTTTGGTTGCTCACTTTGAAGTTCTTTAAAGTAGTCGTGTTAATTTTTTTTAACTCTGTGGATCAGCATAAAATTAATGTTTGAACGAATTTTATTCATATAAATAAAAAAATGCATGTACTACATGAATGAAAATTTGAGGATGATAAAAAATCGACATTTTTCTGCACTTAAAAAAAAGTTTTTGTCAATGAATTCTCCGGGATTTTTTTTTGTGAATCAATAGTTTGACAAATTATTTTGACATAATTTTCTGTTAGCCATAAATTAAGTAACATTTTTTTATAAGATTAACAAATAATTCTATAGAAATTTGTGGACGGAAACTTTTCTTTTTAAAGAACAAAAATAATCAGTTACTTTTTGTCGTATACTTACAATTTGTTTATTCATTATTTGTTGCACTTTCAGTGAAGCAACAATTTAGAAATGCCACGTAAAAAAAAGGAATCGGACGGAACAAATTGTTCGAGTGCCGAGGAAAAATGTGATAAGATGCGCGACGAAAAAAAATCACGCTGGAATCAATGCCTGGAATCGTGGAGTAGATTACAAAAAAAATTCGAAAAAACCATGGGCTTTCGGGTGAAAGACTTGACGAGCTTTGAGAGCTTTGTGAAGCTCATGTACCGACCAACCGATCCTGCGAGCCTCGGAGTCGCTAGAGCACTTTTTGGTGAGTTATCAATTTGTTATCTTATTTTTATATCACTGTGCATTTTATGGTGAACACCTTGTGTGAGTGTGAGGCGTCGCATTAGCTTTGAACAATTGAAATCACGGCAGAACCGCGTGGGCGATCCAAGAGTGCCCCGAGTCGAGAAGATTCGAGACGATTTGTCGATTAGGAAACAGTTTAAATTACTGCCCGCAGCATAGCCAGACTCTGGAGTGCAGTAGTTTTAACTAGGTTCAATTGACAGCATCTGAGCTAGAAGAAAGCAAAAAAATGCGGCTATCGAATTTTTTTTTAACAATGAAATAGTAGAAATCTTCGTACTTCGAACATCCAATTTTCCACAACCGATTTATTTTCATGATTTTTTTTCAGAGATTAAAAAAATGACCAAAATAAATCCTCAGGACATAATAAAAAATTTAGCAATTTTTTTGAAAAATTTAATTTAGGGGTTTAAAAGGCGATTAAAAAAATGTTTATAAATCACATCCTTAAGTGAAAATAAAATTCTGCCCCTAAGGTCGAATGAAATTAGAAATAATTCAGTTGTATTGTCTAAAAATGCCCGGAACAACTTTAGAGTACTCATAAAACGAATTTATGATTTATGTTCTGAATACCATTATTAATTATAAAAAATAAAAATAAAAATTGCATTGACTATTTTCCAGGACTCTGCATGGTACTGGACGTCGTAGAGGAACGTGGATTATCGGACATAGATCTCAAATGGGGAGATCCAAATGGTTGCCATTTCCCATTGTTTCACGGAATGGAACGACCATCTCTGCCCATAATGATCGTCATTTACACGATAATGTGGATGGGAGCTTTTGGAATAATGCTGGGTTGTTGCTTCAAACTCGCCTGCATTTGCTTCGCGATTCCTTATTGGTACATTTTCTTGCTGGACAAGAGTTTCTGGAATAATCACACTTATCTTTACGGAATTGTGGTGATATTATTCAGTGGTACCGGAGCCAATCGATACTTGTAAGTTTTTAGCACCAAATTTTTTTTCACTGAACAAAAAGAATGTCTCCAAAATATTCCTCTTTATTTTTTTGCAGCGCCCTCGACGCAAAAATCGCCAAACGAAAAAATGCCAGCGTTCCATTGTGGAACTATTTCATCCTAAAATTTCAATTCTTCGCTCTTTATTTTCTGGCCGGGCTAAAAAAGTCGAGCAGAGAATGGCTGGAAGGTTACGCTATGACAAATCTCTCCAAACATTGGGTATTCGATCCCTTCAAGTGAGTTTAACATTTGAGCTAATTAACTTTTAGCAAAAATATGTAGAAGTCTGAAATAATTAATCGATTATTGCCAATTACTTTTCAGAACAATTCTATCGACCGAATTGACAGATTTTCTTATAGTTCATTGGTTCGGGTTCATTTTTGACCTCACTGTTGGCTTTTGGATGCTATTTCCCAAAACGAGAATCCCTGCGATGCTTTTTTGCACGGCGTTTCATTTGATGAACTCGAGGCTCTTCAGCATAGGTAATAATTTTTGGAAAAAAGCCCATTAACTTGAAACTTTGGCAATGAAAAAATTATTGTAGAGCCATAGAAAATTAAGTACTGCTCGAATAAATTTTTTGCTGCAGCAGAATTTTTTTTAGCTATCATAAAAAATTCCATGTATACTTTTCTACATGCTGACTTATTGGAGATCACTGTAATCATTGTCATGATTTTTAATTCGCAGGAATGTTTCCCTACGTTTGCCTGGCAACGATGCCTCTTTTCTGCAACGTTGATTGGCCCCGAAAAATAATCGCCTGGTTCACAGGAAGTTCGATACACGTTTCCGGTCACGAAACCTACGCATTTTGCAGCGAAGTCCCTGCAGCCGAGGCTAAATCGTGTGATCCATATAAAGATCCTGACATTATTCAAAATTTAAAAGGGGAGGCAGAGGAGATCAAGTCAGACACCGACGAAAATACAACCGAAAGTGCGTCAACTTCATCCTCAATGAATAATTCAGGCACGGAGGATTCTTCGGAAGAGCGAAAAAAGTTAGACCACGAAGATGATGAGGAAGATTGGTTGGCGGAGGAGAAAGAAAAAGTGAGCGCCTGGAGGCACAAGAATGGAGAGAAGAAAAAAATTCAGCGAGTCACGAGAAAGAAGAAATTTGTCGTTTCGCTTCTCCTGCTTCACATTGCCTTGCAATTTTTCTTGCCATACTCGCATTTTATCACTAAGGTACATTTATTATTATTATTGTAACCTTAACTGATGACCGAATGATTTTATTTGTTATGCACTCTCGAGTCAATTGACTTATGGTTAAATTCACATGTTTGATAATTAACACAATATGTAATAATGGATAATGATCAATAATGTTTCAACAGGGTTACAATAATTGGGTGCCAGGTCTATATGGTTATTCGTGGGACATGATGGTTCATTCATGGGACACTATACTCGTTGTGATAAAAGTCCACGACAACGTAAACAACGAGGATCTCTATATGAACCCACAGGCATGGGTGCAAAACGATAGATGGGCGAAGCATGGAGATATGGTCCGACAACATGCCCAGTGCTTAAAAGTCAGTATTTCAATTGAATTTATATTCAGAAAAAAAAACAATGGTTCGTTTAATTAAATTTTGTTCGATGAGCTGGACTTTGTTCGTTTAACTAAACTTGGTTTTTTCAACAAAACGTTGTTCTATTAATACAGTTTTGCTCGTTAAACACAATTTTATTATTCAACATAACTTTGATCGTTCAACACAAATTTGCCAGCTTTTCGAATAATAAATCGTCCCCTTCTCAATGTAACAATACTACAATGAGTGCTTCTCCATCGTTAACGATTACATTTTTTCTTCTCCAAAGGATAATCTACTTCGTCAGAAAGATAAAGTCCTCAACTCTCCTCAAAAACCAACAGACATCGACAATTGGTCAAGACTCTCCACCAATCTCAGTATCTACATCGACGTCTGGTGTTCGTTAAACAGGAGATTTCAGCAACGTGCATTTGATCCAAACGTCGATATGTTGACGGTCGACTGGCATCCATTCAAGCCTGTGTCATATTTGATGCCTCTGCTCACACAATTGAGCTCGTACAGAAATAAACTCGAGGAAATACAGAGGCATGTTTACACCTGGTCGAATTATACCGACGTATTTTTCGTCGCCGATTATCCGGGCATGCAGCTTGAAAACTACATCAGCAATGATTTCTCAAACGTTACCGTCACTGTACTCGAGGGAAGTGTCACCTATGCCGAAGAAGGTTGGAAGGATAAGACTACAGTGACGAAAGGAGATTGGGTCCCGGTTAAAACTGGAAGATTTCACACCATAACGACAACGAGCTCTTATCCTTCTTCGTACATGTATACATATACAAATCAGACTGAAGAGGCCAAAAATATGAGCGGGTAAATATAATATTTCTCGTCGAGCTCTGTAACCAAAATTTTTATTAATAACTAGCTCTAGATTATTTTTTTCATTTCTAGCGTTCTTTTTTATTTACTGCAAAATTAAGATGTTTGGAGTATTTAAAATTAGCCAAATCAGTGCTTAATATTTTTCATTTTTCGTACATAGAAAATAGAAAAGAGAAATAGACGAATTTTTTTTAAATATCGTTTGAAATAACGTTAACCAAATATTAGTTTAGAAATTGACAAGGTTTCATTTTACTTCGTTAAACTGTTAATGATTGTTGTTTAAATTTAATTTAAAAAATTTTCCAGGAGTCCTAAAAAATCACGTAAAAAGGATGCATTACCAATCCTCAAGGAATTGAGATACAAGGTGAACGCCTGGCTACGCGCTCTTGGACATATAGCCAATGCATTCTTTTACTTAGTTTACGATGTGCCGATGATCAGGAGGGTTCGGAATTATTAAAGTAGATATGAAAATCCATAGACTTTTGACATTACTAAACGCACCGAAAACTTAATGAACAATTTGCGAATTTGCTTTGTAAATAACTCGACCCTGACAAACTGACCAAAAGTTCCATGTAATTTTGGTTTTTGGTCAGTTAATCAGTTATTTTTATCCCCACTGTGATGATTCAAAATTCATCTTCAATTCGACCCTCAATTATTCGCAGAAAAAGAAATTATTCAAACACTAGAATATGATCAACACGAAAAATTTTCTATCAATTAACAAAATTCCAATTGATTAATCCACAGTAAATGCGAAGATACTCGTGAATTGATCCTAAACCGAATACGCAAAACTAATTTTTAAATCCGGTTGATTAAAGTTGTAAATTGTGTACCAACTGATCAAGAGTTCAGGTTGATTAAGTTCGATTAAGTTAACAGTGATGATAAGTGTACAACTCTGATTTTATTAAGTTAAAACTTGCTGTGATTATTTTTAATGCATTATATTCAGTGAAAGCTCTTGTATTTCGCATGAGCTGCGTGTACATGACGAGTGGCGCTCGCTGCGGCTGTTTCTCATACCTCATTGCTTTTTATTGTCGCGAATAAGAGAAAGCACGTGGTCTTCCTCTGCTTGAAAAAGCGCGGAAATCAGAGATAGTCTGTTTGAACATATATTATATATTATATATTTTTATCGACTCATACAAGGTGATGTCTAGAAAAATAATATTCTTCAATAGGAAGGTGATTAACGTAAGGCACAAAAATATAACGGGAGTACAAGGTATCGATTCTTATTAGCATAAGGAAGTTAATTAAACGGAGCTTTTCTTCCGCAAGAAGAAGACATATATTTTATAAACGTTTAACTGTGTCTGCGTGAAATTGAAGAGAGTGTGTAATCGTGAGCATGTAGCATAATGAACGAGAGAGAGAGAGAGAGAGATTAGAAAGAAAATATTGAAAATGATTAAAACGAAAGTATAAAATTTCTGCGAATATCACACGACATTATTCATATTTATTCGTGACGTTTTCTGTAAATCCATTATTCGCTGTATACAAAAAATGATGAAATATATCATGTGCATTGATTATTAATGAGCAATTTTTTACAATAACCTTTATTATTATTATCCTCATTATTTTTATCTCGGCGGCTAATGAAATCTCAATACAGTTATCGTTTCATTGTGAATGAATTATGAGAAAGTTTTTTATGCCTGTTGAATTTATTTATTACTCTCGAATTGATAAAGACTTGTTTCCAACACAAAGTTCACGGCGAGAATCATACTAGATGATAAAAACACATAATCTAATTATTTTCACTGTTTTCACAACTTTCAATAACCGCAACTTTAGCAAAATATTTCAAACGACATTGGCTTTAAAAAAATTATATTAAATTAAAATAGATAATTTCACGAAAAATATAAGGTAGCCAATCGAGTGAATACGAAATAGCTTCAATTGTTGTCGCACTTCCGGAGCACGCCATTTTAATATAAAATCCAATATTGCTCTAGACGATGATGATTATTTTACTATTAAAGAAATTAATCACTTAGTGGCTTTTATCCAGTCAATTTCCAGTGCCGCAACACCACCTTGATTATCCGGCAAATAAGTTCCTCTGTCAATTTTCAGCCCCATATTCGTAATCGCGGTTGAGTCAAGTGGATTTGCTTCCAATGGTAATTCCTGGCCGCGATGATAGGGTTTAAAATCCGCCAATGGCAATTTTATCACCGCAAACTCATTCGTAGGTGCCTGAAAAAAAAAAAAAATATCAGTAAATAATAACAACAGGATGGCGAAATGAAAAGAAATTGACTTTTAAAAAAATGGTATTACCGTAAAAACTTGACCATAAATTGCACAATTTTTTTCGAGGCCTTTGTGCCGCAATAGCATTTTGTAATTGACGTTGATTCCTTGGGCACGACATCTCACGCTGATGTTGTTGAACTCGCCGATATTGAAATTTGTCGCACATTGCACTGCGGCGTATCCGCTTCCACTTTTCGTCGGGTTCAAAAGAGTGAATAGCACGGCTCTCTGAAAAACTTGACTCTTTTGCAGGACCAAGGTCGCCTTTGACATTCCGTAGCTCTTCGCCGTGTCAGAATTTTCCGTCCACTGTTCTAAAGCGCTTTCCGAAATATTCCGTGTAAAATCAAAAAGCGTTTGGGAGTTACTGAAAATATCACCGATATCGCAATAGTCAAACCTTCGATTAATTTAATTCTGTCGAGAGGTCAAAGGTCACAAGAAAAATGAAAAAGCAATTCAATTTCATGCTCATTCATTTAATAAATAATAATTTCAATCCTGAATAATTATTGCAAACGAAAATTAAATTCGTGAATTGCATATTGTTACAAAATTAATTATATAATTATTAATATCTTAAAAAAACGTTGCTAATGGATTCCCGTGGCAATAGTGCCCATTTTGGGTTTCAATTAAATTATAATTGTCTAATTGCTCACCCGGAACCAGCAATGCTCGAGGCTACCATGTCACCATGTCCCGTAACGTGGAAGAAGAAGCAGATGATGAAAACCAACTGCGAGAACGCAAGTCTAAGTTCCTAGCATCGCGGATCTATACTTTCACCAATACCTAAATTCGTACAATGTCGTTTGTTGTCATGACACATCTTGAGATCGATCGCCTCAAGATTTTCCCTTTCTTCACGTCTCTATGTTACGGATGTAGTCTAATCGTCAACTATATTTATGGATACTGTTCTTGTTTCGTTTATGTACTAGTGTATTATAGGGTTGAACTCTGTGCGTGATACTTCTGTCGATTCTTAGTGTATAAAGATAAACCACCAATGGTACAATGTGGTACCGCGGTTCTGTTACATAAATTGTTCTAGATATAGATTATCCCTAGGTATTTGCTTCACGAAGAGAAAGAAGATAACAAAAATCGAGAACTAAGAAACATGAGCCAAAAAAACTGTGACCCAACTTCCTGATTTTCACAAACTAAATTCTTATATTAAGAAATTGAATAATAATTAGCATCGCTCTGTATAAATAACAAAACGCGGAATATTGAACACGAGTGTAATTTTTTTGGTAAGAATAACACTTCTCTCGCATAAGCCTTAGTTTTATTATTTAAAAAAAATGAATAATTCGTATTCACACATAAAAACTTTCTAGAAAATCAAAATCACATTGAACGTATCGCTGGGCAATTAATTTATCTTCCTTTGGGAATTCAACATTTCATTCGTCAAAATGTAATTGTTAAAATAAATCTCCAGTTAAAATTTGATTAAACAAAATTAACTCAGGGGAAAAAAATCATCCACTGTAAAAATGCCGTGAAAATGATAATAATGATTGTATATTAATGCATAATAGTTTCATTTATTTGCAAATACAAAACGGGATCAATAAAATGGACAAATTATAAGGATATGATCGAAGGATCTTTAGGAGCCGCTGTTGCTACGATAGTTTTAATTTCGAGAGATGAGACGCCGCTTTGCTTAATCGGCGAGTAAACACCTCCGTAAATTTGTAGCCCAAACATAGTGATACTGGATTTGTCCAGTGGCTCGGCGTCTGGAATTTGTCTGCCGCGGAAATACGGCAAGAATTTTGAAATGTCCAGTTTGATTGTTGTAAACTCACGTTCTTTTGTTGAAATCTGAAAAATAAATTCACAGGTCAGTGATTTGTGGATTTATTATTGTTAATAATAAATGTTATTAAAATAATGCGTGAAAAACTTACCGAAAAAAAGTGCTCATAGGATATTTCCGAATCAGCGCTTAAGCCTTTGTGTCGCAATACAACTTTGTAATGTTCGTTGCTTCCCTGAGCTCGGCACGACATTTCAATGTTGTCATAACCCGTCAGATTGAAATTCGTTTCAGTTCTGACGCCTGCAAATCCCGCACCGTTTTCTTGGGGATTCAATAACGTAAAGAATATCGCCCTTTGGAATAACTGTGTTTTTTGAAGGGTTAAAACGGCCTTGGACATGCCAACTTGTCGGACAGTGTCCGACGATTCCATCCAATTGTCGACATTCGGGACTTTTGTGAAATCGAACAAGGACAACATATTTCCCCTAAGAAATATTCGATTTTTCATTTCACAGGATTATGCCAAAAACTACGTTTATTTTATTTAGAAGATTTTTAAATATGGTTTTTTGGAATGGACTCAATAATTGTTTATCAGAAATAATAATATATTTTTCATATACTTTCACGAATTAATAAAAAAAGATTTTATGTAGTGTAAATATATTTTCGGGATTATATCTAATTCGAGTTTTTAATTCAAATTACCCGCGAAATTAAAGAAAATATCGATGAAACTATTCGTAGAATAACTGATCGATTATTTTTAATTATTGTCTATTTTTTAAATAGTCAGAAACGGAAAGTATTTTATTCGGTCTCCCATAATATTTTTATTTTTTTGATATTCCGTATTTTTATTTACATTAATTTTATATCGAACCCTACATTCCGATATTTAAAAAAATGTATTATATGTCATATATTTAACATATCTTACCCAGCTTCGGCAGCTTCTGTGATAATAGCCGTTGATTGGGCGGACAGAATAGCACCCATTATAATAGCTTTTGTCAACACTCGATGATACATACGCATTTTATATTATGCGTTTATATAATCACTCAACACCTTTCGTATAATGTCACTAAATTCCGTATATTGCATACGTTGAATCAAAAGATGTTTCATGCAGCTGCGCACGTGATTGCAGAAAAGATAAGGTCAGCAAAAGCGTGTCTTTCTGTGCGTCTCACGTCGCGACGTCGAAAACACAAGATGTGATAACTACTCAGAAAAGCACTTACCTTCAGGCGCGAGCTTTTCTGACCTGCAATCCAACTGACGTACCGCGTTGCTTGTTGTAACCAATCAGTTGTAGATTTCAATGTGTGACCCCTTCCGTAACGCACTGTCATGTACCACGTGATACCGCACATGAGATAGTGTCTCTCAACTTGCAAATACGAAACTACGAGTAACGGAGAGACGATCATAACGATGCACTTCACATTTTACTCCACAAACACGATTTTTATGATTACACGTCACATTTCACTTAATAAACACGATTTTTGTCGTTGCACTTCACATTTCACTCCACAAACACGATTTTTGTGGTTACACTTCACATCTCACTCCACAAACACGATTTTTGTCGTTGCACTTCACATTTCACTCCACAAACACGATTTTTGTGATTACACTTCACATTTCACTTCACAAACACGATTTGTGTCGTTGCACTTCACATTTTACTTCAAAAACAAGATTTCTGTCGTTACAGTTACATGATCAAATAAGCTATTTCAAAAAACGAAACGACGGCACAGCGTATGACAACATTTTAAACAAAAGCAAAAAAAAAACACTGAAAATGCGATATCGTAATTTTATGAATGTACATTTGTTATCATTTATATTTTCCGGACATAGAAACTGGACGTAACGAGTACGAACAACTGTGAAAATCGCGGTTGACGCGGGCACCGAAGTGAAGTTAGCGACAAATTGAATCGAAATCCAATTGCGCGATTACCTATATACTTCAATTCGCTTCTCAAAAATATAACAGTTCCGCAAATATTTTTTAGTTTTTTAGTATTGCCTTTGTTCTCTTTGTTTCCGAAATTCGAGGCACACTGATAGGTCAAGAAAATGGTCCAGTTTTCACTCGAAGCCGCCACGAGTACCTGATAGACGATCAGAACTGCATTTCACTTCACATAAATTTCGGCGATTTCTGCCGTTGCACTTACAGTCACAAATAAAGTTTTCCAAAAAACGAAACGACTGTACAGCACATAACAACATTTTATACAAAGAGAAAACACTTTCGAAATGCGTTATCGTCACTTTATGACTGTACACTTGTTGTCATTCATATTTACCGACCATAGAAACTAAAAGAAACAAGTACAAACAAATTCGAAAATCGCTGTTGAGATCCGTTCGCGAGTGTGGAAAAAAATTTTGGCGGGTACCAAAGTGAAGTTAGCGACGGTGATCCGACCAATCAAATCGCTCGGTGCCTGCTACATTTCGCTTCTCCCCTTGAAAGTCAGTCCCAAATATTTTCCACAATTACCCGAAAGTATTTTTTTAGTTTTTTAACATCGCATTTTTATTCTCCTTGATTATAGTCTCTATATTTCCGAAATTCGAGGACCACTGATGGATAAAAAAAATGGTTCACGTTAGCCCCGTAAGCCGGTGCCGCGTGCGGGTGCGCATGCGCATCAGATATTTTCAGTCGCCGGTAATCTGCGCGCGCAACTTCGTATATATGTATATTATCACATATGTGTGTTATCACATACAACCGTGCCGCAAAATTTGCCCCAACAGAATCATGATAGACTCAAGATACGTCGGACCAGAAGGAATGTTGTGCGTTTGAAATAACCATAAAAAATAGATATCATGGCGTCGAAGGCCCATGTGGACAGTACGGTGAATGAGAGGCGATTGCGACCGATTTACGGTACATGATTGACTATTTGTTAGGATAAATGTCGAGAATAAATATCGTATGACACCGGTCGCCGGCTATTTTTCGCAGACCAATCGATCACTGATTCCAGAGGTTATGTAATCATGCCGCTCTGTTTTTTGCTATTTCAGACTGGTTGGACAATGGGAACAATAAGAAAGCCCTTCAGGAAGCTGACAAAGTTCTCAGGAAACAACCGAGCAATCAGTGCGCAAGAGTCCTCAAAGCATTGGCTCTCCTGCGACTCGGCAAAGAAGACGAGTGCCAAGTTATCATGGACAGCGTTAGATCGGAGGTTCCTTGCGAAGACACCACGCTTCAAGCCATGAGTATTTGTTACAAGGAGATACATCAGCGTAAGGACTCTTCAATTTAAAACTAGCCGACGTAACAATAATAAGCTTCCGATACTGTTCGCGAGGATTGCAAGACCAAAATATTGAATTTCAGGTCCATGAAAGATTTCCTTATAATTTGTAATTATTACTTTAATATGTATCTTTAGGCTTTGAATGATATCGATAACAACTGCTGATTAAAAACATCCTTTTGCAATGCTTGTTTATGAAGGAGTAGGAATTTTTATATTTGAATCTAGTTGAGCATAGAAAGTACACTTTTGAAACTGATTCCAGTAATTACACTGGAAGAAAGTATTGGTGTAGCTGCAATGCAATTTTTTGGATTACCCAAAATGATAATATTCACATTTATTAAGATTTTTCATTGAAGAATTGAAAATAAGATATTGCGATGACAAAATATGATTTTTAATAATTGTTTAAAACCATCAAATGTCTCTTTCAAGTTTATATTTTGAGGCTTAATTGTAATTTGTAATTGTGTCCTGATGCAGGAGTTATTGTGATTATACTTTGCAGCGGACAAAATTAGAGAAGTGTATGAAGCAGCGGCAAAAGCTGATCCTAACAACGAGGAACTCTTGACTCATCTGTTCATGGCCTATGTCCGGTTAGGAGATTTCAAGAGACAACAACTCACTGCTCTGGCATTGTACAAATTGAAGCCCAAAAATCCATACTATTTTTGGGCAGTTATGAGTGTCGTAATGCAAGCTGTTCAAGCTGATGAAAAATTAGCCAAAGGAGTAATTTTGCCTCTCGCTGAAAGAATGGTGAATTTTTTTTATTACTGCGTTTTAATTGCACAGTTATATTGATTCTAGTTTATGAAATTTTCATGTACTGCACTGATCGAGAACTGATTTAGCAAAGGTTTCACTTTTTTGGAAAATCTTGAAGATATTTCCAACTTTTTTGCTTAACAATTTGTCTGCCTTTGTGGGCGTTAAACAGGTTGTAAAACTGGTGGGTGAGGGGAAATTGGAAGCAGAACAAGAACTTCAGCTTTATCTGATGATATTAGAACTGCAAGGGAAGGATGAAGCGGTATTAGAGGTCCTATCAGGACCCTTAGCCTCACGCCTATCTTCTGTCCCGCAACGAAAAGCTCTTCTTCTACTCCAGTTGCAACGACATTCTGAAGCGGCGGCAGCGTTTAAACAACTCATTTCGGAGGAGTAAGTGCATTGCGTTTGTTTTTCGTATCTCTATCACGATTTTTCGTAAAATTCAATCAAGAGAATCAAATAATCATTTGTGTCGTTGCAGTTACGACAACTGGACGTACTATAAAGATTATTTGACGTCCGCCCTGAAGCATCAAAGTCCTCTGGAATGCTTAGAATTTCTAAACGACATCAGCTTAAGGAGTGCCAAAAGAGTGAGAGCTCCGCATCTCGCACGTTTCGAATTATGGCAACGCGTTGATGCGAATGATGAAGTCAGAGGGAAAATCGATCTCGTTGATCTCATGCGGCAATACTTTGTGCAATTTGGCGAGAAAGGTTGCGTTGTTGGCGATTTAAACTTGTATTTGAACCTCCTCGAACCAGCGCAACAGTTGGAACTGTTACAAAAGGTTCTAAAAAATCTAAAAGCCTTTCTTACACTTTGAAGTTTAACCTTATTAAAAATGGATTCAAAAATGGAAATATTCTGATCTACAGATCGAAGAAGAAGTTGGCGTAGGCCCAGATCAATTTCCCAAGGCCGCGGGCCAAATGCAGAAGCATATTCACTACGAACAATTGCGGAGGATCTGTGGACTTCACCATTCCCCCCACACCGACACAGAAAAGCGAAAACAGTTGGCACAACGATTCTGTGATCTCTACGACAGCGGAAACGAAAGTTGTCCGGCTTCCGAAAGGCTACCCACGGATTTCTCACCTGCAGATTCGTATATTCTTATGGCGTCGCATGTCTTCCTGCAATTATGGTTCGAGACTAAAGACGCTTCTCATTTATACAAGTAAATAAAAACATGATTGTGTAAAAGTACATAAATTAAGTTAAAAGTATAATATTGAGAAATTAACACTCCGTTTGTTAATAAATCGATGGAAAATTACCCTAAAGGTTTCGCTCTAAATTGAATAAATGTGACTGAGGTTTGTTTAGTTGCAACTATTTTATTGTTTCAGAGCTTTGGCGTTATTGGAAAGAGGCTTGGCGTCGAGTCCCGCAAACTTTCACCTAAAAATTATGCTCGTACGCATTTATTTGGAAGCCGGTCTCGTCTGTGCGGCTGATTATGCATATACGCTTTTAGAAGCCAAGCAGATACAACTTGACTCACTTGGTTATTTGCATACTCCACTTCTCGCTCCTTTGGGCCATCTTTCACGCGCCTCATCGTTACTCGACCTCTCAGCGAAATTCTTCCTAGCTAATTACAAGCAGGTACATAATCTGGTCTTAAAAATTACAAATTATTGTTTTTTAGCCCTTTTTTTTTTGTCAATTCTATCACGTACCGTAAACTTCAAGCTTTTTTCTTACTTTATCCATTCAAATTTCCAATAAATAATATCTAAAATTACCCAAAAGTTGAAGAAGTCCGGAATATTCTGCAGAGTTGAAAATAGAATGATACAAACATTTTCTGTAGTTATCAGTGCGTATAATTATTGCTTTTCTTTACCTATAAATTTTTCATTCAAACAGAGCGCAGATCATCTTACCTTTGCCTACAAATACGGCAGTTTCGTCAAGATCCAGGAATTCGTCGAGCTCAAAGAGAGACTAGAGAACTCATTGCACTTTGCCATGACGACCGTTGACAAAATGTTGCTGGAATTGAGTTGGTGCGACAGTCCTACGTCGCTATTCAATACTTTGTTGCATATGAGAATTCAACCACAGGAGGACACAATTCGGTGGGACCTTCTCCGAGACAATCGTGATTTGGAGGTACATACAATCATTTTTAGCCTATTCTAATTCTATTTAAGAAAAATTTAACCTTGTTTATTAAGATCATATGATATTCCGTAATTCTCTTTAAATGCGTGCAGGTCGTCGTCGGCTGGGAACCTTTGGAAAAAAACAACGGAGACCCTAGAATGCACGAGGAGACTCGATCCTGCATGGTTCAATTACTGGCAGCGCGGAGTCTAGTCCTGAGAATCGTCGCAGCAACCGTAGAGTCAGATTCTTCAAAATTACTGTTGAGTCTCGCTGCTGAACTCAAGAAAGTCAACAACGAACTCATACCTCGATGTCTCGAGAAGTTCAACGTTGCCGAAGGCGACATGAAGAAAGCGGAGAGCGTTTTGGTGCCACTGGACGCGGTCGAACGACTTCGCGAAGCGCACGACTCCGATCAACTGAGCGTCGTAGCAAGTCTCGCAGAATCTCTCGCGCAATCTTCTCGACCGGACGCCGATTGTATGCAACTTCTGTGCTCGTCTCCTGCCCTCAAAACTCTTCCTCTTCCCGATGAAGGCACATCCGTCTCCTATAAACATTTCTTCCTGAGAGCCTCGACATGCGGCGAAACCCTCGCGATGCTCAGCGCAATGTGCGTCGCATCCTCGACACAATCACAACCACACACGGCCAATAAGAAGAAGAACAAGAAATGCGCCAAGGAAATAGATTCCTTGACACCGGACGAGTGTCAGGTAAATAAGATTGCCGAATTTTGATTGTTTTGATCGTTCACATTATTATCTTTGTTGAGTGACTATTTTTTGTCCGTTTTACCAGAAATTCTTCAAAATCAACCGCTGAACTTATACATTTACACTGTTTACCGAATATAAAGCGTTATTATCGTGGGCCAGGAATTAAAAAGTTGCTTTACAATTGCAGACTTGGCAAGAGATCGGCCGTTTATTCGCGGAAAGGCTAAAAAGCCTAGAAGCAGATTTGACGGAACTGGATAAACGTCAAGTGCAAACGAATTTGCCGACCGACGATGAGGTGGCTATGATAGTCGCGGAACGGAGCCAGGACAGCGTGAACCACACTTGCTGGGCCCTAAAATCGCGCGTTCTACTTACCTCCAAACTACTAAATGGCCTGAGAAGCTGAAGTCCATCACACGAAATTGTACAAAACTAAAGATTGTCCATCCGCCAATTCATACCGATTGCAAAGTACTGATCACCCTTTTGAAGTAATGAAAACAAAACTAAAAAAAGAAAGAAGAAAAAAACGTGTACATATTACGCTTAGACGGATAACGATTTCACTTCTAGCTCCTCCAAGAAAACTTCCCGGTCGAATTTCCGATCGTATTGCGTTTTTCGTTTCAGACTACTATTGTTTTTCCCTTCGTTATTCTAATTAAACCTTTAATTACATGAACTATTGCTACTAATTTCTTCTCGTTGACCTCATTCGGAAAATAATTACCCAAATATCAGCCTAGACGTGTAATCGAGGGTTAAATAAAATACATACATTTCTAAGCTCAATCACTGCCAATTCACGATGTATGTTGTATTTTTAATGAAACTATTGGTCCTGGAAGAAATAAATTAACTTCGTCCCATTTTTCAAAACTTTGGTGAAACCTTCATGATTGATAGTTAAGTAACAACGATTCTGGGAGTTTTTGAAAATAAACGCTTTTTTTTATAACCTCAATTCATTTTTCTAAACTTATTAATTGCAAACTTAATTTAAGTTATTGTGAACATAATAGTGTCGTTTATTTTGTTTGCGTTTTCCAGAGCGCAGCTAATTGTAATTCCTCAGAGCCCAATTGGTCACTGCAGTGCAATTATGGGCACTTCTCCATCATTCAGTGATTTCCTAACAACTGGGCCAATTTGTATCGCCGTGCTCGTATCACGTTCGCTGAAAAAGTTTCAGAACTACTTTAAGATCTAAGATGATACTGCACGAAAAAGATACGTGCATTATTAGCCACAGTTCGATCAACTGCGAATTTTCGTACTTTTTCAAAAACACCAAAAAAACACGACACTTTTTTCAGCAAAGAAAATCTTAATTTTTGTTAAACAATCTCCAAGAATTCTAGAATCCGTTTATTTTTAATATCTTAAGACGCGAATGTTTTTGCAGAAAGTTTGTAAGTCACGGATAACAAGGCTCTGAATCATTGAAAAAACAGTCTTTAACATTTTTGGAAAACGAGAATTTCAATATGTTTCAAAAAATCTCAATTGTGTAAATGTAGTAAAACGAAAAAATATATTTTCTGTGAAACGAAAAAAGCCGTTCTCGAATTTATCAAACCATTTTTTAAATCTTCTTGTTTCTGTATTACTAATATACAGAATCTATATTTTTGGTATCTTCAATGTCGTTAATATGTTGTGAATTTCTTTCTTTTTCCAGAAAATCTTACCTTCATTTTCGAGATTGGCGAGTTCCCTCATAGCTTCGTCCTTCAGGACCTCCTCGACCATTTTTTCCCGTTGATAATCCCGCACCGCCTGTTCCAGAGCCTCGGTCAGGGCGTACTACAAAATCGGGATGTCTCATCAAATGCGTAAAACCGGGTTCACCAATTTCCGGTCTGTAACGACGTCAAAGTCCCAAAAAAAAAAACGCAATATCCCGATGTCGCTTACCTGGCAAAGTTGCAAGCGCGTCATCCGGCGAATCTTGATTTCCGGTGAGGCAGATTTCTTATTCGAAGAACCGGCGACTCTGGCCCTATTTACAGCGTTGATTCGCTCGATGGTCCTCAACTTGTTGCCGGCTTTGCGGCAGACTTTCGTGAGCAAGTCGGACCTTCCAGAGCGAAAATTTTCGTGCAGAAACTCATGAACGTCAGGGTTGTTCGAGTTGCAAATAGGATCGCGATTGTGGGAAGTTACTTTGCGAAATCCATAAAGATTGAGCTGTCGTATGAAACTCGTGATATTGTTCGTTTTGAATATTGGATTTTTCGCACTCAAATATTCCTCCTGAAATCTGCTGTAATCCAAAAGTATTGTACCGCCGTTTTGGCCCCATTGAATAGCTCCTGTTTTACACTCGTTAACAATTTTCCAAAGTTTCTGCGGAAATCGCATCGAAAGCATAACGCACTCTTCGTACATTGTCGTTTATTTTATTACTTAACTTTTATTCTTGCTGTTAAACAGTTTTAGCTTGAAAAAGCGACTGAAGACGACGAATCGCTCTTAACATTCACTGGGAATCGTTGCAACGCTACTGGAGACGCTCGGGGAAAAAAAAAAAAACAAGCGTCGAAATAAAAGGGCATCGCACCTTGGCAACAATGTATGCGAATCATTTTTTCCACGAAATTTCGAGTCACTTCGGTTTATGGGAAACGAAGAAACGTTATGACAAATAAATATTCTGAGCAAAATACGTTAAATATACTTTATATTTTTTGGAACACAATTTTCATGGATTTTTACACACACACACACGAGTTTTTTTTATATCTAATCGCATCTCAGTCACGCTTAAATTCTATTCCTATAAATGGTATACATTTTTACAAGTCATATGTAATATCAATTGGTGTATGAAATCGAGATGAGTATTTTTTTATAGAGGTACATGGTTTTGCAATAAAATCCGGCAAAGGATTGCTTAACGTTCAGTTTATCAACGTTAAAGTTATAATTATCATGCGCTTTATAATACCACGTAAAAAAAATACGATGAGAACATTTTAAGGACTTAAAACACATTTAACGAAGTATCTTTTAATGGTATATGAAATTTAATGAATAAACTGCATTTAGCCAGACTTTATCGCTGCCGTTTCATTTTTTAACAGCTAAAATGCTATGCAAAATTTAATAGGTATTTGCATTTTACAGTTCACGTTTAGCTGACATTTCAAAATCGTTCCCATCGTATTATGCTCATGAGTGTAATCGCATAATCCTCTCAACGACTTAACTTATCGCGTCAACACGAAATACAATAATATATAATTTCCACATATAAAATAATAACAATGTTAAGCAAAAATCTTAAAGTTAAAAATATTTACATCGGTGGAACGTTTTCGTTCGCTTTGGGCTTTCGCGATCTATGACTGACTGTTATAATACTATTTTGGCTTCTTCTTCATTTTTTAGGTGACGATGAATTTGCAAACGGGGCGTTTTCGGCGTACAAGGCATCGAGGCTGAAAAATTACGATTTTCTGCCGACTTGAGAATTGCTACTCGTCAGTCTGCGAGGGTTTGAAGATATTCGCAAGGCACGGTTGGCGCTGGCAGAAGATACCCCTCCGAATCAAGCACATCCGGTGATCTTATGGTAACTGGTCCTTGGGGAGGCCTCGGGAGGGTTCCCTTTAAGCTCAGTTTTTCCTGATTCTTCTCCAGTATCTCGAGAATCTCAGAGAAACGCAAACGATCTCGAGGTTCGGACTTCCAGCATTCTCGCATTATTCTACATATGAAAGGGGGACAATCCTCCGGCGGTATAAGCATAATGCCTTGAAGAATGAGCTTCACAACCTTTTAAAACAAATATTTACGTTAGTAATTATCCAGCCCCCGAAAAAAATTTGAACTTTGTCTGTTCCATTAAAAAATAATTTTTCTTTTAATCTACGACTAATATTTTTTTTTTAATATATAAAGTATTTATTGATTATTATATAATATTATTAGGTGCAGGTGATATAAATTTTGATTGAATGTATATAAATATATTTGACTCCATAGATTCACTAGTAAATGTCGTTAAGAAAACAATTAAGATCACTTATTTTGAGTTTCGTGATATTTAATTTAATTTTTATTTACCCTGATGCTCTTTGAATGAACTATTGCATTTCATACATTAAGTTTATTATTTTTTAACTGAAGAATTGAAATATTTAAAACAATTATCGTTTTTACATTATGCAACGCATAAAAAAAGACTACAAGTTTCAATAACGGGATGCCCAGGATTATTGATATTTATTCATAATTATAAATGTATTCAGTACCTCCTCATTGTTGTGCCCGTAGTAAGGCTGCTTTCCATACGAGTAAACCTCCCACAGAACGACCCCAAAACTCCATACATCACTTTCCAGCGTGAACCGTCCGTACAACACGCTCTCCGGGGACATCCACCGTACAGGTAATAATCGGGATCCTCCGATCTGTTGGGAAATTCAATTTATAACCATCAATTATATACAAAATTTATAATTACCAAATAAATAATAATTGTAAACATCGATTCAGTTTCAATGTATAATAATCGATTACATTTTTTTTTCAATATATTAGATCAATCAATTTTTTCTTGTTCATCGAGAAAATGAACGAATTTGCTTGTCATTTTTCGCTTTTTTTGACCAAGTTCCTATATGAGGAAGCAAAAATAAATGAAAATACTTCCTCCTAGAATTAGCTTCGCAAAAAGTGAAAAGTAATGAGGATTTTTGTTCTCCAATTAAATTAATCCCATATATTAATTCAATACCTTGTAATAATCGCAGGTGTAGACGTCTCGGGACATCCCAAAGTCCGCTATTTTTACGACGAGATCCGAACCGACGAGACAATTGCGACAGGCGAGATCGCGATGCACGAATCTCTGAGCAGACAAATAGGCCATGCCCGACGCTATTTGCATTGTTATCCACTGCAAAGAGCTCTACAAAAGTAAGACAATAAAGGATTAAATAATGAATCGGGCATTGCATTCGGGTTGGAAATGGGAATAGTGTGAATATGAGTGAAAATAAACCTTAGTCAGAGCCTGAAGACCCGGCGTAGGTGTTCGCAGTGTTCGTGTGTTTGCCCTTAAAACTTGAGCGAGATCCCCGTAAGGCATGTACTCGAAAACCATCCACGGGCTGTTTCCGGAGTCACGAAGCACGACTCCTATCAACGACAGAATATTCTCGTGACGAAAGGTCGACATTATCTCAACCTCCCGCATAAAATCCTCCTCAGCTTCGCGGGTCGCTGTTTCCTTCAGAACTTTAACCGCAACTATTTCCACCGTATCGTCACGATGAAATTCACCTGCAGATAAAATTATATTGAAAATTCAATCGATAAAAAATAGATCGTCTCATCAGAATGGAATTTTAACTGCAGATAAAACAAATATTGGAAATTTAATCAATGAATGGAAAATTGAAGAAGTAATACAAAATTTTATCTAATTTACTGAAAAAAAATTATATGTTTCATGAGACCGAATTCAATTTCACATAATCTATCTATTTTGGAGTAGGATTGAATACAATAGTTTTTTAAAATGAAAATTGGCTTTAAGTATATTGATGGATATTAAAAAATAATTAACTTGTTACATAAAAGCTATTTTCATCGACAATTGCGGAGATTTTTTCGACCCACCTTTAAAGACCTTCCCGAAGCAACCTTCTCCAATGTCGTGAAGGAAGACGAGATGATCCCGCACCAATATCGGCACATCCGGCGGCGTGCACGCAAAGTATTGGGGATTGGGTGTGTATTTATTGGCCAGCAGAAGACCCTTCTTCAGGTTCATCGGCGATATCTAAATTCCAGTAGTAATCTTTCAATTCGCTCGACGATAATCAAAATCATCGCTCTTAAAGCTTAAAACTCGATACGTACGTCGGGTGTTGGATGCTGAGTTTTCTTGCTGTAACATCTTCTTCTCCAGAGGTAGAATCCCAAAGCACCGACCAGAGCAAAAACCGCGATGAAAGCTATTGCTATTCCGACTGTTTCTGAGATTTTTTGGTGTGATCTCCCGACCTGCATAAAAATAACAAAATTCTTTTATTAACTCACTGTATAAATATAAATATCCTTTTTTCAAATCAGCAATTTTGCAAAGGAGCAATTTTTTAAAATCTGACAATTCTTGGTAAGTAAAAAAAAAAAAGACAAACCTGTTCAGCATCCGGAAGTGCCGTTGTTCCATTCGTCGCGTTTGCTTTTGGAGGAATTATATTATGTATCGGCTTCGGTGTAATATATCGAGTATCTGTATTGGGCACCGGTTTTGGTGTGACTGGAACTGGAAATTACAAAATCGATGATCAATAACAAAAAGTTTTTGAAGTCATGTAAAATTATTTAGGCTTAGCCGCGAGTCAATAAAATAAATATTAATATTAATTGAAAAGTTTATTGTACAAAGTACAATCAAATATTAATATTGAGAGATTGATAAATAAGTAAGCGATTATTAATCGAACTTACATAAAATGCGATGCGGACATTTGAGATCCTTCGTGGGTGGCGAAAGATCGTGAGGACAGACGCACATAGCAGTTCCATTGTCCAAATTGTGGCAAGCTGCTTCGTTGCCGCATATGCGAGGATCATCGTTGCAATTTTTGAACTCGCTTTCTCTAGTTATTACGCTAAGCGTCGCCAATATATCGGCACCGGTTGGTTTTGGCTCTTCCTCCACAATCGGATCTGCAAAAAATAATTTTTAAATTAGTTGAATTGGTCATCTGACTTAAATTGGTATATTGGTACCGAAAATTGCAAAATTTGAAACATCCGAACCGCTTTATAGATTTGGATTAAATTTAATGGAAAAGCAAAATGGAATTTTGCAACTCATTTGTCTATCTTACGTTCTCTGTACAAGCACAAGTACGCTCTAAATCCTGCCAGGAATATTCTACACGTCAGTTCGTTTGTATCAGCGCTACGACCATCAAACAGCATTACGACAACCCGTTATTATCTATGGCAATTATAAGTATACACGTATCGCCTCGTGGCCTTATCTACATCCAGGAATCATAATTTACTTCAGGGAAGTTATTCCCGAGAAATGGTGTCAGGAAAACCCATTCTCGAAAATAATAAAAACAATTATAACTTCATACTTGAAATTCGAATTTTTCATACATCTTGTAAAAAACATTTTGCTCAAAAATTTCCAGAAAATCGTATCGTTAATTTAGCAAATAAATCTTAGCCACTTATTTTGTCATAATCGAAAAACTACCAAAAATTTTGTTATGTTCAGAATTTCAATAAACTTTTTGTCACCAAATGCTTTACAAAAAAAAATGTACAAAATTTGTGTAGCGAAAAATTGACCACAATTTATCCACGAAACTTTTTACAAAAACTTTAATCATTTTTGCTGGCTAAGGGATTTATATTTCTATGAATAAAATCCATATCAATTTTATTTCCATATTAAACTTATACTCGGCGATTCTTAGCTGCGGTCAGCGAGAGAAAAAAAAAAAGGAGAGTTGGGAGTTTTGATGCGAAACTGCGAGGAAGGGTATGGACGTACATGTGCGTAATCTGTGAGCTTCTGTACTGCTGGGCTAAGGATAAAAGGGCCACATATTTGGATTGAGTCCCGAGCGAGTTGGATCCGAGAGACAGTGGGGGCATTCATTTTACACCCGGGGCCTCATGCGCAACGGGTCAGAGCGTTATCTCCACGGTCAGCGGGCTTCGACAACGAGTCTCGCTATGTGCGTTAAACGTCTGCGACTCTACACGGTAACGCGCTCTTTTCGCCCTCGAGCATATATGCTACGCATGGACTCTGATCAGAGCTCCCCGGGGCGAGTTGACTCAATTTTACTACCTTGTTACAGAAAATTTGTTTATTTGTTTTGCTGCAACTTTATATGCATTGTAAACAAATGAATAGAAAGTTTAAATGTCACTTGAAGTTTTAATGCATAAACTGGTACACTAAATTTTATGTAAAAAATGCGATATAAATTAATGTATAAAATAGTAATTTTTATAAATCACTTTCATTTTAGTGCTCCCTTAATTTTTACAGTTTACTCTGATTTTACTACAGGAGAATATTAATTATAAATTACATTTGATTTACAATACTCACTGGTGACTTTCGAATATTAGTATCGTAGAATTTTTTTTTATATTCATAAATTTACAATAAGAGTATATTAATATGGAAGTCACAAGTTTTGTGTATTAAATTTATTTGCATTTTAAATTTTGTGTTATTTGTTTTTCATTCTAGCAATTATGAAGGTATTCATACATCTTTTTATGGAAGCTGCAATTAATCTGCTATTATACCATAAATGTTTATGAAATTAAATAATTAAAGTTTACAACCTTGGCAACATGTGAAGCTGGGCTTCTTCAGTGCTGCACTATCACTCTATATGATGCATCAATATTTACAGCCTATCGCTTTTACATTCCATAGGGGAGATATTTTCTTGTTCCGGTCACAAGAAATTCTGTAAAACAAATTACACGCAGGACAAAAACGACCGGAGAAGCAGCCACTGAATAAATTTACATTTATTCATAAAAAAAATAATTATCAATTTTTTTTAAACACACCAATTTGCAATTTTTTTCCCGTTGCAAAAAAAATTGCGAAAAATTCCAGGCATGATGAAAAAAAAAAAATTTCGGGTATAAAATAATGAAATAGCACTTTATTTGAAAAATCTTTTGCTTTAAATAAATAAATAAAAATTGACCTCGCGCCATTTATGCATCTTTTAATTACTCTTCCGATATATAATACGCGCAAGCAGACGAGATTTATTGTTTTTAATGCTTGTTATTGTTTCTCTCAGTCGCGGTTTCGAACTAAGCGTGCCAATCTTCAGTTTTATTTTTCTCTTTCCCAGAAGCTTCTGTTTGTTACTGTAAACATTTGCTTTACTGTTGAAAGTTGAGAACAAAGAGAAGATTTCGCGTATCGCCGCCCAATTTGCAGTTGAACAAGGGAACAATACTCGTGGCGAGGCAAATAAAACCGGCTTGGATTGCTTAAGGGGCTATATGCGAAACCGTTAAGTTTTAATTGCTCCTGATCCATCGCGCCCCGGTCTCCACTCCGCTTGCCTAAGTGACCGCAACGTAGTAATATATAGGTATCAACCACCTCATTCCATACGTGCTTAACATTCGCTAAACGTTTTTAAGTCTGTCGGCTATTAATATACGGTCTCGTTAATAATTTTGTGCGTTCTACTTTTTTTTTTCACCTACTAACATTATTACAAACAATTATAACAATTACCTTTAGGATCGAATTCTCAAAAAATAAAAATGGTTTCTACATTCACCGAAATGATCACCATTTAAATGAAAATTCAATGGTGCTCCAAATTACTAATTTGACAAAAAAAAATTGAGATTTTTTTTCGAGAAAAATGTTTTTAAGTTAATAAATAATTTTCTTAACAATAATTCAGCCATTCATTTTTTTGAAAAATAATGTGTCCATAAGCTATCAATTGCAATTGATTATTTCGTTTTATTTTGCAAATTAAATGAACCTCATAATAATTTTCCACTAAAAAGGGCAACAATTGTAATGTATTATTTAACTGTTTATCTGCAACTCGACGTAAAATCATAAACTGAATAAAATCTCATCGAGGAAGTTAAACAAAAGTATGAATATTATTCACTGCTGGCGTTAGATTCGCGCAATTCCACGTAAGCTTCGTTATCGCTTTAATTAATTAAGTGTACGTCGAACGTTAAGGCCCACGTGTTCCATTCGTGATTATATTTATTGCTGTTCAATGTTTCAACGTCAATCCGCGCATATTACACGGAAGTGGCGTGTGCTCGTCGACGCTTCGCGGAGTGTGTGTGCAGAAATTATCAATTTGCGAATCTTGAGTCGTCTCGTCTCGCGTAAATGGAAGTCGTAGGAGGAGCACAGTACTTCGCACTCATAGTATAGTAACTCAGTAGCTCCCTCGCTGGTCCCTTCTACACATAACGACTATACGAATATCCTCGTGAAGACTTATCAACAATCTTAAACAGTAAACAAGACAGTTTTGTCATTAATAGCACTATCAAAAAATACGCTTTAAAAAAACGCTTTCCGATCTTTCAGGGAATCCATAAATCCTCCTCTCTTAAGATAGCCTTTAGGCTTCACGTGATAAGCTCGAATATGAAGCGACGATAGAGGAAAGGTGAAAAAAAAAAATTATTGCATCCAAACAAAAAAACACGCCTTATCATTAAAAATACACCCCAGACACATTCTCAACAAAAAATGTAATTTAATAGAATAATAAAATACATTGAGAATTGTAACAATATATAAATTTTAATAAATCCATTTTCGGCAAAATTTTCAGCATCATTTTTTTTTTTCGCATATTATTTTTGTACATAATTATTTGTAAAATAGTGAATTCTTAATTACAACGAAAATTTAACTAACTTTTTGTTGTAGAACTTTTTTAAACAAAAATTATATGAATTGTCCGAGTTTTCAAGTATTTTACAAAATTAGAAAAAATAATCTTCTGAATCTCGGGAAATTAATTAAAGAATTAAAAAAAAATTAGTGAATTCGTTTAATTTAAAAAAATGTTTTTGAACACTTGTTGAACAATTAAAAAAATGAATGTATTAATAATCTTGGTATTATCATTTTTCGGGGAGATCCGAACTTTTGGATGGGAATGTACACGTGATTAATCCTTAAGATAAAGGAGGCCACGCTCATTTTATTTTATTTTCAGTTTTTCTTACAGTGAGGGTTAAAGTGAAAATATCGATAAAGCTTCGAGCGAAGGGAAAAATAGTTCCGTGCCCTTTACGAAGTTACCTCATCATTATCAGTGACCACTTGGTAAAGGCGAGGCGCTGCTGCTTCAATTGGCGTGGCACGAGTTTAAAGTTTCTCCTAATTCGTTAGTAACGTTGCAGCAATTTTTTAAGTGAGTAATATAATAATGATCGAGGCGAGCGATTGAAGAACTGTGAGGTCGGTCGTAATTCTGCACTGGAATCTTATTAATAGACGAGAAATCTTTATGAAAACTTTTCCCTAGTATAATCCAATAATAATAATAATGAAAAAAGTTTTTTAACTTCGTTTCATCAATTTGCAAAGAAGGTTTGCATTTAATAATAATCGAAAGATTCGAGGAACGAAAAGACCCTCATAATCGTGCTTTGGAATCCTATAAGCAGGTAAAACATTTTTTTCTGAAAATCCTACGTGAAAATAATCAAATAATAATGTTAATAATTTTTTTAAACATTACTATGATTAATTTTAAAAAAAGAAGAGGAATTAAACAATTCAAGTACAGAATACAAATATCGACATAATATATTACATAATAGTAATATAAAAATCGTTTCTCTGGCCACGATATTATGACTTTAAAAAAAAGATAATAGAATATGAGCGAGCGATTCGAACAAAAGCAGTAACAAAAAAAAATAATACATTAACGACGAAGCGATTCGAGAACCGTGAAATTGGTCATGATTTTTCCCTGAAATTTAATAAAAAAGGTTCGATTGTTCAATGGAAATTCAATGTAAATACTGTATAATAATAATACGCGAAAACGTTTAATTCCTATGATTAAAAAACTTCTCCTACAATAACGATCGACCGAGCGATTAGAGAACAGTAAAGTCGGTCATAACAGTGCACTGAGGTCTTCAAAAGAAGTTTAAAAATGATGAAAATTCTACGGAAATATAATATAATAATAATAATGAAAGGCGTTGGCGATTTCATTCAAGGGGAGTGAGCGCAACGTGGTGCGCTCTCGCTTATCTTTATTTCGCTATTTATCGTGGCTCATTAATCGAGAGAGGCTGCCCGTTGCAGTATCATAATATTTAGTATTAGTATTAGTACAAGCAGACCCCAGTGATTTTCTCGTAATAGTATCATGAGCAGCAGCATCAACGGTTTTACTAATTATTGATAAGGTCATGAAAAGGGCCTCGTGCGCCGCGATATCATCTTCTATCTCTTTACCGCCGCTTCGTCCTCTCCTCCAACGATCAACGACCAAATTTGTTTCTCTATTCACGCGTGCTCGGCCGACGCTCGTTAAAACCGCACGTTCGATCGTACGCTCTGTTTTCCCGAGCTCGAGAGTTCGTGCTGTACCTCGGAAGCTTATCGGATTTAGCTACCGCAACGGGACAAACAGAGAGAGAGAGAGAGAGAGAGAGAGCGATAGACTATACCCTATCGCTCACATAGACTCCTAGATACATGCATTTTAACGTCGCTTACCACGTGTCCCAGAAACGTCGCTCATGAAGCTTAAAAAGCTTTCGATACACACGCACATTTAAGCTCTCAATTACAAGTTCGAGAAATTGGTGGATCATTTTATTTGGAACGGAAAGAAGGGATCAAGATGTTGCGTTTTTAAAAATTGCATATTTTTTAAGGCGCTTTAAGCGTTAGGTTTCTAAGCTGTGAATTATAATTTCGAGAATTTGAAAATTTTAATTAACTCAGTGATTAATGATTATTATTATATGAAATAATTTATTGCGCCCCCTTTCGGTAATTTTGTACCCAATTTTTGTGCGCGAAAGGAAAAAACAGAACATTTTTGATATACGTTAAACAATTGGAGAAATTGTTGAGGTAAAGTTTTAAATTTATTATTATTTAATAATTTTTATGAATATTTTTCAAGTCGTCCGTGAATACATTTCTTTCTGTTTTTTTTTTCTTTGCGAAAATTCTAATGGAATCAAACGTCGCATTGAGAATGTCAAGCATCCTTAAGACGATCAGTCGGTAATAAGTGTGACACTTCGTTTCGAGAGGAGGCAAAATACGTAAAGAGTGTGCAAAACAACTAAATGGTGTTTCATGGGGAAATGGGAGAGATAACTAATTTGTGTAATTTGTGTTTGGGCAATTAAGCTTCCGCCCTCAGAAAAAACTCTTTCAAAGGATGCCGAAAGTTTCCGCACGAGAGCAAATGCGTAGCGCCGTCGGACTGAAGAGACGAAGGGCAAACAGATTTACTTGTGTAAAGAAACAGCGGATAGTCTTTGAAAAAAAATTGGATTACAGATTTAGTTACCGACCGCGATGGGTAACATGCCTTAAGGGAAAAGCGGGAGCTTTTTTCTGCATTAATGCGTGTGAGGCAACACCATAGAAATCCCATGAGTGCTAGAAAGGTAATTTTTTGCCTTTCCTTAAGAGACAGAGTCAAACTCAAATTGTTAATATTCATTGACACATATTTAATTTATTTATCTGTTGTTATTATTTAAAAAATCCATTGTATACATTTCGACAAGGAAAAATTATTCCCCTGTACGATTGAGAAATTTTTCCAAATTTTTCGTTTATCCCAGAAAAATGTGAAAACATTTAAAAATCGCAACACTGATAAAAAAAATATCAACATATTTTACCTTCTCATGTAATAACCAAGTCCAAAGATATTTATGCAATAACTAAGTTTAAAAATATCTGCATTACAATTCACCTTGAAAATATCTACATTGTAATTAACCTTGAGAATACCTTTGCAGCAACTAAGCTTAAAAGTTTCTGCATTATAATTAACCTTGAAAATATCCATGTAATATAACGAAGCCTAAAAAAAAATTCGCGTTTTCATCACGTACAAAATTAAGAACACCCGCAAAACTGAATATTTACAACGTTATTAAAACTTTATTACCTGGACGATGAGTCTCCACCGAGGCGAGGCCCCTTTTCCTGGGTATCCTCCTCTTGTCCATAACTCACCACTCGCGAAATAAAAAAATAAAATAAAAAAAGCACACGAAAGAATTTGCAACAAGGAGCAAAACTCGTTATCACTGTAAACCGTTAATTAACACACGAGTATCCCCGGCTCATTCTCGAGCCTTTGTCCAGCATGTTCTCTTCGTGTTCTGCGTACACTGGTTGCAATTTGTGCTCGGTGATACCACTCGTGGAATCGAGAAGATGTACGCGACGCGTGCTACCCTCGTACCAGATAATTACGAGCTGAACGTGACGCAGATGAAGTCATGAGTGGCTCTCGAAAATTTTTGCTTCGTTGATGACGAGAGCACGAGTGTCAATATCATGTTCCCGTCGCTGCTCTCATCCCTCGAGCCCTCAAGCCCTCGTAGCATAATAATCCGCAATCATCATTATTATTTCGCCCGCCCTTGAAAAAAAAAAAAAAAGAAATTTCCACCGTTGACACGATTTTCCGCAGTGCGTTTCCCTCGTGCCCCGAGAATCGTTTCGCCGAAGAGGAAGAAGACCTTTAGCCGACAATTAATGCTGCAATATCACAGACCGCCCGTCACTCTTCAACATCACAGAGCTCACGATAAGAATATGTGTTTACCCGCGTATTACGCTGCCAATAAGCGGATCGTCGACCCTCGACGTCTCTAGTTTTCAGTATTATCGCAACCGATCGTTTCTTCTGCTTCGATCAATTGCAAATACTCAACACCACAACAACAACAACGGCAAAATTGAACAGAAAAACCACAGAGTGTTAACCATTAGCAGCCTGAAACAGCCTCGCGAATAAATAATACGATGCTTAGTTAAATCACGCCGATAATAATCTCCTTCGCAAACTCGAGTCTCCACAGTTGCACAACTTTTATCAGCCTCGAATAGCTGTCGTCATCGTATTCTTCAGCTTCACAATTTTTAGCTGATCTTTCGTTGAATTAATGTTCAATTAATTATTCAACACACACACACACATAAAAAAAGTCCTGCATCTACAGATTATTGCGTGAAAATCGACAACGATATTCACGACCTCCCGATTGTTTGGGCGTAACTCCACGGAAGTAAATATTTCCCGAGCGCGGAGGTGCCCTTGGCGCTTATCCTTAGCCGCTGTTCCGTTATATCGTACCTCAGCCTCGGAGAGACACGTGCGAAAGAAGGAATGACAAACGAGCGTGTAATAATACCATCGGGATCGGCGAAGGGTTAAAGAAATAAGAGAAAAAGGCGCGCGCGCCGCGATCGGCGAAGAGCGGGAAAGAGGGAATTGGAAAAGAGGCACCGTACAACCGAGAACCACAACTTCCTTCGCGCCACTGATGACTGACTGCCTTTTCCTACTCTTCGAGAACTCCCCGGCGATCGGCCGGCACTCGTGGCTATCGGTTCTCTCACTCGGCCCGACTTGAGCGCCGTAAGACAGTAAGAATAAGAGAGAGAGAATGGTGGAGACTTGCAACGTTGAGATGAAGCTACGTCCGTGTGTACGAGTGTGTGAGTAAAACTCATTCGTTCGAGGCGAGAGAGAGAGAGAGAGAGAGAGAAATAATTCACCGCGTGTACCACTCCTACGCTGAAGAAATACAACATCTCTATGGCTCATATTGTATGTATATGTATATATAGAATACACGTGTACATATATGTGCTTATGTGTATGTATTATCTACGGACTTTCTCGGAGTCTGTGCGGGGTCTTGGGTCAGCGGTACCGAGCTATACAAGCCGGGAATTCTCTCGCTCTCTCTCTCTCTCTCGTAATCTTTTAGCTTGAGGAAAGAAATGAAAGGGAGCGGGAAAGCAAAAAAACGATTAAGACACGGTTTCTTTTATTTTCTCGGCGGGTTGGGCACAAACAAGGGGAAAGGGTGGACCGGTACGCGACAACGTAAGGTTTTTTTTTTTTTTTGGACTTTGGATTTTGGGTTTCGCCTCGTTTCGCGGGAGATGATCATTGAATTGAAAAAAATTAAATTTGATCATTTTTATCGAAAGGTGGAATAATTAAAGTGTCGTGGTTATTAAAATGGCAATTTCGAGAGAATAGATTCAAATATTCTGGACAAGGGGAGGGTGTAAAGATTTAAAAAAAATAGTAAACTTCATTGGTAATTGGCAATATAATTTGGCAGCAAGTGAATTGTTTAATAAGACAACCGAAATGGTTGAAAATTGAAGGTAATTAGAATAACTTTAGCTGATACTCGAAAGCGACGAGAATTAATAATGAAATATAGAAAACATGTATTTATTGCTGAAATGGAAAATGTAGATTTACAATTGACATTTTTTTTGGGTCTTTAATGTCGTTGATCATATTTCAACTTCCTTGTCGTAAAGTCTGTTCCTCTCTCACGTGATCTTTTAGGTTGAGGAAAGAAGCCCAGGCCAATGGAGAAAAAAAAAAAAAGATGAAGATGTCTTTCTTTTCTGGGCGCGTGATGTTGGTTACAACTAAGTGGAAATGTCGGACCACCCGGTACACGCCAGTATTCTGACGTCTCTCGTTAACGTTATTTTTCACTTATTTTATTCTTTGGCTTTTATCTCGCTTCGCGTCAAAGGGCCATTTGGTTTTTTTAAATCGTTTTCGATTGAGATTTTCGCAATTATTTATAAATCATTGGTAAGTCGGCGGTACTCAATTTCTATTTTCTATTTTATTCACTTCATCTTCTAATCTAATATAATAAAATCATAGCAAAATATGTTATCTCCTTCAATAGCAAAATTAATTTACAATCGACAATTTTAACTTTCACAATTAAAATTATCTGTGTCGTAAATGACGTTTATTTTTTCTTTAATTTTTATTTTTTATTTTTCAAGGTCATTTTTACACGCATACTGATGAAGATTTTTTTCTTTTTTTTCGTGCAAAGGGTTGCCCACTCGGTACACGTCAGTATTATCGTGTCGCTCGTTAACGTTATGGTTTTTTTTTTTTGCTTTTGTTCTTTGCATCAAAGAGCCACTGCAGGTATAGCAGCGGTGAAAAATTGCACTGTGTTTATGGCACTGTTTATGCGGCTCTCTTGTGAAGCCCGCCAACACTCTCCGACTGACTCATCGCCAATGCACTTGGTGTAACCCGGTGAAACTTAATGCACGAGCTAGAAAGCTTCGATGTATTGCTATGTGCGTTCTGTGGTATTTTCGATACCATTTATCGTTCTCTCGATGCACTGCCGACGATCGTATGCTTTTGAAGACGATGAAAAAGCTCTCAACATACTCGTGATGCATTTTTATACCCCACTTCCTTATTTATCGTTGAAATTGTTCGGATTAAAATTCTTGCGCTCAAAAAAATAAAAAAAATTCTTTCTCCCCGCAGAATTAGAAAAATTTATTTGGCAAAAGATTTGTTATTAATTAACGAGGAATTTCTGTGGTTGTATAGTAATATAATTGAAAAATCACATGAATTAGCATAATTCATGTTAATGAATTATAATTATAATTTAGAAAATGTTTTTAAATGTTTAATAATATTCTCTCCATGAGGCCAACAAATTTTCAACAAAACCAATGTCATTTCCTAGAAAAGCTTTTATTTCACGCATAATCATTTCTAGAAATGCCATAAAATGCTGCCGTGGCGTAAAGAATGTAATTACGTCACGCATTTCCTGTAATTAGCTAATAATCCATTTCGGACAGTAAAGAGGAAGTAAAATGGTATTTTCAGCTACTTAGAAGCAGTGAATGAAATATAAATGGTCATTAAATCTTATCTCCATCCTGAAGCAGTAGTAAACGTCTGATTTAGTCCGCCTGCTTTTCCAAATGACTAAGGGCCGCCGAAAGCTGACCCTGCAACTCAGAATTCGCTATCGGTAGCTGAGCAAACAATTCAATGAGTCGAACTTCGAGTGTATAGCCGAAATTTCTCACTGTCCAAACGAGACTATCACTTAGTAGAACTTTCAGTTTATCGTATTCCACAGGAGTGCAATTAAAAAAAAATTATTCGTTGAAAAATTATAATCTTTTGTTAATCCTCAAGGTAATATTAGATATTTAAATAACCGTAACTTCAAAATACTGGACTAACGTGAAATGACAAAAAATATAAGAACATATATGAAATTTCATTAATTTTCATTTAATTTAATTCAATTGAATCCATTTTTCAGGAAGTTACTCTGGATATTTAATAAATAAAAGATGCATTCCAACATAATTTAAAATCTCTCATATTCATCATTACTAGAACAAAACGTAATTTGCAGCCAAAAAGTGAACATGCCTCTTAAAATTTGCTATCGGTAATTCAGTAAATACTTCGATGACTTGAACTTTGAGTATATAGCCGAAAATTTCAACATAGGATCGACTCACTGCCCAAACGAAACTATCAATTAGTTGTGAACAGTCAGTGAGAGATCTTGTCAATGCCGTTCACAGAATTTCCGGTTTATTGTTCGGGATATCCACTGGAGTGTTGGTTCAGTGCCCAGTGAGAGTTCTATTCATATATATATATATAATGTTACATCAAGTTGCAGGAGATTAAATGCACAAGCCTATAGATTATCGGAGACGACTTGATTTATTTTAGATTCTTTGGGAGATTAAGAGAGCGAGAGGTGCAAGAAAAAGACGACTTTACATCCTACCAGTGCTATTCAATATTGACGCGTGCCTCATTTTGGAAACGTTAGAAGCGTGTGCGTTGAACGTCGACGGGTGTGGTGCCTCTTTTTTTTGTCCGAGAAAAATTTGTGTATAGAACGTCTCGTAAGCATATATAACGCATTCAATGTCAGACGTGACAAAAAAAAAACGTTTTCAAATAATTTATAAAAATCAAGTGGCATTTGTAACTCAAATCTTGCCACTAAATGTCTAATCACAAAAAAATATTTTTTATGGCGTATTAAAAATATAATTTATTCAGATTTAATTAAGATACAGGACATGACATTTTATGGTAAAATTATGAAAAATTAGTTTTTTTTCTCGAATTTCTGGAGAAGAAAAAGAAAAATGGAGAAAAAAATGATAACTTGGAGAAATTGTTGGAATTGAGTATTCAGACCCATAGAAATAATTTTAATAACATTCTACACGTGGTGTATTTGTTAGAATTATATAACCTGATTGTTTAAAAAATCTAATTTGTTTTTTATTTTCAGGCTCAAGCGATTGGAATTCCTCATGTGCAGTTACGTCCACTCACTTATCGCCAGCTGACCATCGCCAGAAACCTCGAGACAACGAAAGGACGTCAAGAACTATAAATATATGCGCCGTTTGCTTCCCGCAGCTTAAGACAATTTATTTATACCAATACTTCATCGACGTTCGACGATCTCATACATTTTTCATCTAAATCATCGGGAGGTTCTTTCGCTGCGGGTGATCGTAACAATAATCGCCGCTCATCAAAATGAATTATAAATTCAGGTTGAAAAATTATGTAGTTCGCTGCTTTCGATGATAGTTATTAACTCTTTTCTTTCTGAATCATTGCTATACCGAAAAAAAAAAAAATCCATCCTCCAAAGCAGTGAAAAATTCCACCTCAAATAATTGACAATATTTTTTTAAATTACCACTAAATTGCCAAATGCAAAGCGCAGTAGCGATTTGTTGAATCGATCAATCAATTTCACGATTGGATGCATCGATCAATTAATTTCACGACTGCCTGCATCCGCCAATTGGGATTCAATTGTTACCCCGACCAATCAATCGTTTGCCTCAACTAATTAGGATATTCTGTCAGCAAATAATGACTAATATTGCACAATTTTTATTTGACAGGATTAAATTACATTAACAATTTTATTCGTGGCAGCCAAACCTTTTTTTTCTTAGTGCAACTCTGCCGAGCATCTCGTTAAAAAAAATGTTTTTTTACAGGCCGGATGAATGAATGAATGAAATTTCCATGTTCCATGCACTCCGACGTTGTCATGCACGATCTACCTGAAGGATTATGCGGGCGCATTACGCCTCAACGCCAGCCAGATTTTCGGATAAGAGAAGAGGGCGTGGGTGGGGTGCCCGACGGCTCAAGTCCGAATAAGGATCTCGGCGGTGGCGTCACTCAGCCCCGAGCAGATGAAGCAGAAGCAGCAGCAGCAATCGTGCACAATGCAATCAGTACAAAAGGAGAGGGAGAGTCACAAATGGAAAACTCATCGCACTCCTCGCCCAAATTCAAAGGATCATCTTAAGCCAGTGGCGATTAATATCGAGCTTTTAAATTTCACTTCTGTTAAATAAGCATCGCTGGATGAAATTTTTCCTTGAATTCTCAATAAGTAACAAACTACTGTTCTTAGAAAAAAAAATTGAATGCCTGAAAGGCTTAAAAAAAATTATTGGGATGTTGACATTTTGTAAACGGTTTTTTTTTACCGGGGATGTAAAAGTGATTGATTAATTAGTAGATTTTTTTATTTTGGCTACTTTATTGTTGAAGTCCTTCCACTAATTCGTCAATTACAATTAATTCAAGTACATTTCAAGTAAATTATAACAATTATAAAAAGAATGATTATTCTTCAATTTCGCAGCAAGTAAAAAAAAGAGGGAAACTAATTTTAAAAACATGTGTTTAGATGAATAGTGAACGATATAATTTCGATTATTCGTCAGCAAATCCATAAATCTGCGTGTCCAAAGTTTTTTATTAAAAATTTTATCGCGTTACGTCGTCGAATCACGCAAACATCAGCAACTCTCGGTGCGACGAGTACTCGCGTGCATTTAGAAATGTCAATCAGATAAATTGTTTTTTTTTTTTTTTCGCAAAGTTATTCGGAGCCTTGGAAAATTGTCAGGCGGTGCATATTTGCGCGTGGACGTGGTAAGTAATTCAGGTACATCCTCGCGTATATCCACGTGGAACGGGGAATAAATTCACGGTGAAATTGACGGGGCTAGGTGCTCGGTGTAATTAAAACTGTAACTCGGGCTCGGGGCGAGGCTGAACGCTCGCTGTACTCGCTCTTAAGGTGGCCAACTGGCCGAGCGCGCGGAGACGAGACGAGGGTCGCGAAGGAAGCAGAGGCGGAATACAATAATAATACGCTCTCTGAGATATAACACCGCGAGGAGGGGCTGCAATACGCCGAGAGGGAAGAGCGCAACCTAGTGCTCCTCTTCGCTATAGTCTTAATGCAGACTATAGCGAGCCGAGAGCAGAAGAGCTGCCGCTTTCGAGAGAGTGCGCGGCCCGACAAGTGTGGTATGTTTATGCGACGCTACAGCCTCGCACCTGGAGACAGGAATAGCGCCCGATTCTTTGAACGGAAGTGTTTGCTCCTCCGTAAACAACAAAGGGATTCTATTTCTCCGCTCGTTCCACACGCGTCGCATATGTGGATCGAAGTTAACGGGACGTCGAGAAATAATGGAGTTTCCTCGCTTTTTCAATCACTTAAAAATCAAAAATTGGTGCCAATGAAAAACGGCAAAGAGTAAAAAGTTTTTGACTGTGGTCTTGAAAATGAATGTGTAAGGAAGTCAGAATATATTTTGAATACTATTTGAGTACATAGGAAAAGAAATACTGAAGTTTTTTTTTTGAATCTAGAATGAAATTGCTGAAAAAAAATTGTTTTGTAATATTTTACATTTAGGGAATGGCAGATGAATTTTCGTTGGAATAATCAGTAAATTTCTTGTTGGTTTTACATTTCTGTGAAATAGAAGTAGAACTTTTTTTAGCATATGAATTGCGGTATACGTTTATTGAATTTCGACAGTACAAAAAAAACGTCGGTACACTTCCTCATCCGACGTCAAGAAGATGTCATTTCGGGTGCAATTGAAATTTCTCAAAAATTCAAAAATAATGCTATAAGGGATATGACAAGAACCAAATTTGCCAATATTTCTAGATGGAAAATCGATTTTTGTGAATTCATAGACTTTTTAAAATCAAACTCTCATAAAACAATCGGCATATTTTCTCGTATTTATGTTATAATTAATAACGCAGTCCTTGTACGTTTCACAAATAATCTGTTTTATTAAAATTTTTTGTAATGAAATAGGAAACTTTTGAGTCACCAATTAATCTTACATGGACAATGTACGAGCACGTGCAATTTCTCACTGATTATTCTACGAAATGCATTATGAAACGTTACTCCGGAGCGGATTATTATGAAAACAGGGATGAAGGGCTTTCTCGGCGAGTTTGGGCGCAACGTCATAAGGTATGCGCGCAGATGGTGCAGGAGATGCCTAGTATAGTCAGGCGCCTAGCTGATGGGCACCGTTCGGTCCTCTCCAAAACCGTCCCCCACATCCCCGAGCATCTTAGTCTAGAATAATAAAGCGGCGCGGTTCACAAAGATGCTGAGTGTTTGTGTTTCTAGACACGATGGGTATACACGATCCACGAATTGACATGGACCACTTGGTCCATGTTTGGTGTACCTAGCACTGTTCCAGTCAGTCCGCAAGATATAAGTGCAGAGCTATTCATTACATGCATGTCTGCAACATTTTTGGTGAAAAATGAAAAAAAAAAAAAAAGGATTTTAATTCCACAAGTTGCAACGTAAAATTTTCATATACATGGCCGAGATTTAACGTGAATAATTCATAAACGTTCTGTCCCTTTCTGTAATCTCGTAAAAAATGTTTTTATGATTTACTCAGAAATTTTTATTTTTTAAATGACTTCTTGACGACAAAAAATTTCGCAGGAATTCAGGTTTTGAAAAGTTGATTTAAAACAAAAATACAAACTTTAAATTGGCGTTTTGCTTCCTGATTGTCTTTCACTTTTTGAAGGGCTTGAAAATAATGAATATTCAATGGTGTTTTCCTTAAATTATAATAACTGATTTTACAAATAGAATATACGAATTTCAAATATTTCTACTTTCTTGGGAAACTTCAGTTGATTTTACAATTTTGCAGCAGCAACTTTCAGTCAGAAAATCCAAACCAAATCGCATTATCACGAGTCCCAAATTTAGATATAGTATCCATGGGAATTCAGAACAGTTTGTGCAGGGAATAAATGGGTTAATCAATTACGTGCTGCCGGTATAAATATTGTATCAAGTGGCACGATACAATCATTATACACGTTAACGAGTGTAAAGATTGGAGAGGATAAAATAAACGATATTTCCATGGGCACGAATTATCATTCTGGTCACACAACCAGCGACTAGTTCAGTTCGGATTCTCATGAATTTAATCCGCAGTTGAAACCGCGTTGCACTTTTGCACGTTCTACTCTTCGCAATAAAAAATAAATTCTCGCAATTTCTTAATTCCTATCAATTCTTCATAATTATCACTGTTAATCATGGTGAACATTCGTTATTACCTCCCATCGAAGAAAAAGCTTATGAACAGCTTGCGCATTCGCAGCCGAGAATATCTTCGTGAAAACACTCTTCATGGTGTCGCATATTTTGTGAATCCTCAGCGACCATTATGGGACAGGTAAATTACCGTTTCGCGATATTGAATTTTTTTTTAATACAGTAAACGACAAATGTGGACAAAATTTTGCAGAACTTTTTGGTTCATCGCCACAATGATCGCGATTGGCTCGGTCTTTTTCATTATCGTAACGATTTATAACACGTTCCAATCGAAGCCAACACTCACCCGACTCGATACCGAGACCGAGGAATTGGTCGTCGATTTTCCCAGTTTGACGCTGTGCGGTGTTAATACAACTTTGAATCTCGGCCAATACGAAGACGTAAGAATAAAAATTGTTATTCAAAGAAATTTGCATCAAAATGACACCGATATTATGTACAAATTTCATTTTTTTTTGTGATGAAATATTTCCTATAATTTTTGCAGAAACATGATGTAAATTATACATTTTTATGTCACTTCCAAATTTAATATTAAGTACAACAACAACAAAATTGTCGAATTAACGTAATACATTTTGTTATTATGAATCTACAACACGATTATTTTTAACTGTGTACTTCAGAAAAAGTAGAAATATCGAATGATCGATGACTGAGGTTCAATGATCATTTTTTCAGGATGCTGAGCATTACTACACGATGTACAATTGGCTATGGAATGATATCGATCGACCGAAATTGATTCGAAGTGGTGAAACTTACAGTGAATTTTTTTATCGGGTTTCGCCTGAGTGCGAGGATTTGTATGAGAATTGCGTCTACTTGTAAATCGCCTTAAAATAATGTAGTACGCAATTGCGTGGGCTGATAATGGACACAAGTAACGGTGAACTTGAATTATTTCAGTGGAAAGGAAGTGCCTTGTGCCACGATGTTCGAGAAGAAAATATACGCTCGTGGTGTATGTTGCTTCGTTAAACCTACGAAAATGACGAAAGAAAGTGAACCTCGGGCTGTCGAGTTTGATGCCAACGTCTTTCCCTTCAGGTAACTCGAGCCATATCAGAATTAATTTGTAGTCAATCAATTTAAGGATATGTGATGTAAGATTGAAAGAATAATGTATCTACTTTAAGCTCATTAGAATATTTATATCGATACTCAAAAATTATCCATTCATTTTTTAAAGTTAATATCAACAATCGTATTGGTGTTACAGGCGAAAAAAAAATTATGTGATCGAATTTTCGTCTTGTAAAGCTCTGGTATGCTTGAGTTTCTATTTCATTTATCCCATATTAATTAGAAAATGCAAGACAATTGAGCATTGTATTGATTGTTGGCTATGGCCTCATTTTTTCTCTATTCATTTCAAAACGATTCCAATTTTCATGTAGATCTCATCTCCTCATTATTCAAATTTTCTTATTTTTTAACTTCCAGTTTTTTTTTAATGACTAAACAATGTTTCCTTGTGCCCTGTTTAGTTTGGACCTTCTGGCGGAGAACGACTTGCCACCAGGAAGATACGACGCTTACACTTATATGCTGAAGACGGGGACGACATTGAGGGCCTCCATAAAATTCACCTATTCCACTCCCGGCGTTGAAGCTCTGCGAAAATCTCAACGCCAGTGTCTATTTCCCGAGGAAGATTTATCGTACGGCATGTGCTATCGTAGGTGCGTGAAAAAACACCTTATGGAAGCGTGTAATTGTCTGCCATGGTTCATGATAACAGGCGATAACGACATAGAATGCACTACGGCGCAATACAGTTGCTTAACAGAGAAAATATCACCGAACACTACGTACTGCAATTGTTATCTATCTTGCAATCATACAACTTATGACTTAGAGCAGGTGGATATGTTCAAAAATAATCACGTCCGAATAACATTACCGAATTGGCCGGGCGTTACTTTTCGACGAGACATCAGATTCGGCTGGTTGGATCTTTTGGTGTCTTTCGGTGGTATAGCTGGTGTATTTGTCGGTTACTCACTTTTGACGACCGTCGAATTCGTGTATTACATGGTTTTGCGTACCTACTGCGGCGCGGTACTCGACAGATCGGAAAACACGATTCAAGGAAAAACAAAAAAACCCAAAAAAGCTCCACGGAGCAGAGTAATAAACGTCGTGGATTGGAAGGGTTATTACAATTACGTTGAGTGAGAATTGTAAGGTAACTACAGAAACGTATGTTTTATAGTGAAATAAATAGACTAACGCTGTTGTATTACAAAAAATGTTAACTTGGGATAAATCGTTTTAAGTAGTAAAATTTATTGAAAGGAACTGAACAATGTCATGCACAATTTGGTATTTTTAACGGTATTTGGTATTTGGTATTTTAAAGCAAAAAAGATGCAAATGAAAGTAAGAAAAACGAGAAAAAAAAACATCGACGACGCAAAGTAATAATTTTGGTGAACTTAAAGAAAGGTTTTTCGAACGACGGCGAGTGAGAATAATGAGGAAACTAGAGGAATATTTGTTATACAGTGAAATGAATAGACTAACGCTGTTTTACTCAAAAATACTTGATGCTTTTTTTTCGTTTTATTTATCAGCGACGGAGTGACAAATCAAGACACTTCGAGTAGAGAAAAATCGTTTTATCCGTCTAAGCCTTAAAGTTCTATATTTAATATATAGATTTATTTCTCTTGTTGTCGGCGTAAAAGGGATTGGTCTATCGAAGCTTGTACGTTTTCTCTGGTTTTTCTTTCTTCATTTTTTAAATATCATCTCGTATTTAAATAATTGAACAAATAACCGTTATTATCGTCCTAGATTTTGCATTTAATTTACGATTGCTTTTTTTAAAAACGCAGTTCCTCGTTCGTATGTATATATATATATATTTATATATTTATATAGATCCTATCAAAAGTTAATTTTACGATAATTCAAAGTGGTCGGTCTTTTGTTTATTAATTACATCTTCATTATTATTGCGTCGAGCCCTTCTCGTGTGTTTTTCTCTGTGTTTGCGCCGAACCCGCTCGCAAATCGAGCGCCCCGCGTTGCTATTCAACTCGCAGAAGCCACTTATACTTCGTCATAAGTACAATATATTCACTATTTCTCGCATCGACATTACGAGGTTAAACGAAGTTGGAAAAAACGTGTAAAATTCTTTCAGCGAGTGAGGTGAGGCCGATTCGATATTATCGACGATCTTCTTTTTTTAAATATATATATATATGTTTTTTTTTGTTTGCTACGATTTTTCTAAGCGCTTTCAACCCTTCTCTCTTATGCGATGCGCGTTCGCTCTCGCTGATTTTCTAGCTCGCGACTGTTCTACCGTCCAGCTCGCATTTCGAGAATTCGCGAGAATGGCAGAGTTGCCGGGAGAGAGAGAGAAAGAGAGAGGTGAGAGGAAAGGAGATACTCGTCTCTTCCTTTTTTTTTAACTATATTACAACGCACTCGACCTAAGTGAGTTCTAGAAAGCATCGAGGCTACGTAGTCCGGAGATTTATCCCCGGAATCGTTCGCTATTGAGCGATTGAAAAATCCACGGAACCCTGACTCGCTGTACTCGAACTTGGCGCTATCGTAACTTGGGTACCAGCCACGCTCAACAACGCTGCGTTCTCGCACGACGTCTCCTCGCTTTCCATCATCTCGATGTCCTCCCCGGAACCTGGCGAATTGTCGAGATCGCATTCCACCGTAACTATATTCATTCGAACAAACAAAATTGACACAAATACATTAGTGCTTTGTCATTAAGATTATAGGAATAGCGATTGATGTTTTATATCAACAGATAATGGAATGGAGCCTCAAAAATTTGTCCCTTAAAAGCCATTTACATTAATTTGACAAAAATGTCAAAAATTAATCGTTCTTCTCAAGCCATTTTTATTTAATTTATTAGTCGTTTTTCAAATTATTGACTGATTTTGATTCTGACAAGGCAAAGTAATTACGCCTAATTAATGACGCTTTGCTTATTCTTCTCAAAGCATGGCCATAAAATATTGAACACTGCGGAGTTGCGGGATAAAAAAAATAAAGGCGTTTCAACGTCAAGTAATTAGTAAAGTTCACGAGTTCGTAGCGTGATGCTGCATTTTAAGACGTAACTTTTAACTCCAAAGGGAAATTTTCGGGGCGTGCATTTTGAACACTACTTCAAGGCGTAGCGATGCTCCGCTTAAGACTTATTATTTAATAGTCGAGCAGCTTTTTTTTTTCGCATAAATTTTACAATGGTTTTCCCAGGGAGCAAATTTTTCAAAATCACGTTACACAGGGTCGTTGAAATAAATCGGTTAAATCGACTGTTCACCAGCGGATTTCTCGAAGCCGAGGTTCAACTCCGTACCCCTGAAGCCCGAGGGTCTCTCGAGGTTGACGTCCGGTAGATTCGGCACGATTATCACAACACCGTCGTCCCTCGACGTTGACATCGACGACGGGGAATACGTTGAGATTGCTCTCGTACAAGTTGCCTCATCCAGATTCACCATTTGTGGAGACACTGAACTGATTGTTTAACAAAAACAAAAAAAATACGGTGAATTAAATTTGCACGATCGGTATGACAATAATTCTACTTGTATAAAACAAAGATGCAAAGTACAGGAAATTATACATTGCTTCCTGATTACATTTGAATGCTTACAAAGCTTTTGGCCTTCTTTATGAAAAAAAAACCCAAATAGAAGCATATTCTTCCGTGTAAAAGTAGCTACGTGACCATTCGAATGTCATGAGAAGCAATGTGCACTTGCATACTTTTTTATAAACGAAAAAATGTTCTCACCTGAGAGTCACTCTTTTTTTGACTCTACTACCGAGATCAGAGTAACCCCGATGAATTTGTCTCGGCTTCGTCTGCTTGACATCCCGACAAGTCTTCGAGGTCGGTGAACTAGGCTCGGACAACTGTTTGTCGACGAGAATCGGCTTGAGAACTCCGGTCACTACGCTCGTTACGTCGTCGGACATCGTCAGTGCCTGGCTCACCTGGCACTCGGTACTCGGCAAAGGAAGTGTCAGTATCCTCTTACGATCCTCCATGTAAAGCTCTATTAGTTGGTCCAGTTTAGTCTCGATGTCGTCAACCTAGGAAAATAATTAATCGGCCGAATTAACTCCGAATTAGGTCCCAAAATCATTTGGACACTTATAATCATTTACAGGATATTTTATTTAAACTATCCTTAAAAGATAATTAAAAACATAATAAGTACAGATATTTTAGAAAATAAAAAGGAAAACGATGTTGAAATTATTTGCAAATTATGGCTTAGCCATTTTCTCGTAATAACTTGCAAAGGGAAAAAAATCTGTCATCGAGAGTAGGGAGATATTTTTCCCAGCCAGAAAAAACCTTTTTGCTTAAGAGGGTAACAGCAAATATTTTTTTCATGTACTACCAGTAGAAAAAAAAAATCGCAATATCCATAAATGACAATTATTGATTTTTTCTTCACTGTTAAGAGCCACATTTGTCTCAGCAAAAGCCTTGGAGACTTCGCCCAGTAAAATGCAGCGGTGTAAAAAAAATATTACAGCATATCTCACCTGGGATAGATTTAATTATTTGCAAATATCGATTTAAACGCTCTCACCTGCCTCTCGACCTTCACGACCCTCGAAGCAAGACTGATTTTCGAAGCGTATACGTCCCTCGCTTTGGAGCCTTGCTTCCCAAGTATCTGGTCTAATCTAAGCAAAAACATTAGAGAAATCGTTTGTTCCGCCTTAAAGCACCGCAATTATTGCATTTATCTAAAGGCTTTATAAATAAATGTTCTCTTCTTCAACAACTAACCAAATGAGTGTTAAACAGGCAAGCAGAGCACTACAAAACTAATATACGCTAAGCATGTGTGTTTTACTAATTGTGCGAGCGACAGCAAGGCAATCAAGCAGAGAAGATGGAGATTGAGACTAAAAAAACAACGTGCTTTTGGGATTCGTTATTCGATCGCAATTTACAATGCTGACAACGTCGAATCGTGGGGTGCTGCTCGTTTATTCGCTAATCCAATTATACGAATGGTGTGAGTCGATCATCATCGTTCATTGTCATAGAAAACTGTCCAAAAGTCACCGATGATCGGTTCGTCGAGTAATTTGTTTATACGTCCAGTAAAGAATTTCGTTGGTTCCAGATTTTGTTTTTTTCATTTGCCTTTTAATTTTGTTCCTTTTTTTGCCATTTTCTTTTTCACCTACCGAATGTGGAAGTGGCTCCAAACGATTCAAGAAGCGTGGGCACGAGGGGAAGGAATTCTTGCATTTGCCTGCGTGGTGGGGACACTTCGAGGGTAAGAAATATATATGTATATGTATAAAAAGCTTGGTGGCGGTTACGCTAATTTATTGCCATGGTAAGTACCACTCATTGTGAGCGACGTACAAAGAAAGTGAAAAAAGAAAAAAAAAAGGAAAAAAAAAACGAACTCTCGAACAGCTCGTCGACGATGAGGAGGAAAGTGAGAGCCAAAAAGAGAAATTCAAACGTGGGGGCGGACGAAAAAACTTGAATAAATAATCCACCAAAGCTCGTGGCTGACAGAGAGTATGAGAGGATTGGGAGTGAAGTGGGCACGCTCATTGGGGTGATTAAGCATCGTTCATTAACGACGTATTAAAATGGAATAATAACGATCAAAAAACGGTAAATGACAAAACCAAACAACTAAAGTATACTAACGAGTATAATTTGTACTGGAATTTTTATTCAAGGGGCGAAGAGCTTGATTGAAGGTGTGCTGAAGCTTTACTCTTTGTTACATAACTGTATTCTTTCGTATATCATTATGATTATTTATTAATCTATTATGTATTCTATGATGGATCATCGAAACGCTGCTGCAGTATTATCGAGCATTGGATCGGTGATTTGATATACAAACGATTGATTCTCTTTTTTATTTTGTCATAAACAAAATGAATTTAAATAAGATAAACAAAAAACAATAATAGGTACTCTCGATCTAATTAAGGTACCTGAACTGCAGGTTTCGTACGCGATTCAGTAGATCCGCGTGCCCAGAGCTGTACTGTTCGATCACGTCCTTGACGTCGTAAGGTTTCAGAGCTTCTCTGAACTTCTTGCGGGCCACGAAGTACTTCAGCTGTGAAGTACACAGCACAGGCCGTACATATGTTTTTCAGACTAATTATTAACACACTTTACATAGAATTTATTTATTCTCTTCTTCTTTTTTTTCTTTCTTTCTTTCTTTCAACATTTTTTTGTGAGAGGAAATCTTGAATTTGAAAATTGGAATTTAAGCAAACAGGTGAACGCACTTAAGGTAGTGCGTTTACGTGTTTTTTTTTTTTTTTTTTTTTTTCTTTCTCACGGGCGCAAATTCTCTCTCCTCGAGGGAGTGGAAATACGTGACGAGGACTGGCGCTCGTGAAAAATGATATATTTTTACACAACACACACAGAAATAATGTACGGTCGTATGGTCGTATAAAGCGTGCAAGCAATTTCAGATTTTACTCGAAAACTTTACTTCCACCCGGCCGATATCGAAGGTTCGAGCTTGCGATTTTAAACACGGCGGTGGGACACTTGTTACGGCTCTCTTTTCTTTTTCTTTCTTTGCTCTTCTCCATGATTTTTAGTCATTTTTTTTTTTCTGGGAATTTATTTTTATGAATATAATTGTTATGTACGAGCGACACTGATCAACGGGACAAATCTGGGTTCGTATAGTGGATACATTTTAGTGACGCGTTTGCGTCGTTGCAAGTATGGGCTATACGACCCTCCGACATTTACAAATAAATAAATAATTAAGTGAAACGAGAAGGGATGAATAAGCATACTTTCGCCAGGGCAAGACTCTTTTTTTTCATTTTTTTTTTTTTTTCGTGTCGCTGCTTTTTCTAATCTTACTGTGGATTAAAATAAAACTACAGCATACAACATTGCATACTACAGTAGAAAATAGTCATAAGGCCCAAAGCATGATTTAGATATATTATAGGAAAATAGACATTGAAGCAAAGATGCCAAGTTGCGGGGGTTTGTTGCATACTTAATATGCCAGTTTTCGTTAAGCGAATCAAGCGATACATCATCTGTTGATTAATTAACTATCAGCGAAAAAAAGTTGAGTGTGACAAAAATTTTCGTACTTGTTTATCATGTGAAAACATCTTTCGAAGTAGTTGTCGCTTAGTACGGTGTGATTTTAATTACAATTTGTATGGGAGATAAACGAAGTGTCGTTAAACTTCGTAAAGTAGATTTACCTCCATTTTACAAATTTCCCAAAGGATCTTTCAGGTCATGAACAGCGCGATTATTAAAAAAATTCTAAGGGAGCCGTTAATCTTTTAAACGCGACGATCCACTTTACAAATTAAAAAAAAAAACCCTCACATTTTTTGAAAGAACTTTTCTCAATTTTATAAATGATTAAAAAAAATCATTTTCGAGTCAATTTTCTCAAAAAAGTGTAAATATGTTGCCCCATTCAAGAGCAAACATGCCCAATAAATGACCAACATTAATTGATTGATCAAAAATAAAAAATGAGTCAAAAAATCAATGAATGACTTTGATCTATCGCTTGATTGATTCGTGGGGCGAAAAATATCAGCCGAAATTTCTTCGAAACACAAACTGGCATCTCCGGATCAACAAACAAGAGGCTCACGCATTATCCCTGTGTTCAGCTCTCATATTTGTAGAGTTGATTGTGAGCTTTGACCCTAATGAGTCAAAGAGGGCCCGAAAAGTCAGGCGGAAAGAGCGATTGCTCGATCATCCGTTGGGAGAGAGAAAACAAGCGAATCCGGAATGTGTATGCACAACGAAATAGCGAAGAGAGTGATTGGTAGGTAGTAAGGTGGTCGTGAATCAAGGAAGGAAAGCGGCTGGTAGATAGCAGCAACCTTCCTGTCAACGTTGAAAGATAATTAAACAGGAGAGCAAGAGAGGGAGAGATAGAGGAAGACAGAAGAAAAAGAAAAGTGGGTCGTCCGTAATCGATCTACTCGGGGAAGTTGTTCCGCACGTCCGTACCACCGTACTATCCGTAGGATCGTGTCACAGGGCTGCTATTGTCGTTGCAGTTTGCTGTCTTCATCGTTATCATTTCACTCTCTCTTTCATTATTATTAAAACTTCACATACTTTGTTTTCTTTCTTTTTCTTTTTTTTTTTTTTTTTTCATCTGTACGTCTTCAGTCTTAGTAATATTCGTATAATAGGTAAAAGGGCTCGTTTACCTGAATTAAAAAAAAAAAGAAAAAAGAAAAAAGAACATGCTTTTTAATTTCGTATGAAGATTTCCGAGGACTTAACGAGATCTTGAAATTTCTTTCTTAAGCTTTGCTCCTCTCTGTGATTTGTTGGTTTTTAATTAATTTGTGTTTATATATGTTCTGGACGATAAGGAATTAATTGTTATCATTTCGCTCTCACTTTCGTTGTCATTGATGCTCTAGTTTTCTCTGAATCTGTGCGTCTCGAGTCTTGGTGATATTGGGAAAATACGCGAAGGTAATGTGCTCGTTTATTTGAGCCCTTGGAGAAAATACGAGCTTTTTGAACTCGTGTGTATGGACCTTTGAGGATTTAACGAGATATCGAGTTTTTTTTTTCTTTTCTCTTCTCTGTCTATGCTCCTTTTTTTTCTAAGTTAATATGTGTCTATATTTGTGACGTTCGAGCAACACTAATGAAATCGTTACGATTTTACTCTCTTTTTTATTATTCTTGGAACCCCAATTATTATTATTATTATTACTATTTTTTAATCAATGAGTCTCCAGACTTAGTAACATTCTTATGGCACAGAAAGGTAATTAATTTTTTTCCCTAAATTAATACATTTGTTATATACGAGCGACTCTAATGAAATCGTTATCATCTTTACTCTCGGCTTCATAATTCTTGATCTTTTGTTCTTATCTGTGCGTCTTCAGTCTCACCGGTGTTAAAATTCGTGTGATACACAAAGGTAATATGCTCGTTTATCTGAGCTGCTGGAGAAAATACGTGCTTCCTGAACTCGTGTGTATAGGCGTTTGAGGATTCAACGAGATCTCGAAATTACGTGCTCACTAACTGGGTCACGTTTGTATATCTCGGGGAATTAATGCAACGCGGGGTGAGAGGCGTGGATCGGTTCGGTTTGGGGGTGGCTTCGTTTGGGTCGTTGCTTGGCTGGAGAATGGCGAGAGACAGGATTATGTGTATATATATATACACATATATATATATATATACGGTGTTGGATTTTCCACTGTGGCACTGCAGCTTTAAGGTCAGAGGGCAAGTTCGCCGTCCTGATGCCGTCCTGATCGAGATCCTCTACTACGTCAGGGCCTCCGAAAGATTCGTATTACTCACACACCCACACACACACACACACACACACACACACGCTCACATCCTAAGTATAGATACAAGTGTAGAATGTGTAGATACACAATAGATGCTGCATAAAGATATACAAATATATATATATGGATGGTATATATGTAATATAGGCTCTGTACACATATGTATATGCTGGAGGCATATACATTAGTTGGTACGTGTGTATAAGTAAATTATTAGGTGCTGAGAAAATTACATATTGCGTATCATCGTGTACATGTGTGTACTATAGAAATAAATGGTGCTCAGATTTATATGTATATATATATCACAGAATCACAGATTTACAGAGACGATACAACGAGAGAGAAAAATTTCATTGGACTGGAGATTTTATTGAATTCTGGAATTATAAAATTTTCGTTTTGGTATATTTTCAATCGATTTTTTAACACCACGAGTAAAAGAGAAAGTTCCAAGTTCTTAGTGATTGAAATAATTAACTTATTTATTTAGTGGGTTAATTAAGGGAATTCTGTAAAATTTAGTATTGTTTATTAAGTGGAATTTTATTTGTGTTAACCAAATATTTCATTTGCCTTAACGAATTTTTTTTAAGCTAACAACATTTTTTATTGATCTAAATTATTTTTATTACACTAAACAAATTGATTAATGACTTCAATAAAAATTGTTAAGCCTTTGAATCCCTTTTCCAATGACTGGAGCAATTTTTATCCATTACGTTCGATTCAAAATTAAAATACAATCCTGATTCATCAAAATCACAGAAATGTCAAATTAATGAACTGAAAAAAAAAAAATGCCAATGATCTCTTCTTCATCGAGCCAATGAAATCTTTTTTCCCGGTGTATGTGTATATTCATTTAGTAACAATAATTGCTAAACATGCGATCATTATTTCAGAAAAATCTTGTTTCTTTTTTTCCAATGCTTCGTTTTTTTATTCTGTTAATTATTCCTTCGAGATCGCGTGATGTAGAAAAATTATTGATCGGAAGTAATTGATGAGCGGTTTTTCGTGGACGAAGCCGATAGGCCGGTTTGCTTTATCGCAGGGCACGTTTATCGCAATATGTAGTCTCTTTAATTGTAACAAGAATCTAGAGTACTCGATCCTGCAGCGTTTAGGAAAATTAGCTTTGCCTTAATGGAGGCTGCTCTAGAGCGAGAGAGAGAGAGAAAGAGAGATAGAGAGAGATGCAGATTGAGTAGAGTGAATATTCTCGTGACACGATCTAATAAATGCATCGCGATAGAGTCAAGAGAGTAATTGAGAGTGACGCTCGTGGAATAAATCAGAAGGATGTTGGCGAGAACGAGGCGAGTGCTATGGTCATTCACTGTTCTAGACTGCAAACCCCACGAGTTTGTACCATCAAATAAATCTTCGACTCTTGACTACAGACTCGACACACACGATGGCCAATCGTATGTGCAGAGTACATAGGACGAAGATTGAAGAGCTGGTAAAATATATATATATATATATTAACTGTGGGTTCCTCGGCACCTAAACTGTCGCGGATCCACGCATTGAAATAGTAGAGGCGACGAGGAAACGCTTTGTCTTTATTTTTAATTAAGGTACCACGGTCAACTCGATTATCAGATACATTACTCAATTTTTCTTATTTCTAATTAACGCATAGATAAACCTATGTGTGTACAAATTCAAGCAAGCTTAAGGAGGATTTAAAATAATTAATTGGGTCCAAATCCAAAGAAATTAACACAGGCTCTAATGAAAAGAAAAGTGAAAAAAAGCCTTTTATTCACTTTTATCTGTATTTAACTTCTAGATCCAAATAAAATAAAATGTCCAATATGTTCCCAAGATTCTAATGATTAGCAATGAAAAAAAAAGGGTTTTAATAATTTATAGAAAATGAATCAGTAATTTAAACATGTAAAATCATTCCGCATCGTACAATAATTTTTCTGACATTTCAATATTGCTGTAATCCGACTCACAATTCGCGAGCTGACCATGATATCTTAATTGTTATAATTTGGAAATTAGTATCTTCTTTATTAATTTGGTAGAAAAAAAAACGATCACGATCACGAGAAATAAGAAAAAAATAAAAACCAATCTCTAAGTACTACGAACAGTGATTGATGATGACGGTGACGATGATTATGATGGCGATGATGAAGAAAAAGAGAAACGAGCACAGGCACGTATCTTTCTCGTGTGATACCTATTTTGAATATTTTTCACGCGGCTGATGAGGTCGACGTGGCCTGCGCTGTACTGCTCGATCACGTCTTTAACGTCATACGGCTTCAGAGCCTCTTTGAACTTGCGTCTTGCCACGAAGTACTTCATCTGATACGACAAGCACACACACCAAGTCAATTAGAGTCGGACTCTTTGAAAGCGCCAAGTCTCGCTCTATGGCGCGAATTATACGGCAGATAGTGGCTAAAGTATACCATAATAGTATCTAGTGAAAGCCTCTAATAAAAATGTCCTACACTCTATTAAATAGTGATACTTTTACGTAGTATAATGTAAGAAAAGTGGACGCGAATTCACTAAATAATATATTTTCATTTTAAATACTTTACCCTATTATAATAATAATGAAGAGATCATGGAAAGTGGAGGTTTCATTATCAAGATCCAGGCACTCGATCCTCATTCATCGTCAATCACAGGCATTCGTGCTACCGATTGAAACACTCAATTTCCTCAATTTTCTGTAACTCGTCCTTCACCCCGTCAATAATGCTTTGCCTCAGTGCTACGTCGCCGTTCATTCATTCCAGAAGAGCAAGCCTCGATGTGTTCCCTTTTTTTTTTTTTTTTTCAATTCATTCATTAATATGTCTCTTTCAATTTAAGCCCGGCTCGTCAATGTAAGCGCGCTCACGTCTCGCGATGCTTATTCACTCTTCGAAGCACTATGAAGATTGGATAGCTTTCGTGACGGTGATGGAAACCGTGGGTCTACGGGAATTAGTCTACTCTAGTCGGCCATACCATGAAAGAATAATGTGCGCTTTAAGGGGTGACTTTGTGGATCTACCTTCTTTTTTTTTCAACTTTATTTTCGAATAATATATTTCACATTGCGATCTGGACTACCTGAAAAAATAAGCTAATTTCATGGTTTGCAAGTTAGAAAAATTAATTAGAAATAGTATTTTTGTTAGATGGATTCATTAAATGTTCATTTGGTCAAATTAAAATTTACTAATACGTGAAAAAATTGTAATCTCCATTCTATGGTTGTGAATTTGTATTGTGTCTTAATTTCCATTAAATTTTATCAACCCTTTTACTTGTACCTTGATTCTATAAAGTGTCCAACATTTGGAACCTTTTGTCATCCATTGCATTACCGAAAACATTTCTATTTTTTTCTTTTTTAACACTTCTTTCCAATTTTTCCAAAACTTATTTATCTTCCCATTAAAAATGCTGAGGAACGTTAATTGAAGATAAATAAAATTGAAGATAACAATTGAAAAATGACGTCAATTCAATTGACCGATAAACCGAAGAGGTTAATAACCCCGTGGCAACTTATACAAGATTTTCCGCCGTCGTTTTGACAAATGAAATACGCGCATTAATTAACAAAAATGATTTCTCCACAACAAAGTCTCTCCCCTCAAGCCAGAACAATATTCATTAATCTACGTCTTGTAAAAGCGAGGGTTGGACACGAGCATCAGGAATAATGGAAGAAGAGAAGAAGAAAAAAACCGCGATCGTTGCGGTTTGCGTCTCGTTGCACTTTTTCCGCGATATACGAGCGCTTATACATAAGCTCTATGGTTCAATAATACACCGTGTGTACTTTCTGCGTTTGAAAATAATGTATATATCTGTTGTTTGTATGACGAACTTTGTAAATAGAGCCGAGAAACAGCGGAGTGCCGGGATTGGAAAGCCATTATCACATCGATCTACCCGTTCCACGCTCGCATAATAACTCTCTGGATTCTCGGGTCGCAACTACATGGCGTGGGGTTGGATTCGTTGCCGCTAACAACGTACAAGCCGGAAGTGTGCGACGCACGCTCAAATTGAGCTTTTGGGGGAGAAGCAACCGAGAGTTTCGTGGTGTGCACTTTCGCTACGGATCTATCTACTGTTATGTACTTAAACTTGCTTGCTTTTGCTTCTGCTTGCCGAGTAGAAAAGTTCAACAACATTGTTACACACCGGATGCAGAGAATGAGTTGGCTCTATACACGAAACTTCTCATTGATGCTTTTCTACCGAGTATCCCGCTTTTTCTCGTTCACTCTTTCTCCATCGTCGTTTATAACGCTCGCTCCAGTCATTCTTCCATCGTTCTCTCGTTTTCTCTCACTCACTGGGCACTTTTCCAAGTAACGTGGATTGCGTCAACCGTCGGTCGAGAAATATGTACGCGCATAGTTTTATGAATTTTTTTATTTTTCTTCTTCTTTCAAAGAATCATTCCGGAGTGAATAATCCATTGGCCGGATAGAAAGTTCATACAGCAGAGTTGATCCTCAACGCAATTGTCTCTCGACCAACGCGAGACGTGGCAATAACTTTATTACAGCGAAAGAATGAATGAAGAGAAAAGTGAGTTAACTTATTAATCGTGAATAGCGGAAGGGGAGGCGCATTCCCCGAGGAAATTTCGATCCTTCAAAGCCTCGGCCGTGTACGTTTTGTACGTACGCATTTACACTACACGCTCCTCACGACGCGTTTGACTTGCAGTGAAATTCGAAAATATTATAGGCGTCGACACTACGCAGCTTATTTATCATTTTCGTTTTTTTCTTTTTTTTTTGCGTTCACTTTACCTATTGTCGATTTAACGACGAGGAGATAGAAGAGTAGGTACAGAAATCACATATTTCAAACGGATATTTGACATAGTAAATTTTAGAGAGGAAATGCATGTGGCGATTCTCGATATTTTATGGACAACGACTCACCTTGCGAATCGCTCTGATCGCTGTTTTGTGTTGGTTCGTGAGATGAACGCATCGAGGCTCTTCCTCCTCATCTGTCGAGGGAAAAATGAGGAGGAATTTATTGTCGATTCGAGGAATCAATCATTTTATTCATGATTGTCATCGCTCACCGTCCGAATTTTTTTTCGACAAGGCCGTCTCAGCTACCGAGTCTTCCGAATAGCTGGCGTTTAGATTTTTCGTTCCTATCGCTGACTCGTTGTTGTCGTTGCAGTTTCCATGATTGTTGTTGCTTCCACCTGCACGTAATGCGGCTGAATTTAAAAAACGAGGAAAGACCATTTTCCCTGAGCTTACGTCGAGGGTGGAACTTGTTTTGAATCGTCCTCGGCTGAAACTGACCCAAGTTCTCCGCGGAAGCGATGAGGTCCGCAAATCCTCGGGACGCGACTGGACGATGGTAATTTTGATTCGCCGTTTTGTGGGAACTCGGACTGTGAAGCGACGTACTTTTGTGACGTCGTATTGTCGGCAAACGACTCACGAAGGATGCGTTGTGTTTGAAGCTGGAAGACACGCGACTGTGCAACATAAAAAGTAAATAAAACGGAGAGGTAATGAATATAAGAATAGGGACGAATATAAAGTTGAATTTGGTTAGGAGTTTCCATAAAACTTGTTAGACTTTCGTGATATCACTGGTTTTGCATAATAACAATAATAAGGTAAAGATACAATAGTTTGGTAATTAGTTTGCTTATACAGCCAAATTTAAATGTAGACTCAACTATTTACAAATTGTTATAATTTCGTAACGACATTTACACTAGTAAAGTCATGGATTAAAAAGTACGTGTCAAATCAATAAGAATTTAAATAATTATCCAATGTTCTCAAAACCTGCGAGAGCATCGCTTCTTTTTTATTTAGCTCATCCCAAAATACCAAAATTTTAGTCGAACGATATTTTCGATCACGGGTGCATATACGTTCTTAATTAAGTTACGGGAAGCTCGACATTCCGGGACAACACGCAAGCAATTATTACCTGGGTGGACTGGACAGTGGAATTTGATGAATTTTCCACGTGGCTGTGCTGACGCTGTGTTCATCAGCGGCATAACACCGCCAAAGCGCCTGAATCAAACTAGCAGCTGGTTGTCGTCTTCTTATCATGTGCTTTTGTCTTTGTTGCTGTTGAACCTTAAGGGCAAATCCCGAGCCCAAAATTCCCTGAAAAATAGAACGACAAAGATAAATGAATAAGGAAGCTAAGTGTCATCTTCATAAAAATTTGTAATTTAATTCAACAGACCCAAGTTGAAGAAACAGTGATTAATAAAAATGCCGAGCGAGAAAAACAATAAATCTTACAGCACCGAATACGTATATTCAAATTGCACAGTTCCTTCGACGTACGCATAAAATGTAAATCACAATCAGTTGCTGTTATTCACTGGCACAATATTTAATGTATGCATGCCCGTTGAATTAAATTCCCAGTTAAATGTTGGTGTACTTCAACGTACAGCTGGTAAGGCGAAGAAGGAAATTCCGAGGAGGGCGCAGAACGAAGCAATAACTTTTCCCTGCCAGGTTTTGGGCACAGCGTCGCCGTATCCAACGGTGCACAGTGTGATCTGCAAAATGAAATGATGGTTAAAGCGTTTCGAGCTTCAGAATCGTGGCAAAAAGCGTCGGGACTATCTTCTCTCATCTTGTCACGTGTGGACCAGTGCCAAATTTTTATCTCCTGTTATTCATGAGACTGTTGATTCCTGGGAACAGGAAAAAGGAAGAGGAAAGAGAAATTCGCTGGGAAAAGGAGTGAGGAAGATATACACAGACGAAATAGATAAGGAAATTGATATATACGATGGAGAAACGTAACGGGCAGACAAGTTGAAGGAGTTACACAGTAGAAGCAACGCAGAATCTTACCACTCCCCACCACAAAGCCTTAGCGAAGTTGTTGAAGTGTTCGTCGTCTCTCTCGGCAAGATATACCAAGAAACTTGCGAATATCAAGCCCAGGAAGCCGATATACAGCGTCGTAATGAGTTCCTGAAGAAAAAGATAGTGGATACAAGTTTTCGAAGTTCTGTTAAAGAGATAGAAAAATTGCTTCAATAAATTACGGATAGAATTTCGCGAACCTGACGATGGGCGTAAACCACGCTACCCAGAAGCTTCCACGTTCCGCCGCGACGATCCATTCGCACCATCCGAAGGATCTGGAAGAATCGCAGACCCCGAAGAGCACTCGCCGCAAAAACTTGGCCGCTGCTTCTCATCGCCAGGACAACTATGCTCGCCAGTATCGTAATCACATCTGGAGACATTAAATCAAGTTATTTTATTAGGTGCAGCATTTTTTTTAAGCCTTTAACTACCAACGCAGCACTTTTATAGACTGACGATAAGTTTTTTTTTAGAAATCAGTTTATTGAAATTAATTCAATTAATTAGTTAATAATTCCTTGTTATTATTCTTATTACCCAAAATTGTAAGAAATCTAATAATAAAATAAACCTTGGATCCTTACATTTATTATTACATTTTGTAATACTATTTTCCAGACTGTGAACGTGTATCCCTTTGGACAATGACTCACCGATGATGCAGAAAGGCCTTCGAAGGAACTTGAGCCGACCAACGGCAGTTTGATAACGAGAACGACATCCTGAAGACCAAAGTCTGTAAAAGCAAAGAGAAGGATATGACTCGTAACAGGATCAACGAGAGAATACCGACTCCCCAGGGTTCTTCTTAAGAGCAACCCTCTCTTCAAAGGCGAATAAAGGTATTGTAATTCCATGTCCTGAGGGAGTAGCGAGGGTAACAAGGGTGCAGAAGTCGTAGCATTCGCAGAGATTACCGTTCCTGTCACGTGAGTCCAATTTAATGGTTAGCCCATAACTTTTCCCATGTTACTAGCTCTTTTACCAATCTGCAGTGTGACACGTTTGATTTAGGTTGACTTTTTATAGCGCCTGTGAATGCACACACTGTTAAAGACGCAAATAAATTTAACATACAAAACGATATAAGATTTACGAATCGAATATATGAATTCCATATTAATATACTTTTATTGTAATTTTAGGGAGAATATAAAAATTCTACGTGTACTTAAAAATTACCAGTTAATTATTGTAATCTTTAGTTTAATATATTATGATATTGTATCTGTCAGTGACGAATGCATCGGAAAATTAATATACGTGAAAAAAAAATTTTTTTTTACAGTATTTGTACACTCCATGCACAAATACACCAATGCCAAGTCATTTCCCAGCTTCGCGACCCATTTGATCGACGGGCGTAAAAAAAGTCAAAGGAATAATTTATTTAAAAGTTTTCTCCGACACGATCCTCGCTGTGTCTTATTTTTACGCCACATTTTAGTAACTTTCACGTGCATTGCATCCCACGCTGCAATGAGCACGCTGATGAGTTTTGAATATTGAGATCGTTTAATTAATCAACGACTGGCGAATTTAATCTCGAAAGCTCGGATTTAACTCGGACGCGTGTATATTTATATTACAGAGAGAAATTTTTAGGAACTCGGTGGAAGGCGTCGTTATTATATCGCCATATCTCAAATTACTTTGAAGCTGGCCAAGTTGATGCACTTTTTACACTTTTTGGCAAGCGTTCCATTAGATTTTTCTCGTGGCAAAAAACCAGAGATTCCGGCAGTGTCAAATTTTGCAAACCTCGGATTATTGGACTTCGCTTGAGTGCATTGTCGCTTCATATATAATTTACCAGCCGTTGTCTTCGCTATCAGCTTCTTTACTTTATTTCCTATCCGCAGTTTATATCCTTCACTTTGCTCTAAGCAATTTCAAGGGAAAATCCAACGTGAACGTTCTTTTATCTTTTCTTTTTTTTCCCTGCCCTGAAGTCTAATGTCGCTTGACTGAACTAAAGAAAAAAGGTGGAGAAGAAAGAGAAAAAAAAAATCCCAAGAGAATCTGAATACTCTCTGGAACCAATTATATATTTACTGTGCAGGTGTACATATATATATATATATACATATGTATGTGCCGGCTGTGTCGTTTCGCGAAATCTCTTTGTCGAGGACTGTCGACTCTTTTTCAAGTCACTGCTTCAAGTCTCTTGAACTTTTTTCTACACTTCGATCCCTTTATCTTTCTCTGTTGCTCATCCCCACATTTTCTTGACTCCCCTTCACTATGGTGACATATATATGACAATATATAACAGTATGTAAATATTGTATATATTTTTCTATGTTTGCCTATGCGCCCTCACAATTCCCTCATTTTCCTGAGTGCATGTAATATTGTACTTGGCGAACTTTCGTTTTAAAAAAATTGCTTTTTTTAGGATAGTCTGAAAAGTGGCGAATTTTGCACTTGGTTTAGTCGAGGAGCCCTGTATTTCAAAGTTTTCTTTTTTTGCTGCGATATAACCATTCACGACTGAATGTAAACTCTGAAAGGTTCTACTTTTCTTTTATCAGGAGAATCTGAATGCCGTATTTATTTTTCGTTATCTCTTTAAAGGAAACTGAAAATTTTACCTCCATGTACTCTGTACATATTATTACCGTATTCGTATTATTACGTATACCGTATATAAAGGTAATATTGTAATACTGGTAATGAAACTTAATCAAACATTTATCTTCCCAAAATTCCATAGAATTTTCCTACCATCACAACGGAAATTTTGCTATGTTCCCGCTTTAAGAAAAAAAAAATGAACGCGAATTCATTAAAATAGAAACTGACCAATATTTTTAAGTGAAGAGCCACAATATTCTCGCACATTTATGGCCAAAACATTTTAGTTTAAAAAAGTAAAGTAATTCAAAATTTGCTTTTCACTGCATACATTCCCCTCTTCTTTTCTGTGGCTCGCCCTCTATTTTTTCGATTCCCTACACCATATACAGCACAATATACTATATAATAGTATGTAAATAGTATTCTTTTATCTTTATTTTCCACCGTTTGCACGTGTTCCCTCGTAGTCGAGACAAAGCACCGACTCTGACTCCTTTGTGACCCCTTTGAAACCCTTTGGCAACCCCTCGCATTTCACAGCTATCGCAGTTTCGTCTCTCGCGCCTCGCAGCCTTTCAGCCTTGACGAATATGAACGCGTTACCCAAAACCATCCCCTGTGAGTCGAGGTATCGGCGCGTGTACGGCCGACGAAGCGACTCAAGCTTTCCGTTCCCTCGAGCCCCTCTTCGTCTTTCCATATCCTATGCCAAAACCGTTCCACACTAATAATCGAGTTTCCTCGTGAACGTCCATAGAAGCTCGGGCTCTCAAGCGTCTTCGACTAAGAACCACGACGACGGCGACGATCTTCATGGGATGGCATGTAGAGTACGTAGCAGTCTGTAATATGCCTCTCTTCATCGGGACGTTGGCCTATATCGTGATTACCTGCACTAGGAACAGTCGTAAGGGCGGACATCGGCCATGGCAATCACGTTTTCATTACATCAAAGCCTGGGATGTTTGGCGAGTGGAGTCTTGACAAAAGGGCAAAGGGCTTCGCCGAAATAACATTACCTGAAGCAAAACTCGAGGCTGAACCAAACGACCACTACGAGCTCCATGTAATACAATAGCAAACCCGCCTCCTTCTCGTACTCGTCGATCGTGCTGAAGACCGACAGTACCAGGCACATGAAGACCATACAAAATCTGCAACACAAATTATTTTGGATAACAAAATGAGTGCTGCTCCATCTTTTGTGAAGATATACTACAAAAAAAAAATTCAAAGAATTATTCCTATGATTATTCTGAACAGAAATCGTATTTATAAATTTTGACATCATCAATTTTTGGAGATCCCCATAAAAATATTACAAACAATAAAATGTCGTTTTGCGAAGGGTAGTAAAGTCCATTAATCGATATTTTGCCAAATCATGTCACGACACATTATCGGAGAATGTTGGGTTGTAATTTGTGTTTTTTTTTTCCTTGTTGAGCTTGTAGAAATTGGCTTACACGATCATGTGGTAGGTAATGGCATAAACGCCCCGGGGTCGCTCCAGAAAATTATAGAAGCTCGTCTGAATTCTCCGATAGCGAGCGTCCCGACGCGTGGCCCTGTAGTTTATAGGGCGTCCGAGCAGTGACATCCTCGGTGCCGTCAGTCGCCCACCGGAGTCGCTGTACCTAGGCAAAATTCAGTGGTATCACACTCTCGTATGGGTAAACACACAGACACAAGCATAGAGCAGTTATAGAGTACAGAAGAGCTGCAACATCGTCGTCGATTAATTGTTTGGCATGCGGTGGAGGCTTCGATGATCCTTTCCAAGTGCCATGTGCGGCTGGACCTCGCAGCGAATGTCCCCGGCGCTCCCTATCGCCTCATCCAGCCGAGCGTCCGCCTAAACTCTGGTCGTACTACTTGCCGCTGCGTTCCCAGCCCGTTTAGTCGGTCAAGTGTGTATTTCAAGTTAAGTGCTGATGCTTACAGGCAACGACAACATGCGGCAGTCACTTCAAGTTTCATTACCTCCGGAAATTCAACATTGTCAACATTCCACAACAATCTTGTAGATTAACCACAGCAACGAATTATTACATTGTGCACTTTGAGGCAAGCTACGGTATGATTTTTTTTTTGTTGGTGTGCGAAATGGGATACTCTTTGTGGAATATTCTTGCAAATGGTAGATGAGCAGGTGGAACTAGTAATGTGGTTTATTTTTTATAGAATTGGATTTACAAAATTAGAGTAAGGGCTGAACATATTTTTTGATTACTCTGATCAAGTGAATATTTTTGATGATGTACAATTTTGAGATGCATTTTAGGGTTTAATCTGAGAACGCAATTAATCAAGGGGATGATAAGATTCGTCTTTTGCACATCTGACAATTATTAGTGAATTATCAGTTTTCTTGTAAAAGTATGCGAAGGGTGAAAACTTTTTCAAATAATTATAAAGAATTTCTTTTAGTCTTTTTCAAAGATTTTTCTTTCAACATTTTACCTTTAAAAAAAATATTCAAATGTTTCAACAGCACAATTAAAAAAACAAATATCACTGATTCTCAACCCCTGATAAAAAAATATTGGAAAATGCACTCGCCTAGGAATTGAATTTTTCCAGGCCTCAAAAGTGCCCAAATTTGCTTTCCCAAAGCCGCGGATGTTATCTCAACAATTTCCCAGATAAATAAAGAACCAAGTGTAAAATTCATAATGAAAACATTAAGGTTTTTGATAGCGGACAGTTTAGGTGCAACTGCTACGTGATAATATGATGTTAGCAGATTTTTGCAGGCAGTAATTTCCCGTGTGGATGATCTGGAATGGGATGCTGTATTACAGAGAGAAACGACGAAAAGCTTTTGTAAACCGCACGCAAAAAAGCACGCATATATATGTCTATACAGTTGGCGGAGGGTGCAAAAGCTTTTTCCTTGATTCTTTCGCCTCGTCTACCTCCGCATCCTTGCAAGCTTCGCTCGTCCTCCCCTTTCTCCTTCGACATGCAATAATGCTTTTTGCCTCTGACGCCGCACAGGAAACGCGAGAAAAGGAGGGGCAAGAAGAAGAAGAAAAAAAATACACACACACGGAAATTCGAGGGTGAGGGTAACATTTGCGCGCGAGCCAAACCGCGCGCGCCAACTTCGACATTTGAGGATCCCGAGCGGGTTTCCCATCTGGGAATCGGTGAAGCGAATCCAGGCAGGACCTCCAGAAGCACCAGCAGCACCGCACAAGGCATTAACGCTTGCGTTTATCGCTCGGGACACGATATCCGATCGCGGCCACCACTATGGGATATACCTATTATCCCCACCGCAAACCTCAACCAATTCTCGAGTGACCAAAACTATTTCCGACCGTAACTGAATTATTTTCAAACTCGGGCTATAACTCGTCGGAACTGCCCTATTCAACTCGCCATGATCTCGCGGTTTCTGCACTTTTACTGTAACGTACTACCTATTCCTTTTTTTTTTTCTTCTTTTTCTTTTCTTTTGTATTGGTATTTTTGTGGTGCAGCTTCACCGCAAGCTTTAAGGGAAAATACTCAAAGTTGGGCGACTATAAAAGGGGGTCTATGGTTATGAGTTTGAAAAATTAGAATATGGGAAATAAGAGCTGATCTGAAATCTGTGGGACAGCAAATTTTATTCAGAATTCATTTTAATGTGTATAACTTATTTGTATTTTTTTAAACGGAGATGTTTACATGTCCATCACTTTTTTTTTTGGAAATTTGTTACATTGTTAATTGGTTATAGGGAGACGACCATCAAATATTTTAATAATGAATGAGGGATAGAAATTCACTTCAAAAAGTATATTTTATTGCAGTCATTGTTACTCTGTGTAAAAATCCATTTTTTACACTTCAAAGAATTTTCATTAATAACAACTGTCAATTGTGATGGATTGCTCGTAAAGTGAACTGCCAATTTGATTGCAAAAAAGCTATTTCGTATATAGAACATTGGAAAATTTAATAACTTTCACATCTGGCTGGTGACCCAGTTTTCCAATAAAAACATTTTCAATTTTAACCTGTCGTTCACAAAATGTTATTCCCATCAAAGCTCAATGGTTCAGCATATATTGCCTCGAAACTCTAATACGTATGCACCATTTGCATCAACTTTAAAACCCGTTATTATACGAATAAATTAAATTTTCATTAATTAATAATTAATGCATAGGTGGAAAATCTCAGGTTAACTAGAATTATTTTTTCACATGAATTCGGTTTCAGGTAATGACTTTAATTTTCTATCTTTTTTGTAGAAATTACGGCATACAAAATAACAACTAGGTGAAAATATTTCTAATACAATTAACTGGCCAAGAAACACTTTTGTCGAAATTTCATCGTCGCTATATTTTTAATGCATTGTGCAGAATTTGACAAGGCAAAAAAATCCCGTAAAGGTCCGTCCATTTGTAAGTATCCTTAACAACATTATCCTTTTATCCAAAATCTTTAATTTTTTTCTAATCTAAACAAACTTTCTATTATCATTTTATCAAATCATTTTTTAAATTCAAAACATTTGCCATTTTTTTTAAATTTTTGGCGAGCTTCATGTCAAAAAGTATCCAGCAAAATTTCGTTAATTTAAAAGCATCCTTAGAAAACTAATGTCACAAAAATCCAAAAACTTTCGATTTTAGGTATTCTTCCTCCAAGAATGTGAAACTATAATTTCAATACATCCTCGGAATCCAGCAGATTGAAAGCTCGAACTGTTTTTATAATAATTGGTTAATCGATCTGTTTTTTAATTTTTTTATTTCACTAAATTGCTTTGCGGTGTATATAATCTATCGTCTAATCGGGCGCATATCAAATTTGCAGGCATCGTTGTTCGTGCGGTAGACATCAGGCATGAAAGCTCATATCCAGCTGGCAGGCAGGCAGAAGGTCGCAGAGCCGGTCTCGGGGCCACTCACCTGAGTGACTTTTGGTCCATGTCGAGGGTGTGAAAGCGCACTGCCGCCGAGGTCGAGTAGTAAGGGGGTGAGCTTGCAGCGACGCAAGCTTCCGAGTCCCGCTCAAGGGTTGTGGAACGTAATACGAAGTGCGAGGTGAGGAGAGGACGGTGAAGCAATGCCGGACTGCCACCTGCCGATAGCGGCTCCGACGTCATTATCGCTGAAACGTACACGTACACGTATTCTCGAGCCCGAAAAGATGAGGACGAGAGCAAAGGCTTGAAAGAGCGGTAAGCGAGCGGAACACCATATATATATATTTATATATATATAGCGATGAGACGAGAAGTGAAAGACTGGATAAGGAAGATGAAGAAGAAGAAGAAGACGATGAAGAAGCTGCAAAGCCATGAATAAGCAAACAGGACGATGAAAGAGCGAAAGATGAAGAGGACGTTGAGACAACGTCAAGTCATTTTTGAATCCTACTTCATTTTTTTTTCTTTTAGAATGTTGCTAATGGCTTGAAGATTGATTTTGTAATAGTTCAATTAATTTTTGATAGATAGAAATGTTTCGTCTATTGTTAATTTCGAAGACTTTTTGACCTTATTCTAACAGTACAATCTACGAATTTCTTCTGACAATTCAAGCTAAGAACTTATTCTGGCTGCTTATCCCAAATACATTTTCCCGATAATTCGCCTCAAAGACTTTGTCGGGTCACAGGGACAAGATCAAGGATTTGAAAAAGCGATAAATGAGCAGAAAAGCGTATATATATGTGTATATACAGCGGCGAGGCCAAAAGTGAATGAGAGCAAGAGAGTCAAAGACTGTGGGAAAAAGAAGAAGCTGCGAAACGATGGAAAAACAAACAGAGCGATGAAAGAGAGCGAACGATAAAGACGACGTTGAGACGACGTCAAGTGGCGAGAGAAAAACTATGAAGGCGGAAGGGATGAAGTGAGTGAATCGGGTGCACGCTCGTTCGATCAGCGAAACGTCCATCCTTCAAGCTTCTCTCGAGTCGTGAAAAATAAGAAGAGAGAAAGAGAGAGAGAGGAGGAAAGAGAAAAGGCGAAAGGTCGAAGTGTGTCCCGCGCACGAAAAAAAACCGCAGAGGGTATAAGACGAGTGGTTTTAAGGAAGCAAAAAAACGATCCGAAGTCAAGAGATGCAAGGGGTTCGCAAGGAAGAAAAATAAGAAGCTGAAGAGCGAAAGGGTCGAGACCAGAGCTCGCCAATCTCTCTCTTCATTGAATATTTATGAACATAAATCTTCGGTTGAGCCTCAGACACAGTTACGATGACATATCCTGGCTCTTTCAACATTCGACAATTTTCACTCATAATGCTGGGGGATAATGTCGAAGGGCCAAACGAAAGCTGAAGGTATGTGCAAGACTCTGTATTGTGTCCTTGTAAATTTTTGTCTGTGTGTCTTTCGACGAGCCGAGAGGGATGCTCACCACTCGAGTGTCAGCTGGTCGATCTGCTCTCGCCCGGATGAGTCATGCCTCAAAAAAGCTCAACTTCCGGCCGCTTCCATCTGCAACATTGAAGAATAAACAAGAGCGTTAATAAAGCGATATAAATGCATAAACGCCGGGTGACATTAATCCTGCAGATGAAATATTTATCATTAATGATAATGTATGCTAAGCTTAAAAGAAAATCCAAAGGCGAACGGGGTGAAAAAAAAATACAAATTTCACCCTTCATCGATACTTCAGCTGACATTTTACCCTCATGACTTTTCTTTATTCATTTTACGCCAAAAGCCAAATGGATCTATCTGATCCAAAAATTTGAACTCTTAGAACCAAGTTTTTAAGTTCGATTATCGTTTTTTGGTTGAAATGTCAAAAAGAATCTTCAGATTGAAATGTCAGATACAATCTTTAATTTGAACTTTCGGAAAAGGGCAATATTGTGAATTATAATAATGCTTATTATATAATAAATCTTAATTTAGATGGGAATAAAATTGCAGGTATAATGATGAATAAAAAATCTTGTTTCCCACGTGCGCTGCAGAAATGTCAAGGGACTATGTCTGTTGCGGTCAATCTACCAAGTCGAGTCAGGGTGTAATTTAGTGTTCTATAGTCAAAGGGGAAACGGGGCAAAGGTTAGTTATACAAGTGAGTCCAACCAGCGAGGGGAAACACGTTGTCGCGTGGGTGTCGACTACGGGGAGTGGCATTGACGTTTTTTTTTTTTCTCACTCCACTGCAATAATGCAGGGCGAAAAGGCTTTCTTTCTTTCCCTCGAGTTCTCCCCAGCGAAAAGCAGGGCTGCCGAGCTGGAAGCTCAAACATCCATTCATCCCCTCGAGCTCGAACATCAATGTATACCTCTATTACCCAGTAAATATACCGTACACACAAGCCATAGAGCCGAGAGGCATATAAAGAGTGCCCCATTACTCTCGCTCTTTATTTTAGCCGGAAAGATAAAAACAAGCATAGCGAAATATAAACGTATGTGAATACAGCCGAAATAACGCTATACACAGCAAGAAATAACCACCGCACCATTGATAACGAGTATCAAATATCAAATATTTATTCCTCAGTCAATATTGATTTCGTCATAAGATAAATGTGAATTCGTTTATTTATGGCGTATTATAATGGGACGTTTATATTGTGTAGGGAACTGTAGTAAATTATTATAGAGTGTATTGGAAAAAATTGAAATGTCATAGCATTTCTATCAGCGTTAAAATAGCAAATTTAATGTACAAAAATAACTTATCTAATCATCTTTCCTTATAACTAAATTTGCATACGTGTAAATTTATGGCGTATGGAGAATTACTTAGTCTTTTACATTACAGCGTTTGGAAAAACGCTGTTTTCATCGTCGAGCTGCTCGTCGAAATTTGTTTCTTTTGCCACGAAAAAAAAGATGATTCGAAAGGTCCAATTTTTATAATTTTCCTGCTCATTGTAAATCGTGCTAATATTGAGTCCCAGAAATACTTGAATTTCAGTATTTATCGCTTCAAATATAAAATTTCATCGTAACTCTCAAACTATTCCCACTGTACAATATCTGTGCGGGAAAAAATTGCAAACCTTCCAGCAAAGCCTGTTCTACATCACAATCAACTAAAATCTGCAGAAGCTCCACGAGCAAACAAAAAACCTCTTTTTTTTTAAATCCCCTAGTGTGCATTCAAGTAAACTTGTTTCGAGCCCGCCATCGATCATAATCCTACCAAAAACGCGGGAGATATAAGCCGTAAAAGGCGATAACTTCGATAAATTTTATTTGCAAAAGTGCATGCAGGTGGTCGGTTTCGGTTGTGGCGGAGAATCTCCGTCGGCCGCCGAGTATCTATCCCGATAATACGGGAGTTCGTAAATCAGCTTTAGGGTCCTAACGGGACCGATAAATCGTGTTCCAGCTCCAGGTCATGAATTTTCCCAGTTGAATGCTTTAGAGAAGCGGAACCTCATAGGACGCGATTCGCAGCGTGGCCCTTGCCAATTGCTGCGAGTCGCTCTGAGATGCTGGAGAAAAATTTGACCGGCCAAACGTTTTCCTCCGGTAGTTCCCGTCCAAGCGCAGGGGAAAGGAGTGTCAATCGAGGTCCAGACACGGTTGTAAACTCGAACAAGCCAGACTCGAAAGGTCTTCAGGTATCGGAAAACTGTTGGTTCCAACTTCTGGCTTGAATTCCCGCAGGATAACAGCGCCGGTGGAAGCGGCAGTTTCGGTGCTGGAAGCGTATCTCTCTCCTCCGGCCAATCTGCGTCTCCCCTCTCGTTTCCGCGCTCGGTCAGCTGACAACGAGCCATTTCGCTGCAGCCAATCAGTTGCCCCGATGTCCAGACAATTCGGCACTCCCGGAAACGAGGAACGAACCGAGTGAATAACCTAAAAAAGAAGAACCCGAGTAAATAAAAAAAAAAGCAAATGGAAGTAATAGGAGAAAACGGGGAGGATATATGTGTATAAAAACGAGAGAAAAGTTGCAAAAGAAGCCACGAGAGTGGGAGGACAGTCAAGTACCAGAAGTTGACGACGTGAGCGCCTTTGATGCTTTTGGCTACCTGCTATATCGCTACTGGTGCTGCCACCACCGGCGCCGCCACCGATAAACGGCAATCGTCGAGCTCGTGGAACTTTGCCAACTAGTCTTTCAGCGCTGCTATATTTTATGACTCTCTGTGTACAGCCAATGTACATACACAGGCACATACTCACCCTGGTATCCTTATTTCCGAGTTAATAGATGTTCTGTATTTTGCTTTCTTTTTTTTCTCTTTCCTTTTCTCGTCTCATTCTTCCAAACGTCTTTTGAGGTTATTAAATACGATAACCGGAAAGCGTCTCTTGTGATTCTTGCAGAAAGCTCAGGACGACGACGACGACGACGATGCTGAAGAAGTATCCCTATACGTAACAAAAGAAATCTTGTGGAGGAAAAAGAAGAAGAAAACAAAATAGAAAGTGGGGAGAAGAGCGCGCCAAATTGGAGACCTTTGTCCATTGTTCCGAAAATAATTCTACTCATCCAATTAGCCGGTTCCAACGGCGCGAAACTCACTGCAACAGCGTCACGTGCTTGGGTATACTGAAAGCAGAGCCGATTTTCACGCCGACGCAAGTCGGGAAACTCACTTGCTCTCTCTCTCATTCTCTCTGTCTGTCCTCCGATGCGGTGAGAGTACTAATGTGAGTATATGTACTGGACGGATGATGTAGTGTATCCTGCATATGTGCACATCGCACTGGTCACATATTTGTGGGCTGAAGGGTGCGCTGACGTGGATACCGCGCTTCTGCCACACACTATTCGCTATGTACTGCCTCTCTCTCTCTCTGTTCCTCTAGAAAAGTTGGGTCAGTTGTCCCCCGGTCGCTCTATAGTATTCATAGCGATAGTTTATACGTTGAGTAGAGCTACTGAAAATTTCTCGTCCCGAACGAACCCGACCGCCTGGCGCCGCGGAAATTTTCTTCCTCCTCTCGCCGTTTCCGGATATTCGACCAACCCGAAAACCCAAAAATACACACTATTTTTCGGCGTGGGAAATCCCTCGATTTTGTGGATTGGAAAAATGATACACGAGTTTCTGTATTTTTCGGTGGATCGTTTCACCGTGTGGCATGGAAACGCAATGGGCAAGTGATGAACCGGCTTCTGGGTTATTTTTCCGTCCGAAAAATGTCGGAAATTTTTTTCGTCGCGCTCCGCTTCGATTAACCCGGAAACGCAAAAATACACACTTTTTTCGGTGTAGAAATCACTCGATTTTGGGGAATGGGAAAATTATGGGAAAATGATGCACTATATTTTGTTTTTCGTTCCGATTTTTTGGTTGTTATTCTAATGTGCAGATATGTTAAAATTTATGAAACGACAAAAAAATTGTATGGAAAAAAGTTTGCAGATCCTGTGTTGGCGAAGAATTTCACTTAAAAATCTCCAATCGTTTACGAAACGCTTGAAATATGGGGCTAGTAAAATTCGGTACGCCAGTGAGTAGTAAAGCAGTCATTCCCCTTTCTTCCTGATAATTGGACCTTGAACTGATTCACTTTATGCTCTGTTCTTCAGGTCCACTACTTTTTAGAGGCTCATTCATAGTTACGACGCGGAAATTCTGGAGCCCATTGCTGCGAACAGTGACATGCACAGTCTTTCTCGAGTTCTTCAGGTTCAGTGCTATTACTTTTTTGTGAAGAGGGAATGAGTTAAGATGGTTTTATCCGCTAAATTCTGCTTGTCTTTTGCAGCGATATTATTCCCGACAGTTTTTAACCGATATAATCCCATGATTAATAATAATTTAAACTGATATATCCAACGTGGGTAACTACATCGATCAGGTTTATTGGAATCACATTTAACCGTGATCAGCGAACGAATAAAAATATATGACACTTACAAAGTGTTATTGCTACAATTGGTTTAACTTTTATGACCCGAAAACGGTCAGACATATCGACCGTAAATTTCGCATGCAAATGGAGCAGTTACCAGTTGATCACCGTGGCGAATTTAATAAAAATTGATGAGGTCACTGAAATGTTACGTCATTTTTTAAACGCAAAGGGTTGCACATTTACTAGCTCGTGGAAATGTCAAACTAGCAAGTTGAAATTCTCTACAGAAGAAATTCGAAATTTCTGTTCTTTCCAAAGTCTTTCTCTTCAGTACCGAATTTCGATTATTTCCAACTTTTCTACATTTCCAAATTTCCTTCATTTCCAAATACCCTACATTTCCAAATAGTATTCATTTCCAAACTTGCTTCATTTCTGAAATATGCTCATCAATCACAGTGTAATTTAATTCAACAACGTACTACGGCAACCTAGTTTGGTATTCGAATTCCAAGTGACTGGTCGTGGCGTAGCCGTGCAGAGAAGTCTTATAACTATGTATTCTCGATTGTAGGTAGATGCTTGGGAGTTAAGCACTCGTCTTCGTCCGCAAACTATTTGCATCTACGAGCAATCATCAATTAATCACGGCAGCTCGTTATTTCGACCCTCGTGCGACGTGGACCACGTAGTATAATCGCGCGGTTGGCTCCAACGCTCGCTTGTCTACCTACTCCTGTCTCGCGAAATCCCTCGTTCACTCTCGAGCCTCGAGTGTTTGGTATTAGAGGCTCCGTGGTACCTTTATTGGACTCAAACTGCTCTTGCACACCTTCAAGCCCCGATGAGTATACGTACCTTAGTTCCGGCTTAATAAAGAGCTCATTGGTACGTAAGAGAACGCACATAACGCACTTTAAAACACTTCATCGTTCCGCGGCCTTGTTTTCTCTCACAACGCACGTACGCTTGAAATATTTTTATCGCTTTTCAATTAACCTTGGCTCGTTATTTCGACCCTTGAATATCCACTCGCATTCAACACAACGTATGCATAATCGTGACGCACTGTAGAGCTGACCTTTCGCAATGGAATGCCTGCTATGCACACATGCATCAGTAATTAACATTTCTGGAACAAACAAAAAATCTTTAATTGCAATGAATAATATAATGCCCCGCTTTTCTCCATTATTCTTGCTGTTTATATTATCGTTCGAGAGATAAAATTTGTCGAAAAAGGTACAGACCGGAATTTAGGCAAGTGGACATTTTTTGTAATCACAAAAAAGTGTGGAATAAATTTTAAAAAATCATAGTTCGTATTGTCAATTACAGCACGTTTGTTTTTAAGAAAATAGTTAGTCGATTGGAACGTTTATTTTTATATAATAAATGTAAAAGGCTGAATTACATGAGATATTATGTAAAATATTTTCTACTTGCTAATTTTATTTTTTTTAATATTTATACAGCGTATGGTATTTATCGGTTAGGCTGGAGCCAATAATTTTTTCAGACTGCGAAACAAAGTTAGTTACAAAAGTTAGTAACTTTCTTCATTGACTAGTATCTTTTTTCACGTTTAAAGTGCGTGATTTTAACGTGAGAACAACGCGTGGCGTGTGTATAAAGTTAGTGGAACAGAAAAGAAACGATGTGTCACGAACTACGGACTTCGTAACACATTCAGACTTACAGTGCAACTGCGAGTCTTTAGGTAACAAGTTTTCATGTAATTCAAGTAGATTCTTTTCCTCGAGTAGGTTAAATATCAATAAAACAGTTGCAAATTAGCTTCTGACAGAAATGTACTATGATACTGCACCTCATTAACCTTCTTTTTTTTATTCACCTCAAAATGTGGAGTTTGTTTAATTGTAAATTCAATGTTACGCTGATGGCATATCTTTCACAACATGCAGCAATGCAGGTAAATTAACATGGTAAACTCCTGTTAATTACATCGTTCAGTTTGCTTCCATACTTCCACGAAGTGTAACACGGGGTGTAATCCCATCATGTAACAGCGTGTGAATTTACGAGCAGTGAAAATGTTGCAAAAATAGGATCTCGACATTTACGACTTTGGGAAAATAAATTGCAATTAAAAATCAACTGCGGTTTACTCAATTTGTTAAATCCTTTCACACTTCCACTTTGTAATAAAAAAGTTTTTTCGCTTTAACAAACGGTGCAAAAATAGCCTGTTGACATTTACAACTTTTAGAAAATAAATTGCTATGAGAAATCACCTGAGATTTAAAAATTCTTTGACACTTCTGCTCTTTTAATAAATAATGAAATTCGAGCTTTAATAAACGTTGCAAAAATAGTTTGTTGACATTCACAACTTTTAGAAAATAAATTGCAATTAGAAATCACCTGAGATTTACAAAATTCTTTCACACATCTGCTTTTTTAATAAACGATAAAATTAGAGCTTTAACAAACGTGCAACAATACTCTGTCGAAATCTACGATATTGGATGTTAAATAAAAATAACAAATTATCTGCCATTTATCCAAATTATAAAATTCAAAGTAAAAAAAGTGGCTGAATTTCCAGCTTCGTGCCTTAATGTGCCTAGAGGCCAGTAGTCCAGAATAACTGTATAAATTGGCCTAGGCGACGCCAGTTTTGATCAGTACTCATACCAAATAGCATATCCGGTGCGTACAGCGGCGAGTTTCAACTTTGAGGCGAGGGTGGAGGTACCGATGTGACTATACATGGAAAACGGTAAAGCTTCGGGTCTACCACCCCTACAAAACTGTGTGTCACGTGTACATGTGCAGTAGGAACCAGCCGTGCGATCGGTGCACCAGCCACAAGTTGAACGCACTATCGACCGTCCACGTACCAAGCGGCGTGTCCTCATCGTCGACTATATATGACGTCACGTACGATGAAGCATTAATTCGACGACGCAACTAGCTACCGGCGGTATATATATATATATATAAATATATATCTACCGGATGTAGGGTGAAGCCCAGTCAAGCAACTACAACCCTTTCGATCATTGGCCGCTTCAGGGAAAACGTTTGTGAGCATAGCTGACAAACTTTGAGACGTGGTAACGACCAGGTTTTGGTCTACACGCTAACGGATGCTTTTTTTTTCAGGCTAAATGACTACTTTATATTTATTCGAATTGAATACATTTTTATTCGATTCTAGTGAAAATTAGTACTGATTCAGACATTTTTGTTTGATCCTAGTAAAAAATGGTACTTGTTTATAGTAGCATACAAATTGCGTTGAGTACTGGAGGCGATACGTGTCGTCACGTAGGATGAAGCATTAACTCGACGACGCAATTAATTACCGGCGGTATAGACGTATATACCGGATGTACCATGGAGGGCAGTCAAGCACTACAACCCTTTCGATCATTGCCTGTTCAACGAGAAGCGATTGTGAGCATCGCTAGCAAACCTAGGGACGTGGCGAACATATTGACGCCTCTAAGAACGATCACGTTTTACATTACATACTTCCGGATGCTTTTTTTTCTGCAGTGTCTAGTTGAATGACGACTTTAAAATTATTCGAACAGAATCTATATTTTTTGTCTAAGCCTAGTGAATATCAGGATCTTTTTTAATCGTGACCAAATTTATTGGGCCAACGAATCTTTTGATAATGATTTCGTAGATTGGCCAAAATTAGCTAGGCTAAAAAATATATTAGCTGGACTAAAAAATTATGCTTATTGTCACTATACTAGCAACAATTTTCCCCCATTTTGATATCAATTCTTTAATTATTTTACCGCAACAATTGGACCAATTTAATCAAATGAAAAACCAATATTATTATAAACGAAGTCAATAAAATAAAAACTATGACATTACGAAAAAATAGTGATGACGGCAGGAAAATAATTGCCAATTTCCCCTTGATTAAGTCCTTTGGTTTTTTGTTAAGTGCTACATCTCCTTAAATCTTGCTAACAAATCCGTGCTTGTCCTCCCGCACCTTTGTTCCATGTCAATTCCCAAAGCTCGCGTGTGTCACCGACCCAACGTATCCCTTTCCGTATAACTCACCCTAGCGAATCTTTGCAGGGTCATTCCGCAGCAGGCCAGGCTCATGGCTCTCAAGGCTCCTATTCAAGCACGAGGAAAAGCACGAGGGGCAAAGAGGCTTGACTTGGACGTACAGGCCAAGCACATCTTACTCAGCAATTGGACTCGCAATATAGCGCTTCATCCACCCTTGCGGAATTCCGAGTTCATCTTGGCTTGATTACCGCACCACTTGGTTTTAAGTGACGACCGGATTAGGTATAGTACATGGTATACTCGACGGTTTCCCTCGCCGTGAAATTGTTCACTTGGTTACCATGGATAACCAATATACGAATTAAAATATATTCTCAATGCCTTTCAGTTGGAAAAATTGTGAGGAAATATAAGAGAGACCAGAAATTAGTAATGCTAGGGTAAAAAAACGTCAAAGCACCGACGGTATTAAAAAAAAAAAGTATCAAGGAAAACAAGTCATTGTAAAAAATGCTTTTTTATTACATGGACAACTCTTTCCTTGACAGAAGGAAAAATAAAAAATAATTCCCTCCTTTAAAGATGAACCCAAAGATTTTTTTTTTCCAAATAGACCAACCAAATTTTGTACGACATGATATTCAGTGATGCTATGGATATATAATTTAGTGGAAACCGGTAAAAGGGTTCGGATTATACAGAAATTTTTCGATATCACTTATTGACGACTAGAATTTCGTTGGTCTCCATAGTTTTTTTGAAATCTATCGCGATAAGGATGGAAATTAGATGCTTTGGAGGTGAAAATTGATCACTTTCTCAGACTCATTATTACCCAAAGAACTTTGATCAACGCAGAGGCAATATACTTTTTTTAAATAATTATTCGCGTCTGTTAAAACAAATAATATTATTGAAATATCACTCAGTCCTATCAGTTACCACGAGTTTACGTGGAAATTCTATAGCGACGTTTGAGTGAAAATTTTAGAGAGTCTGTCAGCTTCACGATGCGGATCCGGGATATTTGTATAGCGCATAAATGTAGGTACAAGACAGGCTGCCGCCAAGTAGGATATACGTCCCGGAGAAATGCTCGCAACCCTCTTCCTCTTTCCCTCTTCTGCGGTAAAACGCGGGGAAGATGTTGAGGTGCATATTACTCGACGCGCAGAGGCAGAGAAAAGCTGCAACTAGCAAGAGGAACGACGACGACAAAAACAAAGAAGCTATGCGATCGGAGACGCGACTTCGAGGCTTGTAAATACCAATAGATAGATTCGAGAAATTGGCTACACGGAAAATTGCTACTTCCGTATACCTTCGACGGGGAAGTTTGTACGTATGTACTTTCCTTGGGATATTGTGTGTTCGGCAGATAAAGTACGGCGAGGGAATAGTTTTTTATACCGGAAAATTGATCGATTCGCACAACTTGGTTTACCGCACGAAGCCGGAACACCAATGAAGGATGTGAACCCTCGATATGGCACGTCTCATTCGTATTACGATGGAAACTGAATTGGCAATCGGAAAGCTCGTCGAAAGGAGGCAAACAAAGTGAAAAGGCATTTAAATGCTGAAAATCACTGCCGCACCGATGAAAGATTTTTGTGTAAATAACGCCGAATTTAATGGAATATCAAAATGGGCCTTTTTATTTTATTGAAACCTCTGGAAATTATTTTGTGAAAGTTGATGTTATGCTGAAAACTGGAATCATTATTAAAAATCTTATTTTTTTGTCTGAAAGTGGAAAGTTTTTGCCAAATGTCAAATTTTTATGAGGTCTCAAATTTTTCCGAACATTTAGAACATTTCTTCAAGTGTAACATTATTATACAGATTTTGAATTTCTTTAAAAACCGAAAAAAAATTCATCTCAGAATTTCCCTGAAAGCATGTCATTTTTTTAAATCTGTAATTTTGTCGACGAAAAACCCTGTGATTCTTCCAGAGTTTTTCTGAAAAAATGTCTGATTTAATGCTGTTATCCATATTGTTCAGAGAAAATGAGATTTCCATCGTATCGAAAGATTTTTAATTATCCAGCTTAATAACTCAACCGATTGCCCTTGAAATCTATGAAAGTCTTTATTTTTTCAGTTGCACGAGTGAAAAGTGTGGATCAAAATTATATCACTTTTATTCCCTTTGACGTTCGAGGGATTCATAAATTAATCAATTTCTGAACTGGGAGAAATTGAAGCGTGCAAAGGGGTGGACAAATAAGCCGATGAGAGAATGGGACGTTCAGATCATTCGGAAAAGGCACCATTTTTTTTTTTTGAGCCTCTGACTTGTGAGATATAGCATTGTATAGTAGATATAAATATATATTATATGTATATATACATAGATATATATATACATATATATATAATATATATAGCGAACCATATAGCGAACCGTTCCGATCACCGGAGCGACAGAGTTATCGATTCGTCCCGGGTCCTACTAACGAGCTACGTGACGACGGGAGGTAGGCTGGAACAGGATGAGGTGGAGCAAAAGCAAGCACTATTACCAGGGAGAAATTCGATCCACAGGGAAGAGAAGACGACCTCAGCTAAAGTCGATCTTCTTTTCTCTCTGTACCCAAAGCTGATATTTCGATTTATCTCGTAAGGGCTCCTGAGGGCTTGGGGACCCCACTCGGCGATCATAAATCGACCAAGGATCTCCTTCGAAAAGTGGATTCACTGCCTTCCCGGAGAAAAAGATTAGTTGCGATTACCGATCATAGGTTGGCCCTACCAAAATGTTGGGGAGTCCGAGCAATTTTTTTCCGCAGACAATAGTTACTCCCTTGTTTTTTTGTCACCACATAATTCAAAAAATATAAGAATTGCGGTGACTGAAGGCTGAAGGATTTTTCGAAACAATAACTATACTCAAAACAAGTAAAATTAATATCGCGCCGGATTCCATAGCGTACTTTTTTAATTAAATTTTACTTCCTACATGTGGTACAGTGGACTTCTAATTGAAAATTGTGCGGGATTTTTTTTCGGGCCATTTACCTTTATACACAGAGAAATTAGGGCGCTCGGAAAAATCTGAAAGAGCTAAAAATAAATGCTTCTGTGAGAAGGATTTTTTTCTTCGTTTTTTGGGCATTTTTTCCACGTTGAACTATATTTAAAAGCAGTTTATCCTTCATTGATTTTATAATTTCTAAACAATTTGTAGTTGAAATATCACTTAAGCATATCTACAAAAATATTGAATTTCTGAAATTAAAAAAAATAAATAAATAATAATAAAGCCTACATAAAAATGAATAATTTATACAAAAATCATTTTTTACATGCGATCGCGTCAAAAATAAAAATTCCGATTCGATACCTTAAATGAATCTCCTGTTTTTAAATATTCCCCAAAATATTTCATACTAATTTCTATAAGCATATTGAAATAAACAATTATTCCTCCAATTTGGCAATTATGTGTACCAGTGAAAGGTCCGATATCGTATAATTTATTATCGAATGAGGTGATCCGGTTCGTAGCATCATTAGGAAAGGGCATTGAAACAATATTTTCGAAATTGGCAGTGGCAATCATAAAGTGATGAGTAAAATCGATTTCCCAGTAACACTCTGCACATGAGTGATTTACGAGGTGCACTTCGTATGCGTTCTATAGAAAGTGACGCTGCAGTTGGTATTCAAGTTATACAGGATATATTCACCTGATAAGAAGCATTCGAGCGAAAAATCGCGCTGCCAAGCGAACAGTTTTCTGGAGAGAAACGGGAACGATACACAGGAGAAGTAGAAATACCACTGAAGAAGATATAGAAGATATAGTGACGACAACGAGAGCGACGGCAACGACGAGAGCCTAACGAGCTTCGCGCCGTGCGTCTCTCGTCTGAAGTAATAAAGAATGGCGAAAAGTACCTTGAAAAAAAAAGCTCCGTCCATGGAGAGGGAAAAAAGTATTAGAGCAGACGAACAAAATTTTTCTCTCGTGTGGATCTTTCGTGGAATTCAAGGCAGTATATCTAGAAAAACTTGCTACGGTATACATAAATATATATATTAGGGTGTGTCATTTTTGGGCAATTTTTTTTTTTCGACTCAGAAACAGGTTGTATACTTTCAGGAAGGTAAAATAAGAAGCCTGTAAAAATTTTAGCTCTTAATATTAATATTTAGATGCGCCTCATCGCGAATTTCTATTTCCCATTTAAATAACATGGGAAAAAATTTTTTTCATGTTTGGAATTTTATACGTTGGCAATGGCATATTGTTCGATGGAACGCATAACATATTTTATAGAGAATCGCACGCTCTACAAAAAAGATGTCTTGCATTTTTTCGATAGACATAGCCATTCTGATGATATTTGAGTTCAAAGTTCAAAATATACGAAAATTCATCTTTTTGTTAATTTTTAACATAAACATAAACATTTTTTTTTAACTATTAATGGAAATAACGAAAGATATTTTTCGTGAGTATTTTGTCGATTTTTTTTGTAACTATTTATGATAAGTATCAGCCCATTAGAACCAGTTTCGTGACAGAAGACAGGTCTCTACAGCATTGAACAATTCACCAATAAATATTAATTAATCATGGATGAGACAATTTTCATGGTAAATTTAATAATTTACATAAAAGTTGATTGAAGATTCTCAATAGAGTCAATAGTTTCGCTATAATATTAACAAAAAGATGAATTTTCGTATATTTTGAACTTTGAACTCAAATATGATCAGAATGGCTATGTCTATCGAAAAAATACAAGACATCTTTTTTGTAGAGCGTGCGATTCTCTATAAAATATGTTATGCGTTCCATCGAACAATATGCCATTGCCAACGTATAAAATTCCAAACATGAAAAAAATTTTTTCCCATGTTATTTAAATGGGAAATAGAAATTCGCGATGAGGCGCATCTAAATATTAATATTAAGAGCTAAAATTTTTACAGGCTTCTTATTTTACCTTCCTGAAAGTATACAACCTGTTTCTGAGTCGAAAAAAAAAAATTGCCCAAAAATGACACACCCTAATATATATATGTGTGTGTGTGTGTGTGGCAGCTTCTGCTGATTTTCGAGACATCCAGCAACTCTTCTGACTAAAATTCACAACTGTGCATATCTAATTATCCAGTTATCACTCGACGGCTCTCTAACGAGTCGAGTTTCTCAGAATGAAAGCCCACCGAAAATATACGCAGTGAAATGCTACAGGGAAAAGCTCTTGGGAGGAAAACTTCGGAGAGGCAAAAACTCCGGTGGCTTGGAAAGTCGGATTTTTGTTTTGCAACGAATAAATCGAAACGTCATGAGATGTTACAAAAAAGAAGTAAACAGTGTATTCAAGAAACAAGTTTAGTAAAAAATAATTGGGACGAAGTAATTTTTGTAAATTGTTTAATATATTAGAGAAAAAAATTTTTTGGTGAACTTTCTTTTGTAATATTCGAAAGGGATTAAAGACAATTACATATAATTCGAAAAAAAAAATCTCTGATTTAAATAACAGTACAAAACTATAAAAAGTATTTATTTCAGAAAATTTATATTTGAAAATCACTGTCAGTTTTGTCCAATTCTCCCCTAGAAATAAAATTCCAATGTATTTTTCTTTATTAATGTTAATTGGAAGGTTTGTTGCGATAAACTTATTTTTAAATAATATCTAGAAAATTGTAAAAGGTATTTATCCAATAAAATCATGTTTTTTTTTGTAAATGTAATTTTTGCCCTGCTTTCTCCTATTTTCTCCCATGGGATTTACTGTTACTTTCACCCTCGCAACGCGTTATTTAAGTACCTATCCATTCAACCGACAACTGAGATGCCGGAGATTTCATTCTGTGAGAAATGTGAAATTTACGAGTATAGGCGTGAATACGGTGATAAAATCCACGAGTGAGGGGGCTAAAAAGGGGTTAAAGAAACACAGACAAAACCGCGGAAATATTTCATTTTCCCCGGCGGAATTTTCTCCCTCGGAGTGCGGAATGGAGCTACTCAGAAATTTATTAAAGGAATCAAGCGGGGGAACTCGAGAGAATTTAAGATGCTCGTTTGCGCGCTCCTCCTGCGACCGTTGGCCTATTTGCATCTGAGCATCTGGCAAATTCTCCGTTCATTCTACCGTGGGATATTGGGATAGCTCTGATTCGATGAAAGCATAACGAGAGCGGCTCGGAGTCTCCATTCCCGATTCGGTAATCAAGCGACTGGTCAAAGGATGACCGGAAACTCCACTCATCGCAAATATTTATTCTCATTCCTCTAATATTTTCAGAGTCGCATTCGATCTCTCTGCAATATTGGTCGAATTTTTTTATTCATTAACCTGAATATTAAAGGCATAAACTTTTTTTTTCTACCTCCGCTTAAAATTATTAATGTTGCCTGTATAGTGCATTGCATTGTGTAATCGCATTGTGCTATAAAAGAATAAATAGTAAAAAATGCACGCTCATCTGTTCAACGAAAGCAAAAAAAATCATTTAAATATGTATGGTTTTTCAAATTTTGTCAAATACATACGTTTTTCAAGAATTGTTTATTCAAAATACCGAAAATCAATCCGAAATGTAATTCACCGACTATGGAAGTGTTTTTATAACAATTTTTATTCACTGGCTAAATATACCAGTCAATTAAAAATTATATATAAACATGGTGTAAAATTGATATAGCATAATAAAAACGTGAAAAGAGTAGTTTAATAAAAAATATATATTAAATTTCACATCATACTTATACATTGCACTTCATATACCGATGAACACGTGAAAGTGTAAGACTATAATAATTTTCCCACAATCATTATTGTTATTATTATTCTCTTTACAAGTTTCTTTACCCTTTTGTGTCTATCATGTAGCCGGAGGTTCTGTGTTCCTGGGGGATTTGTTCCGGCGCGTAAATAAATATTCTCTTCTACTCTAAAAACTTTCAGTACAACAACATAAAATGTTCAAATGTTTTTAATTATGTATAAGGAATGGAATTGTAAAGGGCGCTAAAAAAAAGGGTTCGTAAACCAAGATAAGATATCATAGACTTAAAAAAAATGTTCTTCATTTTACTGACTATTTAAAGTCGACTCCAAGTTTACCTTTGCCAGAATAAAAGCTTCGACCTCTTATACAAGTGTGTACTAAAAAAATAATGATAAAGCTCCGTTCTCGAATTGCAGAGGCTATTACACAGCGCTCGAGGGTATTACAAAATCTCAGGAGTTTGGCTTGGTGGGAAGGGAAAGGAGCGAGCAGTTGAGTGTGTCTATCAGCCGCTGTAGGAGGTAAGCATCATTAAACTGCAATTGGAGCAAATCGATTTGCTCGCCTATAGACAGGAGATTAACGAGAATTACGTAAACGGTCAACGAAATGAGACAAGCTTTTTGAGTCACTGCACTATCATACCAGTTTTTCCTCCGACGCTTTTCTTGCCCTTTTTCCTTCCTCTCGCCGAACGTTTATTACGCTTCGATAATTTCTCATGAAACATGATATATTATATTACCCGAGATTTATGGAAAAAAATGGGAAGCACATAAATTCAATATTTTTCACTGTAATAATTCTTACAGAGATTCATTCACATTTAATTGAGAAATTGAAAAACTCATTTTCGTGGAAAAATTATTAAAAATACTTATATTTTACTGTTGGCTTGTTTTTTTTTAATTACTTTTTTTTTGGATATCGAACCGAATTAAATGTCGTAGTGATTTTCTTTTTAGAAAGGAATTATAACTCGACGAAAATAAGAAAAAAAATTGTTATTCCCAAACTTCGTTCGAAAACTTTTGGAAACCTCGTTTTTTCGTTTGATTTTGAAAATATTGAATCGATGAAGACACTCGGAAATTTTCCACTTAAAAAATGTTTTTCATATTTCCTGCTTGCGCTTTGTTTTCCTCCCTTCGAACTTTTATCACGCATCGGTTATTTCTTATGAAACAAGATATGTATTACCCAAGATTTATTAGATAAAAAATGGGGAAGATGATGTAGTCGTATCGATATTATTGACCGTGATGGTGTATGATATTCATGGGGCGACATTATCTACGATGAACGGAAAGCACAGAGGAAGTTCTCGTAAATTTTATTTTGATAGACTCTCGGCGAGTGGAGGCGAAAGGATATCGGAGGTGCCCATCAGACTGCGAATCCAGTAACACCAACAGGATAAGAAAAAGGAGAAGCTTCCGCAAGGAAGAAACTATACTCGTTCTAGATTTATGGACGGGGCAGCTGTCTCGAGTGAACAAACTTCGCATGATTTTTTATTAAGGCTCATATCGCCCGTCGCTTCGACTTGTCCCACCTTTCGCTGTAATGCAAAGCGGCTCGTTGCTCGCGATTTGCTGCAAAACATTGCGCGTATATGCGTCGTTCGATAACGCGCACACACACACATTCATTTAGCTTTGACGTAGAAATAATATTCCAGTTGCGGAAGAAACGGTCACGACCAACTTTTCCATGTACGGTTTTCTTCAAGTTTGATTGATGGTCACGTGTACCATTCGGCCGTCAACTCGCGTGAGCCTTTTGCGAATGGACACTGATGGACGTGAACCTTTAATAAGGCGTCAAAGAAGGATAAATGAAATCGTTTATCATGAACGTCACGTACTCCAATGTTTGTTACGTCGGACTTTACCGAGACATTCATATTTCTGTCTCTTGCTTTATTATGTAGGAAATTTTGTATTATGCCAAAGAAAACTATTCCGGGTTTTGATACTACTCAAAATTGGGTAAAACGTCGAAGTGATTCGAAAAAAATTGATGGCTTTTACAATCAAGCTAAAAATTTCTTTTTTTTTTTCAAGTTGGAAATTTTTTTTCAGAAAATATAAAAACTGATTTTCTTCGGAAAATGTCTGGAGGTTCGTGAAAAAGTGGAAAAGGACGCTCGATATTGAATTTCAGCAAAATCTACAAAGCGGTTCAGATTTTGTAGAACTTTGACTAAATTTTTGGCTAAATCAACGAAAATTAGCTACAGTTTTGTGATTAAATTTTGTAAAGCTGCTTGAGAAACGTAATTAAAGGCCAGAAAATGATTCTGGGATTTTTGAGTCGTCTTAATTTTCCTTTGGCTTATAATTAATTAAATCTATATTCGAATTTCACTTCCAAGTGAAAATAGCGAAGAAAACAGAGTCATTTGTTTTATTATCTTTCTCTCTTGTCAGTGAAAACAAATCTGCGAGGAAACCAATCTTAATGTGACTTAAAAGACACATTAAACTCGTGCAGATAGTGGTAACCAACTGAATTAGTCTCTGCCAAAGTGCCAATTTCCTTTCGCCGGAAAGAAATAAAGATTTAAAAGGGCGATAGTTCGTTTTACCTCGTAAAAATAGAAGGCGGTGGGAAGGAAGTACTGATTTGACTTAATAGGTATAAAGGATTAAGGGAACTCGTGGGCACCGTTTGTGAGCCGAGGATGTGAACGTGTGGGACACATAAACGAGACAGAAGGCAAAAGGATATAGAGGTAATCCAGACGGGATTAAAGGGACAGCGACCTTGGAGAATTAAAGCCCGGGTAAATTAAATCCGCAGGAACCATGAAATCAAATGACTAGAAAAACGAAATAGGGGGCAACGACCAGACGAGACACGAATCCCAAGTAATCCAGCAGCGCAAATACACCGAGCGAACATTATCTTGTTTAAGCCAATTGAATTTACCTTAATCCAACCGAATTTACATTACGTCAACTGAATTTATTTTAATCCGCCCCAATTTTGTCGGCTTCAATTGAATTATTTTTTTTTCATTGGAAAATGCCCAAATGAACGTATATATAAAAATGTAAAATTAAAAGTTCAAAATCAAGGCATCGATTTTAAATATAAATACTGACAATCGCACAGTATCATTAATTTTTTAATCTACGAGCCACGTATTAAGTATTTTTACCCACGAAAATACATTGAGCAAACATTATCTTGTTTCACCAAATTGAATTTACCTTAATCCAAGTCAACGAAATTAACTGAATTTATTTCAGCCATCCGAATTTTGTTGGTATCATCTACATATTATTTTTCAGTGAAAAATCATTGCAAATTAAAAGTGTATGCTAAAAAAAATTTGATCCATACACTAAAATTTAAAAAATTACATGTGCGGCTAATAGAAGTTTTCATTTCTAAACTGATGCAATAAAGTCCAAAAACAAAATATGATATTAAAGAATTCACTACATTTAAATCAAGTTCTTCGGCACTTAAAAAAATTACAACGTCCAGATCCATATTAAAATATGCTATTAAGAAAAATTACATGTGACATCCGAAAGCCCTGAACTAATTTTTCGCTCAATATCTCAGACAACCAAAATCTCCCTGGGTAACCTGCCGAATAAATTGCAATTCTGTTCCAGGTCGCCAATTGGTGCCAATCTGACATTAAGTATTCCAAACGAACGCCCTCATAGAGTCTAGAGGGGCTCGCTTAAATATCCTATCAAAAAAATCGAATACTTTACAAAAGCACTCAGGAAAATCGGGATTTAAGGAGAACTGGAAAATTAAGATCCCTCGCCCGTTCTCCTCCACTTCCTCATTTTCTTCTCCTCTCCTCGTTGGTTCAGCCTCCAGTGTAGGGGTTACGCGAGGTTGCCTCCATGAATTCCGAAAATGGCAGGGGAAGGGAAAGTTTCCTTCGCCCTATCGCGAGAGCGCATCGTCGATGATAGATCGCAAGTCGCTTTTCTTCCTCTTTCCTTACTTTCTCACTCGCACTGTTCCTCTGCAAGAATCCAGCTTGACCTTTTGAACCCTCCGTCGTTTCCTCCTCCTTCTTCTCCTCCTCCTCCTCCTTAAGGTTCTCCTCTATTCCCTGTAACACCGACGAGTTATGCCTGTTGGTATCAAACTCTTATAATATACATATATCACGTTGACCGTCTATCCACCCTTTTCTTTTCGACCTTACGGATCCGTAGCTGCTGTCCTTTCGGCTCCCATGTTCTTTCGCACACCACCGGGTCGCTTATTCTCTGGGTCGACCCACGACTAGCCCAGCTTTCCTACATCGAAGACTCCGAATCTTTTTATTATACGTAACCGTACAGACATTGATCCGAACTCCGAACCAGCACCGCCAGAATTGAATTTCGGTGAGACTTGCTATGCAAAACGAAGATTTCCAGGCGTAAAAACTGAAACAATGAAAAGTGGGTTAAGAAATTTAAAAGAGAAACAAATTATCTTTCCAAGATTCAACCAGACATTTTTCAGTTGAACACTCATTTATTATTAATGATTTTTTACTTACTATTTTGCAATATTTATCTGATGGTGAAAAAAAATAACAAGATATACGTTTTTTTTGCCACGAAAATGTAATTTGTGTTAAAATACAAAAAACGTGATTAATTTTGACTAGAATTCCTGAAGTTTGCAAAAATAGTTATGTCACTGAAAAAATAGAGTAGCACATTTGTCTTCCGCTTGTTTTCTGTGGAATACGTCAAGGTTTCAGGCGTCGCGTGAAAATTGAGAATTCATTGAGTTCTGCATTTTTTACAGACTCAAAGTTTGAGCATGAAGAATTGTGAATCTTTGAAAAAGGGAACGACTATGTGAAAATGTCCAATTTTCGCTGTCTTTAAGAATTCGTGAGAAAGTAAAATTTGTAGAAAACTTATTTTGCCACGTGGCTCTGTGTCCATTCATTATGAAGAAGATAAGAATGGACCGGAGTCGCTACTTCATTATTTTACTTCAGAGATGTGAAGTGGCTAGCCTCGACTTGAGGTGACGAAGTGGCAGACCAGACGAAACTTCGTCTGTTAGCTTGACGCAGCCTGACTTCACTCGTAACTATATCTATAGATGTTGGCTATAGTTAAAGCGACAAGCGGCGTCTACTATCTCTGTCTGCTAATTTCAACATCACAAAAAGAGTGAATTGACAAAGAGGAGGTGGAAAGAAAAAAGAAAGTAAAATTAAAAAATGGTTTAAGAATTTTACGATACTGGTATTCGAAAATTAATGTACGTGAGTATCGCAATATTTATTTTAATATACCAATTTTGTATTTGCTAATAACAAATGCACCTGAAACTTAATAAACTTAACGTTTATCAGAATATTTTCATAACCTATCTTAGTTCCACTAACCAAAATCGAGCGTTTCACAATTTTTCCCTACAAATTTACATTACATTTCTTTATCACACTACCTTTCACGATTCTCCTTTCCTGACATATTTTGCTACGCCTCTTTTTATTTATAGACTCGATTTTATATTTCTTATTGCAATTGCCACTTTATGATAAAATATTGAATCATAACAAATACAAATCTTTGTGTTCAGCTGCCCTTTTTCGGAAGTCTATTTTTGCCTGCCCCCTCATATACAATAAATGTTATATAAATGTTTTTTAAAAATGATTTTGAAGGCTAACCAGGCGAATGTGAAGTGGTTGGCTTCGACTGGAAATGTCGAAGTAGCAGACTGCGTAAAGCAAGCCAACAGACCAAGTTTGTCATCATAATACAAATCTTTGGGTTCTGCTGACCTTTTATTGAAGTCTATTTTTGCCTGCCCCCTCATATGCAATAAATGGTATATAAATGTTTTTTTAAAAATGATTTTGAAGGCTAACCAGGCGAATGTGAAGTGGTTGGCTTCGACTGGAAATGTCGAAGTAGCAGACTGCGTAAAGCAAGCCAACAGACGAAGTTTGTCATCATAATACAAATCTTTGGGTTCTGCTGACCTTTTATTGAAGTCTATTTTTGCCTGCCCCCTCATATGCAATAAATGGTATATAAATGTTTTTTTAAAAATGATTTTGAAGGCTAACCAGGCGAATGTGAAGTAGTTGGCTTCGACTGGAAATGTCGAAGTAGCAGACTGCGTAAAGCAAGCCAACAGACGAAGTTTGTCATCACAATACAAATCTTTGGGTTCTGCTGACCTGTTATTGAAGTCTATTTTTGCCTGCCCCCTCATATGCAATAAATGGTATATAAATGTTTTTTTCAAAATGATTTTGAAGGCTAACCAGGCGAATGTGAAGTGGTTGGCTTCAACTGGGAATGTCGAAGTGGCAGACTGCGTCAAGCAAGCCAACAGACGAAGTTTTGTTTGTTAGCTCGCTTAACACTGTTTGACGTTGCTTGCCACTATAACTATAGCTGTTAACTATAGTTATAGCGACAAGCAGCGTCTGCTAACTCTGTCCGCCAGTTTCAACGTCATGATGAGAGGGGATTGAGGAAGAGGTGACCAAAAGGAAAGAGAAGAGCCTGCGTGACAGACCCTACCATTAATCGTGATAGAGGATCGAAGCAGAGAAACCGAAGAGACCCGCAATCTCGTTGGCACTCCTTTGCCCTTTCCAAACTTTACCACCTTCACGGACCTCGCCAGGAAGTAGAAAGAGAAAAAGCCACGGAGAATCCCCTTGTTCGTTTTTTTTTTCTCTCCTCTCCTTCTTCCATCTCCGTCGTCTCTCCCTTTGTCACTTAGTTGTTGATTCCCCGAATGCTTCCGTCGCATCGATTTTCCAGTCTTGACGTTCTCGCGACGTTCGGTGATGACACGACGTCGAGACCAGGAAATAGGAAGAAGAGACGTGAAGACCGAGAGAACGATCCTCCGAGATAGAAGAGAAGACTAAGTCGTCACTTCGTGCGTTATTCTCCAGTTCTCATTAAGGAAAAGCTCCTGCATACGTTTCTCCCATTTCCAAACTTTCGATGAATTTCCTACATCCTCAGCTTCTCGTCAATTCTCATCATCGCACTGAGAGAAAATTGTCGTATTGGGAACGGCAGCAACGACTATATTCATTTTTAATTTGCATAACCAATTTTTATTTTATTTTTCACAATTAAAAGTTTTTATGAGCTTTAAAGTACTTTTAAAGCGGCAAATTGTTAAAATTACTGTACCAAAATCAAAATTTTCGATAGCAGTTGTATAGTAAATTTGGTATAACAATTTGTGCATAAAAAATTCCAGTGGACATTAAATCTGAAGATTTTTTTTCGCAGTGTATCAAATAGTCAGTATAACTAGCAAATAGTTAGCATAAAAATTAATGATTGTTAATTTTTAGTTAACTTTATTGTTACGATTTTTCTGAGGGTGCACGCGCAGATATTATGATTTTATATTAATATTAAACCATCATTCGTTTTGACGATAATTTGAACGAACAATTTGACATTTTTAGCGAGAGATATTTCAACATTTTCGTTAGCTGACTCTTATTTTACAGGCTCTTTCGACAATCCTACCCAAAATCAACATAACTTCGAAACTTCTCTAGGTTGGAATAGGATATGGTTGAAGTTATACTGGTTTAAGGTAATATTGTCGGAATAGTTTAGCAAATGAGGATTACATTATAAAAACGTTGGAATATGATAAAATATAATGTTGAATTTACATGAATTTACTTAATTCACTTGAATTTCTTTTTTTGAGAACTGAACAATCCTGTTTAGTGAACTCATTTATTTAAAGCTGACGTGAATTTGTCAGAGGACTATTTTTAAAATGAGAATGAAGCTTATTTAAAATATTTCATCTCTTCATTTTCACAAAGGAAAAAAATACATTTAAACATTGTTTGAACTTGTGAATAACATTTTTTATCACTCCAAATATTTTTCGCCAAACCTTCTAATTACTCTGAACGTTATAAAAAATTAAGGGGGACCAAATCTCCTGATAAAAGTCACAAGAAAAAAATACTCTACACAATTACACAATTATAATGCACGATAAGTACATACTTAGTGAAATTTAAATGTAAGATTGGCTCTTTAGTCCTCTTACGAACACAGTCAATAATCTTCTAATTAATCAAACAAATACAAGTATAAATAAAGTGGCGAACCAAATACATCTCAAAAATGTTGCTCCACAAATATCCTAATCCTGTCTCAAAGCGTTTACAATAATTTCCACAAAATTATGCGAAACGTTTACTCAGAAAGCATTTACCTCTTCGTGGTGAGTAAGTAAGTATGTACAAGCATTATTTTTACAAAGGAAAATGAGAGAATGCAATAGGTTTATAAGTGGTTGGGTAAACACAATACTGATAACGTGTGGGTAAAAGGGAGCACTTTTTTCACTGACGCATATGGAAATACGCTGCTATTGAAGGAAGAAAGAGAAAGGACGGTGAGAATATAGTTAGTAACGAGGAAAGAAAATTTTCTGAAAAGGCATCATGAAAAATTTCCGTTGCCAAGAAACGCGAGCCCTCAAGTGCAGCAATTCGCTTGTTTCTGAGCGAATTTTTTTTTCCCCATTCTCTTGCTGGTTCATTCTTCGCTGCGCAGGAATGACACGAGACGAATAGCCGCCGGTGAAATAAATGCAGGGTGAAAAGGAGAAACTGAGTGACAGATAGACAGAAAGTACTGCCTGGCGAAATGATTCGTTGAAACGGAAATTCTCGCAGGCCACCGAGAATGCAGAGTGTAAAATGAACAGATATATATATATATATATATGACAAATAGCACAGTGATGTGTCCTTAAAGCGTTATTACCGGAACAACATCTGGAATATTCGGTGAGCAATAGCCGCCGGGGAAATGAATTCACGGTGGAAAGGAGAAAACGAGTAGATAAATGGACAAAAGGTCTGACCATAGGCGGCCATTCTATCAGTGATAATGATATGTGGGAACGAAATATCTCGAGAGGCACTGAGAGTACAAAGCGTTAATTGAACAGGTGGAATATATATATACAAATTTATATAGCAGTGTAGTTACCCTGAGGATATAGGAATTGTTAACTCCCTCAAAGTATAAAGTTAAAACTTTATATGATACGCTGTGGACTTAATAACCAGTACTTTCTACGGAAAAATATGTTTAAATATTCTAATAGCGACGAAGAATTTTTCATTATGCCTGCGATGAATTGAAGCTCTTTAATATCTGCAGGGAAAATTTATTTTTATTTAACCTGCGATAGAAAAATAATATTTTCAATAAAGTTTCCATGGAATTATATCAAATTTTTATAAAAACCAATTATTTCAATTTTGTTACATTTTTTCAGTATAATCTATAAATAATTGTTGTGAAAAATAACAATTACTTGAATTCACTGGTAAATATATTAGTAAATATATTCCAAAAATTGTGCACATGTGCAGTGACATATGCTCTATTTATTTCGATTGGTCTTAAAAGTTACCATATGTTCGTCATATAAAACTGTTAAGCCCAATCAAAATAATCCGTCATATAATTAAACCGCGTGATGTCTTCGCTCCGCTGGAAGTTTGCGAAGAGTTTATTGGCAAAATGGTCGAAATGGCCCATTGGTCCATTCCGTCCATTTAGTCCATTTATTTTCGAAACATCGCCGAGTTTCCTGTTATTGCAATGTTGCGGAGAAATAAGGGCATCAGGCCGTACACCGTTAGAATACCTTGATGTTCACCAGACTATTTTTCCGCTTCTATTTCCGCCGATATATTTCTTTCTTTATAGCTCGTCTCTATCTTCTCCTCTCCTCCCTCTCCTTTCCTTTCCCATCGGGTTCCCATGCCAGAATTAAATCCCCTACTTGTACCTTCAATACCAATTTCGTTTTGGTGAACCGCGAGCCTCCGGAAGTCAATAGAACGCCTCTGATCCTGTTCGCGGTTTGCTGAGACGAGCGATACGACTAGTCGAGAATAAAAACGCCCAGGAATTCGAAGGGTGTCTACAAGCAATTATTTTGAAGCAACATATCACAATGGAAATAATTCATCTGAAAGAGTCATTTTTTACGTTCGAAAAAAAAGGTTGCGTCCATAAATAAAATAATGAGCAATCATTTTAAAAAATGTATTGTCGATTTACGTTTTACGTAATTGTTTACTGTTTCAGAATATGGTGATTTGTGACGGAATATTAATGAGCAATTATAAACAAATATTTTCTTTCATAATTAATGTGTTTCACACGATTTTACATTTTTCTTTGCTGTTTCGGGAAGGGGATTTTATATGTATTATTAAAAGGGAAAAAGTGAACAATGCCGTCTTTGTGAATTATGTGGGCATTCTTGCTACGAACTGGGAATGTCTGAATTCTTTTTTTTTATGATTTCGTGGCCGGTGTACGAGGGGATCGTAAGTTCCTATGAGGCCAGCGCTGCATTTTCAAGTTGGAGCATTGTTGACGATGTTGTGGTGGCTTATGTTTGAATAGACGATTTTTACCAGCTTTATAATGCACTGGTCCTTTTAAATTCTCGTATTTGGTGTAATTCACCAAATATAAAGGAAAAAAATAATGCTCTGTCATGCTTGTAAAGTATTTTATCATAAAATGAAAAAAGTACTTTGATCCTTTAATAGCAAAAAAAAAAGCAAATCGAAACTTTTGTGTGTTCTATGGAATAAAATATTAAGAGTATCAAAAATCATGATTCGTTTTAGAAAAATAATTATTATGAGTTGTGCATAATTATTATTATTTTTCGAATGAAAAGCGCTTATTATCAATACTCAAGATAGTAACAAAATAAAATGGTGCATCTTCAGTGAAAAACAAAAGTTTACATCGTAGGAATGTGAAAAATATTGAATAAAAGCGAAGCGTCATGCGAAAGAAGTTGCAATATAACGAGAAAGAACGCGAAGAGTTTAATAAAAACGAGAAAATAATTTCTGCTGTTCAACGGAGCGTAAACATGAGAACAATACAAAATGAAAGGATTGTATGGAAGAAGAAGAAATGACAAAACGGGAATTGGTGCAATTTTCGCTGCTGGCTTTTGAGATTATGAAAGAAATTGTGGGAAATCGTAACTCACGTACAAATTGCAATTTAATCCATCAAAGCTAAAATCGACGAGTGCCTTCTGATAAATTTCAAGCTAAATATATTGTAGTCGAGTAGCACGTAATAATTGATAGGCGTTTATATTGATTTTGCTGCTGAAGAGAGGCCATAATGGCCGTAGGATTTAATCAACGAGATTTGATACGTAACGTATACCTCGACGATACATTTATTAATGACATAACTATGCATTCATCATAATATTACTCACCTGCCTCACGGGAATGCAATAATTAAAGTTCTCAGTTGTTTCTAAAATTTATGTCATTGGCTGATCATAATTTCTACTCATAATCCATGACAATTATTTGGAAGCAATTTTTTTTGTGATTACCACTTTTGCAATAATTAGCATACCAATTAATGTATCACAATTAGTAGCACAATTTTTCAGGCATGATAATTCAAACAAAAATAATTCTTATTCATAATAAAATCTTTTTAATATACCTTGAAAGGAAACTCATTTGTTACAAAATTATTTTGTCATTTTATTTTCTTCACTAATTATTTATCAGAAAATAATTTCGCATTTTTCAAAACTGGAAACTTTACCAAACAATTCATTTACTTATTATCTTATATCTGTTCCCGTTTCATTATAAATTTGTGGCTCTAAGAGACAAATATAAACCGACGTGTTTTATTTTTATATCGGCACAGAAATACCCACAAGGAATTATGAAAAATGAACGGGAGACCAATTTTCTGCTGCAATATGCGATGCCACGTAAAGATCGAGCGGTTCAAGTTGTCCGACGGTCTCATAAATGATATCCCGTATTATCGGATTAGCTCAATTGCCCTCTAATAATTAATGGGATGTAATTGGTATGCCATCAGATAATTGATTTCTGATGAGACCCAACCAATATTTTTTTAATCGAGATATAAAACGTTGAATGTAGTACATCTTATAATATATATATATATACATTAAAATGCAGAACATGTACTGTGTATTAGTGGAACGACTTTATCATGAGATGCATGCGCGGCAGAGCGTATACACGTGATACAAGAAGTATAATGGAAATTGTGACGACATTAAAGTTTTATGGAAGCATGAACCCCGCGTGGGGCGCAGAAATTGCGGTCACTCTACCGGCTAACGATTCTATAAAGAGGTAAAAGATTCAATAAAACGATGCCGAGAAATCGGAACGACAAAGAAAAAAGAAACGCACGCAACGCCGTCAGACGGCGAGACGATGATCGCGAGTGCCAGAAGAGCGAGAGTAAGAACGACCCTATATTATATTATAAAAACAGACGCAACCCGCCTGCAGCGGCCTTGTTTTCTCGTCGTCTCTCTTTCCTCCAGCCCCGCGCTTTAAAAATAGCAAATGCATCGGATGTAAACCAAATTGATTTATCTCCGGTCGCGGGACATTGGGGAGAGGCAAAGGCATGCAGGACGTATGCTGCTTGCGGATTTTATGAAGCGTGCCGACGGCGTGCTTGCAAGTCGAGCCTCGGACTCGCATATGTATCGAGCTCCGGAGGTGCAAAACGAAAGCGACCAAAAGAACGACACAAACGGCCGATTTATTGCCACCGAATTCTGGAAATTTATTTTACTCGAAGCACAAATTTAGGAGGAATTAATATTAATGATGATTTTACACAGCGCTTGGACTGTTTTTATTAATAATCTGGATACAAGTTTTTTGTTTAATTGGCAATAAAGAGATTTCAATAAAAAGTTTTACTGGATTTTACATTAGATTTGTAATTTATTTACTTTAATTTGCGAAATGTTTCACAAGTTTGAAATGAGTTTTTACAAAATTTTCTTTTGGCTGGTGAAACTCTGCATTTTCACTGTTTCATTTTTCTTTTATTGGTCGTCTTTCAAAATGTATTATTAATCTACTTAATGATTTATTCTACCAAATATGGGATCACTAATTTAGTAATTATCTTCTCACAAATAAACTGCTATCATATCTAATTCTGCTGAAGAAGAAAAACAGAGGGAAATGATTGCTCATTCTCATATACCCAATTGCTTTTTGCTAAAAAAATCTCCAGACGCTTGGAAAACCACCATAACTTTAATCTGGGACTTTCGAACGCCTTAATCTGAATCTCAGTCCGCTACTTTAGTTGCAAGCTCCACAAAGCCAAGATATCTCCAAAAGGCCGACAAGTAATTTCCCTTTTACATTCACATTCTCAATTCTCAACCGGATAAAACGTATCCCTTTTCATCCCAAGAAACTTCATCATCAGTTGGCAACCACCAAAAAGCTCAAAAAGTGAGCTCAAAACTCTGAAAAAATCTTGAACAACGTTATCGAGTGTCAGAAAAGCAAATGAAATGCGAGCACGTGAATAAAAGGAATGCACGAAAATGAGCATAGTACACAAAAAGAAGCGGCGCATGTTAAAATAACACGCCGCTCGTATTTCGTTTGACGAAGAAGCGGGTCAGCGAGATTCTTCTGCTGCACTCGCCGGTAGAGGTCTCTGAAGTCTCTGTGCAACTGTAAAAGGAAAAGGACAAGAAAGAAGCTCAATAAGAGATAAGCTTTGGGACGAGATGAAGGCACAGCGGTAAAGTACTCACAGCAGTCGGCGAATGGAGGGGGTGAGGGGGGAAATACGCCGTTCCCGCCATGCTCATGGTGAGGCAGCCTAGCGAAAAATACTCGCAGCATTGTGCCGAGGATTAAACGCGGCAAGGTTAGCGAGCGCGCGGAAGCGATGCGGTCACAAGAGCCCCGGAAATTCCTGAATGCCACCGTCGGGGATTCACTTTCGCGGGCTACGCGCTCCTCCCCTCGTTACGATATGCTAATTCGCCTTCACTGCGGCGGATCTCGTGGCTAAGACCTCACTTTTCAGCAGCGCTCAAATGTCCCTGCGCCCTCTATCGCTCGACGGCTGCATTAATGTACAACCACATATATATACGTCTGTATCTACGAGCTGAAGTTGGCGAATTAAGTGATCGGAATCTTCCGCATCATCATTGAGCGCCCCGGGCTCAACTCAACGAGAAAATAAATGCGGAACGGACAATAACGGACCGAGCACTTTCGTTGATTGATCATTTTCGATAATAGGTGTTTCAAAGAGATAAGATTAGGTATTTTTGGTACGTTTAAACCCTTTTTTCATGCGACAATGCTAATTTTTATGAAAATTCAAAATTCTATAAAACTTGAACCGCTTTACGGATTTCGCTCAAATTTAATATACCCACCGACATTTTTCATTACTTTATTTGTCAAGAACTACTTAGCTTAGACGTCTACTTAGACTAGCGCATTCTGAGTAATCCATCATGAAAATCCTGGATTTTTTGTTCACGAAAACAAAGCCTCTTTCTGATTAATGCTGATTAGCAGTTATATTAATTGGTTCATTATATAGAAAGTAATCAGTGTTACTCTTTTTCTGTGTGTAATAATAAAAAAAATGGTAGTTACATGTACGCAGTAAAAACGAGGTATCAAATGACATCCCGCAGGATCACATAACCTGCAAAACCACAGCTGATTTTTTTTAACGATGCCCCTCGTTATTGACTAAAGACCCTACGAGGATCGTAACGATATCCCGCAGGATACTTTCGTTCTCTCTCGCGGGACGCGTGACTATTATACGCGAAACTGCGGTCGTTACGAGGAATTATAAGGATTTCGGGAAAGCGCGGAGGCAACGAGCGACATCTACGAGAAAATAAGCGTAGCTCTGTGCGCCTAACGCTGATTCCCTTTGTGCTTTGTATTTCCATAAACCAATTCCATTTGTCGTTCCATTGCAGGGGGAAATGAGAGCTCTCGGGTGTATTTCCTGGCAATATTCGCAAGAATGCAATAATGTAGGAATATATACGATGGGTGGCTGGAATAGAAGAAGGCTTTGGATGTGAGTGCCATCGATTAATCTCCAGTCGTACGTGACAAGGCATCACATATCTCTCTCTCTCTCTCTTTCTCTCTCTTCTTAATCCCCAATGATCACAAACCAAGGGTCGCTCAAACAAACGCTATATCCTGCGCTGGATCACCTTAACAGAGGCTCTTCAATCGTCTTGGTCCTCACGTCATTAAAAGTCGGTTCTTATCGCTCGAATGGTAAGGCTAATCCTCAGCTCGCAGACCAAATTGCTGCTACCTTATCCGATAATTTCACTTATCATTTACTTGCCTATCTGTACTTATTTAGTATGTAACGCACGAACCTTTCAGATGTTATCATTGTCAGTACTTCAATTGGAAGATTATCTTATTATCCTAGATCACATTCGATTAAATTGAATAAGTGTAATTTTGCTTACTCGCTGAATTTAATTTTATCCACATTTTTACCAGTTCTTAAAAAAAAAACATGAAAAAAAAATGTAACTTTTAAAATCTTGCGTAAAGAAATCACATTATGATACCCAATTAGGTTTTTTTTCTTCAAGCAGTTTTTAGTGTAAATATTTGACAATATATCGTGGACTTTCAGATGAAAATAAAAATAGAAATAAATGTTTTAGTTTTGCATTTTTATTTTGTTTTTATTTTTTGTTTAGTCGTCAAATTGTATTCACGAATTTACAGCATCAAATTTGAAAGTAAAGAGTAGTAATTGATGTAACGCTCGAACAATTTTACGGGCGGAAATTAAAGAGGGCCGCGGGACACGCGGAAATAAGGGTTATCATCCCCCGTAACCTTTTGCCGCAAGGGTCTTACGAAATTGAGCCGATATATACGTGGACGCTCAGATTAAATTAATTAAAAGTTCATGTTAACTTTCGAGGCTCGAGTTGGCGAACTCATACACACACGTGTATATGTACATGGTGTATGGAAGTTGGTACACAGAATTCGGGCTCGTTGACTCTGAGTATAAATGGCCAGCGTTCTGTCAGGGCCAAAAAGAATTTAATATTCCAGTCGGCTGAATAAAAACGACGAGGTGATAACTAAACTGGTCCTCTTGTTGCCCAGACACCTCGAGCGACGAGCAAAAAAAAGCGACCCTACAAAGGAAAATAATAGGAAAAAAAAAAGAACGACACAAACGAGAAGACGAAGAGACTTATTAATAAGGCCATGAAATTTTTCATCGTTGCCCCTTTTACACTTTGCCCGGTTTTTAAGCACACACCATCACTCTTTTCGCCCCTTTTTTTTCATGGTACCCACTAAAAACAACGGAATAAAATTCTTTACTTTTCTCTGACTTTTTGGGACCGTATTTTTATTTTATTTTTTCAACTGAAATACGTTTTTGTAATGTTTCCTCTGTGGAACCAGACGATAATATGACCCTGAAAATTTCTTTGGAAATTTCTGCAAAAACTATAACCAGATCATTTTAGAGATATTCACACATTTTTTAACAATATCTTTACTGAACATTTTTGAGCGTTTGCACTTGCATTAAATCCACCGTTGAAGTTCATATAACTTCAACGTGAGCAAATGTAGATTTCGATAATTATTTTAAATAAGAAAAAATTATCCCTAATTTTGGAAAAAGGTATACAATCCATAAAATTGTTTCACTGGAAAAAAAAAATCTTAATTATTTTGAAGATTCCCTAACTCTTTCCCCAATTTTATTAACCATTATTTAATTGCCTATCTTTTTCATAATTTGCAGATTTTCCTGGACGATGACCAGTCTTCATTTCCCTCAGCATAAAATACCAGGGAAGGAAATCAAACGGTGAATCGGACGACGGTTCGCTAACGAACGGCAATTTGGCATTATTTATGCAAATTGCTATGAGCTGCACGAAGGAAAGTGTTCGGGGCCAAGTTTGCGTCGGATAAGTTGGCTTTTGACATGGCTCCACTCAGTCTGTCCATACGTGACTTTATACGTGGATTTATATTAAAATCCACCGTGAAAGCTCTTGTGCATATAGCTAATACTGTGAGAGCCTGTTGCGAATGTGCGCACGCGTTTAACTCGTCATGCATGTTATTGAAAACGTGGAAGCGTGCTCGAGTTGCCGCGTGTACGCGTCTACTCCACTTTCCGCATACTAGTGAAAAGCATTGAATTACCTATGTGCATCGATGTGCGTGTAGTGAACGTTATGAGAATGTTCTGTGCCACTGCATAATGAAAATCCACTGTTATTTACATGTATGCCTTTCTCCGTTCGTATAATGCATGTAATGCCACACATACGAGGTATTCTATGTTAATTTGGAAGCTTTTTGTCACCGAATATTTCCCATAATTAGCCAGACTTCATCAATTTAAGAGCCGTTTCCATAATTTTCGATTCGTTGTTGTGGTTGAAATTATGACTTCATCTATGGAATAAATGAAGGAGGAAAATGCATTTATTAAGCCACTGACGAAAAAAAAACAATAATTGTTCGTATATTGCCACTTTCATCAATTAAGACACTAATGAAACATCAATTTTTACATGTAAATGCTGATACAAGTAAACGTTTTATATGAAATAATAATGTAGAATGTATATCTAATGCAATTCCACTACTGTCCAATTATTTTTTTTTTTAATTGACATTTCTTAAACTATTAAACTATTTATATGTTGAGAGAAGAAAATTGGTGTAGAAAAATACAAGATCCAAAATATAGATTTTCCGTGCGGACCTGAATTCAATAGCGTTTTTAAAAGTTTGCAATTCGTTGCAAGAAATATCATAAGAAGTTGATCAATAATATAATTTTTTTGTATTTTCAATTGAGTGATTTTTCTTGACCTATAAATATAATCAATACACCGTTGCAAAATTATTTTTCAAAAATTTTGAATCGGTGCACAATTTTCCCCATCATTAAAATATAGCTAATTATGGGAAATATCTTTAAAAAAATGTTTAACTGCCTAACCTGAGAGAGAATGACTCGTATATGGTATATCCATATTACACATGACTATGTACACGACGCGACGGTCGTAACAACCGAACTACACCATTAAAAGTTATTTCACCCCTCGAGAGTGTTCGCTAAACGCATGTACTATTTTATTATTCCTCAACAGTTGTACTGACGGTCCCAGCGCAGCTGTAACAGTTGTAGGCGCACGTGAACAACAAGTTGCAGCCGTGCAGTGCACTTGGTGCACTTTGAAAGTGACGTTGCTGGCGGGAGAGAGCAAAGCGCTTCGTCCCGGTTTCAAGAAGTTGATACACTGTATGCGGCAGCCAGTAGTATTAGTCAACGATACGGCCGACATCGCTACAGCACAAAATATCACTCTCTCGTCTCAAACTTCCCCAAGTTATAGCTCTTGCTTTTATAAAGTACCGCACGCTCAATAAAAATTTCTTTATATTTGTGTTACGCTAACTGTACTTTCATACAGCAGTAATTTGTAACTAGTCGTTGCTTTATACTGCTAAATAGCGCTGTCAAAATAAGTTTCATTAAAAGTTGATAAATTGATACTGAAAATTGTTACGCATAAATGTAGGCAAAGCAAATTCGATATAAATGTGGCGCGTTAAATTAACGTATGGGTAAAAGTACCTCAATGTTTATAATTTTGCTGTAGAAATATTTCAATTTATATAATTTTGCTTCAAATTTATCATTTTTATCCATAAGCATGAAATGGCAAATAAAAATAAATCTATAAACGTATTTTTGTGAGTATTCAATTTATAAAAAATTAATTTTTGGCGTTTTGGGTAAACTTCCAAACATTCTGACAGATCGATCGCGTTCTGCATCTTTATCTGTATCACAAGAGCATTTGAGCTGTTTGCTTCTCGGTATTACACCGGATATACGATTCCATAACGGCAGTTGATACAATATTGAGCAAGCTGATTTCATAGATTTCTCATGATATGTTTATCGCATGTGCAAGCATTATTGTCTTGTCCCTTTTCATCCTTCCATTCGCATCCAATGCTGAGTTAATGGATATAGCTCCGATGGGAATAAAGTATACTCGCGATATATCCGAGAATATGTCGTTTACATAGTCGTGCAGTAACTTTTACTTATCATCAGTTTTCTCTCAAAGAAATCTCGGCCATTGTAAAGTAGTAAACGATTGAATTTACTAAGTGGATACAGTCTCGTACATCGCTTCATAAAAGTTGCGCTTGTAATGTAATAAATCAAATTTAATTATGTGCAATTTAATTTAATTGAATAAGCCCTATCTCCAAAAACCTTCCATTAACATATTCATTTTCATAATATTTTAATCAGTGTAGTGTTGCAAAAATTCAACTTTTACGCATATGCCAACACAGCATACTGTATTTATTATCAAAGCAGCCGAAGCTTATATTGCACCCAAAAAAAAAAGCATGTAAAATTACATAAAATCAGTTTACTCTCAAAATAATCTTGCACATTTTAACATAGTAAACGCATGGAATTTACTAAGTGGATAGAATCTCGTACATCGCGTTACTCCCGAGGCTTTAATATTATTAAAGCACTGCAGTGTGCAAGCTCAAGGGTAGTGTATGGAAATACGTATAGAGATAACTAGAAGCGGGAGGCGTGCATCAATTTCCGACGGAAAGCCGATGCATATAAGGATTTCACGGATCCCTCCCTCAAAGCATCAACTCGTCGCTACTCCCGGACTTTTGGAGGCGACGTCAAGCGGCGGCTGTTACTTATTCCACGGGCGTTTTCTCCTCAACTGATCTTCGGATATGCATCCACACGCCCAAATTCATCCGTGTTTATAGTTCACACAACGTTCGATCAGCTCGAGTTACTACACGCCAAACAGCCGGACGGAATGAGCCTCCCGTCACTCCGCATCCGCTTCCACCAGCGCGGCTTGTAACTCGCTAAAATTTACGCCGTACACATTCGCTCGTTTTCCGCCTCTCACCCCCCCAGCCTCTCCCCGATGCGTCCCACTTTCGCTCTAAGTAATTTGATATTATTCGCGGATCACGTTGCCACTCGATCGATTCACTATTTTTCCACCGCTTTGACATCCGCATCCACTAAACTCTGTAGAAGGACACTAAAAGCTGGATCAATGAAGACGATAAACATTAGGGTACACTGATGGAAAATATTGAAAGTTCCTATTCATAAACTGATAAATTTCAGGTGATATAGATTTTTGTAGCAAGATTAAAGGAAATTACAAAAATGAAAGGACTTTTACACTAAAATGAAAGTATAGTGTACATTAATTTTCAATTAAAATTGTATATGTAATTTATAATGCCTGTTTATAAATGAAAATTTCCAGTACTTGTGCGTTTAATTTCAAGTAAATTTTTTTTACAGTGTAGACAGAGGTCCGAAAAAAATGCCCACGGTTATTTTTTTTTAAAGACAGCATTGCTCGAATTAAAACAATTTTTTTAAATTTAAAAGAAGATTTTAAAATGTGGGATAATTTCACATTTACAACACGCTGAGAAAATTTACAGGTCGCTGACAATCGCCGGTCTTAAAAAATGATTTTTCTACAAAACCGAATTAATTTCACATTTCAAATCGTCGATAAAATCGACCTGTGTCTTACGTCTCTGATATCAAAAACGCTATCCAGAAACCTTCCCGTCCAAACTGTCAGATAAAAGCGCAAATAGATGTCTACATTGAATTATATCGTAACTCGCAACAGTCGTCAATACAGCCGTAACTTTTATCATTGTACATAGTAGTTACAATTTTATCGACGGCCCCTGCGCCTCACGCTAGTGTTTTATAGAGACACCGGAATAAAGGTATTTTCCGTTCACTATTTACTACCAACTTTTATCTATCAATTCACTGTATTCTATACATACATACATATATATATATATATATATATATATATAATTAATTTCCCAAAATTTATTTCCACCTCATTTGAGTTACCGAATAAACTAAAATTAATCGTGCGCACATAACTTAACAAAACAACTGCAATGGAACAATCCCGAGACATAATGCATAGATTCAATTAACTATTTTATTATTATAGATTCATTGGGAAATGGAGCGCAAGGAATGCAAGTTAATTAAAGTCAACAGTGGCAAAGGTACACTCCGGGTGTTCCCTGTCGCTAAATTAGTTTTTCGGCGCAGAGCGCGCGTTTCGTGGGAAGATTAACATCAGTTTCGATAGCTATAAATGTGGAGAGTAGAATTGTGCAGTGCAATTCATTATCCGCGGTGTGTCCCGATAAGAATTACGAGGGACATGAAGAGGTGGCTGTGAATTTAGGGGTTTCCGGTTTTCGCGGTGGGAAAATGTGTTTGGAAGTGAAAATGGGCATCGAACTGGAACGTCTCGATACCCCGGCGGCTGTACATGAACAGACAGTCAGCCCGACAGAAACTGTAGGCGTTTATTCCCAGTGGCAACGAGACACCAGAGCTCCAAGTCGATAGCCCAGTTTGCCGCACCGAGTGTGCCGAAAATGGCAATGCTAAATATTGCTAACCCCAGTCTACCAAGAAGATCTGTCTCGTTTACTTCTGAAGCCGTTTCCGGCGCCGCTGATGCTGATGCCGCGATGATAGCCCGCCTCCCGACTCTTTTTATCCATCCTTCTTCGCTTCTCCCTCTGACTTTCAACGCTTACTACAAGCGAGTCGTTTATTTAGTCCCAAAATAGTCGATACTACATATAGTTGGACATAGAAGAGCCCGGGGTCAGACGCACTTTTTAGATCTTTTGCTTACTCGTGCAGAAAAGCTTTGTCTTCAGGACATTCCAACAGAATTCTCCAAAAGGGCACATTTCATTATATTGAAATATGTACTTTTAATTTGAACCATGATGAGAAATTGTTTTATAAAAATAAACTGCAATTTTATTTGTTTCTTTAAAGTGAAGATGAAAAGTAAAAGTTTTCACATTGCTTCTTAATTATTTTTCACCTTTAGTCAAGCTTTTGCAAGGATAAAAAATATTTTTTATTCTTGGGGCTTTGATAAAAAATGTTGATGTAAAAACTTTCCTATTTGTACTGCTGGATAAAAGCAGAAATAGAATTCTACACTGAATTATACCGTTTGTTTAGTTAGAGGATAGTTGATACTACATGCAATTTTACATAGGAAAGCATCAGACGCTCTTTTCCTAACTCCTGCTCGAATGCAGTCTTGCAACAGTCAGCAAGTGTCTTGTTGCTACACGAAGACATTTGCTGCCACAGCAGAAGCGATTAGTAAATATACCGAGACTTAATTTTCTCGCTGAAACAGCAAATTTCATTCACTATGTTAAATTTGCTGGCGGAGCAATTCATTTGCTGTAGCAGCTGAGTGAATTTCTTCTGATAACAAATAATTTGATAGATTAACAAATCAAACAAGATCTGCATTGCTTTGATTAAATTGTTTTTACAAAAAATACCCATCTTTGAAAAAAAAGAGGATAGAATCTTTTTTTTTCAAATTCAAATTAAAAACCCAAAAAAACAAAGCGTCAATGTGGACGTCAATGTCACTTTAAACCCGATAAAAATTTGGAACAATAAATATTGCGATGGCAGATATTGTTATTCATTGAGCTCTTCACTCTGTGATAAGAAATTGTTATGACCGAAATCGATATCAAAGGGTAGCATTGTATCACTCTATGCACAAATGTTCATAATGTCAAATGTCAGTGGTATTATTCCGATTACCACTGTCAAAGTTCGGTAACAAAAGTTGCATGCGTGATGTCCATGAATTTATTGAATATTATAATAGGAAAGAATATCAAGTAAAATATCCATGTGTTCGTGGAATTATTTTGAATATGATTTGAAACACAAATTTCAAGTACTACGTATGACGTAATACGCAAAAAGAAAAATCAATAATATAAATAAGGCAAAAAAGCCTGAGATTAGATTCTGTAAACCAAGAGAGTAAATTATGACTTCACATATTTCATCAAATTTCACGAGGACACCAGAATTTCTCGATATAGTTTCTTCATTTAGTTCAGTTACTTTGCAGCGTTTTGTAATTTTTTTTTTTTTTTCTGGCTATGATAATATATCATAGAACGTTTGGTCTGTATACGTATGAAGAAAAAGTGGCCCCGATTTTGTTCGGCTAGTTTATGTATATACGTAGACCAGGAGGTTGATCCGACAGTTCCCTTGAAAAGAATCTCGGAATCTCAATACCGAGCTTCTGGGTCGGCGGAAACGTTGCTTCTGTGATTCTGGTCGACTGTAAAGTGGGCTCGAAATCCCAGCTATTCAATTCCAGGCTTTGTATCCTTTCGTTTAGATGGAGTTTGGAATTTACCGGAGGAATTTTGCATTTTCTTGAGTGTCACTTGAAAATGTCAGCGGCTCCAACGTCCCTAAAAGAATGATATACTTTTAACTCTGGAATTTCGATATTAGCTTGGCAACATTTTTTACTTTGATACTAAACCGGTATAAAAGAAGGCTAAATCACCGATAAATCGAGGAACTTTCACGTCAAGAAGCCTCATTCGGCTCTCCCTTGTAGTTTGAACACATGAGGTTAGTAAATTCCTGGATAGGCAATACGCTTGCCGGGCTATTATTGGCCCAGCTAAACCAAAACTTTCCAACAATCCCAAATAACAGAGTTTAATTAAATTGTACCGATTGGCAATTTCTCACCGGTGGAAATCGATCCACAATCTAGCGATGCAGTGAGAATTAGGAGGTCGAACTAAATCCGGTAAATGCGGTGAACGTTTAAAAAAATTTTATCGGAAAATATAATTTTTTTAATTCGATATAATATTCCAATTCAATTAAAAAATATGTTGTCTGGACTAAAATTTGAAATAATTCATCGCATTTTCTGCCAAAATCGACGGCTGCCTAAAAAAAACCATATGGCCTAACGAAACTATATGAAAATATTTTGGTAGAAGCCAAAATTTATTACCTTGTCTTTAATTTTAATTACAATTCCCAAATAATATATATTCTATTAACAAAAAATTAAATCATCATTAATATCTCACTTTAATCAATAAATATCTTCAAAAATTGATGCCAAACTCCAACACCCGTTCATAAGTAAAAAAAAGTTCTCTTCTTCATTAACTCGCCAACCCACAAGCTGCGAGCTCAGCCAAGCCACCGAACCTCGTTTCTCAATTCCCAATGTGAGCTCTGCACATCTTCGCTTTCAAGGGTGTCAACCGATTGCTCATAAAATAAACTTTTCAAGAATATCTACTCCCACATAATAATAACAATATTTCTCTCGAGTAACTCTCGCATTCATAGCGCTCATAAATAATTCGAGGTACTTGAAGGAATTTAATTCTGGTAGTGGAGGATTGATATTTCACTCACGAATTTCGAGACTTTTGTTTGTAAACTTTATCGTCAAGTTCGCTCCGGGAAATACGAAGGGAACCGTCGCGTTCCTCAACCTTCTGCTTTTATCTCGAGCGGAGACTTCAGGAAACTCATCCGACCGGACAATATATATGATATATATATAAATATCTCTATATATATATATATACATATATATTCATATGTATTATATAGAAAGCTCTCCGAGAGTTTTCTGAAGAAATCGGTGGAAGTCAATACTCACAGACGGTATATCATAAAGGGTATATCTTCTATGTTCGTACATCCTACTGTGCAGAGGACGTTCTGCAAGCTGTGCTTTCACTGGTGCGTGGAATAAGTATATACATATCCACAGTTCGATGGCTCCCGTGAGCCGACAGAGAGACTGGTCCGTCGGTTATAGCAGTAGCCAACTTTTACCAATCTTATTGGTAGTTCCTCGAGTGCCTCTTTATGACCAGCTAAAGCAGTCCCAATTCAATTTGCCTTGGTTGCGATAACGACGTCGTTCTCGCGGTCTATTCATCGGCCTCTCGCCTTCAAGAAAAAAAAAAAAAAAAGCATCAACACGACATAAATTACATTTAAAAATAAAATCACTGCACTTAATGTAAGAACTTCCTCATTGCGTCAATATTTCTCCATTACTCTTCCATTTTGCCTACTCCCCATTCTTGATGCCCCTGGAATAGATCAGGCAAATCGAATGTAAACATCAAGTCCATTGTGGAAAAGTGTAATGAGAAAAAAAAATTGTGTGCTTCTGCTGGAGATAAGAGTCGAATTAGGCACTTCAAAAACTGTGCAACAAAAGAAACTTCTTTGGTCCAATATTTATCTCATTTCTCTTTAATTTCCTACTTCTCATTTATTAATAACTTTGGAATAGATCAGGCGAATCGAATGTCAAGTCAAGAGTATACAGAAGAATGTCAATATTGTCGATAAAATTGTTTGTACTTTTTCCTGGCGATTCTCAATATTGTTAGTTTATAACAGAGCTTCAAGTGTTTACAAACGACGGCAAAATGCGTGAATACATTTTTTCAAAAACTGCAACAAAACCAGTTATTATGAGAAACTCCTTTGGGCCAATGTTATTCCCATTTTTTTTTCACTCCTCATTCTTGATATCCAAAAAAAATAAATCAGACGAGTGGAGAGTAAACATCAATTCTATTGCAAAAAAATAAATTTTGTAACTGCGTGCAAATATTTTCGAAAAACGGGCTCACCAATACATACGTTTTTTTGTAGTGAGTGCACTTTTTCCTCAATGCATACTGAATAAACCATTGCAAAGGTTAATTAAGCATTCCGTAGCGATACGTCGACGCGCAAGGGGAGGACGTGCCTCCGCAGTTCGGAAGCAAATAGTGCGCTCGTGACGCGAGGTGGCCGCGTTTATTTCCGGAAATTATTAAGTTGCTCTTCGACACGTCAGGCGTTAACGGCGAGCAAACCTATAAGCCAGAGTTGTGTGGATGGGTGCACAACGTCCTCCTCCGCTCGTTGAGACAGCATTGGCGCCAATATATACGCGCACATAGTAGTCGCTTGCGCACACGGTTCTCGTAGAGCAGCTTTTACGACGGGCTTAGCTGCTTTCCCCGTTCCCCGTCGGAATCACTCAAAACCTGCCGGTTATGAGTACGGCCTGGACCTCCTGGTATTATAGGCCAGTGGGCGAAATCACCGAAGCACACTTTGCACCAATTTCAAAACTCCCCGACGCAACTTTCCAAGTGTTTTCTTCAAACTGTAAGACGAACCTAAGAGAGCAAATGGCCTTTTCTCGGTAGACACTCTTGCAGCCAACGCCAAGCACTCTCACCTCTTATGTGACATCTCTCGCCTGTTGATAATAATTGCTATTATAATCATCATGATAATTTTTGATATCACGATTATTAATTTATATTATTAATTACCTGATTAATACGAGTTCAAATTTGCTGTACACTGTTAGAAAATATTGGAATATTTGTGCATAAACTCGTGAATTAAATTTAATGGATAATTGTGATGAAGAATTGAAGCACTTTCACAGTGAAATTGAAGAAAATTGTTAAAATCATTGTACATTAAATTTTGCACTTACATAGGGATTTTACTATATTGATTTATGTATGAAAACTTCCAGTACACGAACATTTAATTTCACAGGAATTTTTTTTTTTTCACAGTGTATGTTAGATATCACAAGCCATATTTTTCTGCTTGTGTAACGATTTTTTTCTTGCACTTCTTTTACACATTTTAACTCACTTTCGCCACGATGCAACCGCACAAACGTTTTGTAAAGCAGTAAAACAGATGCTTAAATATTTGCAGCTCTTAAGGGCTTGCACGTCGCTTCCTCATTTTTCACTATTTACCATTGGACCTAAATTTTTTCAGTTTCCTTTTAGAGACAAAATTTAGCTCCCTCATAGAGAAATAATTGCAGATCATTGCTGAAGAAACAAAAAAAAATCTGCACAATATAATAGTGTTGACAATCAGTTTATAAGCTTTTTTCCAAGCATGAAAAAAAAAAACGAGCGCACTGTTGTCAGGAAGTAGGTGAAGGTCAAGATGAACTTCGATAGTATAATATTGTTATAATCGGTGGCCACAGGCACTCTCCACGTTGATGCTCTCGAGATGCCAAGAGCAGAAGCAGAAACAGAAACACCAACACTATCAACAGCAACACTGTTGTCAGGTCGTCGAGGGTAAACATCTGCTCGAAACTGATTCAACTAAAGCAGCCGGATCCTACCCTTATCATTACGATATAGCATGTATCGTTCGGTGCAAAGTCCTACCAAATCTCCACAGCAGTGTAGATAATCTAACCCAACCGCTCAAAGTGTAAGTTTCCTCTTCCGGTGTAAAGTTCTGCCAGAAAAAAGCCACTTGATTAGCCGACCGGAAATCAAGCGCCGACATAAAAGGGTTTAACAAAGTGCGTAAAGAAAAAAAAGTTAAATAATCGAGATTCGCTTATTACAGTCGATATATTAGTTCATTATTAAGTGCAAAATTAGCCGACTATGCGAATGATTATTATTCCACTTTCTTTGCTTACAAAATTTATTGCTTTCCTGAAACAGCCGAAAGTTTACTTTACAATTTACATATTAAATGTAGCTTAGAATTGGCTCTAAAAAAATATAAGATTTTATATAAAAGATAGTAATATTTTGAGAATGAAATTGAATATACCAAAAAAACTGTAAATTTAATATACGCATTGTAAAATTGTAATTAATTTAAATACCCGTTTCCCTAAAAGAACTTTTTGCAAATGTGCAGTAATTTCCTTGAATTTTTATTTTAACAGTCTGTGTCAACAATGAAATTAATAATTCGACACTCGCAATACAAATCCAACATCATAACTAATCGAGTACTTTTTTACTGCGGCGAATTCTACTAAAAAAGTAGCCACACGACTTGGTAATCTGTAATCAAGTGCCGGGCCAGAATTACGACGACAGCTATATCAAAAGATGACGCTCGTAAAATTAAAGAGAAGTGCAGAAAACACTCGCCAAGTCAGACTCACTCGTCACGCTGCTCGTGGCACTTTAGTAGCGCAATAAAAAAAAAAGAAAAGAGGCGAGTAGGTAGCCAGTGCTCTGACCGCCTCAGAGGATTCTGCGGCTTACGAGGCGTGACGAGCCTCACTCTCTGTACTTCAGATGGTTTGCGCGTTAACTGCAAAATTGAAGGTTAAAAGCTTCCATCTGCTTCCTTACAAAGGAAGCTTTGTGACGGTAAAAAAAGAAAATTCGGTCGAGGTTTCAATGCCCGAACACTCGAAATGCTCTATAAAACCGCAAAAAGAGATTTTTCAAATGTCCCGAGGACACGGTGTATGTGACAAGCCGGAAAAGAGGACCCGAACACGAGCTCCACAAACCGACGAACAATGTTGCTTGTTCCGGAAGTAAATCATATTCGGGATCCTATTTTCTCCGCTTGCGCGATTCTCCGGATGTTAATCTTCTTTCAGGCATTTTTGTAATGACCTTTGAAATAAAAAAAATATATCGATGACGTGTATTATTTCATAAAGCCTTCCAATTTTTTTTATCGAATTACAATCGACTGCAAAAACAAAATTTACAACAAACAAACAAAAACAGCGAAAACCTTAGTAACCATATAAAAAAAATTGAACCAAAAAATTTCCCTCAAAACAACCCCGACTCAATCTAACAAAACCTTGCATAATAATCCTCATTTATTTCCTCAACCCCAACTTCAAAAAAACCATTTGTATTGCGTCCAGCATCAAAGCCCACCCAATTAAATTTTTATCGCATACAATAATCTCCACAAGTAAAACCCCCCAAGCAAAGCCTTTAAAGTCGAAGTTGAGATTGCCTCATAAATAACTTAAGCGCGGTGCATTTAATAATATTAAATCGCATATATAATAAACGGCACTTTTCTCCAGCCCATCGTTAAAATCGCTGCGGAAAGTAATCCCGCATAATTTCGTATAATTCCGCTGCACTTAAGTTTATTCAATCGCGAGCGTTCGGTTCATTATCATAATCGCACTACATATATACAGTATACACCCATACATATATATATATATATATATACATACATACGCATTACATAGAGACGAGTGGAGCTGGAGATGGCGCGGCGGCGACTTCCCTTAATTAATCTCGAAAATGAAATCTCTCATAATTGAATCTCACCTATAGGAGAAGTTTCGAAAGGCCATAGGTCTCGAACAGAGCTCGTGCCGTCGCTTTTCCTCCCCTCATCCTTCGGCCGCGGTTCTTCGACGCGGAGCCAAGATACGCATTCCATTCACTTGCCCTTTCTTCGTTGCCGTTCACTGTCCCGCGAATGCACGCCTCCTTTCACCCTCGTACGACTCAATTTCTCCCGCGCTGCCTCTCTCTCTCTCTCTCTTTTCTCTCTCTCCCGCTGAGCTTTGTTCGCCGCTGGCGGGAGCTTCTCCGTCTCCCGAATAGTTATTCAATCCCTCGTGCTTTCGCTTCGATCGAGATAAGCGACCATCAGAAGCGTCAGAGGCTTTTTTCTGCATCGGTGCATTGGCTTGCGAGTGTTTGCGCGCGCGTTTGGCTTATATCGTGAATTTCCCGAGAATAAACGATTCGCACATGTTGAATTTCGTCAGAGAGATCTACAGAAATACCCCGGTCGTTTTGATAGACAAAGAAACGCGTAAAGAGCTTGGAAAACGAAAAATTGAGCTCTCGGGGGAAAAAAAAAAGAACAATTCTACAGCGCGCGAGCAAGCAGCACAAATCACGTACGTATCGATGGCTCGATATCCCGAGGAAACTCTCGGCGGGCCCTCGAGAAGCGATTCCAAACTTTGCTGAACACTCGAGCGAGTCCTTGCCCACTTAATCCTCGATCTATTATTCTCACCTTTATCCCCCTTCCCCCTCCAACTGCACTACCGGTTAAACGATCAATTGCACTTGTCGAACTTTGTTTTTTTTTTATTATTTACAGAAGGCGCGGTGAGGATATCGGGTCTTATGAATATTCACGATTACGGCTCGTGGTGTGTTTTGTTTTGTTTTGCTTTTTTTTGTTGTTCGGCACATGCGAAACACGGAACGGGAGACTCGTTTACTGTTACTGGGCAAATAAACCATTCACCTTTTCGCTCGACACTTTGTTTACAAATGAAGGTATTTGTGTTTTTATTATTTATGTGTATATGTACGTATGTATATATATATATATTATATATTTATATATATATTAATGTATGCTTGTGTATTTTTACATTATATATATACTTGTTTATGTTTATGTGGTGGTGTGTTTTGTTGTTTTCAGTGACGAACGTCCGCGTTCCACGCGAAGCGCGTAGCTATTCGCGAAGAACGAGCGGCGCGTACGCGCATCGTGTTCACTGCCGGCATGACGACTGCCTCCGCTGCCACTGAGGAGTCGACCGGCAACCCCCACGTCCTACGGCGACGCGGGAGCACCACTTTCTGCGTCGAACTTTCTATCCTGCGCGGCCCGCGCGCGCTTTCTCTCTTCCTCTCGCTCGCTCTCTCGTGGCTCTCCGGTGGTTTTCCGGAGCCCTAAACTGGACCACTATCGAGGAACTATCGTAGTCTGGTCTTGTTAGCCTTGCTCGATCGGATATTTACATTCCTTTTTCTTTGGGGGAGACTACGACGGAATGATTGATCAGCCGAAGATAAGAATTTCATTCTTCGCACGTGACTCTATTCGCCGATTTTTGTATTATTAGTTTCGGCATCGATGCAATTTGTACTTTGCTCGTGAAAGCAAGTTTCTCTCGCGGTCCCGCTTCTTTTCTGGTGGTTTTCATCTGGAATTCTATACTGGATCACTATCGAAAAACTGTCGGAGAATGGCTTCGTTACTCTTGCTTTTTTTCTATGGGAAGTTTATATTTTTCTTTGGGGGAATGATTGATTAGTGAAACAAGATTTCATTTTTCGTCGCGCTCTTTTTGGGTTAGTTTTAATCTGGAATTATACACTGGATCACTATCGAAAAACTATCGGAGAATGGCTTCGTTACTCTTGTTTTTTTTCTATGGGATATTTACATTTTTCTTTGGAGAACTACGAGAGGATGTTTGATCAGCGAAACACAAGGATTTCATTTCTACGTGTCTCTCTTATTTCACCAGTTTATATATTATTAATTTCACTATTGATAGACTGGTAAAATTTGGAACTTCTGGAAATATAGCAACATTAACGATAAATAAATAAAATTAGTTCTATAATGAAATGAATTTTTTCACACTGGAAAACTGTCCTCATAATTAATTCAATTCGTTAATTCAACTTAATGTCAATAAACATTTCAATACGTAATAAACAATTTGATGTATTGAATAAAATGAAATACGTGTTGGATTTGCTTTCAGTTACAGGCATTAAAAAAATCCAATGCATAACATGATGAAACACGTGATGATTCATTAATTTTCTTGTTACTTTCAGGTAGTCAAGATGCGAGTAAAACATTTTATGTCGTGTGGTTACATCGTCAAGTGCAATTATCCGGGGTAATTAACTTAATCCACTTTACATGCTGCAATTTATTAAATTTTATTCCAGAGTATCTTGACCGGTGGACGGACCGCTACTTTATATTGGAGGGCACGCGTGGCTTCAACACTGCTCAACATTCATCATTTATTCACATCGTACAACCGCGTCGCAGCTGCAAGATGAAAAATGAATATACAAGACGCTCAAGAGACCCTTTTCAATTTTTAACTGCTGATGATAGCGGTGCGAAGTGTTTTTTTTAATCCTACAATCTATCGAATGATCCCTCAGCGGCTGTCGGAACCTTTTGCCCTTTAGGGTCTTTT